>CM053769.1:483603228-483662552 GCA_028658325.1 Potorous gilbertii
AGCAATTTGAAGTCAACACTCTTGGGGAGGGACAGGATCAAAAGAGAGAACAGAAACAAAAATGAGGGACAGGATAGGATGGAGGGAAATATAGTTAGTCTTACCTAACACGAATATTATGGAAGTCATTTGCAAAACTACACAGATATGGCCTACATTGAATTGCCTGCCTTCCCAAAGGGAATGGGTGGGGAGGGAGGGATGGGGAGAAGTTGGAACTCAAAGTTTAAGGAATAACCGTTGAGTATTGTTCCTGCTACTAGGAAATAAGAAATACAGGTAATGGGGAATAGAAACTTATCTGGCCCTACAGGACAAAAGAGAAGATGGGGTAAGGGAAGGGAGGGATGATAGAAGAGAGGGCAAGTTGGTGATAGGGGAAATTAGAATGCTCTGTGTATTGGGGTGGTGGGAGGGGACAAATGGGGAGAAAATTTGGAACCCAAAATTTTGTGAAAATGAAGGTAAAAAGTTAAATAAAGAAATTTATATTAAAAAATAAATAAAAATTAAAAAAAAACAATGACTTGGTCTCTTAATGAGAGCAAGGAACACCTAATGCATAATTTGTAAAATGTACCCACATAACAATGACAGATTTAGAAGAAAACATCCAGGCATGTTGGAAGGACCCCAGCAGTAGATTTATTTAAAGAGATCGACAAGGTGATTATTGTGTGAATGGCTTAGCATAACATCTGGGACTTAGTATGGTGTCTGGCACAGAGTAGGTTCTCAATAAATGTTCATTGACTGGGCTGGGAGTGCCCACATTGACAAAATAACAGATCAATTGAAATAGCCAAGGAATTTTAACTGGGATCCACTGTGGAACAACTGCAGAGAGAAGTTACTTCCTACACAGACACAAGCAACTCTGAAATGACTCTTTTTGGCTGCCCCAAAATTCAGAGCTAAAATTATTTTAGACACTCTAGTCAATTGGATATGGTGATGTATTGGTCTGAAATTAGCTCAAAAAAAGTTATAGATTTGCCTACTCAGAACATCATAACCATTTCTACCCAGATGTCCCTTCCAGGCAGATGTCCTGTTTACAGAGGATATGGAACTGAATGTATCAAATGCTGGAACACTGCAGACCTTCTCAATGACATCACAAGATCAAAAGCTGAAAAGAGGACTTAGACATCATCTCATCCAATGCCCTCATTTTACAGATGAGGAACATGAGTTTCAGGGCTGGGAAAGGATTTGCTGAAGGTCATACAAGTAGCAACTATACAGCTGGGATTTGAACTCATGTTTCCTTACTCCAGATTCTATGAGTCCATTGAGCAAGCAAACACTTATTAAGCATTTACTGTTTGACAAATGTTAGGGGTACAAAAAAATTAAATGATGACATCCCTGATCTTGAGGAGATGCCATCCTACTGGATAGGGGAAAGAGGAAGGATTCAGCACATTTGTATTTTAAAAAGGATGCCTATAAAATGTCAGTTAACAAATTTTTATTATAATTAAATGAATATAATAAATGATTATAAAATAAAAGAAATACAATAAAGAAATTTAAAATAACTGTGCAGTAATTAGAGAAGGTGTGGCAATAACAACTAGGGCAATCAGGAAATACTAGATAGAAGCATATGAGGTGGCAATGAGTTTCATGTGGAATGAAAAGAATCAGAGGTCCTGAGAACTGGAGAGATAAAGACAGAAGGTTTCTGAGCAGGGGGATGACCTTTGCAAAGGCAGAAGTTGGCAAATCAGGTGCAGAAAACAGCAAGCATGTTGGTTTGGTTGCAATGTCATAAAGGAGAGCAGCATATAATTATCCAAGAAAGACAGGCTAGAATAAGACTGAAGAGGGCTTCGGATGCTAGACCTCTGGAGGCATTTTAATTTTATCCCAAAGGCAATAGTGAATAGCAAAATATTGAACTTTCTGGAAGAGGAGAATGACATGGTCAGTGATCTTTTAGTTTATGATACTACTTCCCATCAATCATCAACTCAAAATAGAATGATCAATGGCTACTCAAATGCATCCAGAAATAAACAAAACAAAATGGATACTAGAAAAGGAGGAAGTTTGGTCATATACAGGGAGAGATGGCAGATAGCTAACCCATGTGTTGCCCTGGTACCCATAAAAAGAAGCAGGGGAAAGTCGCCAGTAAATTGGGTTGGTGGCCTATGGAGGATTTATGGCAAGACACAGGCATGAATCATTCATGATGAAAAGTCATACATGATGAGTAATCTGTGGTGGTGGAAGAAGTAACTGTACTGAGGACACAAAAATTACATAAGACTTAAAGCATGCATCCTACCTTAAAGAAAACATTTCTGAACCAAATCTCATCAACTCCCCAAAATAAGCCTCTACTTCCGCCGCCATTTCTGTGGATAGTAAGTCAATAAACTTAGAGCCGGAATAGACTTTAGAAGACCTATAGTGTAACCTACTCATTTTACGGAGAAAGAAACTGAGGTTCAAAGAATTTCAAGGACTTAATCAAGACAATAGATAGTGAGTAGAAGAGCTTGGATTTGAGATCAGGTTGTCTTAGTCCAATACCAGCTCTTTCCTCACTCAATGTCACTTTCTTCCCATTTCTATTATGATGACCCCATAGCTCTAGTCCTTATTAACCCATAACTGAATTATAGCACTTTAACTGATCTTTCTATATATAGCTTCTCCTCTCCAGCCCATATTGATAACTATGTATTTTCCTATACACAATTTTTCTCACATTACTTCCTTGGTCAAAAATTATCAGTGGCTTCTTGTTTCCCATGGTTTATAGGGTAAGTGCAAAGTTCTTAGCCTTGGTATTCAATGAAATGCTTCCATGATTTGGATTCATTTCTACCAGTGTATTATCCTAGAAAGAGTCTTTGATTCAAAGGACATTGGTTCATTCCCCTACTCTGAAACTTACTGCTACCAGCAAATCAAAATCTCCCTAGGATTCCTCTATAAAATGATTGGGTTAAACTAGATGACATCTAAGGCCCCTTTCAGTTCTAAATACAATTATATGATCCTGCCTCATTAGCCTTGTATTTCACTGTTTCTATATTTGGATTGGACCCTACACTGTAACCAGACTAGGTTCTTTGTTACTCCTTAGGGTTTTCCGTCTCAATATCTTTGCTTAAATAGTTTCCACAAGCTGACAACTTTATCTTTCATATTCAATTGCTAAAACTCTAACTAAAGGTATGCAGCTAAGTAGGCATGGTGAATTTGGAGGTAGGAAGACCTTAGTTTGAATACTTCCTTAGATTCTTACTAGCTGGGTGGCCATGGGCAAATCAAATCCCTTTACCTCCTTTAGCAACAATTTCTTCATCTCTTAAATGGAAATAAACAGAATCTACCTTCCAGGGCTGTTGGAAGAATCAAAAGCGATAGTATAGTGAAGCACTAAGCAAAACTTAAATCACTCTAGAAATGATGACTGTTAGTGCTGGCAGTTACCTATTCTAAAAGGGTAGTTCCAGATACCACTTCTTTTGTGAAACCTTTACTGAGTCCCCTTATACAAGAAATCACCTTGCTTCTTTCTGAGCACTCAGTTCCTTCCTTTCTCATTCCTTCTCAAATTCTCAAATGTTCCAAAGACCTTGTGATCTCAAATATTTGAATGCTTCTTCCAACAATGGATATCCCAAAGGACCAATGCCTGCCCATCCTATGGAATGAGTCCATCTACTCCTATGGTTTCCCACCACTTCCTTGCCTTTTATTGTGCTGATTTGTTACATATATTCTCCTCTAACTGTTCGTAGCTCAGTACAGTGTTGAATTTGGAGTCATGAAGACTTGTATTGGAACTTAATTACACTTACTGCACATCATTGTGCAAGGCCCTTATCCTTTCTAAGCCTAAATCTCATTTCTAACTCTCTTTCTTCACACTCCTCCATTTCTATGGAAATAATACTTTTAAGGCCTTTCTCACTGTAGTATTGTCGTTTCAAATGATATGTGCAAAGGGCTTCAACTAATTAAATATTATATAAATATATCATATATACACATATATGCATGTACATATGTATATATATATATAAAATTTATTATCATAACCATTAATTCACCACTATAATTAGGTGCTAAGGGTGGGGCAGACACTGTTATTTACAAGTCATTATCTCCCTCAGAGCATTAAATACTCACTCTTCTCCATAGCAGACACCCAACAAATTATTTGGAACCAAAGAATTGCAGTTGGAAGGGAAACCCCTATAAACCAAGACCCAAATAATGAATTTGCTTCATAACGTCATTAATAAATGATCATCCATTCATCACTTGGGGAATGGCTGAACAAATTGTGATATGTGATTATGATGGACTACTATTGTGCTGTAAGAAATGATGAGCAGGATACTCTCAGAAAAACCTAGAAAGACTTACATGAATTGATGAAAAGTGGAACGTATTGTGTACAAAGTAACAACAATATTGCAAATTGATCAGCTGTGAATGATTTAGCTATTTTCAGAAATACAATGATCCAAGACAACTCTGAAGGACTTAGGATGAAAAATGCTATCCATCCTCAGAGGAAGAACTGATGGTGTCTGAATTCAGATTGAAACATACTTTTTACTTCACGTTTTTGAGATTTTTGGACTGTTTTCTTTCACAACATGACTATTATTTTGCATTATTACACATGCAGAACCTATATTGAAATCCTTGACTTCTCAATAAGGCATGTTAGAGAGGGAGGAAAGAGAGAATTTGGAACTCAAAGTTTTAAAACTGAATGTTTAAAATTGTTATACATGTAACATGGAGAAAAATAAAATACTAAATAAAACAAAAAGTGATTATCCAGCCTCTGCCTGAATGGTAGGGAAACCATTGCCTCTCCACTCATCTGCTATCACAGCCCATTCTATTTCTGAGCATCTCCAATAGGAGACTTTTCCTTTTACAGAGCTGAAATCTACCTCCTTGTCATTTTCTAGTTCTGTGGTCTAGGTCCAAACAGAATACATCTTCCACATGATTTCTTTTCAGATATTTCAGGACAATTATCATGCGTCTCCAAAGTCTTCTCTTCTTTGGGCTAAGTATTAACTAAATGAATGACAGATTATATTTCTATGAAAGATATTGTTTGTCAAAAGAAAGGGATTTGGAGTTGGAAAGGACCTTAGAGATAATCTTACCCCAAACGCTCATTTTACAGAGGAGAAAGCAGAGGTCCAGAGAGGCCACACTGCTAGGAAGTCACAGGGGTGGGTGGCGACTCCAAACACTATGAACCCAAATATGTTTCTCTTCCCAGCCTTCTGCTACCTTATGGCAGGTGCCAATTCAAGAATAGTAAGTGGATGACTACTGATTCAGAGGCAGCATGGCATAGCAATTAAAATAATGCACTTGGAATTAGGAAAACATGGGTTTGAATTCCACTCTAGACTCTGAGCAAACCTCAGATTCCAAAGGAGCAAAATGGAAACAATAATAGCCTCTGTTTCATAGGATTGTTGTGAGGTTCAAATATAGGTAAAGTATCCTGCAAACCTTAATGCAGTCTATCAAAGTTAGTGATGATAGTGATGATGATGATGATGATGATTAAACCGCAAGTTCTCAGCCTGGCTTTTAAAGCTATCTATGATCTGTCCCATCACCTTACCCAGTAGCTGACTTCCATGAAGTCTCTGCTCTAGGCTAAGCTGTATCATCATTGTCCTCCACATTTTTCATTGGCCTGCCCTTACACCTATCCATGTTTGATCTAACCTTTAAGGTCCAACTCAAGGTATGACTCCTCGGTGAAGATATCCCCTGATCACTCCATGTCACACTGTTCACTTCCCCCAAAAGAGAGTGTGTGTTGGACGGGGAGCAGGGCCTGGAGTCAGGAAAACTCATTTTCTTGAGATCAAATATGGCCTTGGATACTCACTAGCTTTGTGACCCTACTCAAGTCTGTTAAACCTATTTGCATGGCAAACCTCTCCAGTATCTGCCAAGAAAATCCCAAATGGTGTCACAAAGAGTTGGACATGATTGAAATGACTGAACTGCAAAAATCTGTGATCCTTGAGGTGTAGATATTATTTATTCCCATTTTATAGATGAGGACAACTTGTCTAAGGACATACAGCTAGTTAGTAGCACAGGTAAGATGCCATCTCTGGTCACTCCTGACTCCAAGGCCCATCTTCTTTCCATTACTATACAGGCATCCCAGGACTAATATATTATAGTAGAAAAAGTGCAATTTTTAGAACCAGAATTCCTGAATTCGGACTGTAGCTTTGTCACTTACTAGTCATGAGACTTTGAGTCTCACACTTTAACTTTTCTGAGCCTCAATTTTCTCATCTTCAAAATGGGAATATTGATGTCTAAGAGAGTAAAAAGTGAGTTGGAGTGAAAAGATCTGGGTTTGAATCTCAGGCCTGCTACTGATTATAGAACTCTAGGAAAGTTGTTTTCTTTTCTCTAAGTATCTTTAAAAAGGAGATTACACTAAATTAAACTCCCTTTCAGTTTAATATTTTATGAAAACCCTTGGAATAAAGGTGGGAGGGTGAGAAAGGGTCAAGAAATGGTCAAGAAAATTAAGGGCATTTTCATCCTGAAAAATGATGAAGACCATGAATATTTTATTCAAGCATCATTTTGTATTCAGCATTTCAGAGGCAAAAATATTGCCAGCCTCAGTATGTCCTCATGGAACCTTGAAATGCAAGGCATAGAACATATGGGTTCAATGGAACACAGTCGGGTGATGACTGGACTAGTTGTCACCTAACTTCTCATATTTCCCACTTTCTATTAGTTCAAGAAAATTAAGATTCAATTGTATTCCCAAAACAACTGCCATTTGCTACAAATGGCTCATTCAGGAATCGAAGTATGATGATGTAAACAACACACTGTATCCAGCTACTACTATTTTTTTCTCATAGTTCAACATTTGAAAAAAATAAATTTATGCCAGGTTTCTTGCTTCACTGAGGTTCTATTCTCAGGGAAGTGGAAATACTAAAAATGAACTGCAGTCAGAAGACATGGTTTTGACAGTAAGGAGTCATCTATAGCTGTGTGACGTCACTTGGGTAAGTATTTTTACCCGTCTGAGCCTCAGTTCCTAAACTGTAGAGGTGGGGAGGGTTGGGTTAAATGACCTCTGAGGTCATGTCCAGTGCATAAATCTATCAAGTGAGAGGAGGAGTGTAATAGGCAGTACAAATGTTTACTAAATGTTTACTACAGGCACTTTACATTATATTACATTCTCTTATTTGATCTCAAGTGAAGCAGGTACAGCAGAAAGAACTTCAGTGTCAGAGAACCAAGCTCTGACCTTTCTGCAGGTGTGACCTTAGGCTGGTATCTCAATCTCTTTCAACTTCAATTTCTTCATCTGAAAAATGAAGGGTTTGGAACTGAAACAAATGACCTCTGAAGACCCTCTCAATTCTAAATCTTTGGTACTTGAATACAGTGCCTCACACTGATATGGAAATGAATTTTGTCTCCCAAAGGTTATGTGTACAATGTCTCAGGTCCAATCAACCAGAAAAGTCTTCAGGGAAGGACCATGATGGACTGTGTCTGACATATAATGACAAATCTACTTTGATCCCTGGAGGCTCATCACTAAAAGGTTGCCCACAGAGTTATGAATTGTCTAAGCATCTGCACATCATGGACATACCCTACCAAAAGCCCTGAGGAACAGTAATCTGTATCATACAAGGACTGCTTATACTTATGGAAGAGGGCATCTTCTTCAAATGATGAACTTTAATCAGAATTCATAGAAGAATAATTCCACCTATATAAACATGAATCTATGTGTGAGCCAGACAGAATAAGCAGATATCTGTCTATCCTTTCTATCCTTCCACCACCAAAGCTCTTTTACAATGGCAGGTTACTGTGTAGAGGTGATCCTGGGGTCTTAAATCCATAGCAAGGAAATGGAATTTGGAAAGTCTCATAGTACAGAATTGACAATGGACTGAATGTCTGATGTTTGAGCAGTAGCCTGGCTAAAACTCACCATCAAGAGTTCAACTAACAGGTGTTGGTATTCTCTTTGGTTTTTTTTTTAATCATGGTATTGTATAGAAGATAGGGGGCTGCCCTTCAAGTCAGAAAAACCTGAGTCCAAATCTTACATACTAGATGTGTGACCCGGGTCACAATTTCTCAGTGTTTCCAACAAGTGTCTGAGACAAGGGTTCTCAATCTGGTGTCTTAAATTTTATTTTTTGAATATGCAGCAATATAGCTTTAGGATTGGCAAATGATTTTACACATGATTCATTTGATCCTCATAACAATCTTGTTACTTAAGTATTATCAATCCCAGATGAAGAAAAAGGAAAAATGATCTTCCCAGGGTCACATGGTTGGTAAGCATCTAATGTAATATTTCTACTCAGGTCTTCCTAACTCCAGATCCTACTCTCTTCTCACTGTCATCTGTCTCTATGATGTTCAGTCATTCAATCATGTCCAACTGAACATCACTCTATGGATATTTGTCCATGGAGTGTTTTTTGGCAAAGATACTAGAGTGGTTTTACATTTCCTTTTCCAGTCTATCCCCATTTAATAGATGAGGAACTAAGGCAAAGAGAGATTAAGTGACTTGCCTAGGGTCACACAGCTAGTACATGTCTAAGGCCAGATTTGAATTCAGATCTTCCTGGCTCCAGGTCCAGTGCTCTATCCATTACACCTAGCTACCTTTACGTTTTTTGATTACTGTATTTCAATATAACGGGTTGCCTCTGTAAATCCTATGGACTTTATTTTATGCATTTAAATAAATGATTCTGCAGAGGGATCCATAGGCTTCCACAGACTTACTACCAAAACGGGTCAGGGAGCAAAACCTTAAGAAGCCCAATGTAATAATTACATAGCAGGTAACAATTTGCATGAGTGACACAAGTTCTCATACAAGAAGATCTCCGTTCAGGTGAAAGAATAGATATGAACATCATCATCCTCACTCTGTGAAATGAACAATGCAGATGAGAGTCTTTCTGGTGAATTTAAGGGGAAAGTTAGACAAGTCACACTGGATTGCAGATTTCAATGGAAGAAGTGGATAATTTCTTAATGAAACCTTTCCTGATTCTCCTAACTCCTGTGCCACCCCCACCAATTACTTTGTATTTCTTTCCTATGTATCTTGTACATACTTACATACATAGATGTCTTCCCTGACAGAATCTAAGTTCTCTGTGGACAAGGACTGAAATTGTAAAGGAAAAATAATAGATTTTATTTTTTAAATCAAAAAAAATTTATGTGACCTTAGAATCCCATTTCTGCCACTTACTAGCGTCACCTTGGGAAAGTATCTTAAGTTTTCCAGATCTCAGTTATCTATAAAATTAAGATAGTGAACTAAATGCTGTCCAAGGTCCTGCCCAGTGTTAAATGCTATGATCCTACAAATCAATCAACAAACGTTAAATAAAGCTATGTGATGTGTCTCATATTTATTTATTGAACAGAACATTTGAAAATGAGGATTAATTGAAAGACAGGAAGGAGAATTACAAAGCACAGGAAAATGTCTCTTTACAAATGATCATGCATAGTTCTTACCCCTGAGGGAAAGAAGAACAAGTCTAAATCTCTGTCACCATAACAACCTTTCAGCTGCTTAAAGACCACGATTCTATCCCTCCCCAAGAGCTAAAAGGGATTGTTGAGTTCATCTAGTTCAATTCCTTCTATTTTTTAATGTTCTGAAAAAGTTAATAGCTCTGCTTGCTTTTTTTCCTTTAAAGACATGGAAATCTGACATAATACAAAGAAATTTACCAAAGGGAAAAATAAACAAAATAACAGATTTAAGAGTATAAAATATGTTGCAACTTTCAAGTCTTCTAAGTTTTCTCTTCTCCCAGTGAACTATTCACAGTTCTTCCAACTCATCCTTACTAAGGATGATATCCAGGCATTGTGGTACAATGAAGAGGGTGGGGGATTTGGAGTCAAAGGATCTCATTTTGGATCCTGGCTTCCCTATCTTCTACATGTGTGAATCATTAACCTTTCTAGACCTTGGAGTTCCCATTTATAAGATAAGGGACTTGAACTAAATAGTCTCTAAGGATCTTTAAGCTCTAAATCTAAACTCTTTTGATACCTTTACTACCTGGTTGCCCCATACTTATAAATGCTCTTCATAAAATATAGCTCTCATGATTGAATACACTACATGAGATGTGGCATGACCAGGGCAGGTGACACCTAAACTATTGAATGAATAAATGTGAAGATACACAGGGAAGACAGTCCAGAATAGGACAGGACCTAGGAAATTGGCTCTGGCATAAAAATGAACCTTTGCATTAAGAGTCTTCCAAAAATGTCATGAAGAAATGAATAATTAAGAAAAAATAATAGGAGTGTTGGATTAGAAACCAAATTGCCTATTTCACTTGCAGTGAGTCAAGGAATGGAATATTTCTAGGCTATTCCTCCATGGATTTCTAATTCTATCAAGCTATCTACTAAATACATAATTAGAACAGTAGGGTTTGGAGCAAACCTTTTGTTATTTTCATTGTCTACATAAACACTTGTTCAGTACTCCAATGGAATCATTGTCTCATTGACATGGGTACACCCTTCAAGGCCACATATTACCACCCATCTATGCCTTTTCATTTCTTGGACTCCTTGTCCAGGTCCTCCCATAAACCTTTCATAGAGAATCTATGCAAACATCACATATACATATATATATATATATATATATATATGTATATATATATATATGTATATATATATATATATACATATATATATATATATATATAATAGGCTGGATTTATTTCTTTTTTTTACCAGTGAAATATTAGTATTTATAGAGGAAAGTCTTTTCAAAAGAAAAATTGGTACTGATCATTTCTTTTCTTTTACCTCACTTGTCTCATTGGACAATTTTTTTGCATGTGTTATTTGAGCCTTTATATTGGTTGTGAACCTTTGAGAAGCCAGGTTATTTTCTTTATTGAAGCATCTGGCCCAGTCAACATTTATCAAAATCTTAAAAGGGAGGTTCAAGGGATCAGGACCTCTAAGGATAAGGGACTTTTTCCTACTGATAATCAGCAAGTACTTATCAGGGTCTGACATGCACTAAAAACTGTAGTGGGGCACAAAATTTAACAAACAAAAAAACCCTGTTTACCAGGGAAAACAACACATACATATATAATTGTATATAATATAAACATTAGTATAAATATATGACAACTTCAGAGGAAGGTAGTACTCATTACTGATTAGGATCAGAAAAGGCCTCATATGGGAGATTGCATTTAGTTTTTATAGAAATTACAGATTCTAAAAGGGGGAAGTAAGGAGACATGGAATTCAGTTAATGCAAATACATAGAATCCAGCAATTGAAAGCCATGTATGAGGAATAGCAAGGAGGTCACTTTGGTTGGATGGACCATAGAGTGAACAAAAGTCAGGAATATGCAGTGGGACTAGAAAGAGGGAATGGCACCAGATTGCTAAGGACCTTAACAGAAGTTCATTTTCAAACACATCCCCGAGTCTTCTCAGGCTGGTCCTGGCAGCTTCCTTACTGACTTACCTCAAGTTCATCCAATGCACTTCCCAGAGTGGCCGACTGAGGCTCTGACTCAGCCTTTGGACTCTGGATCCCTTGTGATGCATTCGAAATCACATTGAGGGCATTCTGGATCTCATCACACACTGTGTCCTTGCTGGCTCGGAGAGAGGCCACATCATCATGCTCCAGGCACGCAGAACAAATCGAATGCAAAAGAGGAGAGTTTTCCTTCAGTGCAGCCCGGGCCCCTGCAATCTCGTCTCGGTGGGCTGGAGATTTTAAGTCCTGTGAGATGGGAGGGAAAAGCACATTTTCTCAGACTGGAATACGGTTGGTCAGATTTGCACAAAGAAATTCCACTTTTCTTTCAGCGTGGACTCATCTCCATTAGAGGCAATCTTCAATTAAATTTCAGGGATATGAACAACATAGTCATAGAAACTTGTGCCTTGCTTCTCTTACATCTTTTGAAATAGAAAAAGGGTTGATGCAAGTAAAGATTGTGTCGTGGTAGGTATGCCAAAAAGGTGCTAGTCCTGCCCATGTCAGTTCCTTTGGAACCCTTCTCATGGGCACTCCAGGAGCCACATAAGTTTCTCTATTGGGGGTCGGTTGAGGAAGGGGAGAATGACTAAAACTGGGTTTCATTGGTCTAGGGACCTTCATCTATTGATACATATTAGCACTTAGAACTCTGAAGTTACAATATCTGTTCAGTCCAACAGGTACAATATGTCACAAGTTGAACATGGTTCCAGGGCTTCCTAACTCAGTCATCTCTTGGAGTATAACAGAGCACTGAAGTTGGATTCAGAAAAATTTTGATTCAAATCTCACCTCGGATACCTGCTAGCCATATAACACTTCACCTCTCTAGGACTCACTTTCCCCATGTGTAAAATGAGAGGAATCAAAGCTAATGTTGCTTCTAGCTCTAAGCTTGGGCTCTCTATCCATTAGACCACATGGTTTCTCTAGCTGTGTTATAGAAGGATAAATATCAAATTTCATTTACTCACTGTCCCTTTTAAGTTTAGAACACTGAGCTATAACTCTGACAAAGGAAAGGTTTTACGTTCCCTTTCTTGTATTACTCCCAGTAATCCTGATCTTTGGCCTTTGAATAAATGGTGATAAAGAGAGACCAACACTGTGGAGAGGGCCAGAGGCATTTAAACTGCCCAGCACTATTGAATCAAAAGGAAGCCAGAATCTAGTTACCTCTTTCTAACATAGAAATGTCCCAGGCTTTTAGGGGTTGACACATGCTATGCAGTGCTATATTTTTAGTACTTCCTTCTCCCCCCAAAAAAAAATCTCACCTCTTTAGCTCATGAAAGGGATTAGAGAGAAAAATAGCTTCTCAGAAAGATGTGGGGCAGAGAACATATAAAAGAAGCTGTCAGCTTGGCATACTCACCCAACAATTAGTTCTCAAAGAAGAGAGCCTTAATCTTTTCTGCTCATCTTGCCAGACCTCAATCACCTGCATTCCACTAGTCTTCTCAAAAGAATCATGCAGGAGGAGTCCGGACACCTAGATTCTAGTCCTGATTTTATCATTAGGATGCAGCATGATTAATTAATACAGTGACTCCCCAGTTCTGCTACTTAAAACCTTCATGACCTTAGACAAGTCATTTTCCTTATCAGTGCTTCAGTTTCTTCATCTGGAAAACAGTGTGAAAATGATCTCTATAGATCCATGTAGCTCCAAAACTATAGTTTGTGATCCTAACTAATTATGTGTCCTAGGATAAATCCCTTAATCTGTTTGTGCCTCAGTTTCCCAAAATGTAAAGTGGGAATAAAAAGTCTACTCTTCCCCACAAAACAATTAAACAAGATAACAATTGCTTCATTCAGGCTTGCCCCCAAGTTCTCCCCTTTTATTGAACATTCCCTCAACCCCTACCAAACGGTTATCCCTCTTCTCCTTAAAAAAACTTTGCATTTATTTTATATGCCTTCCAGGTTTAATTATCTGTATAAGTGTTACTTCCTCCCAGTAGAATGTAAGCTCCCTGGGGGAAGGAATTGATTTTATTTTTGTTTTTGTATTCTTGGTACCCAGAAGGCACCTAATAAATGCTCCTTGATACTCACAGGGCCTTGAACAAGTCACTCTGGTACTTGATTCTGTCCTCTGTAAAATGAACAATTTAGGCTTCAAGTGGAGACCTATTAGCACTGAACATGCCTGGCTCTAGAGGAGCTCTCAGCTCCTTTCTGTCTCTAAATCTAGAATTGTATTCTCTGATCCTATGAAGTGACTTGAACTTGAAAACTATAAGGAGTGAAACAAATATGAGGCACGGTTACTATTACTATTATCTCTTTTGTCAGCCCCCTATAGCTTTACTTGTTTTATGTTCTTGAAGATTCTTGGTAATTTTTTTTGCTTTTAACAAATTCCCTAACATTTTATGGCACAAGCTATCTACTTCAGAGGGCTGTTTGGCGGATAAATAATTTAAGGTTTAGAAAGCATGCACAGCTCCTCAGAGGAAGGAAGATATGGGAGCATAAATATGAAGAAACAGCTGTAGAAAATCCACTGTATATTAGGGCCTAATGGAAGCTTCACACACAATCTCATCCAAAGTGAGATACAAATACAGCACTTCTTTAACTATTTAGGATGGAGGCATCCGTACTTAGCCAGGCTCTGGCAGATGAACCAAAAAGTTAACGTAAATCATCACAAAGAAACTCAAGTTTCAAGTACCATCACTCTTTTCTTGGGATAGCAGCTATGTATATCTGGTTGCAAATTATAATCACTTTAATTTTGAGATAACAGTAGATTTAAAGCCAAAGACCAAGATGGGATATGAAAAAATTAGTTTTGAGTAAATTTCTTTTTCTCAATCTTCCCTTCACTATCCCTACACAGGAGAACATGAAATACTCTAAGATTTCCAAATTCTCTATCCATCCAGAAGCTGCTGACATCCGTCCCAAGGACTAGATTATCAAATACTTTTCAATGGAAATAGCCAACTGGATGAAGGTCAACAGAGCCAACATAACCTTCCCCATCACCATCAGCATCTTCATTGCCATCACCATCATCATCATCATCACCTTAGTTAGCTTTATATAGCATCTCAAGGTTAGTATAGTACTACAGGTATGTTATCCCACTTGATATCCAAAACAACCCTTTGGGGCAGATGCTATAATTATCTTTATTTTACAGATGAGGAAACTAACATTAAGAGCTTTTAGGTGATTTGCCCAGTTACATCGTCAGTGTCTGAGGGAGGATTTGAACATAGCTCTTCTCATCTCCAAGTAACTTTAACTACTGTCTCTCCAAGAAGAATACATGGAAATTCCTTCAGAAAATAAATTACAGGTAGAGGAAAATCAGATCACTAAACTCAATTAATATTTGACTTTTCAGCAGGTCTTTGGTGACCTTCTATATCAAAAGCATATATTTCTAAATGTGTAACTGGAGTTGTTTTTACCACAGATAAGAAATGGGATTAGAGTCAGAATATAAAGAAACAATTCTAGGATTAAATATTTTACTGTGTCATTTAGAAAAAAGTTCAGTATATTTATTAATTAAATTTTTGCTTTCAATTTTATTAATATCTTCTTTGATTTTCAGAACTTCTATTTCATGTTTAATTGAAGTTTTAAATTTTATTACTTTGAAGTTTGGGGGATTTTGTTTATTGTAGTTGATTGCCAACATGTTGATAAATTTTTTACTCTTGTTTGTAAAGGAGTTTAGAGACATACATATTTTCCATGAGCTGTGCTTTGTCTGTATGCCACAAATTCTGTTATATTCTCTCATTAGTGTCATTTGCTTTAATAATACTATATATAAATAATCAAATTTTATCTAACATAAATTATATCTATATCTATAATATATCTAATATATAAATATCTATACATAAATGAAGTCTAAATAATAATCTATTATTTCTATTATTTATTTTTATCCCATCAATTCTCTAGGATTGTTATTTAAAGGAAGAAAAAAATAAAGGAAATCATTAGAACCTATTTTGCCAAACTATGTGACAATAAAAGTGACAAATGAAAAGGGTAAATATTTAGAAAAATATGAAGTATCAATATTAACAAGAAATTGCTGGATACATAGACCTGGGCATCATCTATAGCTGCCCCATGCTAGGACCTCAACACTGCTTCTTTGCAATCACTGCATCTTTGTTTCATATGTGTATGTATGGCTCTACAAAGGTACAGATCACAACTGCAAGCTCTTAAAGTTTTTGTTATTGAGACAAGCGCCTATACCCTCCAATAATGCCAGCAATGCATGTAAGCTATATTTCTAATCAAGCGAAATGACTGAACAGACACCCTATCAACAAACCCAAACCCCATGCAAATCATTTGCTGAACCCTTCCAGGTATCTAATTGTGGTTTTTGGCAACCCTGATTCATTACATTTGTAACATAAGCAAAGGGAGAGGGAACCCAAGAAGGAGAGGGAGGAGGATGTGTGGAAGAGATGAAGCCTCCAAGCTGTGATTTTGTTTTCTCAAGACTAAGGTATTCAGCCCCAAATCCCATGCTTCTTTGTTATTTGGACTCCTTGTTTTCTTGGCTGCTTTCTGCTGTCTTTCCTTGGCCAAGATATGCCTGTTAGCTGGCTCAGTGGCCACTGGGCAGCTTCCCATCCCATCAGCAAACAAACACCTGCTAATTTGACTGTTTTTCCCTAAGCAGAAATTAGAAGGTGGAGTGTTTGGCCCAAACAGAACAATAACATGCAAGATGGAAGGGCTGCTATGGAAGGGAAGGAAAATCTTCAGAAAATATCTAATTTTTACAACCAGTAGACCTGGAGATGATAGAGGCAATTTTAATGCTATTACAGGTGATCATAGATTGTGAAGGAAAAGGGACCTCAGGATAACATGATCCAACCTTCACGTTTTTACAGAAGAGGAAACTAAAGCCTGAGAATTTGAATGACTTGCCCTAGGTCAAACAGGTAGTAAGTGGCAGAGACAAAATTTGAACTTTGGTTCTCTGACTCCAAAGCCTCAGCTCCTTCCACATTCCACATGCTTACTTTGTATCAGGAGAGAGGTAGCATGGTGGAGTTGTTAGAGGCAACTTCAGGCAAATAGATTGGGGTTCAGACTTTGCCTTTGCCTCTTATATGTATCGGCTATGTGATCTTGGACACATTCCTCAATCCTTTGGAGAGGAGGAGAGGGAGGACAAGAGAGGGGAGAGGAGGGGAGCAGAGGAGAGGAGATGAGAGAGACAGAGACAGAGAAAGACAGAGAGACAAGGGGGAGAGAGATAGAAAAAGAGAGAGAATAGAAAGAAATTTCCTAATGCTAAAACAAGCACTAACATCTGAAGGCTTCTTGGGAAAGACTTCTTACAGAAAATGACTTGAATTTATCTTTGAAAGGACCACATATCCCACAATCCAACTCTATAGTAGTGGGATAAGTTCAGTAAAAGAAAAAAACAGATTTATTCAAATGGAAAACTGAGATACCATAAAATAATAGTATGAAGAGACCCTGAGGTCTACACTCTGGGTCATTAATGTATATCAGGTAGTTGAAATGAATAGAGGAAGAATGCCAAGAATGCTAGAGAAACCACCAAGGAGAGGAGTATGACTAAATTCTAATGCAGACTAGTGGGCCAGTCAGAAGAAAAGGGGGAAAAAACTTCAAAGGTCCATTTAAAGAGATATATTTTCTGTTACTCTGGAGTTCATTGAAAGTTTATATCTAAAAAAAGATTCTTTCTGTAACTGCCTACAATATAACAAGTGTTAGGGACTATTATTTTCACTATTAACAGCAATAAATCATAACTTTGTCAAATTCAAAATAATATGAGTCATTCCCCAATTGGCAAATGGTCAAAGGGTATGAACAGACAGTTTTCTGATGATCAAAACAATTTACAGTCAAATAAAAAATGCTCACAATTATTATTAGAGAAATGCAAATTAAAACAACTTTGAGATATAATTTTATACCTATCAGACTGGCTAAAATGATTGAAGGGGAAAGTGACAAATGGAGGGGATGTCGGAAGATTGGGACACTAATTTACTGTTGGGAGAATTGTGAACTGATCCAACCACTTTGCAGAGCAGTTTAGAGTAAGGCACAAAGTGTGATTGAACAGCCTGTATGCTTTGACTAAGAAATACCACTGCTACATCTATTTCTAAAGATGAGTAGGGGAAAAGAAAAAGCACTTATATGTTCTAAAATGTTTACAGCAACTCTCTTTGTGGTGGTGAAGAACTGGAAATTGGAGGGACATGTCCATCAATTGGGGAATGGCTGAATAAGTTGTGGTATAGGCCTGTAATGGAATGCTATGAGAAAAGATGTGTTCATTTATTTTAGAAAAAAAAAGGATAGACTTACACAAAATAATGAAGAACAAAATGAGCAGAATCATGAGATCATTATATACAATAAGAACAATATTGTTTTAGGAACAACTTTGAGAGACTGGGTCACTTTGACTATTATAAATACCATAATATAAATCCCAAATACAAAGGGTCTATGAAATAAGACACTATCAGCATCCAGAGAAAGAACTGAAAAATAGATGTATGTATAGAATGATTTTTCATATACGTGCGTGTGTATATATACAAACACATATGTACAAATACACATACATATATACATATCTTTGTGTCTAATGGCTGTCATCTCTGATGGGGGAAGGGAAGGAAGAAAAAAGCAAGGGAAGGAGAAAGTTGCATAATAATTTTATTATTTATTTAAAAGGAATATCAAGTTGTACATAATAGATTTGCAGTTTCATTTTTTAAAAATCATCCTATGTTATGGAAATGCTTGTTTTATTTCATAACAAAAATAAAGTAAATAAAATTAACAGAAAATTATAAATCAGAAGTTCATTACCATTCTTGGACTAGCAACCAACAAATCCCTATAACAAAATAAAAACCAAAATACCCTGGAGAGCTCCACCAATAAACTGAATGGGAACCAGATCATCATCATAAACCAAATTGCTGCCTCAAATCTTTCTGATAGAGCATTAATCCATAACAAATTCAGTACAGTTCTTTCCAACAGACATTACCATATCAAATACACATAATCTCTAAACTCTATACAAAGAAAAACTTTCAAAACATAGAGACTTAGCAGAGATCAAAGACTTGTGGAAACAGGAAAATCCTCCTTGCTGTCTTGTTGGTGATTGAAAATGCATAGAGGGTACTTTTAGGAAGTCTCCAGAATATAAGCTGACACCCTAATATCTTTTTTCAGCTACAAAAGGCAGTTATGGCATCCCCTTGTGTTGGGGTATCTCTACATACAAAAGAATCACATCTATAAGTTGGTTTGTCCTAGGATCACATCCATCAGAAAAGAGGAGCAGAATGACATGATGATGACAATGATATTTGAAATTTCTATAAGACTTTAAGGTTAAGATAAGAAATTTCTATAAGACTATAAAGCATTTGTAGGGAGTAATGTTCTCTCTCTGCATACAACATCATGTCTGAACCTCACACTAATGCTGTGAGATCACTGCTAGAATGAACCCCATTTTTCACATGGGAAAGTAAGACTCAGAGAGGATAAGTGCTTCGAATGGGGCCCATAGTTATTAAGTGTCTAAGGCTGGATTTTATCTCTCCAGGTTCTACCTGATCACACAATGCGCTAAGTCAAATTGCTTTGAACAAGAAAGAATTGGGTGACTTCAACAACATTCCTTTTCTAGTACTTTATCCCTCCCTTGCATTTATACACTGCTTTATACATCCTGGCCAGAGACTCTAAATATCCATAAGATAGAAAATCACTGAAATGTAGCTTAATTATCATCTATGGCAGCCAAAGCAGCTTTGAACACAACTCAAGATCAATAAACGGCACACCTCTTGCAGCTTCTTCCTATGTAAGTTTCCCTGTCTTCCTTGCGAGTCCAAGATCACTTGGTTTCCATTCACCTTCAGCTGAATTACAAAAAGAATCATAGAGGGAAGATAGATCAGGACAGAGAGAATTATTAGAATTATTAGAGGTGATGGGAGCAGAGATAGAGAGATGGATGAACCACAGACAACATCTCATCCAGCCCCTCACTTTATGAATAAGGAAAATGAGGACTTGTTTTGTTTTTCTGTTGTTTTCACCATGCCTGGTTCTATGTGATCCTATTTCAAGTTTTCTTGGCAGAAATACTGGAGCACTTTGCCATTCATTGCCTTATCAAATTTATTTTACAGATGAGAAAACTGAGGAAAACAGTTATCAGGTACTTGCACAAGGTCACCCAGCTAGTTAATGTCTGAGGTCAAATATGAACTGAGGAAGATGAGTTTTCCTGACACCAGGCCCAGACTCTATCTGAGGTGCCACTTAGCTGCTTGAGCCTACACCTAAGTGATAAGCATCAGAGCCAAAATATGAACCAAGGCCTTCTCATTCCAGAGAGAGCGAATGCCCTTTTCACTATACCACATTGCTACATAATTAGTAAGCTCGGGAAGAGAAATTTCAACTCAAAACCTCTGACTCCAGAATCATGATTGTTCTCCTATATCATGTTCTTCACTTTACTAAGAAGAAAAAAAAAGTCTCAAAGAACACTGCTCAATGTTACACAACAAGTCATTAGTAGAGGCAGCATTTGAATCTAGGCTCTCTGGCTCCAAGTCCAGAGCTATTTCCACAATACGTAAATAAAATTCCAAACCCCTGGCCTTGTGAATTACATTGATTATTTATCTGTTTAGTCAACAAACATCCATCCAATCCACTGGTTTGGAATACCCTGGAGTCTTCCCATGTCCTAAAAATTACATAGGATTTTTCTTTCTAAGAAACATTTACCACTTTTCCAAACTTACCCATATTCTTTTGAACATACAAAGGAATTCAGCTACAATCATAGTAGGAGAGAGGAGAGAGCCCAATAAGAAGCAAATCTCAGCAGTAATCCGGATTTTTCATAATCAATACTTTGATAACTGAGCACAGAAAGCATTACCCACGTGTGTCTCCCAAATTAGCTGTTTGGGACTTGTCTCTAAATATCTGTCTTTAGGAACGACTGTTCTCTACACTGAAATATAAAAAAAGGATTGGCCCAGTCCCTCGCTAGGGAACAGCATGTGTTTAACACCAAATGGAAGCCGCAGATGACTAAACACTCTTTTCTCTCTTGTTTCTATCATAAATACAACAGATGCATGATGCTGGAATGTTGACAACCTCCAGAGTGGTGTTTGCCTCCAATCCAGAAATAAAATCATTCAAAAAAATGCATCCCATGCAGAATCTTGGAATAATAATAGCTAACACTTATTTAGCACTTTAACACTTGCAAAGTTTTATACATGTCCTCTCATTTTGTCCCCACAACAACCCCAGGGAGGGAAGGGGAGATACTATGATCATCCTCAATTTGAAAATGAGGAAACTGAGGCAAGAGAGGCCAAGTGATTTGCTCAGAACCACACAACTAGAAAGTATCTGAGATGAGATTCAGAGTCAGGTCTTCCTGACCCAAGTCTAACTTTCTGCCTATTTTTGGCCACCTTGGTGCCTAGGATCTGAGTTGGAGGGATCCTGGAGCATTACCTAGTTCAATCCATACCTGAACTCAAATTCCTTCCATAGCATATCTGGCAAGTACTTACCCAATATCTGCCTCAAGACTTCCAGTGAAAGGGAACTGCTGCCTCCCAAGGCAGCTCATCCTGCTTTCAGGGAGTTCTCATGGTTAGGAAGTTTTTTCTTCACAAATTCTAAGCTTGCCTCTCTGCAACTTCCACCTGTACCTCATAATTCTTGCCTCAGGGGCCAAGCAGAGAAAGTTTAATCTCTTCCACATGACAACCCTTCAGATACTTCAAGATGCCTCGACTCCCTTTCCCACCTGGGGTTCAGCATCCCCAGTCCCTTCAAGCTGATACACAGATCAGCACCTCGGTGAGCAAACAACCTTGATTTACTTCCATGCAGTGATATACCCCATGGTTCCAATTTCCCACCTGGAAATTGCACAGAGATAACAAATCTGGGTTTGAAAGAAGCCTAATGCTTAGGTGGATGGTAGACAAGAGGGATCAAGGTATAGTGGAAGCAACAATGAACTTAGGATTTGAATTCCAATAGCTATGGAGCTCAGTGGATAGAGTGTTGTATCTAGAGTGAGAAAGATTAGTCTTCCTGAGTTCAAGTCTGGTCTCAGACACTTTTAACCTATATGACCTTGGGCAAGTCACTTAACCCTGTTTGCTTCAGTTACCTCATCTATAAAATGAGCCAGAGAAGAAAATGGCAAACCACTCTGGTATTATTGCCAAGAAATCCCCAAATGGAGTAATGAAGAGCTGGACACAACTGAAAAACAACTGAAGAACCATCTGGCATAATTATGAGCCATGTGACTACAGGTAAATCATCTGTAAATTGGGATTAATGCACTATCTGATATATAGAATCATAGCCTTAGAGACTAGAGGGGCTTCAGCGGTCATCTAGTTCAATTCCTTCATCTTGAAGATGAAAAACCTGAGTTTCCAAGAGATTACCTGACTTATTCAGCATCATACTGCTAGTAGAGGGCAGCTCCTAGATTTTAATCCATCTCCTTTGACTCTATATCCAACACATTCTCCCTCTCCTGATCCAAAATGCTAGTTGTTTGTGATGAAAGTGTTTTTATAATTATTAAAACTCAAGTAGGTATAAACTATTTTTGTTATTAGAACAGCAGTGTCTAGAGTAGTTAGAGAGCTTGACTTGGAGTCCCAAAACTCCACTGGTGTGGGAATCTGTCACATTCCAAGTGATCTCAGCTCCTTACAATATTGAAAGGACAACAATATGGCATCATGTCTGCTATGATGTAGTGAATGCCTACTAATTGTGGTCTCCTCATTGAATGGGCCCACTTGCAATACCATAATCAAAAAAGGCCATAATCAAATCTACCTAGTAAGCTGTACTAGTCCAAATCCTAAGTCTGACATTTAACTGGTTACAAGATAGAGGCCAAAGTCTCCCACTGCATCTGGGGCCAACACCATCATCCTGGCCTATGTTGTACCACTGAACTCTGATGACTAGAGTAGAGAGTGAGGCTGATGGATGACTTTACATGACTGCCCACTCAAATCCAATCACTTATAAATCAAGACATCATCCTCCTGAAGGCACTGATCCTCTGAGAAGGAAGGGTAAGCAAAAGTTATCAAACATAACTTTAGACATAAGTCAAGGTTTCTTAATCTGAAAAATGGAGCCAGTATTAATGGCATTCCCTTCTTCATGGTATTGCTATCAAGGTGTCCATTTAATCAACTTTAAAGCATCATACAACTATTCCTTTGAGAGGCTGTGTGGTATAACTGATAGGGAAACAGCCTAAGGCTTAGACTTTTCCCCTTTCATGTACAACTACAGCTGAGTGACCCTGGGGAAGTCACTTAATATCTCAGTGCTTTAAAAAAAGTAACTCTTGAGGATTAAGGGGAGACCCCAACAGCTAGGAGTATCAGGAATTTTAAAGCAATGCATAGTGATGGTACCATGTTGTGAAAGAAGTTAGGAATTTGAAGAGGTAAGAATAGCATTTCAAGAATGGAGGACAGCCTGGAAAAGGCACGGTGATGGGAAATGACATAGGAAAGAACTCCTGGAAGGTAGTTATTGCAAATAATAGTGTCTCGTTTTATAACTGAAAAAACTGAGGTTCAGACAAGTTCATTGGCTTCCAGCAAAAGCTAATCACATATTGAATGAACCCAAGGGGGAGGTGATGAAGGTTCTCCTGATTCTAAGATAAGTATACTACCAGGTACTCTCAGATTAAGAAAGCTATTTTAAAAATCAAAGAAAAAGAGGTGATTTTTTTTTACTTAGGTGATCTTTTTTATTACTATATTTCTTTCTCTTAGTAAACTAAGTCAAATTGCACTATGACCTTTTAGGATTAGCAGTTTAAGTATCTTAATAGACATTGGAATGAAGGAGAGAGGCATGGACATCATTTGTCTCCAGATTTTCTACTCTCTTCCTTAGCTAAGTTTTAAAATATTGCTCTTGAGTATAGTCAAGAACCTCCCCAAACTGTGGCTACTTCTCTAGTATAGAAGCAGAAGAAGCAGAATACTATATTCCTAATTTCACACTAGAAAAATCCCCCAGCCCTTAGGCTGATTTCCCTAATCAAGGGTCTATGTTACCATATGCCTTTGCTCTATCCCTGGCCAAGTACCTGCTGAGCCTGGAGCCAAAATGGGACATTCACCAAAGACCAAAAGAAGAATGAATATCCATTCCTAATGCCTAAAAATTCCCTGAGGGTGAAGAGTTTCACAAAGCCAGTAAAATTTGCTCAGAAAGTCCTATATCATCATCTCTCTGTTCACAGGAGGGACTGGGTTTAGGAATTTCATTGCTGCTGCGTGACTATTTGGACGAAGGCCCAGACAAACACACAATAAAAGATGCTGATTTTTTCTTTTTCTTTGTTTTCTAAAATGCCACAATATCCTAGAAAAACATGACTGAAGTTGGAGTCAAAAGAGGAGAACTTGAATCTGCTTTCGGAAAATTGCTTCCTGAGTGACTTTAGATAAGTCATTTCCATTTTCTGGGTCTCAGTTTTCTTCTCTGGGAAATAAGGAGATTTTAACTGGATAATCACTATTCTAGCCCTCAATATTTTGATTTTATGAAATGAGATGGTGTGGGAAATTAGCTTCATAATTCTATATAAATATTTGCTATAATTTTATCATATTATCATATAGAGTCAATAATCCACCAATCAAAGCACTTATTATATGCCCACCTCTAGTCTAGGCTTTGTGATAGTGACTAAAATGAAAATCAATTTGTTCACTCAAAGAATTTATAATCTATTAAGAGAAAGAATTCATCTTTAATCAAACAATTTAACATGACTTAGGAAAGTCTGATAAATGTCACAGACTGTCAAAGTTGGGAGAGAACTTAGAAGTCTTCTGCTCTGATTCCCTCATTTCACAGATGAGGAAACAGAAGCCCATAGAAGTAAAGTTGTTTGCCCAGGATCTCATGGCTACTTAGTGTCAATTACAACTTGAACCCAGATAGTCTATTATTCACACAATGATAGGAATTGATTTTATTTCCGCTCTGCAAATGAGCATAATTGCAAAATGTAAAATATTTCATCTGAGTTTTAAGTACAACTATTTAAAATCAGATGCATTAGGTAATCAGGATAATCAGAAAAAAAAATATATTCACTAAGGACTTGAATAACACGAGGATTTAAAATGCCCAGTGGTTGGTCTATTTTAATGATACCTAGAACAAAATTAATATATCCATTTAATAGTTAAGGTTTTCTCAAGTCCATTTAGCTAATAAGTAAAGAATAAAAAAGTAAGAGAAAATGTAAAATGTGTATCAGTGTCTTCAGAAGCAGGATAATATAATAGCATGAGAGTCAGGAAACCCTGAGTTCAAATCCTGTCTCTGAGACATATTTGGAATGTGTCCTTGGATAAGTCAATTAACCTCTTAATGCTCTAGATATACTGTGAGTTTCAAGCAGTTACCAATCTGCTTTGGTGGGAGGAGTTTGTCTCTAGGAACTCCTTACACTAATTAACACAGAGGTCTACAAACCCCCAAAATTTAAACAAATTTAAACTTTTAATTTAATTTTAATTGTTTAAATTTAAACAAATTTTTAAAAAAATTAGTATCTTGAATTTGAGGGGGAAAGTTATCTTTTTTATCAGTCAGGTTGAGGATTTCACAAAAGACAGTCTTGGACTCAATTCGTCAAATTACATGGTATATTACTTATTAAAGAAGATCATAAAAAATGTGTGCTCACCTTTCTCTGCCTCTTCCGAGACTCTCATGTGTTTCTTACTCAAGGAAATGAAGCAACGCTTTAGACTGTTCTAGGGTATCAGATCTACCTAACCAGTCGATCCAACCATCGATGTCCCCCATATGCTGGGGACTCTGCAGTTTTATATGGAGGTAGCCTTTGGGAACTGGATATACTGATCTATAGTCACCTCTGAAAACTCAGGTCATAAAGAGGTCAGGTAAGTCTAAACCCATGCCTCTGGGGCAACACTCATAGAAGACAACCTGATTATATGCCAATCAGGCTAGCCATGTTCACCTGAATGTTATTCCTCCTCTTCTAGCTGAAAAGGCCTGAGCTAACCACCATACATCCCCAGTCATGTAGTAAGGGTAAGAGATGACATTTGGATAGCATGAGCATTATTAGAATTGTACTAAAAACCAACAACAACCTCAGAAATCTCCAATGCATGGGACAAATAATCAAGGAAGGAGCTACCCCCAGACATGGAAAAGAGATTTCCATCAAATAAGGAGACCTGATTTTGACCTACACTGTAGGATCATAGACTTGGAGGTGGAAAGGAGCTCAGAGAAACTGAGGAACTCTGAAGGGAAGTGACTTTCTCAAAGTCACACAGACAGGAAGAATCAGAGATGAGACATGAATTCAAGTCCTCTGACTTTAGTACCAAAGCATCCCATTAGAGGAAGTGTCCAAATCAAAGTATTGATTTCTTGTTATTAAAAAGCATTCTATTGAATACATTTATGGTGTATATATATGTATATATATATACATATATATACATATATACACACACACACACACACACACACACACACACACACACACACACAAATATGTAAATATTTTCAACAAAGGAAACCATGCCAACATTTCCTCCAGTTTAATGTGTGAAAGGTACAGATTGAGGAAAGAAGATCCTCATTTAATAACCATCAAATCAGTATCCACATAGCATCTGAGACCACTATGTAATAGCCCACCTCCCATCACCACCACTACCACTCAGCTGTGTTTCAGAGGATGGGGGTGGGGGTGAATGATAATTATCCATCTTTAATTCTCTGCAGTTGTTTTAAGGACATACAGGCCCTTAGGGAGACACAAAGAATGTTTGCTTTGTTTATATTTATATGTGTAGATGTGTGTGTTTTCCATCTTAAAAATTTCAAAGACTTACATTCATAGAAGTCTTGATGGCATCACTCAGGGAACAAATTTAACTATATAACTATTTAAAAAGCATCATTCAGTGTTCTCATTGCCACATTAATTTTTTCTCATGCTATTTCTAGGTTGTCTTCCCAAAACTAAATATGTGTATATATACATGTGTGTTCATTTGAAGAGCTATCATGGGGAAGATTAGATTAATTTCCCTCAGCCCTGGAAGGAATAAATGGAGGCATTAGGAGGAAGGTAAAGAAAGGAAGATTTAAGTCTCATAGAAGGAAAAACTTCCTAAAGACGAATGTCATCGACATAGTAGATTTCCCTCAATATAATCTTCAAGAAAAATACACGACTTTGGAGAAGACATTGATGGGAAGACCATTAGTTGGCCCTTGATGTATCTGTGGACTCAGAGACTTCAAGATAGTAGGATTCTGAGTATCCAGTCCTTCCAAGAATGCACTGTTGCATTGTTAATGACCATTCTTACAAGGGAGAGTTTTGCATTTCTTTGTGTGTGTGGACTTTTATGTATGTATGTAAACAGACATATGTGTATATATCTAGACATACAGACACATACCTATATATGTATGTGTTTATGACTTAGTCTTCTGCTCAGTGAATTTTGCACATTTAGTGAGAACATTCAGCATATGTTGGCTTCGCTGAACCAAACTCAATGTTTTGTTGAGCCGAGCTTGAGCCATTGTGTTTGTTCCATGTTTCTGCTGGGTTTGTTTGGACAGGAAAAGCAGAATTTTCTCTGGAAGGAAAAGCCTAGTAATTAACAAAAGGCAGAACGAGAACAAGATTATCTGCAACTGGGGTTCATGGACAGCATCCTGAAGGATTTCAGAGTTTTCCGGAGGAAAAATTTAGAGCCTCAGCATTTTAGTCATGACTTCCAGGGCCTGAGCATGAAGGGCCTCCTCCTAGGACTGCAGAAGCACAGAATCATGGGATGTCAGGTCTCAAAAGGACCTTAGAGGGTATCTCTATCAACATATATTTGAACAGTGATCTCTTTTTTTATAGCATTCAAAAATGTCCATCTAGATTTCCTTTGAATATCCCAAATGAAGAAAGATTTACTACCTCCCAAAGTATCCCATTACACTTTGGGAAAACTCTTATTGATATTATTTCCTCAAAAGTTGTAAGAATTGAATGTGCCCAACAAAATTTTATTTTATTATTTTTCACTCACTTTAAAGGCAACACTGCTCAAGAAATTTGGGAAGACTGTATGGAGCAGTGAACATGCAGTTGGAAGGGCTGTGTTCAAAGCCTTTCTCCAGTACCTTCTAGCATGAGTCCCTGGACAATTCACTCACTTCACTCAGTCTCGGTTATAGCTTTGGTTTTCCCAGTGCTGTGGGTTGGCAAATACCTTCACAACAACTCCTTATGGTAGGAGCATTTACTGAAGAGAAAACAAGCTGAGATAGGTCAACTGACATGTCCAGGGTCACACGGCCAGTACATGTAAGAGATGGAATTTGAGTCCAGATCTTTGTGATTCCAAAACTAGCACTCCATCTTTGATACAATATAGATACTGTGCCTTGTAATCCTGAGTTATATAAACATCAGTTTTAAGTATAACTATTCTTAAGCTTCACTCCCCAAAATGATGGTTTCAGGGTACACTTTACCATAATGTTCTTACTGTTTGGGTTTTCCAAAATGAGTTTTAGGCAGGCTTTTCTGACATCTCATTTACTCTGGGAACATTTCTTTTTCCTTTTCTGCATTTCCTTTCTTGTACATATATATATACATATATATATATATATATATATATATATATATATATATATATATATATATATATATATATTTCTGAAGAAGGTGAAAGCTCTGAGCTTTAACAGCAATTAAGAATGAGTTCCTAACCTAAGCTGAGGGTGGGAAGTGATTTTAACATTAATCCCCTAGAAATGTAATTTACATCAGAAGAACTCAAATATCCCTGAAGCACTACTGAGAACAAAACTATTTCTCAAAAATGTTCTTAAAAGCCTAGTCATGTTCAGTCTTTACCAGTTCCCTCCTTTTTTCCCCACCAATCACATTACTCTATCTAAAAGTATACATTCATTATGCATTTATTAAGGGCTTTAGATCATTCAGATTCCTAGGATTCATAGATTTTACAAATGAGTCAACGGAGAGTCAGACAGGGTACGTGACTTGTTCATGGTCAAACATCTAGTAAGTTTCCAAGTAATAATTTGAACCCAGGACCTATGTATCCAGAGAGAATGCTCTTTCCCTGGCATCACACTGACTCCTTACATTTAGGTCATGTATTTACTCAACTTATATTTATTAAGTTCCTATTATGTGCAATTCATAGAGGCAATAGGGTTCACTGGGGGGATCTGAAAAACAGGGATAATCAGAGGGTTGTTATATGGGTCCAATGAGGAAAATACATGCTAATTATTTTGCAAACCCCAAAGAGCCATACAAAAGTTAGCTGTGATTATGACATGACCACATCCATTCAGTTTAGTATTGACAGTCAGAGGAGACTGAGGACTTGTTACAGTTGTCCCTCTGTGACATGAACCTGTCATCAAAGATAGAAACCAATCCCCATGGATGTCTAATTTCCTACTAACAAACTGTGGCACTCTAATAACACTCTCTAAAGACAAAGGCAGACCAGAGAGTTGGAAACTCTCCCTCTCTTCACTCCCTGGCACCTGTTATGCTGCTACTTTCTAAAGAACAAGGTCATAGGAACCATGGTCTTTGACTCCAACTCCCGGGGACTCCATATCCCTGACTCATATTATAGTCTAATCATAAAAAATGATCTCAGCTGTTCTGTAGTTCAAGAGACCTCAGAACTCCCATGCCCACTTTGACCTCTTCTCAAACTCTTTAAAGGGTCAGATCATATTTAAGCACTTACATGGATCTGAGCAGTCTCCCTCACTGCTTCCCCTTACTGACCTGCCACGGAGCCTGACCAGTCATCAGTTATTCCTTTGCCTTAAGGTATCACAGCCACAGAAATCCTCTGCTGGAAACACCACATAAGGTGATAGTTTCAACGCTGGGTTTTGAAGGTAGGAGAGGCCCACATTCAAATCCTGGTACTGAAATTTACTAGCTATATGACCTTGATTAAGAAATAAGCTGATGGCCTTCAAACTGGAAGCAAAAGTGGTATTTGAATCAAATTCACAGGGTGGTTCCTTGTTAGGGGGAAGGGTCATATGGATCATAGTTCTAGAATTAGAAAGGACCTAGGGGGTTATCTTGTCCAATCCCCTGGTGCTATTAATCAATAAATGGAGGCCTAAAAAGATTAAGTGACTTGCCCAAGGTCACATGGGTAGTTAGTGGCTTCTACTCCAAGTCTTGTTACTTGCCTTTTCTACTGTGTCTTGTGTCACCCCTTCCCACCACTACTTTATAAACTTTCAAATGCTAAGGGTACCAGCACTACTACACCTCAGAGAGGAGGGAGAAATCTATCTACCAGCATTTATTGGGCACCTACCTGCTTTCAGTAGCTCCATGAAGGAATACATTATCCCACCAGGAGTTGTCAATGCTTTGGGCAAAATCCATTTGCCTGGTCAAGTGATGTTAGTCTTAGAAAGCTAGATCCTCAGGGAATGAGGCACAAAATGGACATGTTCTGAAGGGGTAGCAGAGAGCAGGATGGGATAAGTCTTTCTTCCTGGAGATATTAGATCCAATGGGGGAACTCAAGGGGTCAGGGTATAGCATGGAGACAATGGTATCATGCAGTCACAGATTGAGAGCTGGAAGAGACCTTCAAGATTTACCCTAGGGCTCTCATATTAAGATGAAACTGAGGTCCAGTTTCCTAAAGTTCTATAACTGAGCAACACCAGGGTCAAGACTCAAACCCTAATCCTCCAACTCCAAATCTTTTATTCAGTCAATGAACCAGCATTTACTATGTTGCAGGCATTATACTAAGCAAGCAGATACAAAGAAAAGTAACAACACTCCCTGCATTCAAGGCGCCTATGTAATTAATACATGGATATAATGCTCTTTTCATCATTTTGCACTGCTCTCAAGATCCAGAATAACTGGGCTAGACCACCAGATACTGGGTGTTAAAATGAAGGGATTGGACTTGATTTTTTCTATTGGCACTTCAAGCTCTAAATCCATCATCCTATGATAAAGAAGAACTAAAGACTTGCCCGTAGGCCATCACTAACTCTTTGTTTTTCAAATCAGTTTTTTGAAACTCACAGCTCTTCAACCATGACTCTGACTGTATCTCTACCCTGCTTACATTTACTAGCCCCATATTAGAACAAGACAATAATCTGCTATCTCCTGAAATGTCGAAGCTTCTCCTTGGGTTTGATAGCCACCATCTTCCCAGATCTAATGTAAATTCCCTACAAGAAAAGTGACAGGACCAGAAAGCTAGTTACATCCGCCTGCTGACTCTACCAAGCCAGCGGAGGGGTTAAACATTGTCGGGAGCAGTCAGAGAGGTAGAAAAATATATGAATGATCCTCGAAAATGACATTTGGAAACACTACGTGACCGAAATATCAACACCGTGGGTGCCAAAAGGGAGGCACTTTGCAATGACTATCAAATTAAGCCATCTTAATGCTGGGGCTGATTATGTAACACATAATAAGGCAGAAGTGAGGAGGAGGTAAGGGTACAGTCTCTCATTAGGGCTGGCTTCATTCTGCATTGCATAACATTACCAAATTTATAGAGAGAAAGCAACTTTGAGAAATCTGAGATTTTCACAAAACAGATCATTTTTATAGAACAGAGGCAAAATCACTGTAAATACTTTTATTTATTTAAGACACATCCATTTTTATTTTTTAACTCTGCAAAATGTCAAGACAATCAGGAAACCTGGGTTGTAATCCCTGTACTTGGAACTAATTCATTGTGTAATCTTGGGAAAGTCATTTCTTCTAATTCTCTCAGCCCACCTTTTGTCACATAAAATAAGGTGATGGGATAAGAACATCTCTAAGATCTTTTCATGTGCTAACATTATAGGATATCACCCAGAGAGTAGGGATGATAATACGTATACATATATTTCATAGAAGATGTATTTTCTGGAAAAGTGATGCATTAGATGGAACACTAGTTAGAGTCATGAAGACTAGAGTTCAAATCCTGCCTTAGATGCTTAAGTCGCTTATGCTCTCCCTTCTTGTTTCCTCGTTGGTAAGATGAGTATAACCAAAGTATCTATCTCCCAAGATTGTTGTGAGAATCAAATAAGATAACACATGCAAAGCACTTTGTAAATCTTTTAAAAGTGTGAATCGCATCGTAAGCATAAGCCATCTTTAAAAAGAATCAATATTTACTCACCCAAGATCATGAACAAATTGGGGGGAAATTGTATAAATATATAAATTGGGGAAAATATATATACATACACACACACACACATATACATATATATATATATATATATATATATATATATATATATATATATGTATATACACACATATGATCGGACCTACTGGCAAAATTAGATAGCAGTTTAGCAAAAAATAGATTTAGGTCGGCACTAACTATATACCACCTACCATATAAATTACAGAAAAGGATAGATTATGTATAAAGTTGAAGTCACACCCAAAAAATGTGAAAGGAGGCATCTTTCATTACTGTGGCTAAAGGAAAATGCTGCTAAGAAAAATACAGATGACATCACAAATAACAAGATAAACAGTTTGGATTGTGTGAAACTGAAAAGTTTGGGAACAAACAAAATCATTTCAGCTAAGAAGAGAAGTTGTTAATTAGAAAAATCTCTATCATTATCTTTGGTAAAGGTCTACTGTACAAAATATCTAGTAAATTAAGAGCATTTCTCAATATATAAGTGGTCAAAAATCATGAACAAACAGTTCTCAAAAGAATTGAGGACTGTTCCAAATCACTAATAACACTAAAGTGTAAATGAATGCAATGAAACGGTTTTATCTCACCCATCAAATTGTCAAACTAACCAAAAGATAGAAATAATATTAAGGGAGCTATTGGAAAACTGGCACGCTCTTTGTGGTGCTAGTCCACCTATTCTAGAAAACAATTTATAATGGCATAAAAACAAAGAGAATCAAATGCCCATACCATTTAACTGAAAGATGTGTGTGCTCATCCTTCATTGCTGAAGAAGACCAGCTATCAGAGAAATAATGACATGACTTACACTTGACTTTGTTTTGAGTGAGGGAGGGCTGTGCAGGTCACCAGTCTCACTTCTCCAGAGTCATCTGAATCCAGTGACCAGATATTCACCATGATGACTGGAGATGACTCAGGATGAGGCAATTGGGGTTAAGTGACTTGCCCAAGGTCACACGACTAGTCAGTGTCAAGTATCTAAGGTGAGATTTGAACTCAGGTCCTCCTCATTCCTGCACTGGTGCTCTATTCACTGCACCACCTAACTGCCCCTAACTGAAAGATACCATTTCCATGAATATCTCATAAGGTCTGATGTACAATGTAATAGTTATGAGTTCCTACTAACTTCCAAGTAAGATTAAGAAAAGAAAGAAAGGTCCCATATATTCTAGAATATCCAAAGCAACAGTTTTTGAGGTAGTAAAGAAGTGGAAATAAAGTAGGCACCCATCTATTAAGAAATGGCTAAACAAAAACAAGGCTAAAATGCCATCCATACCCTTTGACCTAGAGAGCTCATTCATCTGATCTGGTTGTTCTCTTAAAAAAAAACAGCATGAAGCTGATATTTTTGCACAGCCTTCCCTCATTTAAATCTAATACATTTGCATGCCATGGTGTCATCTCATGGTCCTCTTTAAGCAACAGCAGCCAAACAGATAGAGTCCTGGACTTGGAGTCACAAAGACCTGGGTTCGATGAACATCTCTGATATCCAATAATTGTGTGACCAAAGAAACCTCTCAGTTTCCTCATCTATAAAATTGAAATAATGAAGTTGGACAACAAAGCATTTTTGCAAGGATAAAGAAAACGTAAGATTTTTCATAAAATTTAAAGCCATATCAAAGTTGCCAGTTATTAACATGACCATAAGACCTCATTTATCTCCTTGAAGTAACATTTCAAGTTCACTTAGTCTGTTGTTCATGTTCTTTATGTTGACATAGAAATCTGAAAATTGTTTCAATCTCTCTTCAAAGTTATTTTTTTTATTGTGAACCAATAGATATCTAAGCTGTTGCTAGCTCTAGGCATAAAAATAAAGGCAGAAATATTTGTGTCTAAAAGCTAAAGTTTTTAAGAGAAAAGATGTCAAACTATCAACAAGTATATAAAAACATGCCCTAAATCACTAATAAGACAGGTGCAAAAGAAAATAACTCTCATATTTCACTTCATACCCAAAAACATGGAAAGTTAACAAAAGATAACAACAGCGGATGCTGGAGGGGCTATCAGAAGACAGACACATGTTTGTACTCTGAGGAGAGGTGTCATTTCACCTAACAATTCTGCAAACTGTTCAAAAATGTAAGAAAAATCATTAATTCATTTGCTACCACAACAACTCCAGCAGAAGGACACATCAGATATGTGCTTTAGCAATATTGATTTGGCAGCTAGAAGGAAGTCAGGGTGGAGAGGGAAAAGGCTGGAAGTCTGGGAAGAATGTTGCAATGCATAAGGTAATAGATGATGATATTCCGAACCAAGATGGTGACCACATGAGTGGAGAGAAATGGAAGATGCGAAAAATGACGTGGCAGTAAAATCACTAAGATATGGCAATTGATCAAATATGAGGGGGTGGAATTAGAGGGATTAGTTAAGTGTGATTTGGAAGTTGCAAACCTGAGTTACCAAAAGAATGATGGTGTTCACAACAATAGAGACAAATCTAGAAGAGAGATGTTTATCAGGAAAATGGCAGTGAGTTCTATTTTGTAAAGGTTGAGCTTAAGATGAAAGTGGAATGGACATCCAAAGGGAAATGTCTATCAGGCAATTGTTATCGTGGACTAGAACTCAAGAAAGGGATAAAGACTAAGTATGCAGATTTTAGAAACATTTCCACAGATAACTCCTAATGGGGATGGAAAGAGAGACAGAGACAGACACATAAGAGAGAAAGGACAAAGGCAGAGAGAAAGGAGAGACAGAGAGGAGACACACACTCACAGAGAGAGACAGGGACAGACAGAGACAAAGAGAGATAGACAGACAGACAGAGACAGACAGATAGTTGACCTGAGACAGACCTTTAGGGGACACTCATGCTTAGTGGTTTCAATGTGGATTATAATTTAGCACAAGAGACTGAGGAGAAGGAGACAGGTAGAAAAAGAATGAGAGTGGTAATATGAAAGTCTGGGAAAAAGAGAATCCAGGACAAAGGAATGATCAACAGTGCTAAATGTTACCAACAGGTAAAAAAGAATGAGGACTAAGAAAAGACCATTGGGTTGAGCAACAAAGAAATCAGTGGTGACCTTGAAGAGAGAATTGTCAAGTTGTGAGATTCAAAGTCAAATTACAAGAAGAGTTTGGTGAGTGGGATGTATAAGTCAAGTAACCAAATTCTGACAACTTTTTTCCCCCTCCAAGTCTAGCTGTTAAAGGGAGGTGAGATATAGGATGATAGCTTGAGGGAATGATAGTCAAGTGGATAGTCAAGTCAATCTAATTCTAAGATTAAGAGATACATGAGAATTTTTTTTAAGACGAGGAAAGAAGCCCGTAAAGAAACAAAAATAAATAATTTAAAGAATAAAAAAGGGGGCAAATGCCTTTGAAAAGCTGATAAGAGAGAATGGGATCAAAATCAAGTAGAGAGATTGGTCATGCCAAAGAGATCACATAGGTCACATCTTCCTCTGGTGCTAGAGCAAAGGAACAGAGAAGAGAAGGTAAGGTTCAGAAAATCTGAGATTTAGAGTTGGGGCAATGAATCACTACTAAATCCACATACCAAAGCTATCTTAGAAAAAAAAGGACACGTATTTATATAACTCTCTTTGTAAGAGAAAAAGACTGATAACTTAGAAGGCACCCACAAAGTAGGGAATAGATGAACAAATTCTGGCATATAAATATAATGGAACACTACTATGCCATAGGAAACAATGTAAAATACAATTTTCAGAGAAAATTGGGAAGATTTGCATGAATGGAAGTAGAGGAAAGTGAACAAAACCAGAATAATAATTGATAAAATAACAACATTGTAAAACCAACTCAGAAAACAGTGAGAACCCTGACCAATGCCATGATCAGTTCTGATTTCAGAGGATGAGTGATGAAACTTCATCTTACGCAGAGGTGATGGACCCAGGGTACAGGATAACATATTGGACATGACCAAGGCACACACACACACGCATACATACATATGTACATCACAAGCGTTTTGCTTTTCCTTTTTTCAATGGTGGAGGACCAGGAGTAAGAAAAAAAATGATTTTTGGCCTTGGAAAACCATGAAGAGGAAACTCAGGACAGTTGGTTTCAATTTTCTCAGTTAAGGAGGAGGCAAGACCCTCTGCTAAGAGGGACAGTAGAAGTAGTTGTGTGGGCAGCACGAGGAGAGAAGAGAAGTTCTGGAACAGACAGCAAGTTCTCTAGAGAATCAACTGAAGAAGAGTAATGTGTTATCCAAGAACTGTAAGGGTTCAATTGAGATCAGATAACAAATCTGCATTGGATCCAGTCAACATGACAAGGCCACTTCTTCCCGACTCAAGCAGATGTATGACATGGTAGATAATGAGGATGATGTAAGGGTGGAGTTTAGAAAGAGATTAGATGGGAGAAGAAAATAGGGAAAGGAATTTGAAGTAGAAGACAACATAAAGTTGAACCAGTTAATTTGAAGTTCAAGATTAGAAAGGGAAGAAGGGTGATATATATTGGGGAAACAGGAAGTTAGTGCTGGAGCACCTGGAGACTGGAATGAGAATGAAGAAGACCTTAGAAGAGTGAGGTATAGGAAGAGAAGTAAGACTGATGTGTAGTTATGTCTAACTCTTTATGGCCCCATGGGACTTGTCCGTGGGATTTTCTTGGTAAAGAAGTTTTTGTTTCTTTTTCCACTTCTCTCTCCAGGGTGTTCTAATTTTACAGTTGATGAACAGAGCCAAATAGGGGTTAAGTGACTTGCCCAGGGTAACACAGCTACTAAAGTGTCGGAAAGCTGAGTTTTAACTCAGATCTTCCTGATTTTAGTCCTGGTGCTCCAACGACTACACCACCCATCTACCCCAAAATTGTGATTAGGGAATGGAATTTCAGAGTGCAGTACCCTGGCAGCAAAGCATTGAGCAAGAGATCAAGAGTAACCCATCCTTTTGCGTGGCTATAAATGTTGAAGCTACTGACAAATTGGGAAGCCAAAGAGTGTGAGGGTTTGTCAGCCTATGTATTGGAATTTCCGGTCAGCAGGGCAAGGACTGAGATGGAGAGGAAGACCATGACACAAGTACTGAATGCTTGGAGGAAAATAAAAAAGGAGAATGGGCCAGGGGGTAGAGGTCAGCAGGTAAACAACATGCTGCTAACTGAGTGTCAGGTCTACCTAAGACTAATCAGCAAAGACTAAATAATCACCTGGATCACCAACATTCCATGGAGAATGGGATGGGACCTTATACTCAAGCTCAGATCCATTCTCTCTGGGACAAATATGGTACCTACAATATAACAAGAACAACAGGAGCATTTTTATACTGTTTTAAGGTTTACAAAGGATTAATATGTGCTTTTTCACAACAACCCTGGAAGGCAACAACTTTTATTATCCCCATATTTTATAGTTGAAGAAACTCATGCTGGGAAAAGTTAAGTGACTGGTCCAAGGTCACACAGGTAGTGAAATTGCTTAGTCAGGATTCTATATCAAATATTCCTGAGTCCAAGTCTAATGATCAACCTACTGTGCCACTAATTCTAGTTGTAATTTTAGTGTGCAAAAAATCGCTGAAATTGATGTGTCATAGTCTCCAAGTCAGAAGATTTGGGTCTGAAGTCTGCCTCTGATACTAACTAGCTTTGTGATTCTGGGAAAAATCACATCTCAGCTCACTTCAGTTTCTTCATCGGTAAAATGGATATAACAGCTTTGTATCTTGTTACCTCATAGGGTTGTGATGACACTTTCTATGTTGCATAATTGTGCGATGATCTTATGGGAGGGTTAGTCCTGCAGCACTGGGCTGTTATGTTTTATATCAGCTGATTGTGGGAGTCACTCTATGATCAGTGGGACTGTGTAAGAACAGACGAGGGCAGGATCTGGGGAATGATCTAGGGAATAGGCTGTGGTCATCTCAGGCACCTCTCTGGGTTAACTTTCTGCAACCCTGGCTGCTACCCACTCTGAAAGAAGGTAGAAATCATTGAGCATCTCTATTTCCCCTCCCTGTTTGTATATGGGTGCAAGTTTGAGCCCCAAACTTCTCCAGTGACCAGATATAAAGAGGATCTGAACAATGATGTCATGTTTCACAGGTTTGGGCACGAGCTGCACATCCAAGTCTCAGCAAATACTTCCTTACTGGAAATCACCATGATGTGCCTTAAAAACCCAATGATGTTCCATGTTACAATGCTAGCTAGTGGTACAGAATCCAAAGCCTGCCTTTCTTGTACTGAAGGCTAGTTTGTTAGTCAGAAGCCGAAATACCCATCCAAGGAGATCAACAAGTCCTAATGTTACTGACAGGAGGCACAGATTTAGAGCATGAGAATTAGGGGCATGAACTCCCAAGGGCCAGGACATTCTCATGACTGAGTAAGAAAGAAAGGAGATCCCAACACATACATCCAACGAAGTGTTAAATCTTTAGGATGTTTTGTGAGAAGACTAATGAATCCGAAGCACAGAGACTTGGAGAAGTCCATAATAGCATCAAGAATACCCTCTCACACAAAAATTCCCTACAGATCATTGCTTTCAAGAACAACTTTAAAACCTCAAGCTTTCAATGTGAATTCATAAAACATTGTTCACAGTTCTTAGGGGGAAAGAGATATTTATATAAAAGAGAGGAACAGAATCTAAACAAGAAGATAACTACCAAGTTATTTAATACTTTCCTGGGGAGGGGATACTGCTAAAATAGAAACGTAAGATAACACAAAAGGAAATGGAGGGGAGAGAAGAGCTCTTGTTAAGGAATAGAAGACATCCAGATTAAGCGAATGCTGATTTTGAGAGGATAGATTTGGATTATTTCAGTCATTGTTTTTGTTGGTTGGGTAGGATTCTGATAAGGAATTAGATGCACACAAGTAATTAACATGTGATGACTGGAGGAAGGAATCAGAGGAAAGAAGCTAGCTGCCATATCAGGGCATCAGGAGAAAAATGGGACATATAGAGGTCAGTGAGGCCAGATGGTTAGTAACCAAAAGTGTTGTGAAGGGAATCGTCTCTATCAATTATTCTAACCAGTCAGTCATCCAAATGAGGCCTTTGTGCCCTCCCCTTCAAGCAGGCATGACTGCTAATATTGCCATCCACTTCGTCAGCACTTGGGGGGGCCTTCAAATGTATTCTGCATTAAATCTGAATCAAAGCTTAGGAAGTTTCAGATCTAATACTATTATGATCTCACACAGTGGTTAGACAACAGGATTGGAGGTCAGAAAGAGTGGGATTCCATATAGGGTTCTCTGACATACAGAAACTGTGACCATGAGCTAGTAATTAATTTAACTTCTCAATGACCCTATGTAATTCTCCAACACTTGAAGTTACAATCAGGTTTGTGGAAAGTTTTCCATGTCTGGATTTCCCTAAATTGACGAAATCATAAAACTGGATCCTACCCTTGACCTCTCCTTACTGCCCCCCCAAAATCTAGCTATTATAGGGGGCATCATGATACATTACAAAAAATACTGGCTCTGGAGACAGGTAGCTGAATTCAAATACCACCTCTGATGCTTAAACCAAAGTGACTTTGAACAATTCATTTTAGATTCATGGGTCTTCCTTACCTGTGAATTGAGGGTTCAGGGTCAGATGGAACCTTCAGATCTCTTCTAACTTAAGTTCAATGCAAATTTACAGATTTACAGATGAAAAATTACAGATTGCTAAGTTTGGAATTGGGAAGAAGGGGCTCAAATTCCCTTTCTGATATTTATTAGCTAGGTGACCTTGGGAAAGTCACATAAACTGTTGTGTCTCAGTTTTCTTATCTGTAAATTGGGGCTCACAATCTCTGTAGAACCTACCTCATAGATGTTATTGGGCTCTTCAGATGAGATAATGTCTGCGTAGTGCTCTACAAACTTTAAAGACTTCTATAAATTGATTTTATTGTTGTTTATTATGTGTCTCCAAGGTGGCTGGCCCAAATGAGCCATAGGGAGGAAAAGTTACAGATTTATATGTGAAGAATGATGTAGGGCTTTGCCTGGAAATCTAATAACACTTTGTACTTTAGAAGCTCTTTATATCCAATATTGTCTTTGCCCTCTTGCTCAGTAACACTAACAACCTTGCTCAATAGGTGCTACAGGTATTCTTACACACCATTTATAAAAGAGGAAACTGAAATCAAATGATCTCTCAGTACAAAGAGTGATGGATTTGGAGTCAAGTCAAAGTACCTAGAGTCAAAACCCAGGAATGCCATTTACACCCTACCTCATATTGAGCAGTGCACTTAGTATCTTTGTCTATCAATTTCTTCCTTTAAAAAAGAGTGTTAGATCAGATGATCTCTAAGTTCTCAGCTTTAAATCTAGGATTCTATACTCATGGCTCACATAGAATTTCAGAATATGAATCTGGATACACCCTCAGGAACCATCTAGGACAACCTGTACCTGATCAAGATTTGCCTTTACAACATTCCAACAAGTAGTCATCTAGTCTGTATTTGAAGACCTTTGGAGAGAGAGAGAGAGAGAGAGAGAGAGAGAGAGAGAGAGAGGGAGAGGGAGAGAGACAGACAGACACGGGGGAGGGGGGGAGGGGGAAGGTAGAGTAAGTACTAAGTACTGTGACATTGGAGTCAAAGGACCTGGGTTTAAGTCCTACCTCTGAAACTTTTAACTACTCTTGGGGAAATCACTAAACCTCCCTAGACCTCAATTTCCTCACCTAGAAAATGAGGTTGCTGTTTTAGATAGCCCCTAATGTCTCTTCCAATTTCAACTCTGTGACTCCCCGGATGCAATCAATACCCCCAAGACAGCCTAATCCAGTTTGAGGCAACAATGCTTGCTGGGAATTTTTCCTTACATTGACCTTAAATCTACTTCTCTTCAACAATCATGCTTTGGTCTTCCTTCTGGGCCAAACAAAACAAATCTAATACCTCTTTGATACAATAGACTTATGGCTACTTGAAGATAATTCCTCTCTTCCTCCTTGGTCTTCTCTTCTCCAGGGTTAATCATCAACTGATCTTTGATCAAACCCTCCAGGAACAATCTGGAGGATCACACCATCACAATAATTCTCCTCTAAATGCCCACACACTTATTAAGTGACCAAGTCACATGCTCAAATCCAGGGATCTCTCCACTGTACCACAGGCTTTCCTTTACACTTAATGTGTCTCCTTGCTATTGTGTCTGTAATTTACAAGGACCTCCTCAAACATTAATTAATTAATCAAAAAGTATCTATTAATTGTCTACTATTTGCCAGGAACTAGGAATAAAATGTTCCTGCCCTCCAAGTGTTTACGATATATGTGTATATATATATATATGTATATGTGTGTGTGTGTGTGTGTGTGTGTATAAAACATCTTCATATATATTGACCTCACCCTCTGAGAATAGTCTTTAGAGGGAGCTGCCAAGAGAGTAGCATTGTACCCTTTCTACTTTCCCTGCCTCATCCTTGAGGGAACACACATAAACATACCTAGCCTAGATGAAGCTCTCTAAGGTGACACCCAGTACCCGTTCTATACTATGAGAATTTATAATCATTTCTATTGCTGGCAGGAGCCAGGGTAATGACAATTATGTTCCCATTGCTGAACTGGTAAATCAGGGTTGGAAAGGACCCCTGCCCCAAAGAGGGAGAAGTTCAACTCCAATAAATGAGCTAACACTGATGAGACGAAATTTGCATTAAGTCATAAAGCTACTAGGACTGAATTGTAATTTTTTAAAGTGTCAGGCAATAAGGTTATACAGTTAACATCAGCTATTTTCCCTCTCAGCAAAAAGTTTTATAAAGAGGAGAGCCCAACATTTAAAATAGGATGGAATAAAATGTGGTGGGTTTTTCTTTGTTTTCTCACAGCATCTTTCCTATAAAAGTGGTCACAAAATGCTTTAGGTAAAAATAAGAACAACCAGCCTGATGGGTGTAGATACTGACACTAGATGTAGATACTGACTGTAGATGGGACAACAAGTCTTCAGAGATTTGGTTTATTTCATGTGTTTTCCAATAAGTCTTTTCCTCTGTCCCTTTTGTTTTCTTCCATGCTCTTCTCATTACTGATACCAAGCCTGCACAATTCCTCTAGATGGCAAGAATCTGGGCAATAAATCAGTTTGAAAGTTTCTTGGGTTTCATTGCATTTCTAAATGCACACACAAACCTCAAGTCAAGTTGTCAAGATTGAATATCTCAAATACTTCTGTTTTTCCAAGAATCTGGAATTTCATTTTTATGAGTAATTTTTCCCCAATGTAGAATCATGCATTTTATCAAATTTCAAGGTTGGAAATCAGCAAGCATTTATTAAGTACCTGTTAGGTACCAAAGTCCTCTAGCAGAATACATACCTGAAAATCATTCCCCCTACACTGTACCTGATTGAAAAGTTCTCCAGCCTTCACCTGAGTATCTCCCATGAAGGATCTTCCCTCTGCAACATGCCTAACCCTAACCCTAGTTGAGAAGTCTTCTAACCTTGACCTGAGTATCTCCTATGAAGGATCTTATTTTTACATCATGCTGCTTCCCAAGCTCTCTCCTACCTTTGGTCAACTCTAATTGCCAGAAGTAGCTTTTCCCTACATCTTTACCCTTCAATTTACCTCTTTGACACTCCCACTTGTGGGTATGTAACTAATTTTGCGCTCTGGAACCAAGCAGAATAAAATTAATTTCTCTTCTGTATGATGTCCTTTCAAATAAATGAGGTCAACCATCATGTTCTTCCCACAACCCTCTCCAGCCTTCCATTATCCAGGCTATTCAACCCTAGATCTTTCAGAATTCTGTTCATTCATCACCCTTCAGTCAGAGATTTCATAAATAATTGTAGCCATTTTAGATGCATCTTAAGCACAGTCCTCTGCTTCTGGAAGGAAAGTGGGGTTCCATGAGAAATCATTGTTTTGGTTTCCTTTTGTTTTATTTAAAGACAATTGGGCACATTCTGAAGTCCATTCTTGCTCATCCTATGTTGGTCAGCCTTCTGGGGAGGAACTAAGGCTGTTTGAAGATCTAACATCAAGACTCCAAAATTGGTTTAAACGGTCCATGATTTTCTTTGAATTTCATGAACCATTGTAGACCTTTCAAAAAATATTTTAGATAATTCTCAGGAATTCCATACATCTTGTTAATTTCATGTCATTGACAATACCACTACAAATATTTCAGACAGTTTGTTGTGGGTATCTCTTAGCTCCATCATTCCACAAAAGGATCCATTCATTAAAGGGCAGTGCCTTTGAATTTGTTTCCAAAATCATGTCCTTTATTTCCTAAAACCTCTATTATACAGCCAAGAGAAATCTACATTTAAAATTTCTCAATCCATACTAGATTCTTCCTTTAGGATAAAAGTGTTAGTTGATTAAAAAAACAAGTATATATTAGGAATTTGCTGTTGTTTTTTGTTGTTTTTCCTTCATTCTGGAAGAGAACCATGATATCAGGAATATGATGCCATGACTTACAAGTGAATTAGATTTAAGTGATGGAGGGCTATGCAAAGTCACCAGCCTTCTGTTCTCCTCTGGAGTCATATGAGTCCAGTGGTAAGACATAGATCAGGACAACTGCAAATGGCCCCTGATGCAGTGGGAGACCTTGACCTTTTTCAACTAAGATCTTTCCCAGGTCTCAATTTGTCTGTGGCAACACAAGAGAATTTATTAAATTCTCAGGGATTTATTCAAATGCTGGAACACATCCTGGAGTTCCAATGACTCCAAGTCAGATTAAGAGAACCAACATGGTACGATGGAAAGAGTAGTGGATTTAGAGCAAGAGGACCTTAGTCTACATCCTTGCTCAGCCATTCTCTTGCTGTTTGATCTTGGGCAAATCACTAAATCTCTCTAGGTGTTGGTTTCTTCATCTATATAAGGAAAAGATTGAACTTGAAGATACCTAAGGTCCCTCTGCTCTCAGTCTATACCTTCTATAATGCTCAGAGTGAGTGTAAAAAGCAATTATTTCTGTGTTAGCCAGAAAATCAGAGAGTCTTCCCGTCCCAGATTGATTTTGTTGTTGTTGTTGACTAGGTAAAAGAGGCCATTCTTTGTCTCATTTATTTCCTAGCCTCAATCACTGAATGGACATTTCCTCAGACAAACTGAGATCTGGGAAAGACCTTAGCTCAAAAAGACCAAGGTCTCTCACTGCATCAGGGACTATCTCTGGTTCTGATCTATATCTTGCCACTGGACCCAGACTGTTCTGGAGGAGAATATGAGGCTGGTAACTTTCAGGCCTGCTTCACTTAAATCCAATTCACTTGCAAGTCATGACATCACTTTGCTGATGTCATTGGTCCTCTCAGAGAAGGAATGACAAGCAACCAAAAGAGTAATTTGAAATTCTGCCCTGAGACGTTGTAAGGTCTTAATCCATCAAAGAGAGTGGTTACCTTCAACTATAACGGATCTTACTAAGGCAGGGAAGTAAAATAAAACTATATGAAAATCTTTTAAGAGTTAAACAAAAAAGCATTCTTCATGAAGTCCAGAAATGAATTAACTACTTATTTCTCCAAATTAGTCTATTAATTAGCTTACCTAATTGGTCTAATGACTTAGTCTATTCCTCCAGTTAATTGAGTTTTTACTCCCAAGAATCACAGATTTAGAGTTTGAATGTTGGAGATCATCTAATCCAATATCTTCATTTAGACTTTAAAGCAGCATAATCAATACAGCATTAGACTTAGAATCAAAAAGATCTGAATTTAAAGCTCACTTTAGACATTTAATCATAATACTAAACAAGTCGTTTAACTTCTATCAGTCTCAATTCACTTACATGGAAAATACAGATAACGACAGCACCTATCACAAAATATGATTGTCAGGACCAAATGAGATGATGATATATACAGGGTTTCTCAATAGTCTTAGTGAAATTTGGGGCACTAACTTTTGAGTAATAGCTTCAAATTGCACTAAGAATTTCGAGACACCCTGTATAAAATGCTTTGTAAACATTAAATCACTGTCAATAATAATGTTGTTGTTATTTAATGGAAGAGAAAATTAGGTCCAAAGAGGGAGAAATGGGGGGGGCTAAAGATCACCAGGCAGAAAATGGAAAAGATAGGATGCCAAGATGGTAGAATAAAGCAGGAATGTAATTGAATTCTCCCAAATTTGCCTCCAAACAACTGTAAAATAATTCCTCAAAAAGAATTTTAGAGAAGCAGAACCAACAAAAATACACAACAAAAATATAATTTTCTAGCTTAGGACAACTTAGATCAACAGCAAAGATCTGTCTCACTGGGTTAAAAGGGGATCACAGTGTAGCACATGCAACATTCAGGCAAGCCAGTAGCAGGATGTGCCCCAGCAAGCCAGCAGCACGTCCCTAACCCTCAGGACAGTCCAGCAGCAGTGAGTCCCCACCGTCTCCAACACAACCCAGCACCCTGGCACAGCCATAATATTGAGGCACCACGACCCCTGGCAAAGCTTAGCAGAAAAGCCTCATACCCCCACCCAAGAAGCTTAAAATAGTGTCCCCGTCAGCATGGAGCATAGTTTAACAAAGTTAAAAGTAAAAAAAAAAATAGACTGAAATGAGCAAAAAACAAATGCCCAAACAAACCAAGAACCTGACCACAGAAAGTTATTATGGTGACAGAGAAGATCAAAACACAAACTAGGAAGAGAACAAAAATGTCAAAATGTCTACATACAAAGGCTCAAAGAGAAATGTAAATTGGTTGCAGACCCAAAATGAATTCCTGGGAGAGGTCAATTTCTTTTTTTACAGTCAAATAAGAGAGGTGGAAGAATAAATAGGAAAAGAAATGAGAGTGATGCAAGATAATCATAGAAAAAGAATCAACAGCTTGGTAAAAGGAGCACAAAAAATTGAAAATGATATTCACTGGGGAAAACCACTCCCTAGAAAGTAGAATTTTGGAAATGGAAAAGGAGGCACAAAAGCTCACTGAAGGAAATAATTCTTTAGAATCTGGCAAGTGGAAGCTAATGACTCCATGAAACATCAGGAAACAATAAAACAAAATTGGAAAAAATAAACTGATCTGGAAATTAGATTCAGGAGAGATAATTTAAGAATTATTGAAATACCTGCAAGTCATGACAATAAATGAGCCTAGACATCAAATTGCAAGAGATTATCAAGGAAAATTGCCCTGATATCCTAGAATCAGAGGGTAAAATAGAAATTGAAAGACTCTATCAATCACCCCCTGAAAGGGATCCCAAAATGAAATTTGCCAGGAATATCATAGTCAGACTCCAGAGCTCCCAGGTCAAGGAAAAAATATTTCTAGCAGTGAGAAAGAAACAATTCAAATATCATGGAGCAATAGCCAGGATTATATTTAGTAGCTTCTAGATTAAGAGGAGTAAAGGACTAAGAATATCATATTCTGGAGCAAAGGAGCTAGGACTGAAACCAAGAATCAATTACCCAACAAAAGTGAATATAATCCTTGAAGGGGAAAAATAAACATTCATTGAAACAGGGGACTTTCAAGCATTCCTGCTTAAAAGATCAGAACTGAACAGGAATTTTGATTTTCAAATACAAGACTAAAAGAGAAGTATAAAAAGGTAAAAAACAAGAAAGAGAAAACCTAAAGGATTCAATATGGTTAAAGTGTTTACTTTTCTACATGGAAAAATGATACTTATAAATCTTAATAACTTTTTCACTATTAGGGCAGTTAGAAGCAGTATGCATAGAGATAGAAGGCAAGGGTATAAGTTGACTATGACTGAATGACATCCAAAAAAGAATAAGGGGTGAGATAAAGGATTACACTGGAAGAAGAGAAAAGAGAGAGGTAGAATGAGATAAATTATCTTGCATGAAGAAGCATGAAAGACCTATTACAGCGGCAGGAAAGATAGTGGGGTTGAGCAATACTTAAATTTTACTCTCATTGGAATTGACTCAAAGAGGGAAAACCTCTACCTTACCATAGAGAGAAGAGGGGAGGGTGACAAGAGAAGGGGTGAGTATAGCCAGGCCACCTTATTTGACATTTTTTTCATCAATTCCCTTGATGTTCTTTACTTTTAATTCTTCTACATGAATTTTGTTATTTTTTTGTATTGAATAAAATATTTTTGTTAGTTTGATTGGTATGGCATTGAATAAGTAAACTAATTTAGGGAAAATTGTCATTTTTATTATATTGTTTTGGTCTACCCATGAGCAATTAACAATTTTTCAATAGTTGAGATCTGACTTTTTGTGTGTGAAAAGTGTTTCATAATTGTGTTCATATGGTTCCTGAGTGTGTTTTGGCAGGTAAAAACACCCAAGTATTTTAAATTGTCTACAGTTATTTTAAATGGAATTTCTATTTTCCTATTTCTTGCTGCTGGACTTTGTTGAAAATGTGTAAAAATGGTGATAATTTATGTGGGTTTATTTTATATCCTGCAACTTTGGTTAAGTTGTTAGTTATTTCAAATAGTTTTTTTTAGTTGACTCTCTAAGGATACCATCATATCATCTGCAGAGTGATGATTTTGTTTCCTCATTGCCTATTCTAATTCCTTCAAATTCTGTTCCAGATATCTTTTTTTCTATATTAGCTTAGCCTATCTATGAGTAATTGATATTTTTCCAGAACTTACTATTTGATAAAAACTCCTAGAAAAACTGAAAAACAGTATGGCAGAAACAAGGTATAGATCAACATCTTACACAGTATACAAAAATGAGGTCAACATGAGTACATGATTTAGGCATAAAGGGGGATACCATAAACAAATTAGGAGAGCAAAGCAGAGTTTACCTGTCAGTTCTATGGAGAAGGGAAGAATTTATAACCAAGTAAGAGATAGAATTATGAGAGGCAAAATGGATAATTTAGCTTATCTTAAAAAAAAGATGTTTTGCCAAACAAAATCAATGTAACTAAGATTAGAAAGAAAGAAGAATACTGGGAAATAATTTTTACAGTAAGTGTCTCTGATAAAGGCCTTGTTTCTCAAATATAGAGAGAACCACATTAAATTTATAAGAATTGATAAAAATCATAGAATAGAAACAGGTAATTTTCATTTGAACAAATCAAAGATAGTTACAGTTATTTGAAAAAATGTTCTAAATCATGATTGATTAGAGAAATGCAAATTAAAACAACTCTGAGATATTATCTCATGCCTATCAGATTGGTGAATAGGACAGAAAAGGAAAATGATAAATGAAATATAGGAAACTTGGCACACTGATGCACTGTTGGTGGAGTTGTGAACTAGTCCGACCATTCTGGAAAACAATTTAGAACTGTACCCAAAGGGCTATAAAACTGTGCATACCCTTTGATCCATCAATACCACTATTAATAAGTCTATATCCTAAAGAGATAGGCAAAAGGGGAAAAAAGATCTATTTGTATAAAAATATTTATAGCAACTCTTTTTGTGGTGGCCAAGAATTGGAAATTGAGGGGATGTCCACCTCTTAGGGAATGAATGAACAAATAATGGTATTTGATTATAGTGGAATACTATTGTACTATAAGAAATGATGAGCAGGATGATTTCATTAAAAACTTGGAAAGATTTGCATAATCTGATATAAAGTGAGGTGAGGGGAGCCAGGAAAACATTGTGCATAGTAAGAGCAATGAACTATGAATGAATTAGCTATTCTCAATAATATAATGATACAAGACAATGCTATCTACATCCAGAGAAAGAATTGATGGTGTCAAAATGCAAATTGAAGCATATTATTTTCCACTTTATTTTTGTGGGAAGTTTTTTTGGTCTGTGCCTTCTTTCACAACCTGACTAATACATAAATATGTTTTACATGATTGCACATGTATAACCTATGTCAGATTGCTTACCATCTCAAGTAAAGAAGAGGGAAGAAGGAGGTAGGGAATTTTGAATTCAATTTTTTTAAATGAACATTAAAATTGTTTTTACATGCATTTGAGAATAAATAAAATATTATTCGAGAAGAAAGAAAAAGAAAAGCTAGGATGCAAAATCAACTCTTTCGTTTCCACATCCAGGACACATCATGTTATGCCCCTCTCTTCATAATGATGATATTATAAATGCAATGGTACTATAAAGACTGGGATATGTATTTTGAGGAACCATTGGTTTTCAAGAAAATATTAATATTTAAATTTTTGTTGGTATTTAATGAAAGTATAGAGGTATCATGTGTATAAAAAGCAAAATAGACCCTTGGGATAGTTGATATCCTCAGTGTACATTGCAGGCAATAGCCTTCTAAACAACCAAAGGCTTTATAATTATTTCAGTCCCATTGATAATCTCTCCAAAGAGATTTCATTTTTCTGTAAGGATAAGAAAATAAGAGGAAATCTAGCAGCTTAAAGGTTCATAAATAGATCACAATTAGTCTCAATCAAAATGGCAGCTTATTCATCATGGTACCATTGGGAACGAGGTATTCTAAAACCAACAGTACTCGAAATTCATTAAGTGCTTGTTGAGTACCCGACATGGCGCTAGGTGTCAGAGAAATGTTATTGCTGCTGATAATTATCACAGATCTCAGTTTTAGAGTGGGAAGGGACCTCAGAGGCCATCAAGAACAATTCCTTGTTTTACAAATAAGAAAACAAACTCAAGAGGTAAATTGAACTGTTGGGGGTGACGCACAGGCTCATTGTGCTAGAACTGGAAGAGACTTTGGATATCATGTAGACCAACACTTTCATTTTTCAGATGAGGAAACAGAAGTCCAGAGCAGTACAGAGACTTAAGGTTATGCTGGCAGCAAGTGTCAGAAGCAGGACCTGAACCCAACTTTTGTGGTTCCAAATCCATCTTCCTTTCCACAACACCATGCTGCAATGAGGAGGAGGAGGATGGTCCTGAGCACAATTGAGAAAGAAGAGGAGGAGGATAAATAACTCTACTTTAAACATTTCAAAAGACTTCACAAGCATTATATCATTTGATAGGACACAAGCCCCTGCTATCATGGAATTTACAACCTATTGAGAAGGTGATACAAACACACAATATGTTGCAAAATACCATGTGACTCCCTTAATCAAAAAGTCAGTCCTTGTTTCCTCTAACTTAAAAATCAAAGTTCTCAATCTAGCATTTAAAGTACTCCTCAATATGTCTTTTGCCAACCTTTATGAAGTATTTTTTTACTAAGGGGATTTCAACTCCATCCCAAACTAACAGGTATATATCTCCTTTTGTGCTTTTGAAAACAGGTGCTCTTCCATGTCTGAAACATACTCCTGCTTCCCTTCTCACCGTATGGGATTCCTAGCTTCATTTGGGTGCCACTTTCTAGAGAAGGCCTGCCTTATTTCCATTGGACTCTAAATTCCTTGAATGCAGTCACTGCCTTTTGCTTATTCATGTTATATATACACATTTACACATATTTAGCTTGAACTTGTGATTTTTCAGTGTTGGAATCCCAGGGTATAAAGTCTCTCCCCTGATGTAGATGAGTCATTCATCCGCAACTTATAGTCTTAGAGCACTGCTTTGAGCACTGAGAAGGGAAGTGACCTGCCTATAGTAACCAGGTGACACAATGGTTAGGGCATTGAGCATCATGTTAAGAAGACTTGAACTCAAATATAAATTGATATTTATCAGTTGTTTGACACTGGGTAAGTTACTTAACCTCTGTCAGACTCAGTTTCCTCAACCAGAGAAAATAATTGCACCTACCTCAAAGGGTTGTTGTGAAGACCAATGAGACATTTGTAAAGTACTTAGCACAATGCCTGACACACAGCAGGTGCTTAATATATTTTTGTTTCCTTCCATAGTCCCTAAATCAGTATGTATCAGAAGTAGAACTTGAACCCAGGTCTTCATGACTCCAAGGCTGGGCTCTCTACCATTCACTCTACCATGCTGCCTTTCTCCTTGCTTGCTTGAAGCATTCAGTCAGTACCTGTTAACTTGATTTGACTGGTGCTGACTGAAAGAACTATGAAACAAAGAGCTCTATGAGATGGGAAGAAGAAAGACGGGCATTTGTTTAAGAAACTAAAAGAAAGGAACAGGTAAAAGAAAAAAATGAAGGTGATACAAACAAATTCCTATTGAGGTATTGATTATCATGACAAAAACACAGAATTTCACAACCTTGAGTGTATTCCACATCTGGTGGAAGGAGCAAATGAGCTCCCAGTGACATCTTCCTTCATCAAAAAAGAATGCAGAGGCATGGATGATCAGTGAACATTCAGTTGGGGATGGAGGTAGGCAGAAAAGGGGACACTGTTTGGGTCTGATCCCTTGCATAAAAAAGTGAGTACTGTTCAAGTACCCCAAAATCAAACCCCAAAAGTGATCTTTTGCAAATGCTATCTTCACCTAATTTTTTTTTAGATGCTGTTTTCTGTTCACCCTACATACCCTTGCTGGACAACAGCTCAGAGGGAAAAATACCTTGAGCCCTTGAGGTTGGTACTGAATGCTAATGCATTTGTATATGATAGATTTAATACAGAACTGAGAATAAATGACTTTCAGCAGCTGCACTCTGGACCTATAAATCGCTCTGAGTACTACAAAAATCCATACAGAGGAGGAACAGCTGTATAATTTACAACATCGATATTTGTCCAGAAAAGCTGCAAATACAAGACTTGATTTCTTCTCTTTTTTTCAGCAACACATTTACCAAAAAAATTAGAAATTATCCTTCTAGAAAGCCTGTTTAGATAAGCATGTCTATCCATCGAAGTGTGGTGCTACTTTAAAACATGGCTTCCTGCTTTAATTCTTCTAAATTTGGAGAAGAAAAAACCTGTTTCAAAAGGATGAAAAAGAGACAATAAAAAAAGTTTCTCCAAGATGTAACAAAAGCAAAGTTTGTTAATGGGATTTTATATTTCAATTATACCTCTTGCAAAAATCAGGACCCAACTGCAGGCACCACTCTCACGACCACCAAGGCACACTAACTGGGTGACTGGCAGAGAACACCAAAACCAGTATCTAAGTTAATGCACTAATTGTAAAGTTGTCTGGATTAAGTTTCTTGTCCTCCTTCTTGGGTGATTTATATGTAGAAAATGTGAAGTGGCTTTTGAGAACTGGATCACTTTCTATGGGAAATCAACGTAATGAAAGTCAGCACTTAATATGTGTTTGCTGACAGATTCCCACTTGTGTTGTAGGAAAAGAAAAAAAAAGATGGTGCCCCAAGGAAACTGTGAGTTTATCCATATACCAGTGCCTCCAAAGAGTCATGATTTCACTGTATGTGTATTCACTTTACCTGTATAGCTGAAAGCTCCAAAATCCATTTCAGTAAGTGTCTCCAATGTACCAGCACTGTGCTAGAAGTAGGAGTGGAGCAGAGAGAGTACTGGTTTGGGAGTTAGGAAGACCTGAGTTTAAATCACATCTGATATATCCTAGCTTTGTGACCCTGGGATCATCTCGACCTCAATGAATCTCAGTTTCCTCATTTGTAAAATGAGAATATGATGTAGTAAATAGGACTCTGGATTCAGAATCTGGAGGACTTTGGCTCAAACCCTGCCTTTCAGACACTTACTAGCCATGTGACTGTGGGCAAATCACTTGGGCTAGTTGTTAGATGATAGATACCTAAGTCCGTCCCTAGGCAAGTAGAGACGTCTATTCACCAACCTGTAGGCCTGTCTTCAAATGGGTCTTGATCCAGTTCAGAGACTGGCCAACATCCCCCTTTAAATGACTAAAAATGATAGAGAATACAGCCAATTCGCTTTCTTCTCCAGATCAATTCTTCTATTTAATCATAGATCTAAGCTCATTCTTCCTCAAATACCTCTGTTTTCAATCAATACCAAATATGCAAAGTAGGTGTGAAGTTCTCAGAGTGAGGAAATCTCAGTGTGGAAGCCGTGTCCACAAGTGAAGATCCCCATCTATCTGTGACTTAGCCCATACAGCAGAGGAGCACCGAATCATAGATTTAGAATTGGAATGACCTCAGAAGTCATAAAGTCTAACTCCCTCTGTTTTCATAGGTGAAAGAACTGAGGCCCAGAAAGGTTAAGTGAATTTCGAGGTGACACAGAGAGCAAGTGTCAGAGGTTAATTGAAACTTCTACTCTCAATTTAGTTCTCTTTCCACTGTATAAAGTTCTATGGAGTTACCAGAGACAGAGAGACTGAGTGACTTGACCAGAGGGTCACACTACTGACTCTCAGAGGTAAGATTTGAACTACAAATCCAGCACCTGGGTCAATTATGCCATGTTGCCTTCCTGAGCACAGAGAGAAAGTAGCTGAGCCTGGATTTCTCAATGAATATCATTTTAGGAAAACAACTTAAAATCCAGCTTTTCCTCTGCACTGAAGTGCAGGTGTTTTTGAGAAAAGGGAATTGTTAAAGAAGCCCCGTGTCAATCCAATATCATTTTACATGACAAAAAGAGGAGCTCAATTCTTGTTTCCACCAAAGCATAAAAGCTTCACAGTGTTTGCCAATACAAGCTGGTCCCTGGGTACACCAGGCCTAAGAAGGGGAATTAAATTAGAGGGTGGCATCCAGTCAAAGCTGCAGGCCCATATTTCCACCTGTTTGGTGGATGCCCCACGAGTACCAACAGTTCAGCATGTCCAGACTTAAATGGATCCTCCTTCCCCTAATAACTGCCCCCCTCTTGGTTCCCAACTCTCTTCTTGGAGCAATTATGGTTACCTGAGCTGAAAACCTCAGGGTTAGCTTAGAGTCCACCTACCCCTTCAACACCTTTATCCAATCAATCTCCAAGTAAGTCTTAACAATTTCACCTTTGCAATAGCTCTCACATCCATCCCCATCATTCATGCCAAAACCACACAATTCCAGACTTAGATTGCAATGTTTATTGTTGTTCAGTCATTTCAGTCATGTCTGACTCTTTGTGACCCCATTTGAGGGCTTCTGGGCAGAGATACTAGCGTGGCTTGCCACTTCTTCCTCCAGCTCATTTTACAGATGAGGAAACTGAGGCAAACAGGGTTAAGTGACTTGCTCAGGGTCACACAACTAGGAAGTATCTGAGGCCAGATTTGAATTAAAGGAGTCTTTCTGCCTCCAGGCTCAGCACTCTATCCACCTGGCTGCCCCACCTTAAAATGTACCCGCCTGTTATAATAATCTGCTGATTTTCCTGCATCTAGTCTTATCCTCCTTCCAACATATTCAAGCTATTGTAACATGTATGGAAGCAGCACGATCTGATAACATTTAGGCTGAAGAGACCTGAATTCAAATCCTGACTCTTCTATTTGCTACCTCTGTTCCTTTTGGGCAAATCATGCGTCGTCCCTTGGCGTCAATGTCCTCATTTTTTTGGACTATAGTGGACTGGATTATATGAGCTGTAAGAGTTTAGTCCTTAAACTATTTCTTGGGTTTAGATCAATTTGATTCAGCAAAGTCTAATTGAGCAATTACTACATGAAAAGCCCTAAGCAAAGCATCAGTGAACAGAACAGAAGGAAAACACCAGCCCCTGACCTCAAGGACCTTCAATTTGAAATCCTGCAATTCATACAGATAAATAAGTTCAAGGTATTTTAAGCAATGGGAGATTATGTAAATATTTACTTTACAAAAATCTTTAAATGCTCTCTATTTTATATCATTGTTATTTATTCAAACATTCATTAAGTGACTTATTCATTCTATAAGTTTATAGTAAATGCCTTCTATGTGCATTGCCACTGCGCTAAGTAATGTGTTTTAATCAAATAATGAAAAATAATAGATTCATATAGTACTTTAAGGTTGGCCAAGCACTTTATCAATATTATCTTATTTATCTTCACAGCAATTCTGTTATCTTCACTTGACAGATAAGGAAATGGAGGAAGAGAGAGCTTAAGTGACTTGCTCATGGTCACACTGTTGGAAAATACCAGAGGCTGGATTTGAACTCAGGTCTTCCTGACTCTAGGTCCAGCACTGTCTACCGTACCACCCAACTGCCTCTATTTTCACAATCACAGGAACTTATAGTTCTAATTATTTAAATTCACAGAAGAAAGGAGGAGTTGGATTGGTTCTAAGCCAAAATGTCCAGATCACAATGTACCCTTGCAGACATGGCAGAGTACCCTTTCTGCCTCCAACACTTATTAATGGAGTCATTCTGGAAAAGCCACCTAATGTCTCAGCTTCAGTTTTCTGATCAGGGAAATGGGAATGATGATAAAATAGCCTGGAATAGCTAAGCTACTACGTTGTTGAGAGAACCAAATGAGATAATATATGTAAAGCATTTGCAAATGTTAAACGCTATATAAATACCAGTCCTTACTCTGGATACAACAAATGAATTCAATTCAATTAGCACTTGTTAATTTTGGACTTGGTAGCAGTCCTGGCTTCTTTTAAGACTCAGCTCAAATGCCACCTTCTGCAGTAAGCCTTTCCCAGTTCCCAGCTTCTGATGCCTCTCCTTCCATCCACTCTGTCTGCATATTATATATTTCTATTTATATAAATGATGTTCTCCTCCCCCATTAGAATGTAAACCCCCTGTTTGGAAGGAACTAGTTTCCCTTTTATCTGTATCCCCAATGCTTAAAGCATTGCTATTTGGTCATGTCTGACTCTTCATGACTTTTGGTAGGGTTTTCCTTGGCAAAGATACTAGTGATTTGCCATTTCCTTCTTCAGGGATTAAATCAAACAGAGGTTAAGTGACTTGTCCAGAGTCACACAGCTAGTGAGTGTCTGAGGTTAGATTTGAACTCAGAACTTCCTAATTCTAGGTCCAGTGCTCTATCCCTTAAGATTCAAAAGCTTCCCTTCTGACTCATAGTAAGCTCTTATTAAATACTTGGTACTGGGATTCAAAGGCACACTCAGCTCCAGTAAAATCCTATTCCAATCCCTCATTTTGGCATGCTATTAACCCTTTATTCTCAAAGGAGCACAAGCCTTTACATAAACAGCTAGTTCGCATGCAGTGTTTGACTTTCTGTAAGGAAAACCTGAAATCAAATGCTGCCCCAGATACTTTGGGACCCTGAGAAAGTCACTTTACTAACCTGGGCCACAACTTCCTCATCTTGAAAATGGAGGGTTTGACCTGATGGCCTCCCAGATGGTTTTTAGCTCCAAAACTATGACCAAGCTGGAGAGGTCATACAGTAAATGACTACTGATCTGCTAGGAGCATATTATTGACTGTGGCTTTTGTGTGAAAAGTGAAGCAAAAAAATATAATTAAGAATATGCCTCATCAGAAAGAAAGATGTAGACTGGTCACACAAGAGAGACAGATGGATGGCCCAAAGGCTACAGTGGAAAATCCATTCATATATAAATATATATGGATATATATTTATATAAATGTATATATAATATATAAATATAAATACATGAAGCATATATGTATGTATATGTATACACATATTTTAAATAGCAAATCTGTGAATGGAGATGGAAAAAACTCACCCAGAAATAGTAATACATAATATGAATGTCATACAGTCTGTGTTGATAGCAGAAATGACCGCTCAGATTAGTAAAATGATGAATCCTTCAATGAATTAAAACCTAAAAGCCAAAACATCTGGGCTGACTCAAAAATCTTAGTGAAGTTCTAAATTGCTAAAGCTTAAACTGTAAACCTTGCAACTGCCCTATGACTTTTGGGACAGCCTGTAAATAGACAAAAAGTCACTCAGAAATGAAACCTTCACTTTAAACTGGAAAATCCTCTAACTCAGTCTCCACATTCCAGTGAAGACATTTCCTTTACACCTATGGGGCTATTCCTTTGAGGAAACGAGTGTGTGATGATAGCAGGAGAAGAGAACTATACTTAAAAATGGATGAGTGGAAAGATTTATAGTTTACTCTCTTACTCATTAAAAATAAATAAATTCTGTTGCTTCTTCCTTATCTGTTCCTGTATGGATTTTTCCACCTGCTGGGTCAATGGCCCTTGATAAAAAAAAAACAAACAGCTATTTCCCACCTCAATAAGGATGACTTTCTGAAACTCACCCAAGTCTGAGAACTTCCTAGCTTCAGATAAAACTGTCATAGTAATGTCTGGCCTTGTGTCCAAGATGGAGTGGGAAGGAGATATGATTTCATTTGTGTAGGGAAACCCTGAATGGAAACCCCTTCCACCATCACTGTTTGACAGCTTGTCTGCAACTTGTAGTGAGAGAAAAATGCCTGGACCCCAAGAGACCAAGCAACATGCCAGAGCCCCACAGCCAGGACAAGTCTGGGGAAGGTCTTGAACTCAGGTTTCCCTGACTCCTATCAATGAAACCATTCTGCCTTCTACCTTGTAAGAGGAAAAAATGCAAAGAAATGTCCTGTTTCCATCCATAATATCCTGTATTTGACTTCTCCTGCCTTATGCTCTGGTTACAAGCCTTCCACGATTAGTTGAAAGTTTTCTGAATACAAAATTCATCACCCTGCTACCATCCTGAATTGGCTTTTACTATGCAGAATTTAAAAAGTATTGATTGTCTTTATTGCTTTTACTTTAGAAGTATTTTCTCAAGGGCAATATTTCCTTAAAAGCAAAATTAACAATTGCCCAAGAAATGGTATATTATGGATAGAATTCTGGACTTGGAGTGGGGAAGACTTGAATTCAAATCTTACCCTAGATACTTACTAGCTGTGTGACCCTAGGTAAGGCGCTTAACTTCTCTCTGCCTCAACTTTTTCATCTATCTCACAAAGTTGTTGTGAGAATCAACTGAAACAATACATGTAAACTGATTTTTAAACCTTAAAATGTTCTATAAAAGCAATTGCTATTATTTTTATTAATGTGCTTAAGGATACACCAAGATCAATAAGTCGCAGTCCTTGTCTTCAAGCAACTTACCATCTAGTGAGGGGAAACAAAGATCCTAGGTTTAAAGGCCCCTGGAATCTTAGAAAATCATCAATTTCAACACACAGGTCCAAGGTCACACAGAAGGGAAAGAATGGCCCTCTGAACCCGACTCTGGCCCTAAATCCAGCCCTCCTCTCACTGCTCCCTGCATGGGCAGCAGAAGTCCTGAAGTTTCTATCCCACCCCTCACCTTTATGCAGCTAACAAGGGAAATAATTCATGAAACTTGAAAACATCCACTAACAAAACCAGAGACTGGCATTAGGGGAAGGAGAATTTGATTTGATGATGTATGTGCACGTCTATGCTCTGATAAAGCCCTGAGGTCTACATCATAGCAGGTTTGGGTTCTTAATTTGTGCAACTTTTTTTAAGAGTACAAGAATGTACAAGAGTACAAGAGTACAAGAATGAGGGGGCGGAGAAAAGATGGCGGAGTAGAAAGACTCACATATGCTAGCTCCAAACCCACAGCCCATGGATTTCCTCTAAAAAGAAATCCCAACAAATTCTGGAACAGTGGAAGCCGCACAGCAACACAGTGAAGGAGACTTCTGTTCCAGAGAGCCCTGAAAATCCGATCCCAAAGGTCCATCGTGCACCAGACGGGAGCAGAGCCCTCCCCTGCCCTGGCCGCAGCACTGAGAGGAGCAAGCAGATCGGAGCAGGCTTCAGGGAAGGAATCTCCAGTGGCCGTGAAGGTCCCTCCACACACAGATGCACAGGTCAGTGAGAGAGATGGGCTGAGAGGGGAGCGGGGTGTCTCCAGGACTCAGGCCCCCTCGGGAGGCAGCAGTAGAGGCAGAGGCAGAGGCAGCAGGTGGCCAGAGGCTCCCAGAACAGGCAGGAGCTCAGCAGCAGCTCCATTACAAAAGGTCTCTGCATAAACCCCCTGAGGGAACTGAGCCTGGGAGGCGGCCCTGCCCCCACCTGAGCACCAGCAGATAAGCTCCCATTGAATAGAAGCCAGGCCTGCCTCCAAAAGCCCTGAGGCTGGGGAGCAGTATTTGAATCTTAGACCCCAAGCACTAGCTGGGCAGATCTAGGCCAGGGGTGGGAAGGACTCTCAGAAGTCAAGTAACTGGCTGGGAAAATGCCCAGAAGGGGGGAAAAAATAAGATCATAGAAGGCTATTTTCTTGGGGAGTAGATGATTGCAGCATTCCTCTCTGATGAAGAAGAAAACTGCTTACCATCAGGTAAAGACATAGGAGTCAAGGCCTCTGTATCCCAAACATCTGAAATAGGTATCATATGGGCTCAGGCCATGGAAGAGTTCAAAAAGGATTTTGAAAATCAAGTTAGACAGGTAGAGGAAAAACTGGGAAGAGAAATGAGAGAGATGCAAGAAAAGCATGAAAAACGGGTCAATACCTTAATAAAGGAGACCCAAAAAATGCTGAAGAAAATAACACCTTGAAAAATAGGCTAATTCAATTGGCAAAAGAGGTGCAAAAAGCCAA
>CM053769.1:483663052-483750101 GCA_028658325.1 Potorous gilbertii
AGGACAAAAGAGAAGGTGGGGTAAGGGAAAGGAGGGATGAAAGAAGAGAGGGCAGATTGGTGATAGGGGAAATTAGAATGTTCAGTGTATTGGGGTGGGGGGAGGGGACAAATGGGGAGAAAATTTTGGAACCCAAAATCTTCTGAGAATGAATGTAAAAAGTTAAATAAATAAATTTCTAAAATAAAAAAAGAAACAATAAGAAAAACTATCTCCTAATCTGAACAAAAAAAGAGTACAAAAATGAATTCATTTTATAAAATCAGTATAAAGAAGAGTCTTCTGTAATGCTCCTTGTCTCCTCAGGTTTACATTTAAAGACCTTCCTGACAAGGAGCAAATTTGCCTTCCCTCATTTAATCACCACACAATATTCCTATTCAAGCACAACTTTCACTGAATTCAACAGTCCCCTCTCCACACATTTGCTTAGGCTATATGTGATATCTGAGCTACACTCTCACTTTCACCTCTTTGAGTTCTTACCTTCTGTCATTGCTGAGCTCAGGTACCTTCCACAAGAAGCCTTTCCTATTTGTTAATGCCATGCGTTGGTCATTCTTCACTTTCTAAGACGACCAATGACATCTGGAAGGTGATGTCTTGATTTGCCAGTAAATTGGATTTAAGTGAGGCAGAACTGTGCAAAGTCACCAGCCTCAATCTCTCTTCCAGAGTCATTAGTCCAGTGGCAAGACATAGGAAAAGCTGAATGGTGATGGCCCCTGATGCAGTGGGGGGACTCTGGCCTTTTTAAACTAAGATCTTTCCCAGGTCTCAGCTCGTCTTAGAGAATCCCCATTCCATAAATAAAGGCTAAATAAGAATTAAGGCGAAAGATTGCCTAGTTTTCCTTTACAAAGAATCATTCTGAGGGGAAGACCCTCAGAGTTTCTGGCCAGAACAAAACAATTGCTATTTTTATACTCCTCTGAGTCATCAAAACCCAGCCAATGATCAAAGGCTTGGTGTGAAAGTCATAGAAGTTATAAGGTGCGCCCCTCCCCCACTGCTCCCAGGAGACCATAAGCATTTTGAGGGCAAAGGCTAGTTGTTATTCTTGTTCCCAGCATCCAGCCCAGTGTCTGCACAGAACAGGACCTTAATGTTCTTTGTGGAATTGAAATTTACAACCTCATTCTCACAAGATTCTTGCAAGTGACAGAAAAGACCATCGTTCCTTTGTTATCTCCCTAATCACTTCACACATCTCAGAGCCCAACACAGTTCCCTCTCTGGCCAGTCTCCTTGGGCTTCCTAGAACTCCAGCAGGTACACAACCTCCCAGGAGGCTAGAAAAGTACTAGGATCCAAATTCCCAAAGGTCTGCTATGAAGCTAAGGGTGGAGGCCAGCAGAGGCAGGAGGCAGAATGGCAAAAAATGGATTTCAGTACCAGGAGTGATGTGATGAGACTGAGAAACCTGAAAAGACTTTTGAAGGTAGGTTTAGATTCATCCCAGTAACCAAGAGGACAGAAACTGAATTTCATGCTGGTTGTCCTTTCCATAGGCTCAGAATAAATCATCCAGCTCGGGCATCGCAATGCAGAATCCCTAATGTGGAAAATACAGCAGGGGCATCCAGACAGGAAATTGGGATTCTCATTAATCATAGCAGAAAACACAATTTGTATTGTTTATTGGCTACATTTTTGTATCACGGCAATCCTCCTTCATAATACCTGGGTCCACCCTGTGGACTTGCTCCAGACTGAATTTCTCCTCAACAGGTCTCCAGAGATGGGGAGATGGCTATAAAGGGGCCCATCTTCCTTCCTGTTCTATGGTAAGGACTACTGAAGTTATTCACCAGGGCTTAAATATTTCTTGATCCCTAGTTCCTCCAAACTCATTTCAAGCATAGTGGTACCCAATTAAAAAAATACCCATTAAATAAAAGCAATAAACAAAATCAATACTTTATTAATTCATGCTCGTAGAAGCCAAACAGTCAACTCTGCAGGGGATGCAGAATGATGCATAAAGAAAAGAAGAGATTTTATTTCACACTTATTTTTTTTTAATTTACTAAAAGATGTTAGCTATTACTTGGCTTCATTAAAGTTTCTGGCCTCAAAGAACCACAGTCCCAAAAAGTCATGTTCTGAGCTATCCTTTCACAGTTCTGACTAAATAATCTTCAAAAAATAGCTGTCTACCCTACTGGAAAAGTGATTTTTTAAAAAAAAATATAAAAAATCATAAATCTAGATATGGAAGGAAAATTAGAGGCCACATAATCCAATACCCTCTTTTTATTCTTCAAAAAAATCCAAATGATATCTTTTGTTTTTCTAGCACCTAACATTTCCCATTTATTTCTTATCCAGGGAACCTTTCCCTTAACAAGGGATAGAGACTGAACCCCTGATTTCATTGTTATAGGGTCTGGTAGCTTCTCCACAACTTAAAAGCATGGAGAAGCTTCCTCTAAAGCCTTAGGAAAGCCCTTCATCTTTCTCGAATGTGGTCCTGAACAGTTGCATAGAAATCAATATTTCAGGACTCAGATGGACCCATGATCTTATGAATGTGAGTACTCCATCGAACATTGCTAAAGAACCTCATCCCCATCTTCTCCTGGCAGACGATTCTTGTTCCATAAATCTTCCATGGAGGATTTCTCCAAGGCACTGACGTCCTTTCCCTATGACTTTTAATCAAACTATCTGTACCAGCAGCTTACTATTTAAAGGAACCTGGTGGTGAATCAAATGTAAAGGGAATCATCATCCCTTAATTTTAATTAGATCATGGGATCATCTATTTTGAGGCTATTTAATCTAAACCTCTTAGATTACGGATAAAGAAACTGAGACTCATATAAGATAAATGACTTGCCCAGGGTCACAAGGCTACTAAGTGTCCGAGGCAGGATTCAAACTCAAGTTTTCCTAATTCCAAATTATTTGGAGTACTCTATCCACTGGGCCCCCTGAAGTTTGGTTTTGCCTCAGGTCAAGAAATCACTGTCACTGATAACATCACTCTGCCTGGATAGCAGATGTATTCCTAACCATTTTCCAGGGTTTCCACAGAATCTACCCCCAAAATGTCTAGTGCCTTTATCTTAAGAGATTTTTTTTATTTTGTTTTCACACACCTTCCATCCCATCAAAACAGCCTGCCTCCTTTTCAAGTGAAATAAACCTCAATTCTGCTTATGGGTCACACTTTCCTGGCTTGTGAACACTTCTACTGTTTCTTTCTGCCTTCCTTCAGTTTCTCAACATCCCTCCTTCTCATTGGAGAGCCCAGCAACAGCAAAATTCCTGAAGCATGCTGCTGCCTCCAGGGTAATGATGTAAAACAACTTCTGAGTCTTGAGTTCACTAGGTGGCACAGTGGATAGAGCACCGTAAAGGAAGTTCAAATCCAGCCTCAGACACTTACTAGTTGTGAGACCCTGGACGAGCCACTTGACTTCTGTCTGACTCTATTTCCTCATCTGTAAATTGGGGATAATTACAGCACCTACCTCCTAGGGTTGTTGTGAGGGTCAAAGGAGACAATATTTGTAAAGTACTTTGCAAATATTAAAGCGCTTTAGAAATGCAGCTATTACTATTACTTACATATTTAGAACTATTAATGCAAAATGAAGGGGAACATGTTTCAGAAAAGGAGCCAATAAAAAGAGCCTACAGAATGAAACGTCCTCCAGAAAAGCAGCTCAGAAGTAGATACCATGCCAAGAAGAACATTTCCACTATCTTAGCGGGAAAATACTTTCACTGATTAAGAATAGGAAGGGAACTTAGAAGTCACCTAGTACAACTCTCCCACTTTATCAGGTGGAGAAAACAAGACCTAGTAAAGCTAAAGGGTTTGTCTTCAGTTTTTCTTCACAGGAAGCAGAGCAAAGATTCAAACCTATGTCTTCTGACTCCTAATCCAGTGTTCTTTTCACTATATTATGGAACAGCCAGGTGGTATAGCGGATTGAGTGTAGGGCCAGTAAGACCCGTCTTCCTGAGTTCAAATATGACCTAAGACATTTACAAGCTACATGACCCTGGGCAAGTCTCTTCACCCTGTTTGCCTCAGTTCCCTCAACTGTAAAGTGAGCTAGAGAAGGAAATGGCAAACCACTCTAGTATCTTTGCCAAGAAAACCTCAAATAAGCTCATGAAATGTCAGGCATGAATGAACAACAGCCAAGGAGCTCAGTTATTAGTTATTAAATCAACATCTCTATTTCTGGAAAGAAATGGTTAACCAACAACCCTATAAGGCTCAATTCATTATTTCTGTAACTTCCCAGCCCTATTCTTGCCTAGACATCACTCTCTTAGAAATGATGCCTTCCTTTATGAGGAAATAAGATCCTCAAGGGCAGGAATTGACATGCTTTTCTGTATTTGTAACAACAACATTTAGTACAGTGCCTGGTATATAATAAGAGTTTAATATTTTTTCTCCTTCATTCATTCATTCATTCATTCAACAAACCATGATAGATTGGTTGGGTATCAACTCATTCAAAGAAAACCCAGAGTAATTTTATTGCTGCTAAGAAAGTTTAAAAAAAGGCTATTCCTTTACCAAATGTCTCTGTTTAATTTTAAAATATGCACCATAAATGGGAGACTGCCAATGGGCCCAATAGTATTATTTCTGCCGAAGCCCAAATTCTTCCAGTGTCAAAGCAGTATAGTCTAGTGAAACCAACATTAGATTCAAAGTTAAAGGATTTGGCCTTGAATCTCTACTCAGCTTCTGACCATCTGTGTGATCTTGCATGATTCTCTCCCTCTGGGTCTCAGTTTCCTCTCCTATAAAATAAGGGGTTAGAGGAACACCAACTTTAAACCTGTAAGTGAATTTAAGTATCTTGTAACTCAGCCCTCTCATTTCTAAGATGAGAACTAGGGCTCATGGAGAAGAGATCACATAGTTACGGTCATAAAGCAGCCCAGTGGGAGTTTGATCCCAGGTCTTTTGACTCCAATTCTACTGCTCTTTATCCTAATCTTTTTCAGCTCTAGAGCCTTGACTGTGAGTTTTCTGAGATTAAGAATTAATTTTTTGCCCTTTTGAATAGACTCAATATTTAGTAAAGTGACCAGCACACAGTAGGCACTTACCAAATACTTGTTAGCTTCTTGATTTGACTATTAGGAATTCTCTGAAATTTGTAAAACTCAAAATGGTGATTGACAGAAATCGAAAAGTTGTGCCAATACAGCTTCCATTTTGTTTCTTTGAATTTCTCTTCTAAACCTAAAAATCATCACTATTTCATAAAGCATGTCTTAACACAATCACACAAAGGGTTAACTCTGAATGATACTCCAGGCCATAAAGCCTAAATGAAATTACATTGTGAGAAACACTAAAATTGTGTATAAAATAATAGAATTTTAAAACTGGAAGGCACCATAGAGATCAAATCCCTTTCATCATTATACAGAGGAGCGGAGATGAAATGGTTTCCCAGGGTCGCACATTTAGTTAGATCTGATTTGCAAATCATTGTGATTGATTATAAATAGTTAGAGACAGGGATAGATAGATATATAAACAGACAGACAGATTGATTGATAGGCAGGCAGGTAAGTAGGTAGGTAGGTAGGTAAGAAGGTAGAGATTTATAGGATTATAGACTTTCACAGAAAGATGCCATAGAGCATTAATTACCTAACAAAAGATTGCTAGAACTTTGCTACAAGGAACCAACAGGGGATAGACCCAGGCTGCCAACTCCTAAGGATCTCAATACTCACAACTATATCCTCCACCCCATATTCTCCTATGGTACAGCCAATATCTGTCCCCCAACTATAGTAGACTATTGGCATGCCATCTGATCCGGGGACCTTTACCACATGGAATACCCAGGATAATTAATGACATCTTCAGGGTGTTTTAGAGCCCCTATCCTTGCTTCAGTCTCCCCATCTCTGATTTCTTAGTCCCAGAACTGCCACTGCTCAACTAAATTTATCCAAGGAGATAGAATTCTCAGATAAATCTCTAAATAATCCACTCGCCTCTTAACCCTACAAATGAAGCCCAAAGAGGTTAAGTGATGTGGCTAAGATCAGAGTCAGCCCGTAACAGAATGAGGGTTTGAATTCAGTCTTCAGACTCCAGATGCAACCTCTTTTTTCTGATAGCTAGACATCCTGGCAAACAAACAGACAGGCAGGCAGACAGGAACAGCATACAAAGAAGCAGACAGATGGGCAGGAAGGCAGACAGCCAGACAGGTATTCCTCAAGACTGAGCCTCTTCAAGCTACTAATATTCACTGTCCAAAATTCTCGAATAATGAGAAGGTCAAATACTTCTTTTTTGTTTTGACTGGTCAGTTAGTCTTTTGGGGTAGACTGCAGATTTTTTAATCTATCTGCAATATACATCCTATATCAATACCTCCTTGGATCAGTGATCTCATCGACATGGTTTTCCCCAATGGTATAGATCACAGCTCATCCCCACCCTCTTATTTCATCTCAGCCTTTCTGCAATACCTTCCCAATGAGTGAGAAGACCAGAATCAGCAGGAATGCCATGTCTCACATTTTGGAAATTATCCTTTGCTCAGGAAAGTCCACTTCAGCATTCTCTTTGCCCAAGAGGTTATTTATTGCCCAATCTACTTAACCCATTAAACTTAATCACTTTAATTCTGTTACAAGTCCTTTGTTTTTTTTTCAATAAATGTAAAATGTAGAAGCCTCCCCAAGTGCTCTGTATTTAAACTTCTAGGGGACTCAGGTAATTAATTCTGTTGCTGAGAGGAGACAAGCCCAATAAGCCAGAAAAAATATGCAACAATCCTTTCATATTCTGACTAATTTTTTATAAAAGCTTTATAAATTGTAGCCATTTAAAGTTTCTACAATTTATTTTATATAGTTTTATAAAATATATATTACATATAATCACAGAGCATGTTTTATGTTATAATTATATAACTTCATATAGTTAATAATAATTTCTATTAAGGAAGTTTATCTGGCATCAAAATTATTTCTCTAGACCATTTATAGTTCCAAAATTGGAGCTGTGAATTCTATGATATGATATGGAAAAGAAATATTAATGGGATAATCCTTCACTATAAAAATGATTAATCATAAATAATAGATAGATGACCAATTTACTTCTTTGGCTCTGCATGTAAATATCCTATTCAGTGAACAAAATGGTGTCCACTTGATTCAATGAATTATTCAACATGTATTTCTCCAATACCTACTATGTACCAGGCACTGTGATAGGAGCAGGGGAAATGAATCAATATAAAAATATCTCCTTTAGATTCTGGCTCTTTAGGCAATAAAATGGAACTTATTTTTAAAGAGACTAGATTTTTTGATCAAATAATTTTATTGTTCAGAGGGACCTCAGTAGCCATCTAGTCTGATCCATGTTGTAAAATAAAATCCCCACTATAATGTAACCAAGAAGTATTCATTGAGTCTCGCTTAAAGATTTCCATCTGGGGGAAGCCATCACCTCCCAAGGTAGCCAATGCCACTTACATATAACTCTCATCATTCTAGCATTTTCCCAACTTTTAAGCCTGAATTTCCTTCTTTGTAACTTGCACCCATGATTCCTTCTGTCTCCTGGGCCAAAAGGATTCAGTCAAATACCTCTTCCAAAAGTAGCCCACCAAATATTTGAAAGTCATTGATTTTGCCTCTCAGTTCCTTCAAGTGATGCTTATAAGCCACAGATTCAACATCTTTTACTCTATGAGTTGTATATCTCTGTACACTAGCTCCTTATCAACTCCTTCCTAAACTATGGAATCCCAAACATCATGCTCCAGATGTCTTCTTATCAGGGCAAAGTAAAACAAACCTATGAATTCCTTTTTGCCTTTCCTATTGAAGTTCAGGATCTCATTAGTTGGCTTTATTTTGACTACCACATTTGGACTAACACTGTGCCTAAAAATCCTGAGAACTTTTGGGCATTTTTTAGGCAAACTGCTGTCTTTGGATTTGGGAATTTAAGTCTTTGAGACCAAATATAAGACTTTATTTTGATCTCCATTACATTTAATTTCATTACTTTCAACTCAGTGCTGTCATAATCTGTCACAACCATTTGGGATCCTATGATCCTGTCTATTAGCAATTTATCCCAACTTTGTGTCATCTTCATTTGCAATAAACATGACATCTGTATCTCTGTCCAAATCCTTGAAAAACATGTTATACAACATAGATCCAAACCCAGGTCCATGCAATGTTGATTTTAAACCATTAAAAACTCACTAATGACCAATCAACCAATTCCAATTCTATATACTCTCAACAGGACAGCTTGGTGGAATACCAGGCCTGAAGTCAGTAAGACTCATCTTCCCGAATTCAAATCTGGTCTCAGCTATACAACCCTAGGCAATTTACTTAACCCTGGTTGCTTCAATTTTCTCATCTGTAAAATGAGGTAGAGAAAGAAATGGCAAACTACTTCAGCACTTTAGCCAAGAAAACCACAAATCAGCCCATGAAGAGTCAGACATGACTGAAACAATTGAACAACATACACTCATCAAGCCTATTTTTTGTAACAACATTATGAGACATTTTGGCAAATGTTTTGCTTAATATCCAAGTAAATTACACCTTCCTAGTGATTTCTGAACAATGCCACCCACACTTTGGCCTTCCTCCTTTTCGCATTGGAACTTGGCCTTCCCCTACCCCCAAAATTCTGAGTTCTGTTAGGTGGACTTGTGCCTTCTCTTGCACAGAATCTGGCCACCACATATCCCTTTTGAGTCCTTCTTAAACCATGCCTCTATATACACACCCTCTGTTCCCCTTTTGAACTCTAGCTCACCATTCTGTGTCATCTTCCCCTTTAAAATAAAAGCTCCTTGAGGATAGGAAGTATCTTGCTTGTACTTGTATCTGCTACACTTAACATAGTATCCAGCATGTAGTAAGCCTTTAACAAATACCAATCAGAATAATGGCAAAGTAACTCCTTCAGAAAGAGAAATATGTTCAGTCTCATGGACACAATGAAGCAATGCTGATTCTTTGTAACCATAGTTTCCTATTCAAATATTGATTAACCATCCCTTTGAAAATGCATTCTAGAACTTCCCCAGACATCAACGTCTAGCTCATTGGTCTAAATTTTCAGAAAAAAATAGTCATTCAACTAATATTCACTGAGCACCCATTGTGTAAAACGCATGTATAATGAAAGGAGACACATGATCTAAGGGTTGGAGAGGAGTCCCAGCTTGGGCAACTCTTCCCTTTGTGACATGTAGCAACTCCCTTCATATCCAGGAGTCCCCTTTTCCTCATAAAGAGGAGATCATCAACCTTGTTCTACCTACCTCACGGGGTGGTTTTAGGGTAAGTCTTATAAACCTTAATGTATTTTAGACATATGGGTTGGTAATTAATATGAGTGAATTAACACATTATTGATCATTAATATTCATTTATATTAATAAGATCATATAATTTTAGTAGTGAAAGAGATCTTAAAGTGCCATTAAATTCAACCCCATCATTTTTCAAATGAGGAATTTGGTGTTCCAAAAAGTGAATGACCTGCCCAAGGCCACACAGTTAAGTAGTCAGAGGCAAGGATGGAATTATAAACCTTATCTCCTGTCTCCTGTTACAAAATGCCATTGCCAAGAAGAAAATTAATTTCCTTGCTAATATTGATCAATGATGATTTTTTTTTTACAAAATCACCATTTTGGGCATCATAGTACTGCTCAGATGTATAGCCCCAGGAGGGACGGCTCTGGAGTCAGAGAACATGAGTTTGAATTCTACCTCTGATGGGCACTTTCTTGAGTGACTTTGAATAAGTTCCTTAGCCTCTGTTTCTTCATCTGGAAAATGAGTGATGGACTAGATGGCTTTTGAGGTACCTAAAACTAGCTCTATTATCCTCTGAATAGGCAGACTGCATGTGAAATGGAAAAATTGCTAATAAACTTTAACAACTAATCTTTTTCAATTCAATCTTAGAGATACCCTTAATCTCTTTTTTATTTCATAAGCTATTGTGATCTGATAGAACTTTAAGTACAAAGGAAATAAAACCCAACCTTGATATTAATGAAAATCAGTAGGATATTACCCTCTTTTGAAAAAGTGCTTAAAATATAAATTTCTGAAATTTTTCCAGAAAGTGATGAGAGATCTTACCATTTATCTGAGTCATTTGCATAATGCAGAAGATGAAAAGTTGGGAAATTATTTTTAGATGACTTTAAAAATCATTAGCTGGGTTTTGCTGGCTTATTGGTGAACAAAGGTAATTATAAAGTAAGGTAACTGTTTCTGTTAACTAAAATTATTCTGCAAAATGAGCATTTTCTCCAATATTATATTTTACCTCACCTCCATATACTGTACTCTTCAGTAACACTGGCCTTCCTTCTGTCGCTCCCACAAGACACTCCATTTTCTGACTGGGTTTTCACTAGTTGTGAAGCTCCCATGCTTGAAATTCTGTCCCATTTCACCTCCACCCATTGGGTTTCCTGAATTTCTTAAAGTCTCACAAAAAATCCCACACTCTACAAGAATCCTTTTCTGTTCTCCTTTAATGGTAGGGTCTTCCCTCTGAGATTGTCTCCAATTTATGTTTCAGATACTGTGTTTGTATGTAGTTACTTGCCTGTTGTCTTTTCCTACACACACACACACACACACACGCATGCATGCACAACACACATGCGCACATACACACACCCCTGACTGTGAGTTTTTTGAAGGCAGGAATCATTTTTTTTTTTGGCTTTCTTTATGCTCCCAGCACTTAGCACAATGTCTGGCATACAGTAAGTGTTTAATAAATGCATGCTGACTTGACTTCATTTCAATGTGGCCCTCCTGGGAAGCATATAGAATCATGGATCAGAAGTCTCACCCAATTTCTTCACTTTATGAGGAAAGGAAAGGAAAGAGAACCTAGGCCAGGGAGGATATAACTTGCCCAAAGTCTCACTCACACAAGTAATGAGCATTAGACTGAGTACCTCACATACACAAGTAGCAAGCAGTAGATGGGGCTTGGGGCCCATGAGGACAAGTTCATAGCTCTCTAGAAGGTAATATGATATAGGAAAAAGAAGCCTAGACTATAAAGAGTGACTTGGCCTTGAACCCTTCCAATGTTTATTAGCTCTGCTGTATGCTCCTGGTCAAAATGTCTTTGCTGGACTAAATTCCTTCAATCAGCAAAATGGTTATGAAAAACACTCACCTCATAGGGCTATAGTATCATGGTAACCACATCCAGGATGTGAGGAGGTGTAAAGGGGGAGGCAGAGAAAGTTACATAACAACTGTATTACATATGTAAAAGGAATAACAGGTTGTACATTACAAACTTGCAATTTCATATGCAATCATTTTTTTCCATTCTACTATAATTAAGGAAATGCTTGTTTGATTTCATTTCAAAATAAAACAAATATTTTTTTAAAAAGAAAACAATGCTCACTAATATTTTTTAAACTTTGAAATTCCAGTCAACTTGGATTAGAACCTGTTCCAATCATATATTCACTGCTATAGACATTTGAGGAATTCCTCTTGCGATCTGACCTTGGACCTTCTAAAGAGACCTTCCCAAAATAGCTTTAAAAGGGTGGCATCTTTAGAATAAACGCACAGCTGACCTTTAAAGGCCTACACTCACCCAGGTGTATAAGTCTTAACATTAAAAAGAACAAAAATCCTTGCTTTGTAGTCATTAGAATGTAAGATTATTTTGAGAAGAAATAGTTATATTCTTTGTAACTCCAGTGCCTAGCACAGAGTAGGTACTTTTTAAAAGTTTGTTGATTGATCAATAGCCTAGTTTTGTATCAATTATGGAACACCTAGCCTCAACTGTTTGTGATTAGGCAAAAGAGATATATTTAGCCTGCCAAGACATTAAGAGACACCCTGTTTTCCAGTGCCAAGGCCCAGAAACCAGGCTGTGCCCTGAGCTTGGCATAACAACAATCCTTTGTGCTTATCCTCTGGATGACCTTACCCTCTAGTAAAATCACATAATTATTGTATTGCTTTGACCATCTCCAGGTGTTCTCTGAGCTTAGACAAAGAGCAGACAAGCTGGGACAAGCACTAATCATGAAGCCCTGCTATGAAACAAACTTGGCACATTGGTGCTGTTACCCCTAACTGTCAGGGCTAAAGCTCCCTATGCAGCCATGGGTATAAATATTGATGTCTGCCTACACTAAAATGGGTCCCCCCATCTAGAGAGGGGGCTGAGACACATGTGTCTAATCTGCCTCCTTGCTTGAAAACCATTTCCCTTATTTTGAAATTAAATTTCTGTTTGATTCCTGATTCTCCTGTCTCTTGCCTGTTCTGTTTAACTTCAGTCATTCACACATTAGAGGCATCAGTTGACAAACCTAATGTATTTTAATCAATCCAATCTATGTTCCAGGCAGTGAGATAAGCAACTAGGGATGCAACTAATTAAAAAAGATGGTCCCTGTCCTCCAGGAGCTTATGAGAAGACAACACAAAAAAAGAGGCAGAAGGGGGAGATGGGGAGACCTAGGGGCATCTTGCACAGGGGAATATTGTTCCATGGAGTTGGACTCAGGCAGAGCAACAGTTGAGAAGCAGAAGGAGTAGAGTCAACTTTCTGTCCTCTATAAAGAAAGGCATTGGGAAGAGTTGGGGTACTCTATCCTTTAGTCTTCCAAATAAAGAGTAGAAGAGAACAAAGGAGGGTGCATCGATCAAGTCTTGAGTTAGCACATGGTGGCAAGTTTAGAAGTGATGAGCTTATCCAGGAAAGGTATCTTTTTCCTTGGAATCGAAACCAGGCAGGGCAGTAGATACAAAAGGGAGTGACACAGACTAATTAATTTTACTAGTTCGAAATTATCAATTAACTTACTTGAATTTTGTTGAAAATGTCACTGTTTTTGAGCAATATAAAAGAAGGAAGTTTTTGTGTTTTTCTTTAATTCAATTCAGTAAACATTTAGTAAGAATTTATGAAATTCTCCTTTGATATTTCCTACCTGTGTGACCTTAGTTAAGTCACTGAATATGTCTGAACCTCAGTTTCTTCATTTAGAAAATGAGATGGCTAGACTAGATGGTAACTGAGGTCCCTTCCAGTTCCTAAATCTATGATATCATGTGTGTGTGCATCCTTTGTTGCTGAAGAAGACCACGCCATCAGAGAAATAATGACATGACTTGCACTTGACTTTGTTTTGAGTGAGGGAGGACTGTGCAGGTCACCAGCCTCACTTCTCCTTCACAGTCATCTGAATTCAGTGACCAGATATTATCAGGATGATTGGGTGATGACCCAGGATGAGGCAATTGGGGTTAAGACACTTGCCCAAGGTCATACAGCTAGTGAGTGTCAAGTGTCTGAGGTGAGATTTGAACTCAGGTCCTCCTGACTCCTGCACTGGTCCTCTATCCACTGTACCACCTAGCTGCCCCTTCAATGATATCACGGTCCTATGATGAATGATCTACAAGATCATGTCATAGGTGCTGGGGCTATAAGGAGAAAGATAAAACAGATCCTGCCCTCAAGAAGCTTACATGGATCAAGAGAGTGGATCAGAAAAGACCTCCTGGATGTAATTGTCCACAAGTGTTCTTTTGGAAGAAGCGAGAGATTTCTAAGAGGCAGAATGAAAAGAGAGCACATTTCATTAACAGTGAGACCACCCCCATAAAGGCAGGAAAGTGAGAAATTGAATGTCATATATGGGGAACAGTCAGTAAGCTAGTTCAACTGAAACAAAGAATGCATAAAAAGTAATCAAACAAAGTAAGAATACAAATTACATGAAGTAATAAATGAGAAAAATCTCATGAAATAAGGAAAAGTAGGTTAGAGGTATACTGCGGAGAACTTTTAATGCCAGTATTAAGAATGATGTATTTTATCCTAAAAGCTGTAGAGAGTCACAGACTTTTGTTTTTCAAGTTGGCAAGTGACATCATCGGAGTTGTGTTTCAAGGGAATATAAATTTGGCAGCTGTGTGGAAGGTGGATTGGAGAATGGAAGAGACAAGGCAGGGAGACCAATTAAGAAGCAGTTCAGTAGTTCATTTAACCTGTAATGAGGGCCGGGAGTCCAGGTGTGGGGAGAAAAGATGTAACTGAAAGATGTTTTAGAAACTGATTGATAAAACTTGGCAAATTACAGGACGGGAGGGGAGAAGGGGGTGGAGCCAAGGGAATTCCAACAACATTTTTAAAAATTCACTTCAATCTATTAAAGTTTCAATGGATATTTTTCTCCCTGCACTTTGGAAAATCCCATTTGCCAAATGGCAGGATCTGGTTAACACTTACAAATGTTTATGCCTGTGTTGAGCATCAGGTTCAGAACACAGGGTAATGAGCAAGCTCTGGCAAATTGTTTCACTTTTATTTGTTCTCTGTTCATATGCAAAGATAATAATGGCATTGTGCAGATTAACCAAGGATTAGACTGTGCTTCAATATTAAGAGGCAATATAAATACAATTTAGCAGCAGTCAACTTTCAATTACTCACTCTAATAGAGGTACCAAGTGCTGTGGATATTCCAAAAGGCTGACAAGGCAAGCATGATTTACTTGGGAATATGCTGGGATATTTACATTTGAATGAGTATGACTGAGATTGGGGAATGGAACTCTGCACAGACCTGACTCAGGAAAACTTGCGGAACTCTCCACTTGCTGATTATGGGTTCGGCTCTCTGCCCTACAACCCATTCTAGGCTGGGATTAAATTAGCCTCTCTCAGAAGATCCCTTCTTACAGGCTTTGCTTAGGTCCCAAGAAGTTAAGTTTTGTGGTTCCAAATATATATTTTTAATGAAGGGAAATGAGGTCTAATTAAAAAGAATAAGTGATACTATCCATTAGGGGTGACCAAAAATCAACCAGGAAAATACTCAAATGCAAGGAGGTCTAACCAACTTCATTTGAAAGCAATGATGTTACTAATATGAAATTCACCTAATATACCAATTGTGACCAGGTTTCAGCATCACCTCTTAGTCATCTGTCATCATGGAAACAATTTCTGGGATGCCTGCAACATGGAAGCAGTAAGAATAATTTCTAAGCATCCGTTGTGTAAATACACACACACACACACACACACACACACACACACACACGAAAATTCCATTTTGAAATACATGAAGTGATTTTTTTTTCATTCAGGATTGCCTTAATAATTTCTTAGTTAATTATTAAAATTAACCTGTATTTCCTAAGCACAGAGTTAATAGGGAGGAAACATTAATATGGTACACTTCAGTGAACATTGAGCAAGCAGTTATTATGTACCAGTGGTGAACACGGAAATACAAAGGTAAACTTAAAACAGACCTTGCATGAGGGTAGTACAGTGGTAAGTGGTAACACCACTGGCTCTTTTGAGTTAGTGAACTCCAGGTTCAGATTCTATGGCTGATATTTGCTATTTCTATGGCCTCAAGCAAGTCACTGAGCTAACCTGGGCTTCGGTTTCCTTATCTGCAAAATGAGAGGGCAGGACAAGAGAGTTTCTGACAGAGGTTCTAAGCCTGGGATCTGTGAACTCTTTTTTAAATGGTATGATAAGTATATTTTAATATAACTGGTTTTCTTTGCAATTCTTTGTATTTCACTTTATGCATTAAAAGAATTGTTCTGAGTGGATAGGCTTCACCAGAATGCCAATGGGCTCCAGGACACACAACAAAGGTCCAGATGGGCCAGATGAGCTCTGAGTTTCTGCCTAAAATCCTATGACATTCTACTAAGGGAATACAATATGTACAAAGATTGAAGTGAACAATATGTACAAAATTAAACCAAAATAGTAAGTGAAAATAAAGCCCCGACAAAGAGAGGGATCAGAAAAGCCTTCATACTGAGGGAGCGTTTCGCTTTGGGACAGGGGCAGCTGGATAGCACAGTAGATAGAGCACTGGGCTTGGAATCAGGAAGACTCCCCTTCCTGAGTTCAAATCTGGCCTTAGACACTTACTAACTGTGTGACTCTGGCCAAGTCACTTAACCCTATTTGCCTCTGTTTCCTCACCTGTAAAATGAGCTGAAGAAGGAAATGGGAAACCACTAGTATCTTTGCCAAGAAGGCATCAAATAAGGTCATGAAAAGTCTGTCGATAACTCGATAAAAACATTTCAGAATAAGACCTCTGGGGCAACAGAGGTTCTGCAAATAAACCTATCATTTGTATGTCTGCTCCATGCTCCATGCCAGTGAGGCCATCTCCGGTTGCCCTGATCTATATTTGGCCACTGGACCCTGATGATTGGAGGAAGAAATGAGGCTGATCACTTTGCAGAGCCCTCCCTTTAAGTGATCTTAAATCCAATTCACTTGCAGGTCATGGCTTCATTTTCCTGATGTCAATGTCCTCTTTGAGAATGAAAGACAAACCAAACACAAAGCAACCATGCTCATTGGAGAATGTTAGAGCTTTAGTTCCTTCATTTTAGCAATCCCTCATCTCACTGATAGGGAGATGGAACCTCAAAGATCTCAAAGCACTAATCCAAAGCCAACAGTTTAACTGCATAACCAGGGTGCAAGACTTTCTGTAACATAGCCTGCTGGTGGCAGGTTGGAATCAAAGTCTCCCCCCACAAAAGAAAAGCCATGTGATACAGAGACCATTTAGTATACTGTAGAAATGGCCAATTTAAAGTCAAGAATATCCAGTTTCAAGTTTTTTTTAACTCAAATGACTGTGTGACCCTGAATAAATCTCCTAACCTCAGTACCACAGGTAAGTGCATTTGACTCTGAACTACAAAGAAAATGATTCTAAAAAGCCACAATCTCAGCCAAAAAATAAAAACTATATCCTGGGGGGTGGGGTTTCTTTCCACCCCATCACCTAGCATAGTGCCTAGAATATTTAGGGTGTTTAATTATTTGCTGGATTCATTTGAATTTACTCTTATGACTCCTTGTGGCTGGGTCACTTTCTTGGAGCTTTTATCATTCATAACAATTCTCCTCCCAACTTGTCACGGAGCTTACCCTAGAGTCCCAAGGCCATGCCAGTCAAGTCCAAGCTCCAACAGGTCATGGTAAGCCAGAAGGTCTTTGAGAGTCAGTCCAGTGTCTGAGCATGTAGCTTTTGTCGAAAGAGCAGGTCAGCTAATTGGGGAGAAGCTCACCACCAGATAGTATAAGTCCATTGGTTTTTCTCAGATACAGTATTAAGCTGTTTTCTCATGCGTGGAAGAGGTGCCACCCGCACCAGTAAAGGGAAGAGAGCACAGATTCTTGAAGTATTTAAGCAAATAAAGAGATACCCTCAGTTCACTTGTAAGAAACTAGCAAGTAAGAAGTTAGGTGGCTCAGTAGCACTGGACTTGGAGTCAAGAAGTCCTGAATTCAAATTCAGCCTCAAATACTAGCTGTGTGACCCTGGGCATCCCTAAATCTCTCCCTGTCTCAGTTACTTATCTGTAAAATGGAGATAATCACAGTATCTACTTCCCATGGTGGTTATAAGGAAAAATGAGATCATGTTTACAAAGGGCTTTGCATATATTTAAGTACCTTATAGATGCTAGCTGTGAGTAACAAGCTAATGTATCTAAATGAGGGACATCATTAAATCATAACTTTTTATATTCATCCGTGTGCACTTAATAGCTAGTATGTATAGAGCCCTTTCAGGTTAGCAGTGTACTTTATATAGGTCATCTTTTATCCTCCCACAAGCCTGAAAGATAGAAGCTTTTATAGTCCCCTTTTTACTGATGAAGAGACTGAGATTGAGAGAGGTAAAACCACTTGCCCAGGGTCACACAGCAAGTAAATATCTGAGCCGGTGTTTGTACTCAGGTCTTCCTGACTCCAAGTCCAACATTCTTATCCACTGTGTTTCCTAGCTGCCCCCTTGACTATATTCATATTCAAAAGAACAAGGGGCCATTTTTTGCCCATTAAAAAAAAAGAGTCAAAAATGAAAATCTAGTAGCTTTGCCTCCTTCACTTCAGTAGCATTGCGTGTGAATTGTGGTTTTTCCAACAAGCATTCTCAGAAAAAGATCCTCCCTCAACTACTGGATTCTCTTTTACTGTCTCCCCACTGTGGGGACCTTTCAGATGATTTTCTGGATAGAAAGTCTGGTTTGAATTAGGAGGTGGGGAGAGGAAATAGAGGCAAGAAGAGAGTAAAGAATCAAAAAAGAAAGGAGGCAAAAGAATGTGATAACCAGTGGAATGTGAAGAAAGAAGTCAGGGTGGGAGGCAGTGAGGAGAGACACTAAATCAACTGTCCATTAAATATTTCAAAGTTATGGTACAGTAGAAATATAGAAATGGATTCAAGTGTCACCTTAGATAACCACTACCCATCCTGTGACCATGGTCAAGTCATTCATATCTGTGAGTCTCAGTTTCTTCATTTGTAAAATAAGAGAGTTGGACTAGATGACAAGTCAGGTCCCTTTCTGCTTTAGATCTATGACCCAGTGATCCTAAGTCAGTCTCTTTCCCATATAAACTGTACTTTTTTTGGTCCTTCCCATCAAATGTTTCCCTCTTCTTTCCCTGCCAAAGAATTAACACAGAAGTTGTCAGATAACATTTATTTCTAGTCTTAGAGCAACTTCTCTAGAAAGAGAGGTCCAAGAGTACTGAACTAAGCTCCTTTACTCAGTGCCTGGGGAACCTATCCATCACCCTTTCATCACCTGCCATTAGTTAAGCAGATAAAATGAGAGCCCTAAGAACTGGAGAATCTATCTACTTGGGCAGTGTTCAGGTTTGTGGTTTCCCTGGTAACAATCTGCTCATGGAGCAATGGTACTGGGTAGCTAATGCCTTGAAAAACATGATCAAGTCTGTTTTTCTGAAGTACATAAACATTAAATACATTCCTAAAGAGTGATGGACACAGCTCCACCAACATCAGGCAATTTGTTTTTTTCAGCACAAAATATATTCAGGCAAAACAGAGCTTATATTTTTTTTCCATTCCCTGAATGGCATTCATCTGGTAATTTGCATGATAATGTATGAATGAAGTCAAGATGTTATTGTTAATTTATTTAGGTTTGTGGTGAAGGGAAGAGAAGGGACCACAACCTGTGATTTCAACCATGTGGGAAACTTCAATCATAGATTTAGATTGACAACTTCTTTGTGATTTATAATCCCAGGCCACTAGAAACTTAAATGACTTGGCCACGGTCAATGTATCAAAAAGAGCTAAACCCAGGTCTTCATAAATGCGGAGTAGTCTATCCTCTATATGACACTGATATTTTTCATTCAGTCTCCAATTCAGAGATAATGAAGTCATTCTCTGACTTCAAACAGTGGTGTTCTTTTATCTGTATGATCTTAGGCAAGTCACTTAATCACTCTGGGCCTTAGTTTCCTTACTCATAAAATGAGTGCATTGGACTAAATAACTTCTATGACTCCTTGTAGCCCTAGATGTAGAATTCTAAGTTTTATAAAGCCTTTCCTCACAATAACCTGAAAGATTAGTATTATATTATTATTCCTTTTATATAGATAAGAAAACTGAGCCTCAGGGAGGCTGAGTGATTTGTTGTGGGTCACACAGCCAATATGTGTCAAGGTCAGAACTTGAACCTAGCTCTTTTGAAATCTGTTTTTTCTACTTCTTCATCAAAGTGTGACATTGTCACAATATATTTTCTGGTGATTTTGAAAAAATACAACAAAAAAAACTTTTTCAAGTTCATACAAGAATATGCGAGTCTTTTTTTAAAGAATAGGACACATCATTTAAAAAAATCTTTCCAACAAAGTCTATTTTACCCAGTAAACAAGTCTGGAAAAAAAATTGAATTTTTGGTAGCTAAGCCTTTTTTTCCCCTATCTTCAATATGTAATAGTTTAAGAAATAATGTCACTCTGGCCCCTATTAACTAGAGATGCAGCAAGAGTACCTTAGCAAACACCAAGACTGAGTAATGAAAGTTTAAAATAGATTAAAATACTATAACAATTGAAAAGAGGCATTGGAGTAAAATGACAGGAAGGCAATTTCAATTTAGAATGGAAAAAAAGAAATATGGCTTTCATAAGCAGCTCCCAAGTCAGTATTTGCATTTGTTGTTATTTGAGTCTGTAAAAAATAAATGTATTTGCCTTAAAGACAGAGGACAGCCCTGATGCCACTGCTTTTTTAGCTCTATAGAATGTTTTAATGTGGGTGCTGAGTGAGCTTGGTGCCAAAGCTTTATGAAGTACTTGCTAAATAAGTTTGGTGCTTCCAGAAATGTATAATCTCAGTGCTGGGCACTGGACTCAGTGGGATTTAATGGTCCTTTCCAATTCTAAATCAATGATACAAGATGCTAAGACTCTGGGAATGGGCAATCTTTGTCTACATCCTCCTGTAAATCCTCCAGGAAGGTTGGGGAAGGTGGGAGCAGCCTTTTAGCTCACAGGACATTGCATGGAAACCAAGGGAACAAGTAGGTTTTCCATCAATTACCCTGCGCCACTCTTGCTGTGTGACCAGCCAACCTCATTTCCTAATTATACATTTCTGATGAAATATTTACACCTCTTCTCTGAGCAATTCATTGCTGAGAATCTGTTACAGCCTATACATGCTCATCATATATCTCTGAATGCACTCTGAGTGACCTGCTAACTTTATTCTCTAGAGACTAGTATTCCATTACTCACACTCTGAGTTATATTGTCATATGACATCATTGGATATAGAGCTGAATGGCACCTAAGAGACCAATTAACCCTTTATCTACATCTCTGGGCCTCAGTTTCTTCATCTGCAATATATGGAAGCTTTGTAGAAGATGGAATAGAGAGGAGAGAGATTAGAGATGAGTTACTTGTTTGGGTTTTGTCTCGGGTGGAAATTTATTCAGTGTGTATTTAGAGGCACATAAAGTATTTCTTAAGTGCTTTCTATATACCAAGAACTGGGTTCAGGTAGAGTGACTAGCAGTCCAAGGAAAAGCATGAGAGGCAGTATTTGAACCCAGGTCTTCTAACTCTGGAGTTAGATACCTATTATATCATACCAGTGTTACAGAGATAGGCCTTTGTTTTGAGAAGCTTGGAGTCATTAAAGGCATTGTAAAATTTCTTGTGTCTATCTAAGATGTGTGTAATGATGGGCCAACTTGAGTCCAACCAAATTTCGAATTTTAGAAAGCGAATGTTTATACTAATATTTCTCATTCATAGGTATATGCACTTCCTCTAAATGAGTAGCTCACAGACCTACATCTGAGCCTGTATTCATCTGGCCTGTGTCTTCCTTGATTCTCCATAGAGAAACTCACCAATTCACTCTGGTTTCATTAGTCCTACACATGTAATAGCACACTAGTCACCCTATCTCATCATAAAGAAGCAAAGGATCACTGGTCTAGAAATAGAAGAGACTTATAGGTACCCAGTCCAAAGACCCTAAATTTGAAGAGGAGGAAACTGATATTCATAAAAGGCCAAAAGATTAGAGCTTTAGAGCCAAGAGACCTCAGTGGTGATCTAGTCCAACTCTCTATTCTACAGATGAGGAAAATGAATTCCAAAGAAGTAAATATAAGGATTAAATCTGGAATTAATGTTCAGGTCTTATATCTCTCAGGTCAGTATCCTTTCCAGTGTATCCAGCTCTATTTAAGGTCTTTCATACCATTTCTCCCATATCAGTTATAACTCACAACATACTGCAGGCAACTCATAGAATATGTATTTCCATTATCCTTTGGATCAATCTTGATTCTCCCAAGGTTGTGTTAGTCTAGGATTGGCAAACTTGAAGCGTTATTTTATTTTTGCAATTAAAATCTGAGCTTTAGTGGCAACAAGCCCCTTTATATTACAGAAAGTACTGTTAACTTCCCAAATGGGATCCAGCCTAATGGTCTCCTCCAATTCAATTTTAGACCTATTTCCTTGTGTACCAGCAGGGTCTCTCCATTACATATAGATACAAATGTAGACCTAGGAGCAAACATGAACTTAAGCAATGAAAGACAATGGCAAAGATACATACGTCTATTTGTTTATTAATTTAAAAAAAAAAGGAGAAAAGGAAACATCTGATTCTGTAGAACAAAGTGCAGCTTTAAACTCTTTGCTACACCAAGGCATCTCCTGTACATGTGTCAAAATCATGAGCATGTCTTCAACAGCTGGAATCAGGGAGAGATTGCTCTGAAAATTTGTAAGTGGTTATGGACTTTGGAAGCCAAATGTTTAACAGTGCGATGAGTTCCTGTGCTATTTCCAGGCTGACATTTTCAGAGCTCCTTTAATCTACCAAATGGGCTGTCCTTGGGATACAAAAATGACTCTTCTGATCTATTGGTAGTTAAGTGTGCACCATTAGGATGTTTTTCCAGTAGTGCTGCTGAATTTCCTGACCTATTCACACATTCCCATTGGAATCCCACTTGTGACCAGTGGCATATGTTAGAGAGATCCAGTCCTGGGATTTATAGAGGAGGCTAGGGCCTAGTCAATTGCCCCATCTCATTCTGTAACTCAACAAATTTGCCCATAGACAAAGTCTGCTAGGAAATTGCTCTAATATTTGCTTACTTCCTAAATTATGGTTTCATTTCTTAGACTGCTCCCTTGTAGTCTCAAAAAAATCAGGTTATAAGGAAGATAAGATTTATGTTTAATTCATTTGTCCTTGCCCCACTCCTGGGACACTTCTTTCTCTGATTCCAAAAATTGTAAGAAGTTACAAAAGGTCTATATCAGAGATGTTAAACACATGAACTGTGGACTGAATAAAGCCCACAACATTTCTGAGTAAGACCTGAACCAGATTAAAATGTAATTGGGAAATGTTTTTTAAATAAATAAAAATATAATAAAATATAGATGATGCAATAAAATATAGATATGGTTTTCTAAGTCAATATGTAACCTGAAGAGATCCATATGTATGGTTTACTAGCCTCCATTTCTATATGAGTATGACACCACTGGTCTATATAACTTGAGATATACTTAGTACATTCCTTAGATATATTGATCATCAGCAAACTCAACTACAGTAAAGCTCTTAATTTTGTATTAGTTAAGTCTACTGTGTATCAAACAACTCTCCATGTCAAGTTTTCCAGAAGTCCATGATATCTCTCTTGAACATACCTGTCAACATTCACTGAAGAGGGGATCACTCAAGAAAAAAGGAAAGAAAAACAAAAACAAGAATTCATCATCTCTTCTAATCCCTCTCCTTTCTATTCCATCCTCTATACATTGATATTCCTTAAACAGACCTGAACATGTCATTCTCCTACTCAAAAAGCCCCTGTCTTTTGCTCACTTAGAACACATCAATATTTACTTATGTTTTCCCCTCACACTAGACATCTTGCAAGGAGGGATTGTTTCTTTCTTTGCACTCATATTCTCAGTATATAACACATAGTAGGTACCTTAAAATGTGTGTTAATGGTTTGAATGATCTCCTCTAGTAATCCCTTTGGCCGACCTGATAATATATATATGTCAACTTCCCCTTTAAAATTAGGTAAAGGTCAAAATTAATCAAAAGAGGAGCAAATCATTCTCCAAACCAAATGTTCAGACAAAATAAGTTAAATGACACCTCACCTATGCCTGTCCTATTGCTTCGTCAATGACTTAATGTCTATTGTCTTATCAATGCCTAATTGCCACTCTTCTTTTAAGAACTACAATAAATTCATACTTTTTGTTTGGATAGCATTGCTTTGTTAACATCAACAATAACCAAAAGACTAATGTAGAAAAAGCTTTACTTAATATTCTTCAGTGATTAAAGGACAATCACTAAGAAAGTGACATTATAGATTCAAGAAATGAGCCTTACTTGCTTCCAACGATTGATTAGCAGTATCGTACATGGGTAGTCTAAGGTGGTTCTGGTTATTCAAAAAACAGAAAAGCTATGAATGACCACCAGATTCATCAACGAATGCTATCCAGGGGCTTATATGATGGTCTATGCTTCAAAATTCAGTAAATAACAATTTGAAAACTCACTGAAGCTTCCTTCTTTTCTTTCCTAATATTGAACGAAACTAGTCATTTCTTTTTTTAAAATTGATTGGTGTAAAAACACATATAATGGCCTCTTAACTTACAAAGTCACAGAAGTCTCAAATACTTTGCAGATACTTCCTTTACTTGATGAAGAAATATTGGTGTTTCTATTTCCCATTATGTCAAATAAATTAGAAGCGTTTGTAAGAACTCAATTGCAAAACTTTACATAATAAAGTTTTATGTGACTTCATTTTGACTTGCCTCAAGTAGCTTTCTATCATACAATCTGACAGTGCTAGCTATATTTTAAATGTCCTCATGCTACATAAAGGAAAGGAATAATAATGTAGAACGAACTTAGCAAAATCAACTTGAATTTCACCCAAAAGTTAATTGGCCAGTGTTTGCAAAAAGAGAAGTTAGTTACACTTCATGTAATGGAGATTCTCCAATTATTATATAGCACCAGCATTTGAGACAAGCTGACACTTCCAATGGATTCAGAATGCATGGTTATTTGATGATGAACTAGAAATATCCAGGGGGATGTTTAATTTCCTTTGCCTTCTAAATTACAAAATCATTTTGGTGAGGATGAATGGAAAAACAGGACTGATGAAGACATGACAGTATTATTAGAGGCCACCTGGCCAAAAGAAGAAAATGAATGATGAGTTATGGAAGTGGATCTCAAAGTTATCATGAAGGTATGATTATAGTAGGCATGGGTGGGGGGGTGTATGAATGAGAATTTGTAAGGGCAAGCAAAGTAGGATCTTTTGCTGGTTTTGTTTTAATATAATCAAGTGCCTTTGATGGAATCTCACCTTTATCAACCAAAAATCTTTACTAGGAATAAAGTATAGAAACAAGAGTTTCTTTAACTAAAAACATTTGTATTTGTATTGTTAATGTGATTAAAGATCTTCCCCACCTATTAATGGGCCTGCTCCATTAATATCATCAAATAAGGAAGATTTGTAGGAAGATCCACACCTTTTGTTTGTGAGACACTGGTTCTCAAGGGTTGGGATGCCCTCTGGCTCTAAAAAAAGGTATAAATACCCTGAGGATGAGATTTTACTTTGTTTTTGGAAGAAGCTTTGTGCGCTGGATGAGACTTTGGGAAGCCACTAAGGAACCTTCCCCCCCCAACTTCGAAAACTCAAATGTTGGTGTTCCCTCTCTGGCAACTATGGTCAGACAGTTGGACCTGTCTGTTGATTTGTGATACATGTATTGCTTATGTCAGAGAGTTTGGAAACGCTATCTGCTGATTTCCTGAATTAAGTGAATGATATATGTGCTTGATAAAAGGAGATTGTTAACCCCTCAAAAGCTGCCATTCCTTTTAGAGATGCAGATCTAAGAACCTGTGATAGCAGACTCCCCTGTGTATATCGGGGTGCTCACTGTTGCAGGAGTCAAAAGGACAGCTTACACTTGTTGTAGTATGTTAGAAAAAATAGAGTACCCAAACAATTCTTCTTACAATAACAATTTCATTCTTCCAAAAGTAAGGAGTAACAAGGAAAACTTATTTCTGGACATAACTTTGACCCATTAGAAATTATCTTGAGGAAATGACAGGACACTTGGGAGGAAGTGAATATACTTGAATGTTCATGATAGATAAGGAAAGGGAGATCAGACTTCAATGAGATCAAAGAAAACATACCTAAGAAGACATAGGATAAAATTCTAAGAAGAAATTCATTCAAGAGGGCTGAAAAATTATTAAGTATTGAATTCTGATGGCATAACCCACAAATGATTAAAAGAAGAAGAAAAGGAATAGCTGTTTAAAAAAAAGACAAATGTGGATGCACAGGGAACTCATTATTTAGCTCAATGTTTGAAAAAAATTCAACTTTTGAAAAGGAAGCTTAAAAAGGGAATCAAAGGCAGGTAAATGAGAAGGAATCTAGTCTTCTAAGATTATAAGAATGGTAAAGTCTCATAAAATCTCAGAATAACAATGAATGTTAAAAACAATAAAAAAAGAAATGATTTTTATCTCTGTTGGGGTGACTTCTAAGAGTCTTCTAAGATTATAAGAATGGGAAAGTCTCATAGAATCTCAGGATAACAATGAAAGTTAAAAACAATAAAAAAAAGAAACGATTTTTATCTCTGTTGGGGTGACTAGAGGATCGTGATGAATATCAGATTGAAGGCAGAATTGTACAACTCCTTTTTGGTTTCTGATTTCCCAACTAAGAAGAATAATCTTCTGATTAGGCAATATAGAGGAAAAAAGATTAACAAGCAATTGAAACTCAGTCAACAAGTTTTTATTAAGGATCTGCTATGTGTTGGTCACTGTTCTAGGCACGGGGACATGAGAACAAAGAAGGAAAAAAATCTTAGTCACAATGAGTTTACATTCTAATGAGGAAGACTATAAAATTAGTAAATAAATATTTTATATAATCTATGCATATATAGACACAAAATTGGTGAATAAAAGGTAGATTGATGAAGAGTAGGATTAGAAAAGAGTTTACGGAGCCTGAGATAATATCTTAAAGGAAGAGAGGGACTCCAGCAGGCAGAGGTAAGGAGGGAGGATATACTGGGCATGGAGGTTAGTGAAAAAATGTAAAGACAGAGATGGAGTACCATGAGTGACAAACAATAGCAAATCTATTGGATAGATCTATAATATTCTATAATATGGATTACAGAATGCCAGAGAGGGCGGAATATCTAATGAAGCTAGGCTGGGGCCAGTTTAGGCAGGGTTTAAAAGATAAACAGAGAAGTTTCTATTTTATCTTAGAGACAATAGGGAGCCATGGGGAGTTGACTGAGTATAGTCCTCTGATCAGATCTATGTTTAAGACAAATTACTTTGGCATCAGTTTGTAGGATGGACTAGAGTACTGAGAGACCTAAGGCAGGGAGCAACTACGTAAAATAGTGGATATACTACTAGCCCTGGAGTCAGGAGACCTGAGTTCAAATCTAGCCTCAGACACTTACTAGGCTCTGACCCTGGGCAAGCCATCTAACCCCAATTGCCTGAAAGGGGAGAAGGTTAATCTCATAGGAACTAAGATTAAAGAGAATTGGTAAAGATTTCTTGCATAAACTGGGGATTTATTAGGGAAATCAGAGGAGCCAGGAGATGGAGATGAAGACGAAGGAAATGAGTATTTCAGGAGTGGAGTAGAAAAGTATGGAGTCAGGTGATGTTAGGTAGATGAGTGCCCGCTATGATTGTTTTGTGGAGGTCCCTGTCACCATTGCATGTTTTTTCTTCCTACATAAGTCAAAACAAAATGGGAGCCCAATAAAGACATTAAGCTGAGTTAATACAGTGATGCCTCTAACAAGCAAAGTTTTGATTCAGTTTATGAAAGCTGAATTTTAACTGAAAACAGTCATTAACATCCCTCTTCCCTCTTCTACTATCATTCTGGCATAAGCAATGGACAGATCCATAGATAAGGTCATCTGTATAAACTGGGACCTCTGTGTATTATTTACAGCTCTAATTTTTGTTCTGTAATTGGGAGATGCTGTCCTAATTCTGCTTGTTAATGATCACAATATATTGCACAGGCAAATGAAGGGAGAGGAACAGTCTGCTTACCTAAAGCAGCAGGGATAAAATAATGGGGCAATAAAAAGAGTTTTCGCTGGAAATGGGGGCTATTCATCCTCTAGACTAAATGCCTTTACCTGTGGAGGAGATGAGCTGCAGTCACATTCCATCATGGCAGCCAATAAAATTGAAACACATGAGCCTGTGAAGCAGGTGACAGTTGATCATTCAGGGGCTTAGTGACCACCACTCTTTTCCTCTTGCTAGTATCACAATTGGCCAGTTGATAACCATGGATTAAGTAACTAACAGATGCATGCCACCTGGAAGGAAAATGCCATACTTTCCAATTGCTCCAATGTATTTAAAATATTTAGATTTTCAAGTTGGGGAGAGAGGCATTGTTTTTTGGGCTGTAACCATTTTTTTTCATCAGTGTGGGGTACTACCAACATGCAAAGCATCAATCAGTGACTTCTCTGTGATTTGCAATCTTAGCAAGTTTCTTTGAGTGCTGAAAAGTTCCACAGTTTACCATTGTTTATGCAGCAAGCACCCTATGAGTTGGCAGCAAGATTTGAACCCAGGACCTCCTGAGCTAAAGGATGGCTTTCTATATATTATGCCAGGATGTCTCTTTTAAAATTATGGTTTGACAGGAAAAAGGAAAAAAAAATACAACCGGATGGTCTTATGAAAGACAAAAATTTTCAAATTCTAAATATTTCATTGGAAACATAGATTCAGAGTGGGAAGCCATCTGTCAAATTAATTAGTCCAAACCCTTCCTTGGGGAAAATGAGGCCTATAGGGGTCAACTTGTCCAAGGTCACATAGCTAGCAAATGGAGGAGGCAGAATCAATATCAAAGTTTTATAGATGCCTTCTTCAATCAAGTATACATGACATTTGAGACACTATTCAAATCCCTAAATCCATTGCTTATTTTTTCTGACATAGTCAAGATTTGTTCCCACAGTTCTGAGGGAACTATGGTAGTAAGAACTGCCGTGAAATATTCCAGCAAGGTCATTTCCTTTGTACCATCTTAGCCTTGGAGGATCTATTGAATTTCCATAATTGAGACCTCCCGCATTACTTGAAGACTGGATTTTGCAAAGAAGAGTTTCTACAATAGTCATGTCATACTGAAAGGCTGGAGGTGACACTACCATGAAGAGAAGGAAAGAGTCATGGGCAAAGTTATACGCATATGTGGGCCCCATGCAAGATGGACTCTACCTTTCTTATGTAAATAATTTTTGAAGCTGCAAAAGGTAAATGAAGGACTTGGGCATCCTTACTAAGAAAAATAGCTGCTACCTAAACACAGTGAAGGCCTGAATTGCAACAGTTAGTGATTCAACAACACTTAAGGTTCCGAAAAGTTCAGTTTCATGCTAATCTTTGATGCTGTAATAGAAGGAGCAGAATGAGCCAATCAAGTCAGACAAGCAGCTTGTGGATGAGGCTTTCCTGGTTCCTCTAGCTATCAGTGCTTGCATCCCCCCAAAAAAATTCTTTGCTTTACTTAATCATGTAAAAGTTTCACTTCACCTCGATGTGTCTAGCACTTTGCACTATGTCTTCCATATAGCTAATACTTAATAAGTTCTTATTATTGGATTAGCCAAGACTCAAGGCTTGCTTTCCAATACATGAAAATTTCTGTATTCATTCTAATCAAGATAGTAAGATACCAGTGGGAAGATAAACTAATTAGTGATTTTAAATAACTTCAGTGAATCAGAAGATACCCATAGTAGTTAGGTGTCCTATTTCTTTGAATTTTGCTATTTGATTTGTTTCTATCATTTGTCTCTAGTATAAATGAGATTGATGTGTGGAAAATATTTTTTGAAAACTAAAGAGCTATTTAAAAGGAAGGTATTATTATGTGGTTAATTGTTTAATTCATATTTTATCTTTAATGATTTTTGAGGCTAGCCAGCATATCTGGGGGCAAGTAGGTGGTACAGTGGATAGAGTGCTAGGTTTACAATCAGGAAGAATCATATTCCTGAGTTTAAATCTGGCCTCAGATTCTTACCAGGTGTGTGATCCTAGGCAAGTCACTTAACTCTGTTCGCCTCAGTTTCTTCATCTGGAAAATGAGTTGGAGAAGGAAATGGCAAACCACTCCAGTATCTTTGCCAAGAAAATCCCAAAAGGGGTCATGAAGATTTGGACACAACTGGAAAATAACTAAAACAACAGCAAAGTGTATCTGATTAGGGAAGCTTGGCTTTTTCTCTCCCACACTTCATTTCATGGGAATTAGAGCTTGAAGGGAAATATAGAAACTCAGAGGTTCCCAAAGGCTAAGAAATTCAAAGAGGAATCATATCATACTAAGTATCCAATTGTTTTAGATAGTTGGAGGTCTAATCCATTCATTTTAAAAATGAGAAAACTGAGACCATGAGTGGTTAAATTACTTCCTGAGATCACAGACAGCCTTCTATATTTGATTGTCTATTACCGTCAGAATCCTGTTGCCTTAGCTACCGCTGACAACATCATCAATTGACCTCTCATTACCTCCTACCTACTTAGAATGGGTGCATAATAACTTGCCACTTTCCTACTAATTTTTCAGTCAGAATAATAAATCCTGGGAAAAGAAGCAGTAAGTCATATTACAGGTTCAAGGAGGAAACGTTTTGTTTGTTTTAAACAGTTGGACACCCTTGTTTCAGATTGACATTTCTTTAAAAGAGAGCAACAGTCCCCATTGGTCTTCAGATCTGGCATCAAACTTAGAGTAGATGTGGGCTTCTGCCTCCAGTTTAGCCCCCAGCCTGCCAATTTCACCTCTGCAACATTGGTCTAATATGCCGCCTCTGCCCCTCTGACACTACCATTGGTGTGATGTAGACCCTTATCACTTCACACCTGAACTGTTCCAATAGGAGTTTGGGAGGCTGCTGCCTCAAGTCTCTCCCTACTCCAAAGTAGCCTCCATTCTGCCACCAAAGGAATTTTCCTAAAGCCCAGGTCTGGTCACGCTCCTCCCCCTACTCATTAAATTCCAGGACCTTTAGGATCAAATACAAAATTCTTAGCTTGGCATTCAAAGCCCTCCATACCCTAGCTCCCTCCTACCTTTGAAATCTTTCTTTATTCCAGTCACACTGGCTCCCTGGCTGTTTCTCTGGGGATCTTTTCTTCACATCCCCCATGCCTGGAGGGTTCTCCCTCCCCACCTCTACTAGCTTCCCTGATTTCTTTCAAGTCCAACAAAAATCCCATCTCCTACAGGAAGCCTGTCAGAATCCCTCTTCGTTCTAGTGATGTCTCTCTCTTATTTACTTAAAATTTATCTGGCATACACTTTATTTACACATAGTTTTTGCTTGTTGCCTCCCCCATTACATTGTGAATTTCCTGAGGTTAGGTAGCTTCTTCTGACTTCTGTTGTATCCTCAGTCTTTCACATAAATATTTATTGACTGCTACTTCTAGTTTCTGCATTATTCACCACTATTAGCTATGCTATAACAGAGATTCCCTCAAGTATGAGCTGCTCTATATGGTCACTGGGATCTCTCCTGACTCTCAGGTTCTGGTATTAGGTGATTCTATTTGACTTCACTAGACCATACACATAGTGGTATGCCCCTAGCATGCCCCCAAGGAGCTTCCTTGAAAAGTACTGTTTCCAATTTGGAATGAAAAATTAGAGATGGGAGAGAAGCAGCAGAAAAGCTGCATATGGAGTTTTCAAAAGAGGAATTTTTTTCACTACTCTCCACTGACTTGATCTTAAGTAAGCATTGTATACCTGTAAGAAGCTACTAATGATGGAAAAAGGAATCATCAAAGAACGTGACTTAAAAAATGTGACTTAAAATCCAGTGTTGCTCATGCTACAGGACCTTTCTGGGCACCAAACACAGAAACATCCAAAACTGTCTAAGGAAAGGAAAGAAAGCAAAGAAATGAGAGAGAGAGACAGAGAGAGGGAGAGAGAGAGAGAGAGAGAGAGAGAGGGAATAAGTATCTTGTTTGTTTCTCCCAGAGAATAAGAAAACTTTGACATAATCAAAATCAATATAATGCAGTAGAAAGAGTTGCCTCTGGAGTTTGAATTCCTGTTGTACAGCTAGTAATTCCCTGGGTGACCTTGGATAAGTCACAACAGTCTCCATAGGTTTCAGTTTCTTATCAGTATAACAAGAAAGTTGGAACAAATGGCCCCCTAGATACTGCAGAAGATAGAGTGCTGGGCCTAGAGTCAGGAAAATCTGAGTTCAATTCTGGTTTCAGAAACTTGACAGCTGTGTGACCTTGGGCAAGTCACTTAACCCTGTAGGCCTCAGAACCTCATCTGCAAAATGAACCAAAGAAGGAAATAGAAAAGCACTCCAGAATCTTTACCAAGAAACCTCCAAATGGGGTCATGAAGAGTCAGACAAGATGGACACAATTGAACAATAGCAAGGTAGCTTCCAGATCTAGATCTATGACACCATGAACCTATTCATATTCCCAAGTCTTACAATTCCCCTTTCATAAATGGAGATACTGAGGCACTTGGATATGACTTGAATCCAAGGGGAAATTAAGACTAGAGTTCACTTCTGCTTACTTCTATGATTATAAATTCTGTCTGCTAGAAGGACAAGTCAGAGTTAAATACAAAAAATAAATATGGATTGTATCCAATTCCCCATCCCTAAAAAAGAGCCTCACTAGAATAAGCAATGAAATGAGCTTTGGGCCTCTTAATTTGGTCTAGTCTGCTATCCACCCAGAGTGAATAGATAAGAGGCTATTTACAAGACTGATTTTAAACTATCTTAGTCAAGTGGCTCCTTTTCAGATCTATTTCCAGTAACTGACTCCACTATCTAAACCCCTCCAAACTCTAAGACATCTTTAATAATAATGGCTACCCCTTTGACAGTGTAGCAGGGTACAAAAATAAATTAAATCCTAGGATCTGTGAAGTACTCCAAGCTTCTTAGAAGGAAGGTATTCATATAAATTCAAAGCATCATTATCATCTTCTTTGTAAATTTTCCCAACTTTTCTGTCTACAACCAATGCTAGCAATATGCAACAATAATCTTCATAGTTGTTCCTCAGTCTGTACACGTCACAAGCAATGAGAAGTGAGATGGAAGTGACATTTCCCATTTCCCTTTGGTGGCTAATGAAATTAACTCTACTAAATCCTTTGCTTTGGCTCTTTACCAAGAACCTGTGAACAAACCACCCTTGTATCTGGCTACAACTTCTTTATTAACTAATCAATCAGCAAGTATAGAGTAAGCCCCTACTATGTGCCAGGCACTGTGTTGGGTTTTGGGAATACAAAGACTCCTTCTACATTGAAGGAGTTTTTACTTAGTATTGAGACAGAAAATATGCACATAAATAAGCATATACCCAATATGTTCAAAGTAAATTATGTTGACATTCCTGTCTTCTGCTTTCATTTCTACTGAGAATGTCAATGTGGAGGAGCTTCAGTTCAATTCAATATAATTTAATAAGCATTTATTAAACATATACTACAGCACATTCAATGTCCTCCACTAGGCCCTGGGGACACTGACAAAACCAAAAATATTCCCTATCCTAAAAGAGGCAATAACTCATTGGTCATTAAAAAAAAAAGATCTTACATGTCCACAAGATCATAGAGTTAACTAGAAGGAGCATTAGAATTTAGCTAGTTTAACTTTCTCGTTTCATAGATGGGGAAACCAAGGTTCACAGAGTAGAATTGACTTGCCCAAGGCAATACCTGGTACTAAATGGCAGAGCAAAGATTTAACCCTAGGTCCTTTGCCTTCAAATCAAATGTTCTTTCCACTGCCCCCTAATATCTTGTAAAGTTAAGGTTTAAAATTCCAAATACATTCAGATTCTTAATACCCTGCATAACTTTTCTTTTTTTTTTCTCTTATACATTATATTTACTATACTTATTTGGAAAATGAAGTCTAAAAGGAAAAAGGAATGATAAAGCTATGTTAGAAATCTGAAATACAGGAGATGGAGAGGATTCTGGGAAGATAATGTAATGGTTCAGGAAATTCTAACCTCTCCAGATTTCCTCCACAAAAAAGACAAAATAATGCCTCAGGGTGAACATAGAGTAGCAAAAATAAACAAGAGTTGGGGCAGAATACAGGCACTCCTGGGACAATTGGAAAAGATCCAAAGAAAGATTTTAGTACTAAGGTTCAACCCAAGCAAAATATAAACACCTCCAGTTTTGGAGAGTCCTGGGACCAACTGGATTGGGAGGTACCTACAGGAGTTTTCACCTCTCACACAGTATAGGGAATCAGATGTCTAAGCAGGGGAAGATTGAGAAACAATCTGACAAAGGATGCCAGGCTGTCTCAGGAAGCACTCCGACATACAGAAAGGGGCCTGATATCACAAGCTCTTAGATCTGCATTTAGAAAAGGAAAGGCAACTTTTGAGGGATCAATAATTACTTTAATTAGTTCAATCAAATGCTTCCAGACACGCTTTTTTATCTTTTACATTTCCAAAGCTACCAAGCCTCCCATCTATTCAACAAACAGAGAAAATATAGAGAAATAAAAACCAACAGACCAGGCTCCACTGCCTGAGTCAAGAAAATACTGCTATATATTTTATATACATCTCTGGCTCGAGAGAGCCTTTAAATCTCAGCAGTCGGGGGAGGGGTTCTGAACATATGGCCACTCAAAGTCTCAACCAGGCAATCACAAGAGCCTTTTCATAAGCAAACCCCCAAAGTAAAATACTAACCTTCCAGTATATATGATGAAGACTCGACTCCTGAGTCAGTAGCCACAAAACCTGTATGAGCGACTGTGAACTGTGAACCATCAGGGCTCCAAGAAGATTGAGCCTTCAGATGCTCACAATTTAGCCTGAGCCCTGGGAAACAACTCCAAACAAACAAATCTCACTTTGCTTGCTGTTACACAGGCCCAGTTGTGCTGCTGAGTCAAGGTTCTGGGTTAGAAGGAACCAACACATGCCGGATGAGTGCATAAGTAGTAGGGTGGGGATGGGCACTTACAGAAGAACTGAGTTATTGGTACTGGTTCTAGGCCAGAAAGGAGAATTGAAGGTTATAGTCATTGGAGGGTTCTCAGGGAACAAGAACATTTCCAGCATAGTGTGCTTTGAGAGGAAAAGTAGTGCAGAGGTTTGGCCCAGGAGAAAGTTAAAAAAAATGACAGTAAAGAGGACCTAAGGCCAGAAGAACTCTTCCCTACACCCTAGGAGTAGAGATAATTATAGTAATAAGGTGCTAAAAAATTTTAAATGAGCAGGCAAAGGAGAAAGAACATAACTATAGACAGTTACTATGGGAATAGAGAAGACCAGGGATCATTTCCAGAGGCTACTGAAACAAAAAAATAAGTCCCTCTTACACCAAAGAGCAATGTCAAATGGTGACCTGCCCAAAAAGAATTCATAGTAGAACTCAAAAAACACTTCAACAATAAAATAAGAGACATTGAGTGGGGAAATTTTTTAAAGTAAGAATAATCCAAGAAAAACAAGAAGATTAGGAAAAGAAAGTCAACCAATTAGAAGAAGAGGTCCAGAATCTTAAGGAAGAAACTGATTCCTTGAAAATTAGACTATGGCAAGTGGAAGTCAGTGAAGTTATAAGACATCAAGAAATAATAAAACAAAATATAAATAATGAAAAATGGAAGAGAATGTAAAATAGTTTATAAGAAAAACAACAGATCTGAGATCAGATTAAGCAGACAAAACACAGGAATAATCAGACTACCTGAAAGCTTCAAACAAAATATAGAATTTTGATACAATAATACAAGAAATAATTAAAGAAATTTGTCCCGATATGTTAGAACAAGAGGGAAAAGTAGAAACAGCAAAAAAAATCCATCTATCACCCCTGAAAGAGATTCTTATAGGAAAACCTACAGGAATATCATAGCCAAATTCTGAAACTCCAGGTTAAGGAGAAAATATTACATGCAACAAGGAAAATAAAATAATTTAAACAGGGTGGAGCCACAATTGGAATTATACAAGATCTAGCAGCAGCTACACTTAAAGACTTATAAAGGTCTTGTTATACTACATATCAAAGAGCAAAAGAAATGGGGCTATGGCCAATCATACCAAACAAAGTTAAGTATAATCCTGAATGGGAAAACAGTGGACATTTAATGAATTGACAGATTTGTGGGATTTCATAGCAAAAAAGTCCAGAACTAAATAGAAAATTTGACCTACAAGATTCAAGGGAAATATATGGTAAACATCAAAGATTAATTACAAGGGACTCAGTAAGGACAAATTGTTTATCTTTCATATGTGGAAATGTAAACCATATATCTAAGATTACCATTAGTAACTGGGCAATTTGAAAGAAAAAGTGGAATAGAGCTAAGTATATATGCTTCTAAAAAGCAAAATGATATAGGAATAGGTAAATAGAGTAATTATCTCATATAAATGAGGTGAGAGAGGAAGACCTAATACAGAGGAATTAGATGGGGGAGCAGGGCAGGTAGTTCTGGAACCCTACTTTCATTAGGAATGGATTAAAAAGGGAAAAAATATATATAATATGTAGATATATACGTATCTACATATATATAAATATATATGTACAAAAGTCTTCTAAATTCAGAAAGAAAAAAGAGGGCAAGGGGGTAGGGTGGAGGCAGAAGATAAGGGAGGGATTCTTGGAGGGAGTAAGTTAAGGAATAGGAGGGCAAATGAGCAGGTAGAAGTAGAGGAGTGAGGAAGGATAGGAATAGAGTGAGAAGGATCATAAAGAAAACAGAAAGGAGGAAAGGGAAAAAGTTGTGAAGAAAGTATATTCCGTAGTATCAGACATTAAACAATATTATAGGGTGAGAGTAGTGTTTACGTGAAAAATGGATAATTTTGATTATATTTGTGGATCATTCAACATGCCATTCATTTGAATGATTCTGTATGATTGTAAATTGTGCAACACCATCATCATCAGAAGATCTGAAACTGATATTGACCCTAACAGGAATGGAAATATAAATATGGTGGATATAAAGTAAACATTACTTGCGCACAGGAAGTTCATAAAAGTATCATTGAAAACATATATCATTGGGGAATAAAAGGAGCTTGGTCATGTTAAAAAAATAAGGGCTAGCCAATTAACACTCACTGTTTTTTGCAAAACAGTAAATTCAATGTGAATAGACATAGGAGTCTTTGGCCCTACCCACCCATGTCCAACTCCTATTACACAACATGATTATGATTTAGTCTTAACTGCATTCAGTTCTAGTTAGAGCCAGTTCCTGAAACTCTTCTATAAAATTATTGATGTGGCAATATAATTCTGTCTTCCTCATCCTGAGTAATCCTTCTTGGCCAATCTTTAGAGACCACTCCCCCCATAGGTCTATATTCCCTGATTCCATATCCCCACTACAAAAATCTTTATTAAATCATTAAATTTAAATTTCCATTCAGGGTTGATCAACTCTTTAAAGTCTGCTATTCTCATGGAGAGTATTTCTTATTAATGCTTTGTTGACCTTGTACATTGTCAGCTGAGAAGTTCACACTCCAATGATTCATATAAAAAAAATCTGAAGATTTTAGTGACATGCAAGTTCAATGTATGTCAGCAGTGTGACATGACAACCTAATCTTCCAGACTGTATTTAGAGAGATATATTGTTTAGAACAAGGTGGAAATGAGTCCCACTGCATACCAGTCAGGTAATATCTTATCTGGAATATAGTGTCCGATTCCAGATGCCAAATTTTAAGAAGACCATTTGTTCACAAACATCCATCAGTCTCTGATCATGTTGGTTAGGATACTAGAGACCTTAACAGCTGTTCCCAGCAGCTCTGTGCCTCTCAACAGAATACACATCCCACTGCTAATCCAGGCCACCACCTTGCATGAGAGATGGTGGTGGAAAGGGGGGTTATTTGTGACTCTATCCCTGATTGAACTGTCATCCATCTGTCCACACCCTCTTGGGCTTTACTTAACTGTGAGTACCAATAAAACATTTTGGCCCAACCTAATGTTGCAGCATTCTCCTGAATTCCACTCTAAATTTGCAATGACACAGTAGAAGGCCTCCAATTAATAAGATATATCCTTTGAGGACAGGGAACTCGATGGAGAGCTAAGAACAAGATTTGCATGGGATAAAGACATGAATGAATTATAATCTAAGTAGTAGAAAGTGCTCATGGTCACTCATAAAGAAGCAGGAGCCCTTGTCTTACTTCCAAGCCAGAAAAGAGCAGGGCCTTTCCTGGGTAAAAGAAAAAAGTATAGACTAAGAGAGCAGTGACTATACCTTTCCCATGATAACACAAAAACCTTCAGATACTGAAAACCAACTCTGAAAACAGAAGTACAAAAAGCTGAAAGTTTCAAACAGTACCTCCGCTAACCAAAGTAAGTACAACTTTAACATAAAGTTCAAAATCAAGAAATAGCTTAGAAAAATGATCCAACAAAAAAAGAAGGAACTTGACCATGAAAAGTTACTATGCTCTTTATGCATAGTTCCCCTGGCAAGGAACACCAAGGCACAAAACTCAGAAGAAGACAATAATGTGAAAATAGCTATGAGAGAAGCCTCAAAGAAAAATGCTAATCTGACACAAGCCAAACAAGAATTCCTGGAATAGTGAAAGAAAGAGATGAGAGAGATGCAAGAAAATTATGAAAACAGAATTAATAGCTTGGTAAAAGAGACACAAAAATACTGAAGAAAACAACATCTTAAGAAAACAAAATTAGCCTAATGGTAAAAGAGACATAAAAATTCGCTGAAAAAAGAACTCTTTAAAAAGCAGAATTAATCATATGGAAAAAGAAGTATAAAAACTCAAGGAAGAAAATATTCCCTAAAAATTATAGTTGGGCAAGTAGAAGCTAACGATTCCATGGGACATCAAGAAACAATAAAACAAAGTAAAAAGAATTTTTAAAAAGTAGAAAAAAATAAAATATCTCATCAGAAAAATAATTGACCTAGAAAATAGATCCAGGGAAGATAAATTAAGAAATGCTAGATTACCTGAAAGCCATGATCAAAATAAAGAGCCCAGATATCATATTTCAAGAAATCATAAAGGAAAACTGCCATATTGGATTCAGAGGATAAAATAGAAATTAAAAGTATCCAGTGATCATCTCCTGAAAGAGATCTCAAAATGAAAACTGCCAGGAATATTATAACCAAATTCAAGAGCTCTCAGGTCAAGAAGAAAACATTACAAGAAGCTAGAAAAAAATTCAAATACCATGGAGCCACAGTCAGGCTCACACAAGATTTAGTGACTTCCATGTTAAAGGAATATAGGGCTTAGAATATTATTGCAGAAGGCAAAGGAGCTAGGATGACAGCCAAGAATAAAACCTATCCAACAAAAATGAGTATACTCCTTCAAGGAGGCAATTGGACATTTAACAAAAAATAGAGGACTTTCAAGCATTGATGATGAAAAAACAAAAGCTGATTAGAAAATTTGACATTTAAACACAATACTCAAGAAGAAAAAAAAGGTGAAAATGAAAGAGAAGTCATAAGGGACTCAGTAAGGTTAAACTGCTTATACCTATATGGGAAGGTGATAAATGTAATTTCTATTAACTTTATCCTTTTTAGAGGAGTTAGAAGAAGTCTATCTACATTGACAGAGGGTATGGGTGAGAGATGATTATGATGAAATGCTCTCCAAGAAAACAACGAAGGGCAGAGAAAGAAGTGCATTGGGAGAAGGGGGAAGGGAGAGGGAGAAAGAGAAAGATTTTCCCAAATAAAAGATGTGCTATTTGGGAAAGTGAATAGGGGTTGGCAATACTTGAACCCTACTGTCATAGGAATTGATTCAAAGAAGAAAGAATACACACACAACACAGACACATACACACATACATATACACACAAACAAATAAACTCAGTTGGATATGGAAGTCTATCTTACAAAATGGGGAAATAGAAGGAAAAGGGGATGAGAGAAAGAAATAAGGAGAGTGGAGCCAAAATGGTGGAGTAGAATGGTGCACATACTCTGGCTATTCCCCCACAAATCATAAAATACTCTGTAAAGAAAGATTCTCAACAAATTCTTGAGCAGCAGAAGACACAGCAATGGAATGGAGAAGATTTCCAGTCCAGGTTGACCTGGAAGGCTGATGGGAAAAGTCTGTTGCACTGAATGTGAAACAGAGCCCAGCCCAGCCATGGTGGCATGGCACGGGGAGGAGCAGGGCTGGAACAAGGGGATGGAATCTCCAGCAGCAGGCTTTGCAGATCCCTTAACCCACAGGCACCAAAGGTCAGTGAGAGGGGATTTTTAACCAGAGCAAGAAGGGAACAGGTCATCCCCTGGCCTCGACCACAGGCAGTGGCAGTGGTGGTGGCAGCGGCAGCAGCAGCAGGCGGTAGTGGTTGCAGCAGGCAGCAGCCAGCATCCATTGTTCCATTGTTGAAGTGCTCAGCTTAAAGCCCCTGGGGAAATTGAGCAACTGATCTGAATCTCAGCCCTGAGTTCAGTCCTGGGGCATTGTGGGGTTGGAGGCTCCTGAGGAGTAAACTCCTCCCCCTTGATTGTGCCACCTTGGAGGAACTGAGAACTTACAGGTCCCCAGAGTAAACCCTGCTCTTGACAAAGGACCCAAAAGTCAAGTAACTGGGTGGGAAAGTGCCCAAAAAAGGGAAAAAGTAAGACTACAGAAGGATACTTTCATGGAAAACAGGTATTCTCTCCCATCCTTTCAGATGAGGAAGAACAATGTTTACCACTCAGTTTGGTCTGAAAGTCTATCTCACACTACAGAAAAGTATGGGAGAAGGGGATAAGCAGGGTGGAGGGATGATGGAAGGGAAATGGGAGGAAGGAGCAATTAGAAGTAAACACTCTTGGGGAAGGACAGGGTCAGAAGAGAGAGTAGAAGAAAAGGGGGGCAGGATAGGATGGAAGGAAATATAGTTAATCTTATAGAATATTACTATTATGGAAGTCATTTGAAAAACTACACATATATAGCCTATTTTGAATTGCTTGCCTTCTCAGAGGGGATGAGAGGGGAGGGAGGGAGGAAGAGAAATTGAAACTCAAAGTTTTAGGAACAAATGTTGAGAACTGTTTTTGTGTACAACTAGGAAATAAGAAAAGCAGGTAATGGAATATAGAAATTTATGTTGCCGTAAAGGACCAAGAAAGAAGATGGGGACAAGTGAAGAGGGGGGTGTTAGAAGGGAGGGCACTTGGTGGAAGGGGCAATCAGAATGTAAGGCATTTTGGAGTGGGGGAGGGGAGAGATGGGAAGAAAATTTGGAACTCAAAATTTTGTGGAAATGAATGTTCAAAACTTAAAATAAATAAATTAATAAAAAAAGAGAAAGCAGTAGGTAATAAAAGAGAAGAGGGATCAAGGGAGGCAGTGATCAAAAGCAAAACAGACTTTTGAGGAGGGACAGGATAAAAAGAAAGAGGAATAAGCAGAAGAAAATGGGGTACCAATCATGATCTCAGATGAAGAAAAAGTAAAAATAGACACAATTAAATGAGATAATGAGGGAAACTACATTTTGCTAAAAAGGAACCATGATAACTTAATCATATATTTAAAAGGAATAACAAGTTGTAAAAAATAGATTTGTAGCTTCCTGTGTGAGGATCTTTTTTATTATAATGTTATAGAAAGGCTTGTTCTATAAATTAAAAATAAAATAAACATTTAAAAATAAAATAAAAACTAGCAGAGACAATGAAATAAACTGTACAGAAAGTTTCTCTAATACATGTTTAATTTCTCAAATATATAAAATGGCCAGATTTATAAAAATAAAAGCCATTCCCCTACTGCTAAATGGTAAGAGGATATGAACAGGTAGGTTTTAGAAGAAGAAATCAAAGCTACCAATAGTCATGAAGAAATGTTCCAAATCTTTACTGATTATGGAAATGAAAATTGAAACAGCTGTGAAGCATCACCTCACACTTATCAGAAATGACAAATGCTGGATGGGACAGGGGAAAATCAGTACATAATGCACTGTTGATACAGTTGTAAACTAGTTCAACCACCAATTTGGAACTATGCAAAAAGGACTCAAACTGTACATAACTCTTTGAGTGAGCAATGCCACTACTAGGTCTATACTCCAAAGAGATCAAAGGAAAAGGAACTGTTTGTACAAAAATATTTATAGCAGCTCTTTTTGAGAGGGCAAAGAATTAGAAATTGAGGGAATGTGCATCAATTGGGGGATGGCTGAATGAATTGTGGCATATGATTGTGATGAAATACTATTGTGCTATAAGAAATGACCGAGGTGGGAAGGTAGTGGTATCCAAAAATTGTGACAAGACCTATATGAATAGAGGCAAAGTAGGGTAAGAAGAACCAAGAAACCCTTATGGACAGTAACAGCAATCCTGTAATGATGAACAATTGCAAAAGACTTGGCTACTCCTATCAACATAACGATCCAAGACATTTCCAAAGGACTCACAGTGAAAAAATTCTATCCACCACCAGAGAGAGAAATAAGAAACTGTGAAGTATAATTTTCTCACTTTCTTTATTTTTCTTGCTTTTTTGAAATACAGCCAATATGGAAATATGTTTTGCATGATTTCACATGTATAATTGATATTTTGCTTGCCTTCTCAGTGGGTGGTGGAGGGATAGAAGGGAAGGAGAAAACTTGAAACTCAAAATTTAAAAGAGAAAAGAATATTTTAAATAAACAAATAACATATTTTTAAAACAATTACTCTCCTTGAAAGAGTAGATAGGTTCTTTAAAAAACTGATTGGTGCTGCAGAGGAATTTAAATGAATAAATTTTGCAGGTTTTCATAGAATTAGAAATCCATTAAGCATGAGAATTCCCCATGACCCAAGTGAGGAGTCAAGGATTCTTTATGTGTAATGGAAGAGGAAGGCAAATTATAAACATTCCATGAATTTGCCTAAGGACCAGGCAAGTGTTTGTACTCTTGTTATTCTTATCTTGGAATTTATAATACAAGATTTACTTGTATTAAAGATGTGCCATTATGATTATTTTTAATGATCTTAGGAACAAGTGTCAAAGTTTAGTCGAAAGAGTACTGAATTCCAAGTTAAAGGACCTCAGTTCAAATCCTCCTACTGTCCTTTGTGATCTCTGAAACTCTAGAAAGAGGAAGGAAGGAAAAGAGGGAGAGAAGAAGGGAGGAAGGAAGGAAGGAGGAAGGAGGAAAGAAGGAAGGAAGGAAGGGAGGGAGGGAGGGAGGGAGGGAGAAGAGAGATGAGTCTTTATTAAGTGCCTACATGCCAGGCTAAGTGCTAATCACTTTACAAACATTTTCTCACTTGATCCTTACAAGAACCCTAGGATGAAGGTACCATCATTTTCCTCATTTTATAGTTTAGGAAACTCAGGTAGATAGTATTCAACTTGCCCAGGATCATCCAGAGAGTGTTTGAGGTCATATTTGAATGCAGAACTTCCTGACTACCACCCCAGTGCTCCATCTACTGTGCCACCTCACTGCCAAGAGTCCCCCATTACCTCCACGATTAGGTATAAAATCTATTTGGTGTTTCAAGTTCTTCAAGACCTAGCCCCTTCCTACCTTTCCATTCTTCTCACTCTTTACCCTTCTCCTAAGACTCTATGCTCCAGAAATACATCATAGGCATGCAAACATATAACATATTGGTTGACTTTGATTGAAACATATTGACCTAATAGAACTATTAACTAAATTTGAGACCAGAGAGTTGAAAACAGAGAAAAGATCATATTCTAGAACTGAATCTTAGCATGTCAGGGAAACATCATAGTGCTGTAGAAAGTATGCTAGATTAGGAGAACAAGGGCATGAGTTCCATTTTGCCACTTCTGTGCATAACTTGTGTATTTTACTTAAGCTTTCTGTGCCTCAGTTTCTTCATATGTCAAATGGATGAGTTTGAACTAAATGGTCAGTAAGGTCCCTTCTAATTGAAAATCTCATCATCATTTATACCCTTAACATTATCTACTCAAACCCCTCTTTCCAATAAGGAAATTGAGACTTTATGGGATCAAGTATCATGTAAAAAGTCCCCTAGCTAGTTAGACACAGAGCCTGACTTGGAACCCTAGTCTTTTGACTCTGAAAGCTAGCAGCTCTATCTGTTACAAGATGCTGGTCCCCAGATCCTAATGGAATGTGCCCCTTATATCTTGCACTGACCCCTTTTTGGCAACTTAACCCTGTCTACCTTAATTCCATCCTTTAAGGATCTTGAATATCTGTAGGAAAACTTATCTCATGTTGGGAAGAAACTCTGCAAATAGTTCCATTGCAATTATGAGTCATCTCTAAATGTTTAATATTTCTTGCTTGGCTTCTTATCCTCTCATTGTGCAGCATGATTAAGATACTATATTTCTCATGGCTATCAGAAGAGTAATGAAATCTGTCAGTCTCATAGTGATTAACACAAAAAAGTAGAGTGATACAGACACACATATGTTCCAAGGCAAATTTTTTTTTAACATCAAACTTTCTAAAAAAAAAGGTTATATATACTCTATATACTCTCTACCTATCGCTCAGCACAGTCAAATGTCTGTTGTAATTGGAGCTGCACAAGTCTTCCAGATGTTAGTACCACTTGCAACTCTTTTATTTACCAATCAGCTCCTTATAGATGGAATTGGATTGAAGAGTTGGAGGTTGGCAATATTTCGTGAGTGACCAGCCACCCTGAAATTTTTTAGTGCCACAAAATCCATCCTAGTGCCATGAAATTCCTCTGCTCTAAACCTCAGTTAATAGCCTTGGTTTCTCACCATTTCTCATCTATCTCATCTTCTATTAGAAGATGTAGAATGTAAGCTCCTTCCTTCCTGCATTGATATGCCTAGCACATAACATGATAACTGGTCGAGTAGGCATTTAACAAGTGTGTAATAATTGATTGCTTAATTCAGCAGCTACTCCTGGGTCTCCAGTAGCATTTTCTTCCCTAGTGGGCTTTCCCACACTCCTTCCCTGAGAGACTGATTTCCGAGCTATGATTCTGAGTCAGAGATGTTGAAATGTCATCCTATCCAGCAATGGTAGACAAATGGAACCGAGAATGATTGGGGTGATGGGTGTGTGAATGTGACAGAGGAGAGTAAGTGTGTGTGTAGAAGAGACAGTCTTGATTAAGAAGAACGTGGGAGAGAGTGCAGAAAAGGAGACAAAGCCAAAGAAGACTAGGAAGAAGAACAATGAAGCCTGCCTAATGGGGATAAGAAAAGGGACTTGCACCTGAGAAGTGTTGCTAAAAAATGTCATGTACAACCAGAAAATGACGTGAGTCATTCATGAACCAAAGTGAAGGATAATTCGTGTTTTTACAGAGTGTTGTTGAACTACTTATCCATTAAATATTGTTAATATTCCTATATTCTAATGGTTTTCCTATCTTATCGTACAGATATTCCCTCCAGAGATACAGATTATCCCCAATAATGCCCAACTATCTCATGCTTCAAAATCCTTCCATAGATTTGTTGGAAAAGATATACCCAAGCTACTAGTACCTTCTTCATATTCTCTAATTTTTAATAATAATTATGACTACCAAAATATATACCAAAAAGTCAGGTTTTCAGAGTCTTTTACAGATAGCACTTCACAAGAGCCCTCTGAAGTAGGCACTACTTCTATGATTGCCTCCATTTTAGAGAGGAGAAAACTGAGGCTTAAGAAAGTTAAGCTGCTTGTCCACGATTGCGTAGCAAAGTGGTGAGACACCTGTGACCTCAAGGCCACATGTTTGGATTCAGTCAAAGGACTGTATTTGAGGACATAGAGGATCACATGTGGCCTCGAGGCAGGAGATCCCCCACCCCTGGCACAGCACATAAGTGTTGGAGCCAACACTTCAACCCAGGCCTTTCTCATTCCAAACCTGTTACTCTCTCCATTACAATCAGACAGTCAGAGATAGCCCACCAGTGAATTTGGGAAATCCTCTAGGAAAGGTTCATCCAAAGATATATACAAGAATTACATAGGCATTAGGGGACAGGGGGTGTGGGAACTTGGCTGGTGGAGGGAGTATCCACAGCCATAAATCACATGATCAGAGGACAATAGATTTAGAGGTCAAAGAGACCTTACAGCACTTCTAATCCAATCCTCTTATTTCACAGGTAAAGAAAATGATGACCAGAGAGTGGAAATGACTGGCCCAGGGTCACACAGGCAGAATTGTAGCATTAAAGCTAGAAGGAATGTTAAAATTATTGAGTCTGATCCCCTATGTTTATAAATGAATTGAGGTCTAGAAAGTCAAAGTGAATTGCCTAAACTCACATAAGCAGTAAGTGGCAAAGCAAGGACTTGAACTCAGATCATCTGACTCTAAGTACAGTGCTGTTCTGCTGTACCACATCATTATCTTCAAGAACATGCAGTTTTACAGTTCAATGGGAACTAAACCTTTATACTGGTCACACTTACATACTACAAAACACAAAGACACAACAAATAGGTAGGGCCCCAACTTTAATACTCCAAAGGATTCATAATATTAACATTATGGGCAGTCCCTCCACTGGTTCAGTTGCAACCCATCAACGCCTTCTTGTCCAAGATGATTTTTCTCCATATCTTTCCAGGAGTCCATTTGCTGGTTGTATGATCCTGGGCAAAACACCTAACCTGTATGAACCTCAGATTTGTCATCTGTAAAAGGAGGGCATTGAACTAAATGGTTTCTACGATTCCTTACAGGCTTATCTCTATGATCCTATGAGCCTCCATAGAAGACCAAATTAATACACTGAAAGCTGCTCTTCAGGTCCTTTTAAATTCCTTCATTACCAGCACAACAGGCAGTCTCCCTACCTATTCTCCCTTGCTGTCATCATTGACCAGTTCATCTTCTTTTCCATTTTCATGTGCTTTTGATGATTTCTGCTATTCTACTTTTTGCATGCAAGAATTCATCACTGGTAATGCGCTGCTTCCATCATTCACTTTTCCATTTTCTAATTTGGATTCCTTTGGAATCACACTGTTCCATGATCCACAGCCATATGGTATCATTGGACCATAAATTTAATCTTTGTCAAATCACAATGGTGATAAGAAGAGCCTCCAAAAGCTTCCTCAAAACTTAGCTAGAATAAAAACCTAATCCCCCAAAAGTCTAACGGTATCATCTGAGATGCTGTAATAGGGTAGGGTCCCATACCTCTGGAAATGTTTGCATTTCGTGCACTGATAATTCCAGGACAGTTGGTAGCAGCCTGGGATCACACTTTTCCTGACATAATCACTAGCAACATTAGACACTAAATGGTAACGACTAAATTAATGCCCTAATTTCTCCCCCAATTAAAAGTTCATAAACATTAATTCATTACTTATTGTATGCAATGTCCTCTGAAACAACAATAAAAAAAACATGACAGTAACCATAGATATAGACTTAGAATGGACCTCAGAGTCCACCCTGCCCAATCTTCTCATTTTAAATACAAGGAAATCGAAACCCAGAATGTTAAGTAATACACCAAGGTCACACAGAGCAAATGTCAGGTCAAAATGAAGAAATGAAGAAAGAACTTGTTTTGCAAGCAATTCAATACAGCAAGCATTTGCTAAGTGTTTACTGTATACCAGGCACTGTGCTAGGTACTAGAAATATGAATACAAAAGTTAAACAGTCCCTGTCCTCAAGGAACTTACTTATTACCAGAGGGAAGTGACATATAGATAGACAGAGGAAGGAAGGAAGGAAGGAAGGAAGGAAGGAAGGAAGGAAGGAAGGAAGGAAGGAAGGAAGAAATATAGATAGATAGATAGATAGATAGATAGATGATAGATAAGTGATATAGATATGGAGGACTTATTAAAGGATGTGTACAAGGATTGCAAAGGCATTAGGGATATGGGGTGTTGTGAACTGTGCTGATGGATGAAATACCCACATCCATGTGTCATAGGAACAGAAAACCACAGATTTAGAGCTCAAAAGGAGATACACACATACACACATCTGGGGGAGAGAGACCCTGCTTATTGCACTTGGAGATACATTCATATGTAGCAAACATTATTACCACCACGATGATAATGTCTGGTGCACAAAAATTGGGGTAAAACATTTTCAAGGAAATGTGTGACTGAAAAAGAAGATGTGTAGGTCATGTATCAAGAATAAGACGCAAGGGAAAAAGCCCAAGGCATTGAAAGCTTCCAGTCCATTGGATGGTTTTTCTGTATAGTACTTATGGGTAGTCATCACACATTTGTGAAGAGGTTGCACAAAGTCTACCCACACCAGGACAACCACATATGCACCAAAGTGCCCAAGTCAATGACAATCATAGGCATTTATTTCAATATATATTTTTGGCTTTTTCTTTGGGAGAGATGAAGTTAATCTGACTAGTTAGTGCTTGAATTGTATGGGAAATTACTGGTTGGAAAACTCTCTCGAGCAATGCAAATGACAATTCATTGTAATACATCATCTCAGAGAGTTACCTGGAGAACTGAAAGGTGATAACTTGTCCATGGACCAGTGGTTAGCATATGTAGACTTAGGACTTAAATATCAGTTTTCCCAGCTCTGAAACTAGTCCCATATTAACCACACCATGTTGCTTCTCACAGAGATTATTAGTAGCAATATATATTATTAAAAATAAATAATTTCTGTTGTGCTTTAAAAACTATAAAAGGACTTTTCTCACACCAAACCTATGAGAAAGAAAGTGCTATCATTACTGTCATTTTCCAGATTGGGAAACCGAGACACAGAAAGGTGAAGTATTTTGTCCTCTGTCACATGTCAAGTGATAAAGCCAGCTCTCATACACGAGGTCTTTTACCTCTAAATGCAAAGCTCACTGCACTAAGCAACAATGCCTGCCCCAAAGAGGTTAAATAATTTAGTAAGGAAAAGGGAAGGAAAGTTTGGAAGAGGTCTCTGCCTCAGAAGAAACTTTATAGGAAAGCACATTGAAAAGTCCATGAAATTGCTCATATCATGTACTGTACCATCATCAAGGCACTGATTAAATATCTTGCTGTGTTCCTCTTTCAGCTTCTTAGCTCAATTATACACCAACGGTGATGGGATTAGACCACCACCCCCAGAGACCCCTCCCAGCTCCACAAACGAAGCAACAGAACCAAATGGTTCCAAAGCCAGCTGTGCTGCCCATCATGAAACCCTCTTTTAAAAACTCCTTTGTAACTTCAAACACCTTAAGAGGACTAAACGAGCAAATAGGTGAAATTTAGACAGAGGGGCATTTGCAAGCTAAAATGGTTTGGGAGCAGCGGGGCTCATGAGGCTGTGCTGTACAAGGGAAAGAACTAGTTTCTGAGTCAAAGGACCAAATGCAGTGGGAATCGCGGCTTTCATCCTTATTAGCTGTGTTCCCAGGCAAGGCCCCTAATCTCTCTTGTGCTCAATTTCCTTACCTGTAAAATGGGGGGGGGTTTAAACTGATGAACTCTGAGGTCCCTTCCAGCCCTAAATCTATGACCCATTATCCTCAGAGATAGCATTAATAATAATACACATTTCCATGTTATTTTAAGGTTAAAGATATCACCCTAAACAGGGGAGGGGGGGGAAATCATGCTGGCATGACTATACTCATTTCATGGCTGGTTAAATTGAGGCTTAGAGAGGTGGTATGATGAATCCTTAGTCACACAGCTGGTAAATATTAGAGTAGGGATTTGAATCCAGATCTATAGATAACAAGTCCTGTGCTCTTTCCTCCATGCCCCATAGACACTTACATTATTTGCTGTGGTGGTAAGAAGAAGAATTACTATTGTATTAATAGTAACTGGTATGTATAAAGCACATTAATAGTGGTAAAATTCTTTCCAGTCATTATGTCACTTGAGCCCCACAGATATTCCTTGACATACAGGTAGAAGTACCAAGGATGCCAAGGAAAGAGTGACACTGACAAGTAACTGATCTCAGGGGACAGGGCAAGAGAGTTAACATGGCATACTTTTTGGCTACTAGAAATTTTGTCTGAAGGATTCAAGGGCATCAATGCACAGGTCTTTCATTGCCTGCTATGGAGTTTATACCCCTATGTTCCTTGAGCAAAAAGCAGTCAGGATGATTAAAAAAGACACCAACTGTAAAGGGCTCCAATCCACATGATATCTATGCCTTCTGCTCAGAAGATTTGTTAAGACTCAGGTCTGAAGATCATAGTCTTCATCTAACAACTAGTCCCATTGGATATTAGGAGTCAAATCTCAGTTCAAAACATGATATACTCTCTACAATCCATTATCCACTCATAAGATGAATAGCCATGGCGGGGAGTAAGGAATGAGCAAATTGAACTGTGCCTTTCCTAGAATTCCCGTGTTCCAAGCAGCCTCTCTGTTCCCTATCCACTACCAATGTCTGAGAACCTATAGATAGCATGCAGCTGCCCCATACATGTATGTTTATTATGTGTTGCTTCATTGCTTTTATTTTTTCAATGTAAAGATTAAACACCTGTATTCAGTTAAGCATGATATGTCTGTTCCTGAGGGGGCCAACTTCATTATACTGGTACCATGTGACTAGCACTCTGTAAAAAATAGAAAAGTCATGGAGCAACCTAGGCAAGGCCAGTAGGTGGGGGCTCAGAGGCAATTCTGATTGGGTAAATCCACAATAACCCCACTTCTTAGACTACTCAGTCAGTGTGGCCACCTGGAAAGAGGTGGGAGGGAGAGAATATTTCATTCACTCAAAGCACCATAGAGAGCACTTTTCCCCAATTGGGCAGAGCTTGTAACTGTCAAGAAGAGTAAGGTATTTCCCAACTCCTGATCTTTCTGCCAAATAGGATCATGTTGGTTGCCAGCAGTGCCACCTGGTGGTTTAAAATTGGCATTAATTATCTTCAATCTATGGAAAATGAGACCGAGCCTGAGAACTTAAGTGACTTATTCATGGTCAAGTAGGTAATAAGCAACAGAGAGAGATTTCTAATCCAGGTATTTTTGATTACATATCCATCACCCTAACACAAAATGCTAACACTTTTTCCATTAATTACACAGTGTTGCAATTATTGGTGTGATCTTGACACATATTAGATGATTGATAAATGCTTAGCAAATGACTAGCTACACTTTGTCCTGTATATATTATTAAACTTGACACATATTAGATGATTGATAAATGCTTAGCAAATGACTAGATACACTTTGTCCTGTATATATTATTAAGCTCTTTGAATGCAGGGACTGTCTTTTACCTTTCTTTTGTATCCCCAGTGATTAGAATAGTGCATAGCACATAATAGGCATTTAATAAAGGCTTGTTGACTGACCCTGCAGATTCTCCCCTATGAAGTGAAAGGTTGGAGAAACTCTCTAGTCACTCACATCTGGACTCTGAAATAATTTCTCCAGGCAGAACACTGCTGGTTTTGGTCAAAGGCTATTATGAGACTTATAGGGTAAGAACAATATTTCAGAATGACTGAATTCTAGGCAGTTGGCATTATCTTGGGTCTCAAGGAACAACATGCTGATTTTCTGATTGTCTCCATCCCCTGTGGAATCCATATAAGTTGTTTATTTTCTGTGGCTGTCATCCACAAGGAGCCTGACTGCATTATGGTAACTGTTTGCTTTATAAAAAGACTTGGTTTTAATTGGGAATTCACAGTCCTGCCAATGCTACCAAAGTCTAGAAGATACTAGTAGTGAAAGAAGGGGGTAGGCAAGGGGAAGTAAGGGTGTCAGCAGGATTCCCAATGGAAGAGCTTTGTCTATGGATCGCATGAGAAGTTGCAAGAAATCCTTTTATGATGAAGTAGGTAATTCCTGATTTCTGCATGATTAGTATTTTCTTTACTTAGAGATGCTGGAGAGATTCCAAATGGGGATAGGAGAAGAGCAGAGAATAGAATTGCAATTTTATGCAGGTGTTTTTGGAGGTTTTTTGAAGGAGAGGGGAGAACAGGCATGTATTTAGTTAATCAGAAAGAGAATGAATGAAAAAAAGCAGTACCACCTCCTATAATGTTTATTGCATTTTCTTTGTAAATATAAATGCTGTTATTCTGAAAGTCTGTGTGATTTTATCTGTATGGAAACACCTCTCTACCAACATAGATTACAACCCACATCTTCACCCTGGCAGACAGTCTACAAGAGTTGCCATGGCCAAAAATCCAGCCTTTTGCCTCCAATGTGATGATGAGCCACTCCAGATTTAGAGAAGCCTCAGATCACACAATTATAACTTGGAAATCACAAATCGCAGAATTTGAAAGCAGAAAAGGACCTTGATCACCTGTTCCATCTTCCTTTTATAGAAAAGGAAAACGAAGTCTAGAGTGGAATGAAATTTGTCCAATACTATACAGCTGATAAGTAGGACATCAGTCTTCCATGAAGCCATCCTCACCACTTTTCCTGTTTGGGAGGACCTTCCAGAGTTTATTCTATATTGGTGAGACTTCCTAGAATTTCATGCCTTGATGAGGGATTGGACTTGAACTTTCATGGAGGATTGATTCACCTCAATTCAGTTCAACTCAAATTGAGGCAATGAGCAACTTTCAAATGTCTACTACATTCCAGTTACTGTGTGAAGGCAAAAGGAGGGCCAAAGGGAGTCCCTGCCCACAAGGAGTCCACAATCTAGTGGAGTAGACAGCGTACAGACTCTGAAAAAGAAGGCACTAGCATTAAGGGGGACAATTCAATACATGTTTGTTAAGTATCAACTATGAAATTCCCAGTGCCAGCTATTGGAGAAACAAATTTCAAACTGAAACTGACCTTGCCCTCAAATAATCAACATTTATCTATTAAGCACCTACTATATTCCAGGCATTGTGGTAGCCACTGAGGATACAAAGCCAAAAGTAAAAGTCTCTGCTCATAATTCACTTGAGGGAAAGGATTGTTTAAAAAACACAGAGAAGTAAACACAAAGGGATTTTTTTTGAGGCAAAGGATGAAAATTTGAGAAGGGAGGCCAGGAAAGGATTCACATAATAAGTGGCATCTGAAATGAACCAGGATCTCTATGACAAAGGTATTTGCAGAAATTTAGTACCTTGGACAAGAACCATGTCTAAGAATTAATTCTAATGAGAAAGGAGAGATGAGTTGAAAACATTCTGCCAACAGTGGAACCAAAGACTTATTTGCACCATTCTGATCTTATTAACAAAAATTCCAACAAGTGTTTTCTAAGTACCTACTTCATGCAAGGCCCTAGGTTCAGTAGCGAAGATACATAAATGCATGTAACACAGATTCTGACCTCAAAGACCTTACAATATAAAAGGAGAGAAAATACATGCAGAAGAGTGATCCAAATCATGCACTGTGATAAAATTAAAGGGCAGATGCATCATTTTCAGCTCATTGGCTAGGACAGAAGTCAGGGAAAGCTTTAAGGAAGAGGTCACAGCTTGGGCTAGAAAGAAGGGATTTCAAGAGATGTGGATGAGGAGGGATTCTATTTCATGTGAAGGAAATAGCCTAAGCATAGGCTCTGAGGCAGGAGAGAGTAAGAGATAAAATGGAAATTAGTGAAGTGTGGCTTGTATGTGCAGTAGGAAAAGAAGAGCAATATGAGATGAGGCTGGTATAATGGATTGGAATCAGACTGTAGAAAACTTTGAAAGCTAGGATTAGGAGTTAATACATTCAGTTAGTCCTGCATGGACAAACCTGCAGTAAGTACTATGTGCCAGGAACTGTGCTAAGTGCTGCCAAAAAAGAAAGGCAAAGACATGGTCCTTCTTAAGGAACTCACATTCTTATAGAAAAGACAACATGAAAATAACAATGTGCTTACAAAATGAGATGGAATTATGTACACACAAAGTTAGAACAAAAGGAAGGTAATCTCTAGCAGCAAGAGACATGGAAAGGCCTCCTGCAGAAGGAGGGATGGAGAACCACTGGAGATTTCAAAGTAAAGGAAGAATTATATCAGAGCAATGCATTAAGGTTATTCAGGCAGCAGGATGAAGATTGAGATTGGAGGCAGGACATATAAATGTTATAGAGGTGGGAAAATTGAATGAAGTCTATGTAGTCTATTCATTAGAGATATATAATCAAGCAAATGTAATAAGATGAAGAAATCACGTGTCCTATCAGGCTGGGAGTCAGTAGAGTAGAGATGTCTTCCTGGCACTGCCACTAATTAGCTCTTTGGAACCTCCTAGCCCTCCTGTTCTCTCTGCTCACACAGACTCTACTAGTTCAAGCCCTCACCATCTCATGACTGGACTACTGAAATAGCCTTCTAATTGGTTAATCTGCTTCCTGTCTCTCCTCATCCAATCTGTCCTCAATGTGGATGTTAAACTGACATTCCTAAAATAAGTCTGAATGAGTTATTCTCTCCTTTGCAGATCTTCAGCGATCCTCTAGGTAGCTCCTAGGATAAAATGCAAGATTGGCAGCCTGAAATTTAAAGCCCTCTGCCATATTGATTCCCATATACATTCCCAGGCTTCTTTCATGGCATTCCCCTTCACAAGTATTCTGTTATAGACAAACTGGCCTCTGAGCTATTCCTCGTACATGACATTCCCACTGCTCTAACTTTGTGTAAGTGAGCCTCCTAAGTACAGGATGAACTCCCTTCTCACCTCCACCCTGGAGACAGAGACAGAGAACTGGGGTCATTATGGGGTGGACACAGTTGAAGTGACTGAACAACAAGAATGCACAGAGAAATATGCAAACAAGTACACAATATATGTGATATATATATATGAAATACATATATATTTACAAATTTGTGTACATACTAAATCCTCCTTTTAGAATGTAATGTCCTTGAGGGTAGAGACCAGTTCATTTTTTTGCATCCCCAGCACCTAACATAAGTCTGGACACAGAGTAATTGGTTTCTAAAAAATGTTTGTTGAACTCAACCAATAATTGGCAAGCCAGTTTGCTGCTCTGAGTTTCTTCATCTGTAGGATAAAGGGTTTGCTGAACTAAATCAGCTTAAAGATACTAATTGTTTTCATCCTAAAAGTCAATTGCCCTTGCTGACATGACAATCTTTTATAAGAGGATAAGCTGAAAGTATGTGCATGTGTACATATAAATAGATATGCACATGTGTATATAAATACAGATATGAAAATAGTCAATCTGATGGGCAGCAAGGTCAGAACCAAGTTGGGTATAAACTTTGAAAAACCTCGGATAGACACAGAGCCGTTTAAAGAACACAAGATTTTCATATTTCTTGAATTTCAAGGCATTAAGATTAGACTCAAGGGATCAACTTGAAGCCAGGCATTTTGAAGCTCACTCCTCTTTTGTGCTAAGCCTTAGAACCTTAGAACCTTGCTGGCTTCTCTTTTTGTGGGGAAACAAGTTTAAGAAATTCTGAAGAAAATTGTTTGGAAGAATCGTTATGATACAATATCGCACTCAGGGGCTCTTTCCGCTTTCATACAACATGCACACAACAACTGGTTTGAAGGCAATAGGGAGAAGAGATGGCAGAATGGGGGAAATATTTCCTACAAGTGTGATGCTCTCCCCCAAGAACGTTAAGAGCCTTGAGAGTACTCAAAGTTTAAAAGGATATAATTAGCAGCCTGACTGCCAAGATACATATGAATGAAAGAATGAATGAATGAATGAATGCAGACTCTTAAGGAAGAACTGAAGGATCATGGGAGGGGCAAGCCATCTGGAAAGGGGAAGCCTGGAACTTCTGAACCCCACCACCCCCAAGGTGGAGGAGGGAGGTTTACAGAAAACCACAGCCAGACAACTTTGGGGACAATTGCAAATGTAATCAGGCTATTTCCTCCAAATGGAATATTATTATGGGCAGTTGGTACCTTATTTACTTCAGGAGTTTCCTGACTAGACAGAATTTGCTGCCAGGTTGGGAGCAAGTGAGTGGATCTTTTCTTTCTTCCTCCCCGTCTTTTGCCTCACCACTGCTTGACAATCTGGCATTATTTATCTTTGCATGTTGTTTATTTGCTGTCTGTACTTTTATAATGGGTTTTGTTTCCAGATATTGGTAAGCTAATTTTGTTTGCTATAAATTAGTGAACCATACTAAGCGACAGGACAAAGAAAAATTTCTGGATATGAAGCCATAGATTCAATTCAATCTCAATCTCTCTATTCTCTGTTTTCCTTCTCTCTCCTCTCCACTCACCACAATGGAAGTCTTTAAATGAAAACAAAAGCATTTAGTAAGCATTTACTAAGTGCAAAGTACTGTGCTAAGCACCAAGGATATAAAAAGCAAAATAGTTCTTTCCTTTAAGGAGTTTAGATTTTAATGAAGAATGATCATACAGAAAGACAAGTGAAGACAAAAAGACAAGTGGATAATATAGTCAGGGAAGTCACAAGGATGGAGATGGTAGTCACAGGACAATTGATTGACATTTCTTTTGTAGAAATGGCATTATTCATTTGGTTGCTGTTTCCAAACCAAGACATAAAAAGGGGAGGAAGAAGGCAGGTGATATGCCAGCTAAGGAGGGCAAGGTGACAGGGATTATATGTAGCTGCATGGTAGGAAGCTGGTCAGAGTGTGGCACAGTACATCTGGAGCTGCCTAGATTTGGTGAAATGTCTAGTAGGTGATTGAAAAGACAGTTGTAGGACTAAGGAGGGCAATTAAGGCTAGAAATATGTATGGGATGTCATGTCATCCACCTAGAGATTATGGTTGGATCCATAGAAGTGCATGAGATTGCCAAGAAAAGGAACTTAGATAGAAGCCCAGTGCCAGAACCTTGGGGGAAAACTAGGACTAAGGAGTTTAGAAACCAAAGAGGAACATGAGGAGATGGGGGAAAGTTAATTTCTAGGATGAAAATCTGTAGTGAATGATTTCCCATAAGAAAACAGAGCAGATTCTTACTAATAAGCATTCTTTGTTTCATATCAGACAATATGCCTTAAGAGATGTGAAGGCTGCCCCAAACAGGCACCTACCAAGTTAAACCCTAAGAGAATTATCTCAGTGGATTCTGGTTTCTTATGTGACTTTAGGGAAGAATGTGATGCTTGTCAAATCTACAAATATTTATTGGGCAGCTACTGCGGTCAAGTCACTGGTTATTGCTTCATTTCAAACCAAACAATTTTTTCCACTTCTCAACAATAAAAGCAAAAAAGTCAATGTGCCAAGGTCCCTGAACCTCTGACTCCGAGGGTGCCACAACCTCAGACACAAGTACCGCCCAGAGAACAGGAAAAGGCACAGAAAACATTGTCAATGACAAAACTTTGACTGATCTTGTGACAAAGTCACCCCTGCTCAGCCTTTAAATGTTGTGCCTCAAGGCTCCACACAGCCAAATTTACAATTAGAGTCTCCCCAGGGGCACATAGAATGTGGTTTCTTTTTTCAGTCATTTTTCAGTCATGCCTGACTCTTCATGACCCCATTTGGGGTTTTCTTGGCAAACATACTAGAGTGATCTGTCATTTGCTTCTCTAGCTATTTTACAGATAAGGAAACTGAGGTAAACAGGATTAAGTGACTTGTCCACGATCACACAGCTAGAAAGTTTCTATGACCAAATCTGAACTCAGGTCTTCTTCATTCTAGTTCCTGCACTACTTAGCTGTCTGCGATTTTTATTTAGCTGGCCCACATGGAATATAAGGGAACATAAATGAAGATATTCAAGAAAAGCAGCAGGCAGACTCTCCTCTGACCTTCTGGATCTACCACAATCCACATTTAAGATCATGAGATTATAATTTTATTGCTGGAAAGGATATCAAGTGCAACCTTTTCATTTTACATACAAAGACAATCAGATGAAGAGAGGTTAAGTAATTTGCCTAAGGTCACACAGGTAAGTAATATTAGCCTAAATTCTAAACCAGGTCCTCTAACTCTTGATCTAAAGTTTTCTCTACACTGCTGGCAATTCCCTGAACAACCTGAAAAGATGGAACTGTATTCACTTTCTGAAGACAGCTACAGCTACACTTGAGCAGGTGAGAGGTTGGACCCTCATTAGAACTCTTGGCCACAGCTACTATGTTCTTTAATCTACAGATCAATGACCTTGCCTGCCTGATTGTGCTAACAAGTGAATGGAATGAGGTTTTGATGTCTCCTGAGAGGTTTTACAGGATGAAAAAGGCAAGTTTCTTGATTAGTTGGGAGAGAGAGGAAAATTCAAATTGGCAAGAATTCTATCTGATGTTTTTCAATCACTCAAATCAGACAGAGAGGAGAGAGGCAGGAAGATAGAAGAGAGAGGAGAGGGAGAAATAGAGATACAGAATGAGCAAAGAAGAGTGGCATGGGAGGGAGAGGAAGCTCCAGTTTTCTCTGATCTTCAGTCTGCATACCCAATTGCCCACTGCACCCTTCATGTCAAATGTCCTGGAAACATGTCAAAAGAAGCATATCCAAAGCAGAATTCATTATCTTTGTGCAAAAACCCATCTCTCTTCCAAACTCCCTGTTCCTAACTTTGGCATTATTCTATACTCCTTATGTTTCTTCACTCCATGTGTCCAATCAGCTGCAACATCTTCAATGTCTAACAAACAGTATCAGTTGCATCTGATAGCTTCTCTCTGCTCCACAGCCCCAATCTTAGTTCAGATCCCCATAACTTCTAACTAAGATTATTGTCATGGCCTCCTAATAGGTCTCTGCCCCAAGTCTCTCAGCCATCTAGTCCATCTTCCACATGGCCAGCAAGGTAATTTTCCTTAATGACAGATATGTCACTCTCCTACTCAGTAAGCTCCAGAGATTTGTTATTGTCTCTAGGATAAATTATTAACTCTGTTTAGCTTTTAAAACCTCTTCAACACCTTGCCCCACTTACCTTTCCAGCCTTATTAAATATGGCTCCCACTTCCATACTCTGCTGTTCTCCAATCTGTTCCTCAAACATACCACTCCAAGCACTGTCCCCATCCCTTTTCACGGGCCTCATCTCTGAAATGCCCTCTCTTCTCACCTCTACTTCACAGAATTCCCCTCTTCCTTCAACATGCAGCTCAATAGCTGCATGTTATATGAAGCCTTTTCTATACTCTCAGCTCTTAGTGCCCTCATTCTCAAACTGCCTTGCACCTAGCTACTTGGTTTTCATTTATTCTCTTCACGTTTATTCTGTATGAAGTCCTATATCTTTGTCATGTCCTCTGTGAAAATGTAAACACCTTGCAAAGAGGAATTTACAAAGAGTTTGTTCTCTCTGTTTATATCTCCAGAATCTAACATGATTCTTGGCACACATTAGGTGCTTAAAATCTTTGACTGTTACTAACAAAGTCCAACAGCAAGACATAGAAAGAGAAATTCAATTTAAACTAGGGTAGATACTATAAATATTTGGGAGTCTACCTGCAAAACAAATCCAAGGACTATATGAACACAATTACAAGACACTTTTCGCACAAATGAAGTCATATCTAAGTAAGTGGAAAAATATCAGTTGCTCATGGGTAGGCCAAGCCAATATAATAAAAATGACAATTCTACCTAAATTAATTTACTTATTTAGTACCATACCAATCAAACTATCTGATAATTATTTTCTAGAGCTGGAAGGAATAATATAAAAATTCATCTGGAAGAATAAAAGGTCCAGAATAGCAAGGGAACTAATGAAAAGAAATGCTAGGGAAGGTGGCCTAACTCTACCAGATCTCAACTTGTATTATAAAGCAACAATTATCAAAACCACTTCTTACTGGCTAAGAAACAGAAGAGTAGACAAGTGGAATATGTTAGGTACTCAAGACACAGTAGGCAATGAATATAGCAATCTACTGTTTGATAAACTCAAGGACTTCAGCTTCTGGGATAAAAGCTCACTGTTTGACAAAAGTTGCTGGGGAAACTGGATAAAAGTTTGATGGAAACTAGGCATAGACCAATGTATGACACTATACATAAGAGTAAAGTCCAAAAGGGTACATAATCTAGGTATAAGGATTGATACTATGGACAAATTGGTGGAGCAAGGAATAGTGGATTTATCAGATTAATGGAGAATAGAAGAATTTTTGACTAAAGAAGAGATAGAAAGCATTATGAACTACAAAATGGATAATTTTGATTATATTAAACTGAAAAGTTTTTGCACAAAGAAACTCAAGGCATCCAAGATTCAGAGGGATGCAGAAAACTGGGAAAGAATTTTTACAGCTAGTGTCTGTGATATAGGCCTCATTTCTAAAATAAATAGAGAACTGAGTCAAATGTACAAGAATACAAGTCATTCCCCAATTGATAAATCTTAAAAGGATATGAACAGGCAGTTTTCAGAGGAAGAAATAAAGATAAATAGTCATAGTCATAGTCATAGGAAAAAATGCTCTAAATCATATTGATTAGAGAGATGCAAATCAAAGCAACTCTAAGGTACCACATCACACCTATCAGATTGGCTAACATGACAGATCAGGAAGATAACAAATGTCGGAGAAGATGTGGGAGAGTTGGAACACTAATTCACTGTTGGTGAAGCTGGGAGCTGATCCAGTCATTCTGGACAGCAATTTGGAACTTTCCTCAAAGGACTACAAAAATATGTATACCTTTGACCCAGCAATATCACTTCTAGGACTGTATCCCCAAGAGATCATAAAAATGGGAAAGGGTCCCACATGTACAAAAATATTTATAGCAGCACTCTTTGTGGTGACTAAAACCTGGAAATGAGGGGATGTCCATCAAGTGGGGAAAGGCTGAATAAATTATGGTATATGAATGTAATGGAATACTATTGTGCTATAAGAAATGAAGAGCAGAAAGACTTCAGAGAGGCCTGGAAATACTTATATGATCTGATGTTGAATGAAAGGAGCAGAACCAGGAGAAATTTGTGCACAGCAATGACTGCAGAGTGTATTTTTTTCTGGTAGACATGGAACTTCATTGCAATGCAAGGACTTAAAAAAATTTGCAATGCTCTTTCAAGGCAAAATGCCTTCCACATCCAGAGAAAGAAATATGGAATTCAATCACAGAATGTAGCAGATCATGTTCTTTTGTATTATGTTTTGGTTTGCTATATGATTTCTCCCATTCATTTTAATTCTTCTACACAACATGATTGTAGTGAAAATGTATTTAATAGGAATGTACGTGTAGAAGCTATATAAAATTGTATGCTGTCTAGGGGAAGGAGGGGGAGGGAAGGGGAAGATAGGGGAAAATAATCCAAGTTATATGGTAGTAATTGTAGAACACTGAAAATAAATAAAATTAATAAAATTTTAAAAAAAGATCAAATTAAACAGGCTTTGCAAGTTGGGAGTCTGCAATTTAGCAAGATGTAAATGATACAAGAACAAACAATTATACAGATAATTGTATATTAATAGAAAGGTGAAAGAAAAAAAATCTTTGACAGATTGACATAAATGGAAGTTTCTAAAATTAAAGAAGGTCCAGGCTAGAAAAGTACACATCTTAGGTGGTTACAGCCTACTTCTACTAGGTGAATATAAAATCCAGAAATAAGAGAGCAAAATTTCCAAAAGCCCTGATTGAGGTCTCTGACAATATATGTTTGTGATTTAGAAAGGGTGACTAGGGTAACCTACATCAGAGTGGTGACCAACTGTAGAGGAAAAACCTGCCCATGTGAAGACATTTAACTTAGATATTATATTCACCAAGCAGAATATAAGCTCCTTGAGAAAAGGATTCCTTTTTTTCATTTTGTCTCTTGTACCCCCAATATTGAGGGCATGCATGGAGTACAGTGAGGGCTTAATAAATGCTTAAAGAATTTGATTATCAGAAAACAAAGCATTAGCATTGTAATTAGCATTACAATGACCTGCATATCATAAGCTAGACTATTTATTGCCAAAAATTCTTCAATTCATTTATTTAAATGATTTTGCATAAGAATATTTCTCCAGATATTTTAAATATGATTGATTCTACAGCTGTTGCAGAGAACAAAGGACATTTCTATTCAGATTGCTTCAGCTATGCAATCATGGTATTACAGATTAACATTATTTCACTGTTGCCACAGACCTCGTAGGCCACCATGTTGTCTAACTTATACTTAAACAAGGATTTCTTTTCAATATCCCTGACAAGTAGTCATTCACTCTTTGCTTGAAGATCTCTGGTGAGGGGAAGCTCACCGCTTTCCCATTAGGACCAAGGACAGATCCTATCAGTGGGGATGTATTTTTATGTTGTTAAATCTTCCTGTCTTCAACCTCCACCTTTTGCTCCTCTGGACCCAAGCAAAGCAATCTGATCCTTCAGTTGGGCGATAGCCCTTCAAATATCTGAATAAGATGAAGTAAATTTAAATAGTGGCTTTGAGATCCAGAAAAACATATTTTATAAACAAAATTTAAAAATATAATCATCAGTACACCCATAAGAATGTGAATGAATTTTAAGTGCAATTCAACAAGCATCTATTAAGCACCTACTACATGTAAGGTTCTATGTTTAGTACTCTGCTATTCCCCAATAAAATGTTCTCCAAAAATATTTCATGTTTCTTCAACAAACAGTAAATCAAATTGACTTATAGCATGGTAAAAGAAGGTTAAAAAAGCTCCCATGGTTTCTATGTCATGAGATTATTCATGCTTTTATTTCCAGACAAGGTGATTTCAGAGAGAAATAGGTTCCCTGAGAAGTAACTTCAAGTTGTAATTTCATAGTTTTGTCAATTCTTGACAATAGTTTGGAATTCCTTAGTGACAGGACAGATCTAAAGACAAATAGTGAATCCCTCTGACCTTCATGTTCATGACAACGTGAGGTTCGAGTCATAATTTATAACATGCTAGCCATACTTTGTTCACATTGGACCCATTGGCTTGTTTTGAGTGATTAATAACCTGTTCCAAACTTGTTTCTATGTAATATGAGCAAAAATTCTAAGTACATCACCATTTTTATCATCACATAATAAATGCATCCTAAAATAATAAATATTCTTTACATTTAACTTTTATATACATTTTTTTTTGATAATTTATGTTAACTAGGTCCCAGAGTCAGGAAGACCTGAGTTCAAATCTTGCCTTAGACATAATCTGTGTAACTTCTCTCAACCTCAATTTCTTCATCAGCCAAATATAGGTAATACAACAAAATAAAGGTAATAAATATATTGACCTCATAGGTTATGAGGATCAAATGAGATAATATATATCCAAGACTTTGTAAACTTTCAATCTTTATATAAATCTAGTCATAAGCTATTATAATTATTAATCACAACAATCCCATGAAGTTTCCATGTAAAAACTGAGATCTAGAAGGGCTGCAACTCATCCACACTACCATGAAGTTAATAAGGGACAAGGGTAGAATTTTAATCCACTTCTCTCCAAATTCAGCACTGATGTATGTCTTGCAGACAACTGGATTATACCATCTCCCCTGCAGTTGTAGCCTAAAAATCTGAGTCCTCTAATATGTCTTGCTCCTAAATCCTATCAACCAATGAGACTCTCAATTTGACTCGCTGCTGAAATCTTTGTGCTGTCTCTTCCAAACAGAATATGAACTCCTTAAAAAGCAGGTCCATCTTACTTTTCTATTGGAATATTCAGCACTTCTCACAGTGTGGGGAAATAGCAAGCACTCAAACAATTTTTTTTCATTCATTCAGTTATTCGTTCATACACCTAACAGCCTTTGAACATGATGTCTACTTGCTAATAGGAATTTTCTTTCACTCATTGTGGCTAAATTATCCTTTTTTACCATCCATCTCAAACTTTATCTATAAGCTTCCATTAAAAGGGATGGAGAAAAATAGCTCATTCTATCTGAAAATAGAATTTTGCAATGCTGTATGGAATGTTCTCACTGATGATGAAATGGTGGGGGTTAGAATGGAGAGTCTAGTGTAGTAATAAGAAAAGGCAATCATCACCACACCCACGTGTAATAAAAGGCTAGGTAAAATAGTTCCCTTATGGAAGGAAATTCACAAGAGTCACACAGTATGTGCATGCGTACCATGGGTAGAAATATTAACATGATGAGATTACAGATACATTTGGAGTATAAGTAAAGAATCAACCAGTTGTCTCTCCTTCAAGAGTAACTGTATATGCAATTAACTTGAGAAGACCATTCTGTACCTGGTTCCTTTAGTTAAAAGTTTCACCCTCCTTCCCCACCAAAACAAGGTGCTATTCTTGCAGATAACTATACAAGGGACTCATTTCTTGACACCTTCCCTCTTTGAACCTCTCAAGTCACAAAAATGATAGTGCCTAGCCATATGAAACTGGCAAAAATGAAAATAAATCTTTTAATCAACATGATATTTCTAAATATATGTATTAATCACAGAAAAGATTATCATTGATCTCATGATAGCACAAAATATTGCAAATATCCCCATTGGTTTTTCAGATAGATTACCAATAGTCACTGTTTTTCTCAATAAGGAAGAATTAATAAATTACTGGATGCCATTTCTATTTACATATCATACAAATAAGCTAATAAGCACATACAGTTGATAGAGAATTGCACTTAGAGTCAGGCAGACTTGGGTTCAAATTCTGCCTCTGACACCAGCTATGTAATAATGAGGAAACCATTTAATCTCTTCATTTCCTCAATTGTGAAAAAGAAGTTATTGGATTTAGTGTCCTCTGAGACATTTTCTAGCTCTAAATCTATGATTCTTTGGTTTAATTAGTGGGTTTGATTTTTACTAAATTTATTAATTTATTAAGTATTAATTTACTTTAATAATTGAACACAAAAAAGCCAAGGGTCTGGGTTAACCCTTCATATCTTAATACCGGTGGTAAGGAAAAACAACTTCTCAAAAGTGAAAACCAAAGATTAAGTCACAAAATTATTGATTTTTCTTTTAGCAGCAGTTATTAGGCAGCAAGGCAGATTTCAATGTAATGCTTATTTTTTGGTTTAACTTGGTTGTTCTTCATTAAGAAATCTCAGAGTCCAAATCAAAGATACTAGAGCACTGTCACTGATCTTTGAAAGATACTGGAGAAGGAGAAAAACACCAAAGGCTGGAGAAGTGTTATTCCACTTTCTGCAAAAATAAAAGGGCAGATAATAAGCCAAGGATCTTGATTTTAACTCATTGCAACACTCTAGAATATATTAAAGTCATTAAATATATTATTAAAGTCATGAACATAGAAGAAAAGAAATTATGATCACAAAAAAAACCAACCTGTATTCATCAAGAAAAGTCATGTCAGAAGACCTCATTTTCATAAGGTTTCTTCAACTGGTACATCATAGAAATGTAATAGTGCTAGGTGTGAAAGAGACAGAGTTATATACAGGGTAAAATTGGAGAAGGATGGAAGGATATGATTTATACTTCATCAAAATATTTTATAAAACATTTCATGTTATGCTTATGGAAAATACTTAGTCTAGACAGCTGTACAATTATATGGATTTGTAACTGGTTGAATGACTAAAGCAACAAATAATCTTTAATGGTTAAATGGCAATGTGGAGAGAGGTATAGATCATATTGTTCTGGGGATTTGTACTGGGTCTTATTCTGTTTAACATTCTTATCAATGACCTGGATAAAGGCATAAAATGGCATCCAAATTAAATTTATAGCTGATGTTAAGTTGGAAGAGATAGACCTAATATGTTGGATCAAAAAGATAATCCATTATGTTTGGAATGCATTTCCTCTTCATCTCCACCTTCTAGTATCCCCTACTTTCTTTTAGATCCAACTCAAGCACAACCTTGTACATGACTCCCTTCTTGAGCACTATCATTCCTCAGCTATTAGTGCTCTTTCTTTCAAACTACCTTGTATTTGACTGTCTTGTGATTATTATATGAAAATTTATTTTATGCATATTCAATCTTGTATGTATATAGGTATTTTACATATATGAATATTTACATATATGTTTATCATTATATAATTATTTGCATGTCATCTTTCCCACTAATATATGAACTCCTTGGAGGTAGGGACCATAGTTTGTGTGGTTGATTTTTGCATCTTCAACACTTATCTGACTAATCAATTGGTTTTTTTCTCTTCTGATAAAATGGATGTTCCTTGAGTATGGAGATTTTTTATTGTTGACATTTATCTTCATTTCCACTGTGTCTAGCACAGTGCCTGGCATATAGCAGTTGCTTAATATGTGTTGGCTGATTAATTGATTCACATGCTATAAAATTTAATGGCCAAATACTATAAGATGTAAGGTTCCCAAAATCAACTTCATAAGTACAAGATGGGGGAACCACTATGTCACCCCATAGTCTAACTATCCTTCCACTGTGCTCCTCCTCCTACCACTTTCTCTACTCGGGGACTGGGAAAAACCATAGTTTGACTTGGGTCATATTTTCTGTACAGATTTGTCACTTCCACAAATACTAAACTTGATGACAGAAGTCTGTCCAAAACCTATTCCTTCCCATTAAATTGGCCCCACATGCCAATAGAATTTCTATTTACAGCTCTGGCATGGCCAGTCAATAAGCTGTGAATTCATTTAGCTCTACTATTTATCATCCAACCCACTTTTTTCTGTCTTGTCCACCAGAATATAATGAAGAAGTTTGTCAAAGGCCTTTCTGAAATCAAGATGTATTGTGCTTGTTGATGGCTTTTCTCTAATCTACTGGTCTAATAACCCTATCCAAAAAAGAAAATGAAATTACCTTGGCATGATTTGTTATTAGTGACACATACTTTCTTTCCTAATAATCACTAATTCTTTTTCTAGGTGCTCATAAAGTGCCTTCTCAACAATCCATTTGAGAACAATGTCAAGGACCATTCTCAAGACCACCAGTGTCTAGAGCACAGAATCAATCTTTAAAAAAAAACTAGAAGCATTTCTCTGGCTCTAGTTTTCTGATGCTTCTTCCACACAACATTTTTTTAAAATTACTGACAGTTTGTTTCAGTTGTTTCAGTGCACAGCATCTTATTTTCGCAAGCCTAAAGAATTCACTTGGAGCATGGAGAGTCAAGAAACCTGCATTGGAACTTTTCCTAAGAAACTAACTAGTGCTATAACAATGAACAAGTCACTTTTCAGAGATTCAATTTCCCCTTCTGTAAATTTCACTTACTATCCATCTTGGGTATCTAGGTAGCATGAATTTAGTGGATAGAGTACCAGACCTGAAGCAAGGAAGACTCTTATTCCTGAGTTCAAATCTGGTCTTATATATTTACTAGCTTTATGATTCTGGGGAAGTCACTTAAACCTGTTTGCCTCAGTTGCCTCATCTGTAAAATGAACTGGAGAAAGAAATGGCAAATCACTCCAGTATCTTTGCTAAGAAAACCCCAAAAGTGGTCACAAAGAGTTGGGTACAGCTGGAAAAACAACATTCTCAAGGAACTCAGATAAGAGAGACAGCCTACAGACAACTATGTACACATCAGATACATACAGTATAAATCAGGGATCGTGTAAGGAAAAATGTACAAAAGCGAAGGAGGCCTGGGAAAAGTTTCTCGCAAAGATGGGGTATTATATGAGACTTGAGGTAAGTCAGGAGGTGAAGATAAGGAAGGAAAGAATTTGAGGCATGGGGGCATTGAAAATAGTCAGGAAATAGAGTAGTAAGGAAGAGCAAAGAAGTCTGTTATCATAAGATTGCCGAATACATGGAGGGGAGTAAGGTATAACAAGACTGGAAAGTCAGGGAGAGGCCAGGTTGTGAAGGACTTAAAAACCAAACAGGGTCTTATATTTGATCCTTGAGGGAAGAATAATTTATTAGATGGGACAGGGGATGGGGGGAGGGAGAGAGATGACCTTACCTATATTTTAGAAAGATCAATTCAACAGATGAATGGAAAATGGATTGGAATGGGGGGAGACTTGAGGCAGGAGAAGAACCAGAAGACAAATCAATCACTATCATTTGGGTATCTAGGTCCCTTTATATGCTACACAGTCACCTAGTGAAGTAACAAACTGAAGCTATTCTCATGTATCCATATTCTCACTATGGATATATTTTGCTGGTATATATTGAAATCCTCCAGGTCTAACTGAATAAAGTGAATTTAAAAATACCATGGGAAAAATCTTACCAGTAGAAGGGTATTTAGAAAGGACAGAAAATCATCCATGAGTTATTGAACACCTACTAAGTCCAAATGTTGAATCTGCTCAATATCCATTCAGCAGGTGGATTTGAAACGAGGTCACACTCTCACATTACTACAGTTTTTCCTCCCACTTATCCAGGCTTAAGTCCTGGCTTGTAAGTTCTCTACTCAGTTCTCCCAACCATTTCACTCCTATTGCCAGAGCCAAGAGTAGGTGGGAACAACATAAACGCAGTTTTGATGGCCTCCTACTCAATGTGGTGGGCAACAGATGGAAACAACAGAAGGCTGAAAGAAACTGGAGGGTTCGTCCAGAAGTCCCACTGCCTCTCCTGGATCACCCATAGGAAAGAAATCAAGAATTGGCTTCCATTGCCCCATTTGCTCCTGCTACAACTCCCTCTTACTCTGTCAAATCAACATGATAAAAAAGAAAATCTAAACATGCCACTCTTTTCCAACTCCTTCCCTCTGAAATCCTCTGGGATCTTTGGATTCTCATCCCTCACCAGGGAAAGGGAGAGAACACAAAAAACAAATTAAGATCCAGAATCATTCAATTATTTTCTGTGATTATTAAACAAGGTTAACGAAAAAGGCAAAACCAAGATTAGATTCTGGTATTCCCGTCTCCTACTCTCTGAAGAGTTTTCAGGAGTCCACTCCTGGAAAATTCACATTAGCCTCCAAGTGGAGTGTGGTCACATAATTGTAACGACTAAGCCTGGCCCTGGAGAAGATCACAGGATCATAGATTTAGAACTGGAAGATACTGGACAGTTCAGCCAGCCTAGTCTTTTCATTGAAAGGTGAAGAAACTGCATCCCAGCCAGCAGTTGTAACTCATTCAGAGAAGCACAACAAGTCTCCAAGGTGGAGTTTAACCCAGCTTCCTGATGTCAAAGACCACTTCCTTTCCATTATGTCACACTGCCTCAAGATGAGGAGGCGAGAATGTGAAAATGTGTTTAATAAGAATGTAAGATTGCTTGCCATCTTGGGGAGGGAGGGGGGATGGAGGGGGAGAAAATCTAAGACTTAGGGAAGTGATTGTAGACAACCAAAAACAAATAAATTAATAATAAAAAAGAAGAGGATCTGAGAAAATTCCCTTCCTCTCTTGATTGGTAGAAGCAGTGAGTTAAAAATATGAAATTTCACATATATGCTCAGATATGGTCAATGTGTTGGTTGGTTTGTCTCAACTGGTTTTCCCCATTTTATTACAAGGAATTTCAATGAGTTAGAAAAATGTTAGGGTGAGAAACGAATGTGAAATAATGACAAAAGTCTTCAATAATATTTTAAGAAGAAAGTATTGTTCAAAAAGAAGGATAAAGCAGGTATTGAAAGCAAAGGAACAGGTAGGAGAGGGAGAGGGAAGAAGAGAATGAATCAAGACCATTTATTCAGACTATATTTTCAAAATATCTTTCAAGTATTGTTCCATAAAATGTTACTTTGGAGATATATACAAGTGAAAAGTTGCTGGATAATGGTGTTCTAGGACAATCATTAAAATGTTACCTCTTCTCTACATCTGCCTGTTTCTAAAATTCAATTTATGCTTATGTTGTACTGTATTCTTCTCCTTTTATCTTCCTCGTGGCACAAAATGATTATCTTCCTTCAGGTGCCAGATTCCAAGCATGTACATGATAAGATGAAAACAAATGAATAACTGCTATGATTCCCCCATGTAGCATTGCTGGTGTGCAGCAGAAGCTGTCAGCATTGCCCACAAGAAGACATTGCAAAAAAGAAACAGCCACTTCAGGGCATGTTTGGCAGTACATTCATTTAACATTTAACTGGGTAAACATTTTGTATTAATGGTCTTATGATGTTCAACCTGGCAGCTTTGAGGAAGGGAAGGAGGGAGGGAGGGAGGAGAGAGCGAGGGAGGAAGGAAGGAAGGAAGGAAGGAAGGAAGGAAGGAAGGAAGGGAAGGAAAGGGAAGGAAAAAAGAGGGAATGGGAGAGAACAGGGAGGAGAGGGAGTTGACCAGAAAACAAAGGAGGATGAGAAGGAAAGGTGAAAGAAAACCTGATGGACTCAGCAATTGGAATCAGATTCCCCAGCTCATTCTTAGCTGCTGATTCATAATGGATAGACCAACTAAAGCAGCTCTTACCCATTTCATCAGAGTCATAGAATCTCTGAGTTGGAGAGCCCTTCAGTGGACATCAGTAGAATATCTTTTTATATTTAGTGAAGTGTTTTTTTGACCATGAGCTCCAAACATTCTATTGTAACCAAAATCTGTATTTTTTTCAATTTTGTTCAAGGGTACCCTGAAAATACAGTCATCAGATAGCGAAAGTGTTGACCTTTTTCAAATAGTACATTTCTCTGCTTCTTTTAATCAAATGTTTAATATCTCTTCTCAGTATCTCTCAATGTTCCTTTTCCTTGGATACAGGGACAATTGTGCCTGCTGGCATCCTTAAGGGAAGATGTGACTTTTGTCTAGCAAAAGTAATACCCTATTATCTTCTCCAAAACTATCCCTTCCATACAACCAATTGAGAAGGAAGATTAATATTTTCAGGGAGTTTAGAAAGACAAGTCTTTCTGCTTTAAAGAAAATTACCTCAACTGAGAGTCACAGAATGAAACAATGTCAGTTTCATGTATAATGCCTGATCCAGCATCACTTCTAAATACGGAGCAATAAACTGCTGGCTGTAATCATTAAACAAGGGAATTAATTACATAAGCAGAAAAAGATACACACCCTCATCAATGGTACCAGAATACTATGGACATGAATTTGGCAGAATATAATAGATATGCACTAAAATTGAGAGAAATTGGACAGGGTATACTTACATCTCGAAGGGTGGGTAATCAGAATTGGTAAGGCAAGGCATAAAAAGTGCAAGTTAATTTAATGAGATACAGAGAAAATATTAAAACCAGGCCCAGTGTTTTTCTGGCTGGGTTCTCTTGAGAAGGAAAAAGTTGAACTGCCACAACACATTTTCAAGTCTTTCAAAACTGGGATTATTTCCTGACCCATATTTAAATGCATCATAAAGTATCCTGATAGATTTCTTACTGCTTACTTACCTTAGTCTTTCTCTGTATTCCTCTGCCTCTATATGTCTTTCTCTGTCGCTCTATTTTTGTTTATCTCTCTTTATCTCTCTGTCTTTCTATCTCCTCACCCTTCTTAACCCCTCACAGTCAATCCTTTGGCTATGAACTTCTCGAATATTGGCTAGACTATTCCCCAGACTTCAGTTGATTGTTCTGGGCCCATATATATTGACTTCCCAATTTGATAGGTGTGGTTGGAACTTGCAGAATATTGGAATAGCTTTCAAGAATCTAGAGTCATCTCTTTCCTTTGATCTGGCATAGAAGAATGATTTTAGTGGAGGGAACAGGAGACAACTAGAACTAATTTGCCTATCGACTATATTCAGTCACCCCCTCTTTCCCTTAGCTCCTTTACATGAATTTATTCCAACATGTAGAGATCAAAATGGCTAATGAAATTATACAGGAGAAGCCATATTAAAAAATGTTGTGAGAGAAATAGGTGACAAAAAGTGTTAACAATCAAGGCAAGAATGAAGGATGCTCCACTGGCACCCACGTAATGTCAAGAAATGTGGCAGACCAATGAAAGAGCATCAGCCAGAATAACACAGGAATCAGTCTGCAAGAGTAGAAAAAGGATGGACATCCATGAGATCATGGATCCACTAGAGCAATGGAGAGATTGGAAGAAGGAGTGAACTCTGATTAAGTTTCTTACCTTACCTATAGTTAATAGTATATATGGATACCATGAGTCAGTTAGAAACATTGAGTTAAAATAGACAGCCTCCTTATTAGGGTTTTCAGCTTCAAAAAAAATGGGATGATTCTTCCTGATTCAGAAAAAAATTGCTTTATCTTCTTGGCCACCTTAGTAAACTTACTCTGTTTTTCCTTTTCCAAGGTATTTGTCATTGAAATGATTTACCAAGTCTTTATGTCCCTATTTATCAAGCTTGCTTATCTTTGACCATGATAAACTTTGCCTCTCTGGGAGAAAAAAGAGAGAGAGACAGAGACAATGAGACAAAGAGAGGAGAAAGGGAGGGTTCCATATAATAAGAATTCAGTACAAGCATCCAGCTAAGGGATGCCACTAATCCCATCCAAACTAAGACCAACTTTTAGAACTTTTAGAGTAGGGAAGTGACTTTTCCTTTTTTCACTAATCCAAGCTAGAACCAAAAACCAAAGGCTGTTCCTCCAGTTTAGCCACTTAAAATATCTCAAGCTAAAGCCTCACTTTCTATAAGGAGGTTCCCCTAGTCCTCTTTAATCTCAATTAAGATTATATCCCATTTGTGCCTGATATTCTCTCTTTCTGTAGATGTGCAATAAATGCTCCTTGACTTGATTTGGGACTCAAGTACCAAGACTCTAGCACTCGAATCCAGAATAATGTTATTATCCACAGAGCAAGCCCATTGTACCACATGCAAGAAGTAGTCTGTGAAACTGAGGCAAAAGACGGATTATGACGTAGAATGGGAGGTGGTAGTGGATCCAATAGTTGTTTCTTCTCAGGCTCTAAAGGTGAAAAATCTGTCCAGTCAGTCAGACAATAAGCATTTATGAAACATTTACTATGTGCCAGATACTGGGCTAAGTAATAGAAACCCAAAGAAAGAAAGAAAAAAAATCTCTTCCTCAAAGAGTATTTTACACATACAAATGAAGCACAAGGTCTACTTTCCTAAGGGACATCTTTGTTCAGCAAATCTTAAGGCAGATTTTACTAGGCGGTATGGTAGCCAAAGACCCCAGCTGTAAAGGGGCACTGCATTCGTTGTGTCTAGTCCTGGTCAAAGGTAATGAATGAACCTATGACTAAGCCATTTGCTCTGGAAATGGGCATCCAATAGAGAGTCACCAATAGCCAGAGGACAAATGCCCCTCCATGGAAATTGAAATGCAATTGAAAGGGGCCTGGCTCAGAGTCAACCACAAGGGAAATTCTCACTGACAATACTCAGACCTTCTTGAGAAGAGAGGAACCTATTTAAGATAACTGATCAGTCATGGCTGGCAGGAGACACATGTTAGCCTACTTTCTACACTTGTAGCCAGTACCAGAAAGAGGAAAGATTTCTCTTGGAGCTTGGATATTTTGTTTTCTCTCTTTTAAGCTCTGTGCAGCTTCAAAGTAAAAGTTTTGTTCACTGAGCAACTCACTTCATACCCTAAAAAGATCATCCCTAATGCTATAAGAAGCACCTTGCAGGTTCTGATTCCTGCTGGAAAACAATTTTCTGTGCTCCTCAATTAGCTTATGAAATGATCGTATCATAGAAGGACAGATTTTTGATTTTGCCTTTGTATCCCCAGAGCCTAGCACAGTTCCTGATACATAATAGGTGCTTAATTAATGAGATGAGGTCTGGAAGGGACCTAAGAGGGCAACTACTCTAATCCTATCATTTTGTAAATGAAGAAGTTAAATCCCAGAAAGGTAAAATGAATTACCCAAAGTTTTGCAGTAGAAGGATCAGAATTTGAAACCAGGTTCTTTGACTTCCAGTACAGTGATCTTAAATAAAATCAGACTGAATATCCTCAAGCAGTTTGATCAATGGGGTCTCAGTTCCCCTCAGTTCCTAAATTCCTACTAAGACTGAGCCCTTTTCCTTAGAAAGAATGATTCTGGCTCCTCATTATCATATGTAAAGTATCTTTTGATATTGCATGATGGTGTAAATATGGTCATGGTTTCTTGAAACTTACACTAAGAGAGCTCAAGTTTGGGCAGGTCCTATTAAGTTGGAAAGATTCCTGGCATAAATCCAATAATTATACTAGTCTATTGTTTAAGAACCAAACTGGCTATATCCAAAAGGACTAAAAGATTCACTTCTGGGATATGAAGTTTTCTGTCCCATTAATTCTTTAATTTGTTGCTGCTGTGTTATTTCAGTTGTCTCTGACTCTTCATGACCTCCTACAGTCAGAGTTACCTACACTCTGAAATTCTTTGATTTTACCAACTGGAAAACCAATTGATATGTAGATTTCTGATCAATTGCTTTACTATACATACATCAAAGTATTGACTATATGGACCAGAATGGGAAGAGATTTGTGACAAAGGAGACTAGTCAAGAAGCTACTGAAACCATCCAGGATGGGATGATCAAGTTCTACACCAGAGTGGTAGCAGGGTCAAAGTGAAAGGGGGCATTCACAAAGACAAAAACAACAGGGCTTGGCAAGAGATTTGGGCATGGGGGTGAGATAGTGAGGAGTCAAGGATGACACCAGTCACCCAGGGGATTATTTTCTCTCATGTTCCTAGCATGAGGGAGGCCAGGCACTGAGATCAAGGCTTCCTCCTCTCTCCAGGACCTTTGATGGCCCCACTGGAAGAAAACTTCCAAAGATTGATGCTTCTGAAAACGTCCCAGGTGGAACAGGGAACAACGAAAAATCCCAAGGAACAGGAAATGCTTCCATTCATTCTGTGGTTGCTGTTGTTTTTGTTGAATTTACATTGATACTGGAATGGGAAGATTTCTCACTGTATTTTTATGGTAATTGTAGTTGTATATACACACCATTTATCACTGAAGGCTTATCACTGCAGACTAGTTTTCAGCTAGTGGTGTTTGACTATTGTTCAGTGGAAATGTTCTTTCTCCCTTCTTCCCCTTTTCATTAGGTAGAAGACAAGTCAAATGATAAGACTAGTAATTCACAGAGCTGGTGACAAGAGCTAATGACAGTGAGGCCAGGAAGAGGGGGAAGACACCCATCTATACCACTGTGTACACACACACACACAAACACACACATACACAAACACACATACACACATAAATATACATATACACACATACACAAACACACATACATATACAAACACACACACATACATACACACACACTGCAATGCAAACATAGCATAATCTCATGGAAAGAACCTGGAACCAGAAAAGAAGAAAAACATGAGTAGGTACCATTTATATAGAGTACCAAGGTTTGCAAAGTTTTTTACTTTAAATATTCTATGGGAGCTTCCCAGCCAGTATGTGAAATAAATACTACTGGTTTATTATCCCCATTTTATTGATGAGCAACTTGAGACTCGGGGACATTAAGTGATTCAGTTAGTAAGTGTATATGAAGTGTCCACTATACCAAGCACTATACTAAGCCCTGGACATACAAAAAAAGATTTAAAAAACCACTCCCTGCTACCAAGAAGTTCAAATTTTAATGAAGGGGACAACATACAAGCTATGTACACCATGGTAAATTGGCAGTAATTAACAGAGGGAAGGCACTAGAATTAAGGGGAATTAGAAAAAACTTTCTGTAAGAGGTAAGATTTTAGCTGGGACTCGAAGGAAACCAGGAGTTAGAGATGAGGAGGAAGAGAGATCCAGATCTTGGCACAGGGCACAGTCAGTGAAATTCATTGCTCACATTCAGGAGGTGAATTCAGGATGGGTCACATAGCTAGCAAATAAAAGAGCGAAGATTTGAATCAATGTCTCTCACTCTAAGGCCAGCATTCTCTTATGCCATAATGACATTGCTTATAGTCGGGAGATTCAAGAGCTAATTAACTGTATGACCATGGGCAAGTCTTTTAACCTTTCTAGGCCTCTCAACCTATAGAGGATGTTCCAAAGTTTGAGTACAATTTTAAACTACTAACGATATTTGTAACACCTATATAGTGGGAGGTGGAGGATTGGACCAGATGATCACTAAGGAATATTTCCGATTTGGAATTCTATATAATCAAAACTGACACATTTATATCATATCTTAAATACATTATCTTATTTGAGTCTCAGTACGATCCTGTGAGATTTGGGGGAGTTGGGCTTTTGGGGAGAAAGGGGGACATGGACCTGTGATTTATCAGTGTAGGGAGAATCATTTGACTTCTAATTTTTAATCAGTTTATAGGATCACAGATTTAGAACTAGAGAGGACCTCAAAAGTAATCTCCTCCAATTCCTTTTTACAGGTGAGGAAACTGAGGCACAAGGCACTAGAGATTGAACTAAGCCCTTCTGACTCCAAATCCAGGATTCTGTTTTCCATTGCAGCACTTTGCCTTTGGAGTGAGGAAATGCCCTATTTCAAAGCACATAGACACCTGTTCTATAACTTAGAGTGTGCATGGGGAAGTGAAAGTTTAGGTGAGTTATCCAGGATCATACAGTCAGTATGGATCAGAGAGAAAGAACAAAAATGATGAATGGACTCAAGATCATGCCATATTAGGACAAGTTGGAAGAAAAGGGAATGTTTAGCCTAAAGAAGAAAAAAAGTCAGAATGGAGTAGAAGCAGGCATCCTAGCCCTCTTTCTTTCAGGGCTATCATTTTCAGAGGGATTAGGATTCTTCTACTTCATTCTTGAGGACCTCCAATCTAGTTGCAATGGGTAGTAACAGAGATCGAAGTTTACTGTAAGGGTAAAATTCTTCCTCATTAGAACTTCCCAGCAAAACAAACGGGCTGCCTCAAGAAGCAGTGGGTCCCCTCTTATTTGAGGTTTTCAAGCAAAGACTACATGTCACATACTAAGTCATATTAAGTTATAATTTGCTTGATAATCTTAATTGCTTTGGCTGCCTGTTGATAATTAGTCAAAAGAATTACATGGGAGGGGCCGATTGGACTGGATGATACCCAATATGCCTTCTAACTCAAAAATGGAAAACGCTGTAGGTCTTTCAGGTAGCAAAACTGAGAGAAAAATAAATGAGCAAACTAAATGTTATACTGGTACCCTCAAGATATCAAAATAGCCACCAGAAGGATGTCAGTCTTCTTTGAGCAAATACTCTGTGGTGGATGGATGGAAGGCTAGGAGCAGAAATATGGCAGGAAGGGAAGGAGCCAGGAAGGAACGTCCATTTCTGATGCAATCATAGTTGCTTTTATCTGAGGCCTTAAGAGGAACCATTCTTTAACAGTGAGCAATAAATTTGTGGAACTAATTACTCAAAGAGGTTCTGTGGGCAGAAGACCAGATGTCTATTCTAAACTCCCTAGGTCAATGGGTTCAAAGAAACATGAGAAGACTTGTATAAACTGATACAGTGAAGTGAACAGTACCAGCACAATTTATACAATGACAATATTTGAAAGGTTCAATGAACTCTGATCAATGCAATGACCCCAGAGGATTCCAGAGGACCTATGGCGGAGTGTGCCTCCCATTGCCTGACCAAAGCAGATACAACACAAAGAATGAGGCATACACTTTTAAATAGCCAATAAGGCATTTTTTTTGAATGACTATGTGTATTTGTTACAAAGGTTTTTCTTTACTTTCATCAGTGTGGAGATGGGGGAGGCAACAATGAGAGGGAGAAAAAAATAGATGCTTGTTAATTGAAAACATATTAACTCCATAGCTCAAAAAAGCAGGTCATATAGGCCACTAATAACTCAATTCTATTTTGTTTTTTAATTATTTTTTTAAAAACTGCCAGTTTAACTTATGCCCAATGGGGCTTATTAGGAGGCTATCCATGTCCAGAAAGACCTAAAGCCTGTGAAGATAAAAAGAAATTCAATAAGATATTTTACTATTTTTATTTTTTTTAATCTAGCCAACATTTCCATTCCTGTCCTTTGAGGTACTTGCAAAAGATCCTTATGCTGAAAAGATAAATTGATGCCATGCACAGCCTCCTACAGTCACCAAAAGGGATATCTGGTGAGGAAGTTGGGCAATATATCAGATGTGACAAATCCTAAAGCAATTATGCCTTCTGGTTGCCATGTTGTGACAAGGATGCTTTTTGTTTAGACTGATTTAGAGAATTGTAATAAATAAAAACGATTCTGTTTCAATAAGATCAGCATTCCTTCATGCCAAGGTAAGAACAAAAATGCTCCCACTTTAGTGTAGTCTAAAAACCATATGATTTATATATAAACCAACCTGTGGATAAACATCACATTTCAGGGTATTTTTTCCCCTTCGTAACATAATGGTTAATGTTAGGCAGCTAAGTGCCAATGTAGGTGGAGTGCTGGACCTGGAGGCAGGAAGATTTAAAGGCAAATCTGGCCTCACATACTTACTATCTCTGTGACCTTGGGTAAGTAACTTGATCTTTGTTAGGCTCCAGAGCCAATCCTTTTTCCACTTCATCTTTCCCCAAACAATAATGATAGCATTTATATAGTGCTACACCATGCTGAGCACTTTGCAAATATTGTCTCATTTGAGTTTTTTGATTTATAAAAATATTAGTTTTTAATTTATAGAATGAAAAAGTGATTGTACATGAAACTTCAAGTCTATTATGTACAACTTGAAATTCCTTTTAAATATATAATATATGTGTGTTCATCCGTTGTTGCCAAAGAAGACCATGCCATCAGAGAAATGATGACATGACTTGCACTTGACTTTGTTTTGAATGAGGGAGGGCTGTGCAGGTCACCAGTCTCACTTCTCCTCCAGATTCATCAGGATGACTGGAGATGACCCAGGATGAGGCAATTGGGGTTAAATGACTTGCCCAAGGTCCACAGCTAATGAGTGTCAAGTGTCTGAGGTGAGAGTTGAACTCAGGTCCTCCTGACTCCTGCACTGGTGCTCTATCCACTGTACCACCTAGCTGCCCCTTAAAAATATAATACAGTTATCGTGTAAATTTCTTTTTTCCCTATCCTTACCTTAGGGATGGTTACCATTAGAGACTAATATGCATACATATGCAAAATCATCCTATACGTACTTCTATTTCTCAGTTCTTTCTCAGATGCAGATACTTTATTCTTTCACATGCCCTTTGTAGTTCATTTGAATATTTATAACAGTCAAAATGACTTATTTGCTCAAAGTTGTTCTTAAAACAATATTGTTATTACTGTATACAGTGTTGTCAGGGTTCTGCTCACTAAGATCATCAAGCTCATCATTTCTTAACACCACAGCAATCAACCACCATAATTATATACTATAGCTCATTCCACCATTCTTCAACTAATGGGCTTCCCCACAATTTCTAGTTCTTTGCCATCACAAAGAGAGTTGCTATAAATATGTTAGAACACCTAAGTTCTTTTCCTTTTTCCCTAATGATCTTTGGAAACAGATCTAGTGGTGGTATTGCTTGGTCAAAAGGTATAGGCAGTTTAATAACTCTTTGGGAATAATTCCAGATGGCTCTCCAAAATGGTTAGATCAGTTCACAACTCCACTAACTGAATTAGTGGAGTTTTCCACTAAGTTTCCAATTTTTCCACATCCCCTCCAACATTTGTCATATGATCTTTACAACAACCCTGGGGGATAGGTATTACTATGATGTCCATTTTTACAGTTCAAGAAACTAAGGCACATGGAATAACAACAGAGATTTATATGGTTCTTTAAAGTTTGTAAAATGCTTTCCACACACTCTCTCATTTGAGCTGCACGTCAATCCTTTCGGGTGTTATTATTGCACAGTTTAGATATAAGAAAACTGAAGCTTAGATAAGTGACTTGCGTATGATCAAACAGGTAGTAAGTATCAGAGGCACTTTGGACCCAAGGTGGTAATCTGTACTGGTGGAGGGAGTTCCTATACCAGGAATTCCTCCTCTTACTTACACACACACACACACACACACACACACACACACACACACACACACATACACACACACATATACATACATATACACATATCACACATCCTTTGTATATTTTATAGATCTCAGGAACAATAAAATTCAGTCTGGGAATGATACCTAAGACCTAATAAAATGAAAAAGAAATTTGTATTTAAGTGACATAATCAAATGAAGAAAAACTATAAAACTATTTATATCAGATCCATTGCAATAATTCAGGAAATAAAATCAAAGGGAAAAATCAGCAGTTAGAAAATAATAATAAGAGCTAAGATTTATATGCCACTTTAAAGTTTGCAAAACACTTTACATATAGTATCTCTTTTGGCCCTCACAAAAATCTTGTGAGGAAGGCATTTTTATTCCCATTTTATATGTAAAGAAACCTATTCTGAGAGGTTAAGTGATTGGTCTAAGGTCCCCCAACTAGTAAATTTTTAAGACTAGATCCAAACTCAGAGCATCCCAATTCCAAGTCACTAAAATCAAGTCACACAGCTGGGGTGAAAAAGCATCAAGTCTGTATCTTTCACAGAGGTCTCTACCCCAATGCTTGACACTTAGGTCAATTTGTTGAGGATGTGAGGTCTTCTGGGTAAGGTTATCAAGGAAACATGAAATTTAGCCATATTTCAAGAAGAATAATCAGAGAATGAATTTCTTGTGTTCAAAAATGATGCTAGTATTCAAGAAACATCTATAGATTGCTATTATTTATACTATCCATGCCAATCAGTGTGGATGTGTCCAACTAATGGATAAACAGAAGCATAAGTTTCCTCAGAATAAACACCAGCTGGGAACTTTCCTTGTTAGTGAACACATATCACCTGGGCAAGGAACCTGACACCAAGGGCCTGGGGCAGCTGCCTGGGATTATTCCCAAGGGGGTTAATTACAAGTATATATAGAGAAGTCCACTTTTGGCAGTGATTGTCAAAACCACCACATTATTTCTGGGTGTGTCAGAACACTCATAGCATCATTACAGTAGGAAGTCAAAGCTGAGAAATCAGTCTAGCCTCTACATCATCTTTGAAATTAGCTTCCATTCCTCTTTTCATCTTCTTTTTAAATGTGGAGGGGAAGAGCATCATGTATTTAACTGTTCGGCTGTTTTCTCTCTAGCATTATTGTAGGGATCTACTACAATCTACAAGTACAGGGAGGAAGGAATTCCTGTTTATATGATCTCTTGGAGAGGAAAGATCTCTGAGGAGGCTTCACTCACTTCCTCCTGGAAGGAATCTGGAAATTCTATCAAAGTATGATTAATTATGACCAGAATTTATCTATGAGGAAATCCAACTCCAGGCTTTCTGGCAAGCCTGGCTCTGAAGGCATCTTCAAAGGAGTCCTCTTTTCTCTCCTTAAAGACCTCTAATAAGGAGACCAGTGCCTTCTCAAGTAGCTCACTCCACTTTCAATATTAAGACTCAATTTGAAGCTGATCTTCGGCAGTAGACTTTCCCCATTTCTCCCAGTTGCCAAAGCCTTCTCCTCTGATCTACCTTCCATCTATTTCATACATATAGTTTGCATACTCATTGTCTCCATTTAGAATGGAAGCTCTTTCAAGGCTAGAGTTGGATTTGATCTTTTTTTCTTTTCTTATCATTTATTATAATGTCAGCATATAATAAGTTCTTAATAAATGACAACTCAGTGGCTGGTATTTGAGTCTAAATCTTCCTTTTTTTTTTTTTTTACAAATTCTCTCCAATGTTCCTAGTTCTACTGCCTGAAACACTATACACTATACTATACCCCCATGTCCTCTATGTCCCCCATGTATTCTATCCACTATACAACAATTCTAAATGTTATATAAAATACTTATACTTCAGACCTCAGGATAAATCTGTGAGGAAATTATTTTCTAAGCAATAAGTACTATAGAAATTGGAGTTGCTTTTAATAATCCAGTTCATTAGGCATTTATTAAGCATCTACTGTGTGCCAGGAATTATGCTGGGTTCTGGAAATGCAAAGACGAAAGCAAGAAAGAGTCCCTATCCTCAAGGGGTCTACATTCTCCTGGAGGTTACACGATGTAGTGCTAAAGTTATTTTTGAAAAGGAGTGTTTTAGTATAATAAGATTTGGATCAATAAAGGAACATGGAATTTCAGAGAAGGAAAACCCACTAAAGCCAATGCATAATAGATACAGAATGGGCATGAAGGACCTACAAGGTAGCGAGAAGTGCAGAGTGATTGTGTCAAAAGGTTAAATTGTGTCATCCTAGCATAACAACCAACCAACAAATATTTCTTAAGCTTTACTGTTTTGGGGAAATGGACAGGAAGTTCAGTGGTTAGCATGGAGCCCTTTCCTCCTTCCTCCCCTGTCCTCTACCATGTGATGCCCAGAACTCATCCAAGTACCACAGAGTCAATCAGAAAGTACCAGAAAGTACCAAATTCTCCCCTAAACCTACTTCCTCTTTCTCACCTCCTTTTGGACATGGAACATCCCATCTCTACCCCTTACTATTCTAAGAATCTCTATTCCACTAGAGCTTCCATACTCAATCACTTCCTTTTCCCAGTGGTGGAAGATGTGGCCTCTCTGGGAATGCCCCTCACCTTGTGAAGCAAAATGCTCATATAGCTTAGACAAGCAGAGTTACTAACCACAATCCTTCTACTATGATGGAGGTCCTCCAGAGCCTAATATTTGTCCTCCAAGCCATACCATCTAACCTGCTACTCCAAGTACTTCAAGGTGCCCAGATACAGTTATCTGACCTACCAGTGCACTCTAAAGATGCCTGGACCTTCAGTCTGACTCGCTGTTACATCTTTAAGATGTTGTGGTCTTTTCTTTCATCCAACTTAAAGTTAAACTCTATCATATGTGATGTCTTCCCCCTTAGAGACAATCAATCAACAAAAATTTATGAAGTGTCTATTACATACCAGTAGTGCCAAGTCCTAGAGCAATGCATAGTAAGTACTTAATAGAGTTTTTATTCAGTCCTCTCCTAGGGAAAGGTACAAAAATTATTCTAAGTGACAGAGGCATTCTGCTAGGTGATGGAGATACAAAGTAAAAATGAAAGTCCTTGCCCTCAAGGAGTTTACACTGTATAAAGAGAGACAATGTGTATGATTTTGTTGAATACATAAGCAAATAGGTCCCTACTAAAGACAGTCATAGTAGACACTTCGAGTGTCTATTATGCACCAAGCACTATGATAAACACTGGGGATACAAAGAGACAAAAGACAGAACCTGTCCTCAAGGGGCTTACAATCTAATGAGAAAGCCACCACTCAAAATGAAGCAGAGGGGGAAGATGAAGAAGGTGCCTGGCATGGGCCAAGATGGAGAAGTTCAGAGGAGGATAGCCAGGTTGGAAATGAAAAGATGACTGAAAGTCAGTCTAAGGCATTTCAGCTTTATCCTGAAGGCACTGAGGAGCCCAAAGCTATAGTGTGTCATAGGAAGCTGAGGGTGTGTCATCTGAGAAAGGATGTGCTTCATCCCTATGGCAACTGCTGTCCTTGGCCCTCATCTCAGGGTCTTCCACAAGCCTGGGCCACTGTGAGGTACAATTGTCACTACTTGTAGATTCTGATCCCCATGCAGTCCCTCCCAGACTCATGGGAGAATGGAGGTGACAGACTTTCTGCAGCTGAGGCTCTTCCCCATGTGAAACCAGGGAGAACCACCCCCTTACTGAAAATGAATTTGTCCTAGACACAAGATATCCTAGTTGTAGCCCCAAGGGTTCCCAAATGTTTGCAGTCTGTGATTTGATAAAAGTAACATTTTATGGGTTAAAGTATGAGGGACTGGAAGGAGAGGGGAATGTGCTAAGGGGAGCTGTTAGAATGCTCTAGATGGGAGGCAATAAAGTTCTGATTCATAGCATTCCCACTTATTGCAATATCTTTCCACATTGTGAATTTTCCTTAATAGTTTCACTAAAGAAGCCAGTAGAGTGTAGCATCGGCTTCATTTCCATAGTTTTGATATAAGATGGCAAAGATGGCTGCTACACATTGGTGTTCGCTAAAGAGAAGTAAACAAACTTGAGGGGGATAAAAAGCTTATCAAGAATGATTAAGAAGTATCTCTAACACCACTAAATATACATGAAAAGTATCCCATTTTCTGACTCACAGATTCATGCTCTGACAGAACACTTTCAACAAGCAAGCTAACAGAGCCTTGGGTGTTTAAACAACAAACTAGACTATATTTTTCTGCAAAAAAAAAAAACATGTATGAGGCATTAAAGCAAATACTTGCTTACTAGATGCATAAGTGGCTAGCCAGAATGTTGTTTGCAACTGCAGCGTAGCTATGAAATGCTTATAGATTTCAGTGTCTTTCAAAATGATGCAAATTAATGTGAAGTTGCAACTTTCAGGGGAGGCCATGAAAAAAACCTAGGATAGACACATTTTTGGTCAGAACATTTGTTTTACAGACTACAGGAAGTGCCCTAAAGAGGCTATTTCCAAAAATAAATATTTTCTAACAGGAATAAAATTAGTCAGTAGATATTTAAAACGTCTCCTGAAGTAGAATGGAAGTTCTTTACAAGTAGGGGTTGTTTGATTCTTTCCACTTGGATTTTCAGTGCCTAGAACAGTGAGTGGAATTAAGTGGGCGCAATAACTATTTATTGAATAGAGAAGGGAAGGGAAAGAAAGAAGAAAGTGAGGTAACAGGAAGCTCTAAATATATCATCTTAGAATCCTCAGTTACATAGGGACTGCAATCTGCATTCATAAAGGGAGTTCCTATGCATGCCAAATCGAGTCAATCGATCAGCCAATCAATTAATCAGTCATTCAATAAACAAAACTAAATTCAGCATCTACGGTGTATCAGGTGCTATACTAGGTACTGGGAAAACAAAGCCAAAACTGAAACAATTCCAGCCATCAAGGACCTTACATTCTAACAGAAGACAGTATGTACATATATAATGTAACTATGGTTAAAAAAAAACTTTGAGGAAGCATGCCTGGCACAAGGGCTCTTCAAGGGCCACATGTATTGTCCCCAGAGGAAGATAACTATACGTTTCCAACTCTTGTAATAATAAATATATCCTCCTTTTCACAGGTAGGAAAAAAACTAACCTTAATTCCATCCCGCAAGAAAGATAAACACTATATCTTTAAGTCATTTGGTCTTCAAAAGTCCAGGACCTAATCACAGAAAAGGGGAATTTACATATCACAGGATCTACAAGTGCACAATGACTTAGAGAACATGGTCCAAACCTTTAGTTTTACCAATGATTAAAAATAGGCTCAGAAAAGTTATATGGCTCATTTAAAGTCATACAATGACATACAATGAATGAGTAGGGGAACTGGCATATAAATTCACAGCTTTCAACACATTATTTCATTTGATACTACAATGCCAACTACCTTGTGAACTTCATATTAATGGTGTTATCATCCCTATTTTTTTCAGTCCAGATCCAGGAACTCATTGGCATGGGCAACTTTTGGTAAGAAAATTCCCTTCAGCATGGAGCAAGGCACTGTTTTGAAACTTAAGAGTATGAGAGACTTGCCTGTGGCACTGAGATTTTTGCCAAGAGCCACATGGCTGGTAAGGCATCTTTCTGTGTATCACTCTACTCTACATCTCATCCCTTCCCATTTCACAGCTGAGGAAAGAACCTCAGAGAAGAATAGTGACTTTTTGATGGTCATAGAACTACAAAAGGTAGAATTTGAACCCTAGTCTTTCTGACACCAAATATAGCATCTTATATTATAACAAGATAACTAACACCATTCATCTTATCTGGGCTGACCACCAAGGCCGTATAGTAATCAATGAATGGTAATCAATGCCTTCCACAAGATGCTGCAGCTATCCATGTTGAATTTCCCCCTGTATCCACTTTAATTTGATTTATTCATCCTTACATCTGATTTTACAGAGGAGGACAAAAAAAGTAAACTGAAATGACACTAAAATCTCATTGCTGTCGATTTAGAAGCTTTCATGTGGAAAAAAGCCCCTTTAGCAATATATGATAAATTTACTCAACAATCTAATTAATATTCACCAACCAGTGTCACAGCAATGCATCTGGGAGATGAAATTGCATACAAGTAAACCCATGCATAGTAATAGAAATGATGGGAGATGTCATCATGCAAAGTTAGAAGCAAATATGCCCAATGAACAATTCCTATTATGTTTCTCTTTTCAAATTAGACACATAAGCCTAGAGCTCATCTGCCTGGGCTCCTGTTCTCATTAATAGTAACAAGAAAGGACCAACTTTCAAAGTGTCACAAAATATAACTGCTGTACATATGGAAAGACTCTGAAAGCACAAATCTGTTCCACCTATATATCCTTGGATGAGAAATCAGTCTCCTCATCAAGCCTACCTATATGGTCATGTCCCCCAGAACTTACATATTCTAAAAAGTCACAGGCTCAGATCTTACTGAGATAAGCAAGGAAGCTTATCTCATAGATTTATGAGCCTGATATGAAAAAGGTTTTTTTAATTACTTTGTAACTTGATACCACTGGTTTTTCAACCTAGGTTTTTTTTCACAATGAAGATGAAAGCATTAAATTGAAATAGCTCCCATCACAGACTTTTAAAGGTTCAAATGACTCAATTCATCCAGTCTATGCTTAGAGGAAGTTTGATACTTCTTTGGCAAACATTCCTAAATTTAACATAGTTGGAGTAATAGCAATTAGATTCAATCAACTTTTTTGGTGCCTACTAGGTGCCACTTCTGTACTAAATATGCTAAACACTGGGAAAACAAAATACACAAAATAGTATCTGACCTTAAGTAATTCACATTCTACTGGGGAAATCAACATGGAGATAGATACATCTATATAAAGTCTATACAGATTAACACTGTTCATTCTAGAAAGGGAACACTAAAGGCATGGGAGATCAGTAAGTAAACATGAACTGTGAACCTACCATGTGTCAGGAAGTGTGGTAACTCCTAGAAATACAAAGAGGCAGAGCCAAGAAGGCGGAGTAGAAAGACTCACCTATGCTAGGTCCTAACCCACAGCCCATGGATTTCCTCTAAAAAGAACTCCCAACAAATTCTGGAACAGTGGAAGCCACACAGCAACACAGAGAAGGAGATTTCTGTTCCAGAGAGCCCTCAAAAACTGACTCCAAAGGTCCATTGCGCCCCGGACGGGAGCGGAGCCCTCCCCCAGACCCGGCCACGTGGCACTGAGAGGAGCAAGCAGACCCAAGCAGGCTTCAGGGATGGAATCTCCAGCAGTCACAAAGGTCCGTCCACCCACAGACTCACAGGTCAGTGAGAGAGACGGGCTGAGAGGGGAGTGGGGTATCTCCGGGACTCGGACCCCCTGGGAGGAAGCCAGAGGCTCCTGTAGCAGGCAGGAGCTCAGCAGCAGCTCCATTACAAAATGTCTCTGCATAAACCACCTGAGTGAACTGAACCTGGGAGGCGGCCCTGTCCCCACCTGAGAACCAGCAGATAAGCTCCCATTGAATAGCAGCCAGGCCTGCTGCCAAAGCCCTGAGGCTGGGGAGCAGCATTTCAATCTCAGACCCCAAGCACTAGCTGAGCAGATCTGGGCCAGGGGGTGGAGAGGAATCTCAGAAGTCAAGTAACTGGCTGGGAAAATGCCCAGAAAAGGGAAAAAAACTAAGACCATAGAAGGTTATTTTCTTGAAAAAATGATTCCAACCTTCATCTCTGAAGATGAAGAAGAAAACTGCTTACCATCAGGTAAAGACATAGGAGTCAAGGCCTCTGTATCCCAAACATCTGAAATAGGTATC
>CM053769.1:483750601-483772214 GCA_028658325.1 Potorous gilbertii
GGAAGAAAATTTGGAACCCAAAATTTTGTGAAAATGAATGTAAAAAGTTAAATAAATAAATTTATATTAAAAAATAAAAAAATAAAACTTCAGAGTATTAGATTCAGGTTGATGTTTTAACTCATTGACAATTGTGGGAATATTAATCTGTTCACCTACCGAATGAAGATACTACCTATTCATCTACCCTACCACCTCCTTTCAGAGGTGTGTTGGATCCAGTTCATACCAGCTCACAAGAGCCAATTGTTAAGAGCATTTATACCTTAGAAATCACTACAAATCATAGCTTGATTTATTTTTTTGTTGATTATGTTGACTTAAGAAAGTGGTGGAAAATATTAATGATGTAAATTAAACCTGAGTTTATCATATGTACCTTTCTTTTTTGGAAAACCAACCATTAAACACTTAATTATAATATATGTAATATTTGTTATTGTTCCATCATTTCAGTCATGTCTGACTCTGTGACCACAATGGGGTTTTCTTGGCAAGGAGGATAGAATGGTTTGCCACGTCCTTCTCCAGTTCATTTTACAGATAAGGAAACTAAGGTAAATAGACTTAAGTGACTTGCCAAGGATCACATAGCTAACAAATGTTTGAAACTGAATTTGAACTTATGAAAAGTCTTTCTGATTCCAAACCCAGTGCTCTATCCACAGTACCACCTAGTTGCCATATTTGTAACGTAATGTAATGTAATATAACATGATATGATATAAAATACAATATGATATACATTGTATTATGTATTATATATAGTATACATATATATCATATATTACATCATGTCATATGTAATCTCATATGTCATATTATAGTGTAGTATAGTGTATATAGTTATATTAAACATAGAGCATTCTCCTGCTCCTTAGGCATAGATTGCTCTAGCACTTAGGAAGTTTTCTTTGATAACCATACCTAAACTTCTCTCATGGAAACTTATACCTATTGTTCCTATTTCTACTTTCTTAATTTTTTAAAAATTAATTTGTTTGTTTTCAGCAATTACTTCCATAATTCTTAAATTTTCTTCCCCTCCCTTCTCCCTCCCTCCCCAAGATGTTGTACAATCTTGTATGGGTTCTACACATACATTCCTATTAAACACAGTTTCACATTAGTCATGTTGCACAGAAGAATTAAAATGAATGAGAGCAACCATGAGAAAAAACAAAACACAACATGACACAAGAGTAAATAAGGTGCTTCCTTCTGCATTCTGATTCCATAGTTTCCTCTCTGGATGTGGATGGAATTTTGACTCAAGTCCTTTGGGGTTTTCTAGAATCACACAGAACAAATTTAATCTCCATTGCATCCACGATGACAGCATAAGAGATTGTCATGGTTGTGATATTCCAATATTTGCAGGTTTGCCATGAAGAAGAGGGTTTAGTTAGAGTTGGTCACCTTGGCCCCAAGGGGCTGAGTTAGGTTCCTGAGTTCCTATTCAAGACTCTATGATTCTAGATCATTTATTGTCCTTGGAGCTTCTGGGTCCTAATGTATACCATGAAGGGACTATACCAGATTCTCTTTACTTCCCTGCTCTGATAGTCTGTGACTGTGCTGAATGCCACTTTGACTTCATGATTATCACCCCATAAAACCAAAGTACAGGCTTTCGAGGTTTCATCGGCTGATCTCGATGCTCAAAGTCAGTCTTCTCTTGAGACCCTCCGCTCCTCTGATCACCTGGCAGGGACAATCAAGCTTGATTGCAGCATGTACCTAAATGAAAGGCAGCAAACTGGAACATTCCATAATAGGGCCACAGGATCATAGAATTTTAGAGATGAAATGAGCCTCAGAGATTTGGAAATTAGCCCTTTTGCTTTACAGATGAAGCATCTGAAGTTCAGAGACACAAAAGTAGATTCATATGAAGCCTGGGGCCAGAAAGAAACTGAGTTCAAATATGGCATTATAAGCTGTGTGACCTTGGCCAAGTCAAAGCCTCTCTGAGGTTTCAGATTCAGAAGATACTGATAGCTGTAATATTCAACTCACAGGGCTACTGTGAGATTGAAATAAGATGATATGTGTAAAAAGCTTTATTAACTTTAGAGTACTGCATAAAAGGAACCTATTCTTAAGTGAGGGTAGCTAATAGAGCACTTAGAGTCAGGAAGACCTAAGTTCAAATCTGATCTCCAATACTTGCTAGCTGTGTAGCCCTGGGCAAGTCACTTAATCCTGTTTACCTCTATTTTCTCATCTGTTTAGCAACCTATGGAAGGAAAAAGGGCAAACCACTCTAGTATCTTTGCTAAGAAAACCCCAAATGGAGTCAAGCCACGTCAGAGCTAAGTGAAAACTGACTAAACAACAATGAAATTCTGAAGTGACAATTCTGTTTTGTATTAGAAAAACACAACCTGATACAATCAAGAACATTCTGATAGAAATTCAGATCACTCAGTAAGGGAAGCATCACCACATAGCTGTTTCCTGCAATTTCTCCTTCAGAACATGCGAAGGATTGGGGATATGCAAACTACTTTTGCTCAGCACCCTTCACCACCATGGTGCTCACCTACCAACCAAGAAAGGAATGTCCTCCTTAATTTCAACCCTAGCTGCGTGCCCCATGTTAGACATGCGGGGGTTGGGCACTGGGTGAGCAAGAGCCCCAACAAAAGTAATTGGTCACTCTAGCACGCACCACTTGTACCTTTTCACTACAGAGTAAGAAATGAATCCAAAAGCTATTGATCAGAAGCTAACAGTGAAAAATCCCAGAAACTCTCTTCAGGGAACACTTGGAAAAGTGGTTTAATTAGACAGAACACTCTTGGAGGCAGCCAGAAAAAGCCACTCCTGACCGATCTGCTGGAGTTCTCAGATATTGCAGGTTTGATAAGGGAAATTCAATACATGTCACAGCTTAAAGATGTATGTTAGAGCCTAAAGGTGCAATGTATTTGGGAGCCAGACAGAACCTTCTAAACTAGAGAAAGAAAATAGATACTCTTAAGTTTATATTTAAAATGAAAAAAGGATGTTTGAAATCTAATGATGAGTTTTTTAAAAGCTATCATCCCCTAAGGGGAAAAAAGATCCTTCTCAGTCCATCCTGCTTAAATTGGGGTTTCTGTCACGTATGTAAACAAGGTAGGCCCTGCTGAAACTTCCCATGATAGCTAAGGTGTAGGAAGAACACTGAGTTTGGAAATCAGAGGAACTGAGTTTGATACTGACTCTGCCACTGTGTGACGCTGGGAAAGTCACTTACTTTTTCTAAGTCTTAGTTTTCCCATCTGTAAAATTGGGGCTCCATAGATGACATCAAAGGTCCCTTTCAGCTCTCAGTCTATGAACCTATGCAGTTAATTCCCTTTTTGTGAAGTGCTTTGCAACCCTCAAAGCATTATATAAATATTTGTTGTTATTATTAATATTATTTCTGCAAATGGGACGGTCAAGGTTATATATACTTCAAAAATGAAGGTCTAAAGGGAAACCAAGACACAGGAAAGTAAGAACCGCTGAAGGAGAAAGCTGAGTGAACAGGAGTCCAGGAAGACATTTGACAAGCTAGAAAAGTTATGATAAGGTGAAGTCTCTCCATATCCATCCCATGTGATTAATGCTGTAAAAAATAAATTCTATAGTTAAATCACTTTTTTGATTACAGAGGATTTGGTCCCAGCTCACAGGGCTGTTCCATCATAATATTTGGCTTCTTATCCATCATTCCTTTATGAAAACCATCCTTTTAGACAAAACTCTATAACGATTACAGTGAAGAGTTTTTCTTTGTTAAGTTCTGAAGATGTTTATCCTCTGCCTCATTTCTCATTTCCCAATCTCTCTCTGACTCCAGACAACAATTCCAGGTTAATTTCACATTCCCCTCTTTCATACAATCTATGGTCTAGAACACCGGTTCTTAAAGTGTGGTCCGGAGACCCCTGAAGGCCCTGAAATCTTTTCATGGAATCTTCAAAGTCAACTATTTTCATAATAACACTAAATTTTAAAATTTCTAATATGGTAGATATGGATATGCAACCCACATAAACAAAAGACTGGGGGAGCCCTCAATCATTGTTAAGAATGTAAAAGGGTTTTGAGACCAAAAGATTGAGAACCACCACTTCAGCTAAACTGAACCACTTGCTGTCAATGGCATTCCATCTTCTGTTAGTACATCTTTGTACCAGCCATCCTCACGACAGGATTTCACTCCCCTTCTCTTTGCTAACTTTTATTACCCTAAATTAAGGTTCAGCTCAAATATCCTCTCTCATATTAGACTTTTCCTGATCCCCAACCCCAAACCCTGCCCAATTGCCAGGGCCTGCCCTTTCAGAAATTACTTTGTATGATTGTAGCTACTTATCAGTTTTTGTCATGTTCCCACTAATTAGGATGGAAACTCTTTGAGGTTAGGGATTGTTTAACTTTTGTCTTTGTAACCCTGGCTCCTAGCATAGTCCCTAACACATAGAAGGCATTTAATAAAAACTTAGTGAGTGAGTAAAATTCACCAGCCACACCATGGGAATTTCCTCTCTGAGTTACCTCTTGCCCACTGTTGGCATTTTCTTTCTACATCTACTCTGCTCCTCTACTCATTTCTTTATATCCTCTACCAGAATAATCTTTATTATACAGCCTTTGTTGTGTCATACCTTGGTCCAGAAGTTTTCAGATGCCCCTATAAATAAAGTCTAAAGAGGGAAAAAAACTTACCCTGGCAGTCAAAACTTTCTATGATCTAGCACTAACCTATCATTCTAGCTTACTTTTTTAACTCTTAATCAACCAATAACCATTATTAAGCCATTTATATATTATACACCAGACTCACTAGGGATATGAAGAAAAGTAAAAATAACCCCTGCCCTGAGGAAACTTACATTCTAATTGAGGAGATTAATGTACATGGATAGGTATTATACAAGATGCATAAAGAATACAAGACAGCCCTAGAAGGAAAGGTGCTCTTTTAGAGGAGTATGAGAGACTGGGAAAAGCCTCCTGAAAAAGGTAGCATTCTCTTTACTGTTTCACAAGCCTGGAATCTCCCTTTTCCACCTCTTCACCTCCATGTTCTTTAAAATCCAAAGCAAATGACACCTAAACTAAGAAGTCTTTTCTGGTCTTGCTTAACTTTCCCTCAGACTTTCCTTGGGGCTTAGTTTTGTGATTCTCTTTGGGATTCTTTCTATGTGATTCTTACGTAATGTAATACACAATGTTTGCGACTTATCCCTCTGCTAAACTATAAAATCCTCAAGCTGTTATTTAACCTGTACAAATTGGTGCCTACTTGCCTTTCCAGTTATGTCATATTCCTCCCCTTCACTTATACTCTTTCACAGTCAATTTGGTCTACTTAATGCTCCTTACACAAAACATTCCATCTCCTACCTCCAGCCCTTTGTATCAACTGTTCCCATGTTTGGAATATTCTCCCTCCTGGCCTTCACCTTTAAAATTCTCACATTTCTACAAAGTATAGCTCTGATATCATGAAATCATTTCCTACCTGAAACATTTTCTAATCCCCCTGTGTTTAATGCTTTTGGTCTCTTAAAATTACCACGTAAGCACTTTGCATTTACATATTTATTTCCATAATGTCCCTCTGATTTCTACTGTAGTCATCAGAATACAAATTCCTTGAGCACACAAGCTGTTTTCATTTTTGTCTTTATATCCAATTTCTCAGCATAGTCACCTACCCATAGTTGCACTTTAAAAATATTTGTTGAGTTCAATTAAATTGATATAAAATGAAGCTTCATGACACAGATCCTGCCTATACATGTACCCACATGCCATAAGTAATTAATTTATTTTTACTATCATTGTTGGAAAACTTTGGTCAAATTCTTTGTTGATTTGAAATCAGCCCACAGTATAAAGTTTTGTAGAGTTTGAGACTGGTTATTTTATTGTAATCATTCTGGTTATTTCTAGTGAAAAGATACAAATTCACTTTATATATCAGGAATAATTTTTTTTTAAGAGAGGGCAAAGGATTGCAGACTACGTAGAAATCTCATGTAGATATATCATGATAACTTGGAAAATGATCAGCACCAAAACTTAAATTTGTCATATTCTAAAATACAAGAAGTGACTTATTTTTTATTTGAGCAATGCCTCCAAAATAGATGTCTATGTATAGTCAGACCACCCACTTATTAGAGAAAATAACAAAATCAATACAGAATTAGGAAAATAAAAGTGAGAATATATTCTATGCAAATGGGGCAATGTAACACCAAACTGACCTTTTTGAATAACTAATTATACCCACACAATATTGGAAATAGACAAAAGAGTAAACATTGACACAGACTCCTATTATTTCTGGAAAAGTTTAACCAATATAAAGTAGATACCATACCAATGAGATCAAAGGAGCCTAGAAAGTATCTCAGTGAGCAAATACTTTGTCTCCTAATAAAGTAAAGAAATAATGATAGCCAAGAGCAACAACATTTTAGAACATGAACTCCTTTGTAAAACCTTTTAAAAGATTATGTTGGAATATTGTGAGTATCATTTCTTCATAAAGTAGTGAGAAGCAGTAAAGGGCAAAACAAGCTCATAGAGAGCTTGTCAAGAGATCTAATTAACCCAGATCATCCTGAGGACATTAATGATGAACCTGGAAGGAGGTTAAGGGAAACAAAATGGAAAAGATGTGTCAAGATAACTATAACAAGCTATTTTCTTCTTCAGCATCATTGGGTCCACATTTGGATTCAAGTAAAGAGTCCCAAATGTGCTCTCTAAGGAAGCTTAAATGACATTAATGAAAACAAAGATAAGAAGAGCAGCTGGATTAAACTAAGTGTATACAAAGTAAGTCAGTGCTGGAGGCAAAACAACATTGAAGGATAAGTTCTTGAGACATAAAAAAGGGAAAATAAATGCTTGGAAAACACAAGAAACCTAATTATTCTTAAAACAAAAAAATAGCATGACAAACAAAACCTGTCCATTGCTTACTCTACAATCTCTAGAAAATCTCAATGAAACTAACAAAGACCTAAAAGGTCGTTCTTGATGACATTATGAGAAGATAAAAAGAAAATATTAGCAATTTACATCTAACATATACCATTTTTTACACTCACGCAATTAAATGAAAGGTAGAAAAAATATGAGATCTTACCAAGCCAAGTATTTGTTGACAATAAAAAATGCAAAATTAATTTTGGTTTGGTAAAGCAAAAGTCTAACTCAAAGACTCTCCACTAACAAGATGTCTTCCATGCTTATTTTTAACTCTAGATTCTTTCAAATGTAAAACAGAGTAAAATGATTATTAATATCAAGTAAGATATAACATGGAGATGTACATTTATTGAAATCACTTTTCATGGTCATCAATCAAGTACCTGTTAAGGACAACTTAATAAGTATCTATGTTGTGTCAGGAACTATGCTAGGCACTAGAGATATAAATACAAAAAGAATCTACATTCTATCAACAGAAAATTACAAATGTATGTGTAGACAGATAGATAGATAGATAGATAGATAGATAGACAGACAGACAGATAGATAGATGGATGAATAGATGGATAGATGGATGCATACAGACAGATGAATATAGATAGATATAGAGAGATTGATCTCCAGTACATAGCATAATTCCTCACACAAACTGGATATTGAATAAAAGCAGTTCAGCAATAAAATGGAAAGAGGGTTTGACCTGAAGTCAGGAAAACTTTAGTTCAAATCTAGCCTCAAATACTCACTAGCTTGTGACCCTAGACAACTCACTTAAATTCTGTTTGCCTTGGTTTCCTTATCTCTAAAATGGAGATAATAACATAAGCACCTCCCAGGTTGTAGAGATAAAGTGAAATAATATTTATGAAGCACTCTGCAAACCCCAAAATGTTATATAAATACCGATTGTTATTATGAGGAAAACAACTACTAATAAATATTTATAATTGATGATCACAGCTACTACTTTTATGAATTTATATCTCCTTGTTTTATGCTTTATATAATAATACTAAGAGTTGTCTTGATTATATCCATATAATACAGGGATATGTAGGATACACCTACATGGAGGTGAAGGAGTGGGGAGAGATACAACTCTTTCAGGAAAAGAACCAAAGTTCAAATCCAGTCTCAGATATTCACTAGTTGTGTGACCCTGGGCAAGTCAATTAATTGAGTTTGCCTCAAAAATAGACCTAGGACAGTATAGCAGGGGGGAAGCTGTCTTGTCTTTGAAAAACTGCAAGATATTTTAAAACATGTATTCAAAAATCATTTATTCATCACTTATTCTACACCAGCTATTAGGGCAATAAAGATAAAAAATGAAAAGACCACGTCTTGAAAGACCTTGCATTCTGTTTGGGGGAGAAACAAGTACCAGGCAACTACAAAATCATTTCACAGGGGCATCAGGGCACCAGAATTAGAAGGATTAGAGTAATATTTTTGTAGGAGGTAATACTTCAGGAGAGCTTTGAAGAAAGTGAAACATTCTATATGGTGAAGGTGAGGAGGGAGTATGGGCCAGGCATAAGGTGCAAAAGCACAAAAACTGGAGATTAAATGACATACAGAAAGAATAGCAAGTAGTTCAGTTTGTCTGAAGATTAGAGGCTTTAAGACCTAATTATGATGGGATTTATATGCCAGATATAGTAGTTTATATTTTATCCTGGAATTAACAGGGAGCCATGGAGGTTCTTGAGCAGAAGAGTGTCTTAGGAATATCTATTTGACTTAAGAGAAGCCTGGAAAGACTTACATGAACTAATGCTGAGTGAAAGGAGTAGAACCAGGAGAACTTTGTACACAGAAACAACCACGGTGGGCAAACAATTTTTCTGCTAGACTTAGTACTTCATTGAAATGCATGAACTTAAAAAATTTCCAATGGACTCTTGAGGCAAAATGCCTTCCACATCCAGAGAAAGAACTATGGAATTTGACAACAGAATGAAGCAGACCATTTTCTTTTGTATTATGTTTTGGGTTTTTTTATGGTTTCTCTCATACATTTCAATTCTTCTGTGCAACATGCATTTAATAGGAATGTCCATGTAGAATCTATATAAGATTGTATGCTGTCTCAGGGAGGGAGTGGGGGGGTGCATTTATAGGGAAAATAATCTAAGATATATGGAAGTGATCGTCTAACACTGAAAACAAATCAAATAATTTCATTAAAATTAAAAAGGGAAAATCAATTTGACAACACAAAATTAATAGATTTAGACTTAAAAAGTATGTTGGATGCCATGTAGTACAACTGCCAGATTTTACAGATAAGGAGACTGAAGCCCAGGGACATGAAGTTATTTGAGTAATTTTAGACAACTATTAAGTATCAGAGGCTGGATATGAATCTAAATCCTCTGTCTAGAGTCATTTTTTTCTACTGTACCACACTGATCTCAAATGTCTTTTCCAGAACTTATATCTAAGATTTTAGTTGCAAACACTAATGTTTCCTCTCTCCTGTCTATACTTTCTCAGACGATGACAAAGGAGAAACTCCAGATGGTCTCTTTATTCACATTCTAATAACCCAGGTATGTTTGCAACAGTATAAGAAAGAAATTGAACATGAGGGCTGGCTTCGAGTGTGCAGGGACTTCCATAATTCCCTCTATGCTTGAGATGAAATGATAGACAAGTGTCACTTTGGAATCCCAGAGAGCAACACGACAGGACAGATGAAGCATGAGATTAGTAGGACAGGAACCAAACAAAAATAGTGCTAGCAACTGTTAGTCAATGTGAAAAGTCTACGGCCAGAGCAAACAAGATCTCAGGTGGGGGAAATGGACTAGCAGGAGGAACTTGAGAAGACTGCCATATGACAGCAATCAGATTAACACAAATGGCAAATCCCACAATGATCCCCAAGAAAAGGAAAGTAGTGGAGTATACAGGTCAATGAACTTTACTTCAAATGCTAGTAAAATTTTGAAATGTATTAAAAAAGCGATGGTGTGCAAATGTTTAGAAAAGGAAGCCATCATCACAAAGAGTCAAGTGGCTTTATCAAAAAAATAAAACCATGACTTATTGATGTTATTTACTTTTTTATCAGTGCTACTGAATAAATAGGGAGTAAATTGCCCAGGGGATAGAATGTCAGGCATGGAGTCAGGAAGATACATTTCCCCGAGTTCAAATATGGCCTCAGATATTTGCTAGCTGTGTAACCCTGGGAAAGTCACTTCACCCAGCTTGCCTCAGTTTCCCCATATGTAAAATGAGCTGGAGAAGGAAATGGTCAACAACTCCAGTATCTGTGCCAAGAAAGCTCCAAATGAGATCACAAAGAGTTAGACATGACTGAAGAAAAACAAAAATCAAACGAGTACACTAAGGGAATTCTATAATTATACCTCATCTAGATCTTGGTCTACTTCTTGTGGAAGAGAAAGATAGCAGGGAAATAGATAATAATATATAGGAGGATTCAGAATTGGCTGAATTCTAAGACAGAACCAGACCAAGGCAAGACTAAATAGGGCCCACCATCCTACTCAAAAGTGCTCAAGGGAAGGAGGTTGGCTCTACTATGTAGTACTAGATGAGGAACTAAAGCTAGAGAGGGAAAGCAATAAACATTTATATAACATCTAATATGTGCCAAGCACTGTGCTAAGAGCTTTTCTTAAAATATAATTTCATTTGATCCTCACAACTACCCTGTGGAGTAGGTTCTAATATTGTTCTTATTTTACTGTTGAAGAAATTGAGGCAAATGGGGATGAAGTGAATTGCTCATGATCACACAACTAGCAAGGATCTGAGCCAAATCTGAACTCAAGATTTATTGCATCTAGGCCCAGAACTCCAACCACTGTACCACCAGCTGCTTTCAGCTAAAGATATGAATAGATTTTTAAAAATTACTGATCACTATAAAATGATATTGTAGATCTAGAGATACTCCAAATAAAGAAGCAAATAGTTTCATAACAACTTCATGAAGTCGATAAAAGGAAAAAAAATGGATTTTCCACAACATAACATGAGTACCTGGAAGAAATAAAAAAAATAAAATATCTTGAGGAAAGAATTGGAATACATAGCTTAGAAAAGAAAGTAGTCAATCTTTCCAAAGTAAATGACTTCCTGTGAACTAGAATATGCCAAACAGAAATCAATGACTCCATCAGACAGCAAGAAATATGGTAACAAAATCAAAGGCTTGAAAAAAATAGAAAAAAGTATAAGATATCTGATATCAAAAACAACTAACATATAAAAGAGATCAAGAGATAGTTTTTTAAATCATGAGACACTCTAAAGAAATCATAAATGAAAACTATATAAATCTATTAGAACTCCAGAGCAAAGAGGAAAAGTCTTAGGAATGTCATAGCAGAAAACTAGAACTCAAATTTTAAAATTCTGTAAATATTCATAGAGGAATTCAAGGAACTCCAGTCATGGTGTGGAATACAATTTAATTAGAGTTTAAATTATTTGGATGATTTTCTTAATGGAATAAAAATACCACTGAAAGAGAATACTACTTAATGTGTTCCATATTAAAGTCCTCCTCTGAGGTTTCATTTTGGTTTAAAGAGAATTCTGGGTCCTTGGGAGCTAGGCCAAAAGAACACAAACTCTTGTAGGTCCTAGAGGCTAGCAATGTTTTGAATATACACCTAGCAAGAATTCCAAGTCTGTCATCTAAGAATCAGCCTAATTAAATTCAGAGTTCACCATCTGAAGTTTAATGATGGAAAAATTGACTTTTTCAACCACAGCAAGTTTACAGTGACTATCTGCTAAGACATAGAAGTAACAGTTATTAAGCATCCATTGTTTACAGAACAATGTACTAGGTGATGATAGACACAAAGAATTTAGAACCCAGTACCAATATCAAATCCTTCAAGAATCTCTGACAATGCTAGTTAGTAATCACTTTATATTTCAAACTTCATAAAGCATTTTATTTTTTTAACTCTCTAATTCACACACACACACATATACATACGTAAGTTTGTATGTATGTATATACATATATATATATATATGTATATAATATTATGTCATTGTAGTAAGTCATGTAGTCTGTGAAGACATTACTTTCAGGCCAAAAAATGGACATTGGAGACACATAGTGAGTGTAAGATGAAACACATTAGGAAAGAAGGGTGGAGCAGGAGCACAAAGATAAGAAATATATGGGACAGAAAAATGAGGCAGGGGTAACCAGTGAATAACCTTCTCTATACAGTGTCAAAAGACCTCAAGGAAATCCCCAGGCATGAGAGGGTTGGGTGGACTAGGGAAGGATTTCCAGGAGAAAATGAACAAGAGTCAAGTAACATGAGGAAGAGTGGAGGGATGGAATTCTGTACTATTAATCTGAGTATCCACATACAAGAGATTAAAGGTCAAAGTACCAAACTACAATTGTCAGTAGTAATGTCTTATTTCCCTCATAGACTATAAGCTCAATGAAGACAGAGAATGTGTTTTACCTACTAGCTTATGTTCAGCAAACAGTTCATGTTGAATAAATGCTTGTCATTTATTTAACTTTATTATCCATATATAAATCTGGCATGAGTGGAATTGGGACTTTAATACATAACAAAGAACAGGTCTAAATATATTATGACTTAATCACAGAAGTACTTCTTGAGAACCTACTTAGTGCCATGGGATCACAAGATTAAGGTTATAAAAGATCTGAAAGAGCATCTAGTCCAGGGTCTACTCTGCCATATGGATTGATCAACAATGCCAAAATAAGTAAAATGGCACATTTTCTAAACTTTTTGATGCCCTTTCACTAGAGCAGTAACAATGTGCACAGTAGGTATTTTTAAAAATATAGTTATAAAATTGAACTGAATTGAAATGTGTAGAAGTTACAAAGAGGCAAATTTAGATGTAAAATCAGGAAAAACTACTCACTAGTAATTGTCCCAAAGTGGAATGGACTGACGTGGGAGACAGTACGTTCCCCTTCTACAAAGATTTTCAAGAAAAAGACAGGTGAACATTTGACCACATGACAAAGGGTATGCTTATCTAGGTTTGATTTGGACTGAATGGACAGTAAGGTCTCTTTCCTCCCTGAAATTCTGTGATTTTGTGAAATCTTAAGGATTGTTGTCATGAAGAGTTTTAGAGGTTCGGGCGAAGGAAAAAGTTACCCCATGTCTACTGTCATTTTCCTTAAGAATCCCTGTTCCACTCACTGGCAAATCAGTCTTTTCTGATTCATGTCCATATTAAAGTGTTCCCTTGTAATGAGGATCCAATTAATTGATTCCCTCCAGTTTGCACCATTAAATTCTGTGGAATTAAGATGAATTTACACTTATGTAAGAAACATTGCTCCAATGCCTCCTGCTGCTGTCCTCCTGCTGACTACTTCCCATTACAATAGCCCAGTAATTGAACTAGCTTTGCAACAACTCACATTCGACTAGCATGGCAATGCCAGCCTTGCTCTAACATTTCAAGGATCCATGATTTCACCAGCATGTGTCCTATCTCTACCAATTCATTTTTGTAACTCCTTTACTCCTTAATAGATGTTCTTCTGAGGATTCCATGGCTGTAAAATTCATCACCCTGTAGTCAAATGGGTGATGAGCTTCTATGAACTAGACTAGGCTGGCCCTCTGATAGAGATGCAATGTATATCAGTTGGCCCAGACTCAAAACTTCTTCTCCCTAACAGAACATACCAGAAATTTTGCTCCATCATCAAAGCCTTTGAGAATCTATAATCATGTTCATATCACAATGAAGAATCTGAAAAAAATTTGTAGATTCCTGTACAAAATAGGTTCTTAATGAATACCTCTGGATTCGATTGGAAGGCACTGGGTACATAAAGACAAAACCCCCAAACGGTCCCTGCTGTCTACCGAATCATGGCTCCAAATCTCTGTTATTTGCAAACTTTGCATCTTTGGACAACTCTTACAATTTCTCTATTTCTTATTTACTTCTTCTACAATACGAATGAACTGAATTTGATCATTTCTAAAATCCATTCCACCTATAGTAAAGCAGGAAGTGTTGTATGTGTGCTCTTGGATCCCCAGTACCCTGCACACGTTGCAGGCCCTTAATAGATGTTTGTTGTTTGAATGTGTGCTCCAGTACTGTGGCCAGATGAAATGGAGGTGAAAGTTATGAGCTGATGAGCACCAGAGAAATGGAGAGCACTGGTTGATCACAGTTAAATTGGGGTGTACTGTCATAACGGGCTGCTAGGACCACATTGCAGTGGGGGATTTAAGAAAAAAGTGGCAGAAGCAATAAACTTATCAAATCCTGTCTCAGGTACCTATTAACTGTATGACCCTAGGCAAGTCACACAACCTCTCTCTATGCCTCAGTTTTATCATATGTAAAATATGGGGGTGGACTCCATGGTCTCTAGGGTTCCCTCCAGTTCTATGTCTGATCCTACAAAGAGGTGGTACAATTATCTATTATGCCTATTACCCCAGAACAAAGTGTTGTAGCCTATCAGATATGGGCCCTAAAGCAAATCCATTCTTATTAAGCATGTAGAGACCCTTCTACATGTATTAAGTGCATAAGACATTATAATTGGTTCTGTGGAGAAAAGCCAGAAGAAAAAATTTTCCCTCCTTCCTGAAGGGAAGACATATATAATCCCATTGGAAAAGTAGGGATATGTATGCATGAAAAATAATTAAGAGTTATTACAAAGAAAAAGGTGCCTTTCTTATGGAAAGAATACTGTATCAGAGTCAGAGGAAGTAGATTTGTAGGTTTGAATCTTGCCCAGTTTCCTTGAATTAGATCATCTCTGAATTTCCTTCCTCCTCCAGCATGCCATGATTCAAGGACTCCATTTACCAACTAAGCCTTATTTCCCAAATCTCTGCTTCTATGCTTCTGAGGTTCCAATTCTGACTCTGTCTTTTATAACTGGTATGATTTTGGACAAGCCACTTAACTCTCTGGGCCTCAGTTTCTTCATTTGTAAAATGAGAGACTTGTACTAGATGTCCTTGAGCATTCTTTCCAACTATAAATCTATAATCTTTTGATCCTATAATATGGAATCTAGGCCACTTTCTAAAGTATGAGTAACCTTTTTTTATGTCATGGATCCTGTTGGCACTTGGGTGAAAATTATGGACTGCTCAAATGGACTTTAATATTTTAAAATTTAGGAAATAAAATATGTAGAATCCCAAAGAAACCAATTATCCTGAAGTAGTTCTCAAAATCTTTTTTTAATTTCATGGACCCTGGACTGAAAATACCTGTTCTAAATACATAATATCTGCAGTGGAAGGGATGATGGGTGGAGAGTCAGATGGCTTGTGCTTAAACACCAGCTCTACCAATACTACCTATGTGACCTTGGGCAAGTGACTAGGTCTCAGTTTCCTCATTTGAAAAAAATCAGTGGACTAGATGTACATCCTGGCTCTGTATTTAAGATCTTATAATCCTATGATCTTAAAAAGAGAACATGCCCAGAAAATCTGACGGTGACATGATTTTGAGGATTTTGCAGATTTTGAGGAATAACGACGGCGAATTGTATTTCTATAGGTCTTTAAATTCCCAAAGTGCTTTCCTCCCCACAACCCAGTGAGATGGGGCATACAAATATTAAAATTGTCCCCATTTTACGGATGAAGACACTGAAACCCAATTGGCTGAAGTGACTTGCCTAGGGTCACCTAGCTATTAAGTGCCAGATGTGAACTTTGAACCCCAATTTCCCAAATTGAAGCACAGATTTCTTTCTACTATACCATTACGATTCTCTACACTTTTGGATGACATAAAATGCAACATAAATACACATACATGCCTTAAAACAAAATTTGAGTAATATTATATAACTGCCTGCTACTTCCAAACCCTGGTATGACTTGCCCCCTGCTCTGCTTCCATCCTATTGTCAAGGGCTATTAAGACCCAAATTTACATCAATATCTTTGAAGACTAAGCAAAACAGAACCAAGCCAGTTCTTACATGACCTTATACCTAGAGAGAACAGTTATGAAATGAGGGACTTGGAATAAGTAATCTCTAAGATCCCTAACAGTGTTTAAATTTATGAATCAATGAATCTCTTTTCTATACCTAACCTGGAGTAAGCATTGAATAAATGGGGTTTTTTGGATGGATGGATGAATATCATTTTGTTCAATTGCAAAGTATGGTATAAAAAACCTTGGATTTCGTTCCAAGGGCAGTGACTCAAGTCCCAATTCTGATATGTGGCAAGTCTTTTCCCCTAATTTCCTCATCTATAATACAGGGTAAAATGTAGGTGTCAATCTTGCAGAATTGTTATAAGGAAAAATCTTTGTAATATTTAAAATGTTATAATTTAAGTTCTCTTACAGAAGAGTCTATTTCATTTGAGCTTTGTGTCTCTATTATGCAGCAGTGCCTAGCAGACTCTTTTAAAGGAACCATAATTTCATTCATCCAGGGAGCTCCCCATGAGGAAATGCACTCTCCCATGGCAGATGGGCATCTGATCTGCATCTTGTAGTCCATCAAAAAGTATTTATTAAAGCACTGTGTTTAAGAATGTGTTCATTCATTTTATGAATGAACCCTCCATATCTACTCTTCCTGGCTTCTCTGCCTTCCTTCAAGTCTCAAATAAAATCCTACTTTCTGCAAGAAATCTTACCTAATTCCCCTTAATGTCAGTGACTTCCCCTTCCTGAGATTATCTTCAATTTAATCTGCACATACCTATTTATACACATTAGGCTATTAGCTCCTTGACAGTAAAGACCTTTTCTGTGTCTTTCTTTTGCTTAGCACAGGATCTCCATTGCTTAGCACAGTATCTGGTGTAATAAGCATTTAGCAGGCAGCTAGACAGTACAGGGAAAAGAATGCTGAAGTTAGGGCCCGGAATCAAGAATACATCTTCATGCATTTAAATCTTGCCTAGACACTAGTTGTGTGACTCTGGACAAGTCACTTTCCCCGGTTTGGCTCAGTTTATCATCTAAAATGATATGGAGAAGGAAATAGCAAACCATTCCATTAGACATGACTGAGACAACTGAAAAGAGTTGGAATTTAGTAAATGTTTGTTGCTTCAACTTACTGATTGCTTATTGTAACAGTCCCTACTCACAAGAAACTCACATTGTAATGTGAAAGACAGCAAGAATGTCCATAAGTATGTAAAGAACAAATAGAAAGAGAATAAATATGAAGCAATAAGATATAATGGTTTGATACAGATGAAAGGGTGAGGAATGCTTCGTGTAGAAGTTGGCGCTTTACTTAGGTCTTAAAGGATGAGAAGGATGCTTTGGGGTAAAGGTGAGGAAGCAGTGAATTCTAGACACAGAGGATAGCCTGTACAAACGTATGGTTATAAGAGATGGAGTGTATCCATCTCTTGGAGAGAGGAACAAAGAGAAGGCAAGCTTGGTTGGATCACAGAGCTCAGGACAGGGAGCAATGTGTAATGAGATTGACAAGACTGAGACCAGGTTGGATAGAACTTTAAAAGCTAAACAGAAAAGTTCTTTTGGATACCAGAGATAATCATTAGCTTTTATTGAGTATAGGAGTCATATAATCCGATATGCATGTAAGGAAAATCACTTTTGGAGTCATATGACGCAAGACCTTAAGTAGTCAATAAGGCCAGTCAGGAGATTATTACAATAACAAAGGTGATTCGAAGGATGATAAACTAAGGTTGTAATTATGTGAATAAAGAGAAACAGGGTCATTTGCAGCAGAGATGTCAGAAAGGTGAGGACTGGAAAAAAGACCATCAGATTTGACAATTAAGAGATAATTCATAATGAAGACCATAGTTTCAGCCAACTGATGAGGTTAGAAGGCAAAATTCAAAAGAATGAGGAGTGAGAGGAGAGGAAGTGGAGACAGAAAATATAATTAGCTTTTTTCCTAGGAGTTTGGCTGAGAAAGAGAAGAGAAGAGAAATGTGGGATCATCACTTGAGATGAGTGGTGTCTAACAAAATCTGTCTTTTCAAGGGGAGGGCGGCACTTGGGCATGTGTGAAAGCAATAGGAAAGGAGCCAGTAGGGAAAGGTTGAAAATGAGAGCTAGAAGGAGTTTGGGAATATAATCTGCTGGAAAAGATGGGGAAAGATAGAATCAAGGACACATAGACATGAAGCTCAGCCCTTGTTCTTTTGGACATTATAATCGAAAATAGTCATTTAAGGACATTGTTATTTTTCACCATAACAGAAACAAAAAGAGCATCTTTGGATGCAACATGTGTGACTAGCAGAAAGAAGTCATTGTATAATAAACACATTTGCAAATTTACAGTAAATGAATTTTGGGGCAAATAAGAAATTCTTCTTAAGATCATATATCAAGAGATGGAAGGAACCACAATCTTATACAAGTGAGGAAAGGGAAGAACAGGGTGAAAAAGAAGCCTGCCAATGTCACACAGGTAGTCAAGGATCATGGGCAGTATTTGAATCCACGTCCTCGAACTCCATGTGGAATATTCTTCCCACTCTACTGTAGTACCTACCAGTGTCTCTCTTTCAGGTGTGACTCAAATATAAAAGCTCACACAAAGGGCAGGACTTTTATGAGGTCTCAGGTACCTGAAGCAATGGGGTTGCGGTGCTCTTAGAGTAATTAGAAAAGCTAGGAACAAGTGAACCTTTCCATTCATGACCTAGAATAGAAACTACATAAGGACTCAGGTTGGGTGTCATTCGTCTAAGTTAGAGGGCAGCATGAGAAGGGAAAGAGGTGAGTAAATCAGAAGGCAGACTAGGTCTGCCAGGGAAGATGCTAGAGGAAAAATGAAGAGGAAAAATAAAATCAAGCCAGAAACATGTAGCACACTATAGTGGCAGGAAACCAGAATCACAATCTCCCAGAACCTTGGTCAGTTCCCAAATCAGGCCCAGGAAGGAAGATCCAAGCAAACATGAATTAGGATACAGAAAAGGAAGCCTGTAGCATCGTCTATGAAAATGACTCTAAGAACAGCTAACATAAGGAAATTCCTTTCAAGTAGCAACCTGTTTATTATAGTCAATTGAAAAATAAAGGGCCCTCTACCCAGAAAGCACTGAGGCACCCAACACTACCTTACTACCCACCTCCTTCTTAGCATTTAAGCATCAATATCCTGGTTGTTGCAAGAATTTTACTGTGATGAGATCAGGTAGGGGTGACACCGATCCATGACACCCCTGTCAAACAACCATCCTGGCCTCTGGCTGTTTGATTCAAATTCATAACACAGAAATATAGGAAAGAGAAAGTAAGGAAACTATAGCTCACAAAAATATAGTACTGAGAAGCATCTAGGTATGTGCAAATGAAGAAGCAAGTTCCCTGAAAATCTCTAGTCTGTCCTGATCTGAAACAGGCCTGGTAGTCCTGGATGCTGCTTCAAATAGGTGCCAACTCTAAACCCTAGGATGCAAATGTAGTCCGAAGTCTGGGCTTGCTCAAATGCTGTTTAAAATACACATCCCATAATGGCCATGCTGAACTTGCCCAATGGTTATTCTCCAAAGAAAAACCTGTATTATGCCTGCATATATCCATCATTTGTTTCCAGTCTGACTTGGATTTTCTGGCAAAATGTTCCCATAAGGGTGAATCCTTCACCTAGAATGCCTGTGTAGCTGGTGCTTCCTACTTCTCCCTCCTCTTCTCCACCAAATTACCTTATATTCATTTTGTCTATCCTTGCATGTATACTTAGGATCATAGATATGGAAATGAAAATCACCAACCTCCTAATTTTACAGATGAGGAAACTGAGTCTTACAGAACAGAAATTACCTCCCCAGGGTCACATAGGTAGGAAGCATGAGAAATGGTATTTTAACTCAGTGTCCTTTCCATGTCTCCCTCAAAATAAGGGAAGTTTCTTGTGGACATGGACTGTTAACATTTTTTTTCCTTTTTATTCACATGGCCTGGCACATAGGAGGCATTAAAAACTGCTAATTTATTACCATCCCATTTAAAGAGATAAGGAAGGGATGCAATTCTTTAAAAATATGATTTGGCAGGGAGAGTGACTAGCTCTCTCTCTAAAAAAAAAGAATATTGGAGACAATCTATTTCTAAAGAGAAAGGTGACAGATTATAGGTGTTGAATGAGGCATACACTGTCAGACATCCATGTTGATTTGTTCATGCTTAACTGTACTTATTACTACAAAGGAGGGATCTTTGGGCAGGGAGTTTATTGGTAAGTGACAACAATGCAAAAGAGAGCATCAATTTTTTAAAAGATGGAACTAAACAAAGTTGACCTTGGGTAATTTTTCTGTGCCTTTTAAAAATATTATTACTACAACAGATGAAAAGCCCCAGACATGCTCAGTAGGCATATAATAAACAGAGAACTAGGACTTATCAATTGACAAGTTATCATCTGAATATAAATCAACAATTCTATAAAATTTGGCTTCTAGGCCCAAACATGCCACAAAGAGGTTATGTAGCATTCATTTTTCCCCACCAATGAACACAGGAGCTAAAAATATGAGTTTTAAGACTAACTACTTTCTCTCCCTTTGTTAGCTTTCTCACCATCAAATTTGTTTGCACCAATATCAACATCAAAACTTTCTATGTGCAATATTGATGTACAAATTTAAAGACACTTCCACTCCAAATATTCATATGTACTATGTGTGCCCAAGTACAGCCTTCTGGGCTCTTATTGGTCTGATCAGCCAGTGGTAGACACACTGTGCCTTGACCTCAACATAGTGATATTATTTTGTTACTCATCAAGCATTGACAACAACCAGCATCTTATTATAGTTTTCCCTATATTCTTTCTATAAATCATAAAGGCTAGCCCATCTCCTAAAGTCATCATTTGAAGGAAGCATGCCCCAAGTCCAAAGATGAATTTTTCTGTCTTCAATGGTCACTTGGACACTTTACTACTGGCAATCTAACTACTGGAAGTCTTGGTCCACAAAAACGAGAAGCAGAAGTAAGATACATGAGGAAAAATTCAATCTGGAGCTAGGTTCCGTGAGAGGAGTAGGAGAAGGATTTGAGCTGAATAAAGAGAACATACCTGGTGATTTGGGGAAATTGGAACTTGTGAAGGTGGCAAACACTGAATTTGAGAATAGTTGAGGAAAACACGGGGGGGGGGGTGGAACTAGCTGAAGAAGGAAAAGAACTGATGTTAATAGTCCTGAAGAGAAGAATTTAAGGAAAAGGAGAAGTGAGTTAATAAGTAAAAGAAAGAAATTTGCAATTAAAATAAATTGGTAATTGGAGTAATAGCTAGGATTTGTATAGTACTTTTTTTGCAAAGTACTTTATGTATATTAGCTCACTTACGGGGTAAGAGCTGTTGTTAACACCATTTTGCATATGAGAAAATTGGTCCTGAGAGAAGTTAAAAAGGAGGAGGGGGGAAGAGGAAGAAGAGGAGGAGGAGGAGGATGAGGAGGAGGAGAAGAAGAAGAGGAGGAGGAGGAGGAAGAAGAGGAAGAAAAGGAAGAGGAAGAAGAAGGAGAAGGAGAAGAGGAAGAAGTAGAAGGAGAAGGAGAAGAAAAAGAAGGAGAAGAAGAAGGAGAAGGAGAAGAAGAAGAAGAAGAAGAAGAAGAAGAAGAAGAAGAAGAAGAAGAAG
>CM053769.1:483772714-483856804 GCA_028658325.1 Potorous gilbertii
GAAGGAGAAGGAGAAGGAGAAGGAGGAGAAGGAGAAGAAGAAGAAGAAGAAGAAGAAGAAGAAGAAGAAGAAGAAGAAGAAGGAGGAGGAGGAGGAGGAGGAGGAGGAGGAGGAGGAGGAGGAGGAGGAGGAGGAGGAGGAGGAGGAGGAGGAGGAGGAGGAGGAGAAGGAGGAGAAGGAGAAGAAGGAGAAGGAGAAGAAGAAGAAGAAGGAGAAGAAGGAGAGGAAGAAGAAGGAGGAGGTGGAGAAGACACGCCTATGGTGCCTCCTATGGACCAGGCACTTTGCTAAACACTTTCATCTCATTTGATCCTCACAAAAATCCTGAGGTAACCATTATTATTACCCCCATTTACAGATGAGGAAATTAAAGCAAACAGGAGTGAAGTGACTTGCTGAGGGTCACACAGATATTAAGCATCTGAGACCATATTTGAACCCAAATCTTTCTGACTCCAGGTCCAGTGTTTTATTCACTATCTACTGTGCCACTTAGCTACATATCACTTTGCTAAAATTGATCTGTATTTAATTTCTCATGTACTTTTGCATAGCAAACTCTAAATTTAATTTCCCTTTAGGCTGAACGGGTAATTTATTGAAAGCCAAGTATGATAGCAACCAAAAATTTTAGGAATCCCTACCATAGAAATTATCTTCTACAGACAAGGAAGAATGACTTTGGAGACACCTAAAAGTTCAAGAGCTGAAATTCCATAAGAGAGACAGTAGTAAAAATGCCACAGCCTTGAATAACTATACATAAGGGTGAAATGTTTAGGCAATAAGCAAAATAAACCAGAAGTCCTAACACAAGGAAATAAATTTGACTTCATAGGTTTCACTAAGATTTTGTGGGGAAAAGTTCATTATTAGAATATGGCTTTGAACTGGTCTACCTTATTTCAACAAAACAGATAAAAAGGGGAAAGTAGCATTATCAGCTAAAAAGGTGCAGTCATATGAGAAAATCTAGTATGCAGAAAAAGAAAGTCTGATGGAAAATATTTGAGGCAAGATCAATAAAGGAAATTGACTTGGTCTCCAAAGTACACTATAGAACACTGGGACAGAAAGAGGAAAGGGATAAAGAGTTTGGGAATGGTAAGCCTGGCACAAAAGCGTGCTATTGTAGTAATGAAAAACTTCAGTTATACATCCATCTACTAAAATTAATTCTCTTTGCCCAAAGCAAAGCAGTTATTAATTTATTGAGTTGCTTGATAGAGAAGTTCATCTTTCAAAAAGAATAGGAAACAAAAAGGGAAATTCTATTCTGGATTTGTATCTCAATAACAAGGAAGAAATGATCACTTAAAATTAAATGACCCAAAAAAAAAAACAAACTTTGGGGTAGGGAATGACCACTCCCTCCCTAGTATTTATGAGAGAAGAGAGGAAAATTAGGAATAATCTAACCTTCATCCTGCATTTGAAGAGAGCACTTTTCTAAAGGTTTATAGAAAGAGTAAACTGGGAACCAAGAATTGAAATTCTCCAGAGGAAATCAGCCCCCAAGAGGGTTAGGAAACTCTAAAGAATTAAATTCAAAAGAAAGAGCAGGAAACAATTGTGCTAGAGAAGGAAAATAGAATTGTCTGAAGAGATCAATGTGGAAACAGAGGAAACATGCCAAGCAACTTATGTTTCCAAATGAGATGTCTAGAAAAGCAAGGGTAGTTAATACAAAAGTGTGGCATGGTTATAGAAGAATAATGTCAACAATGCTAAATTTGAGAGCAAAGTAAGGCAGGAGGGATAAGCTAAGGATAAAGAATTTGGATAGGTGTATTAAGAAATGAAGTAGAATCCAGGAAAGGATCACACTACTGCTCAGAATGGATGACTCTGTCAATTGACAGCAAAAAGAAGATGAAGATGCTCAATTTTTATTCTGATTTTGTCTTCTTTGACCTTTGGATTTGAAAGGGCAGAACATAAATGACTAATAAGGGATAGATAGTCAAAACAAGTAAAGAGAAAAAAAAAGAACACTTTCCTGCCTTTTATAAACTCAGGTCACCTGACCCAAACATTGTTCTCAGGTGATGTTGTTTGTCCGCCATTCTTGAAGACCACCTTGACACCAGGAAGGTGACATCATGACATTCAAGTGAATTAAATTTAATCGAGGGAGGGTGGTGCAAAGTCACCAGCCTCACTTTCTCCTCTGGAACCATCTGGGTCTAGTGGCCAGATATACATCAGGATGACTGTAGATAGCCCAGGATGCAATGGAACACCTTGGTCTTTTTAGGCTAAGATCTTTAACAGGTCTCAGTTTGACTGAGGCAAAGCCCAATCAGTGATTAAGAGTAGGTAACAAAATTCTCAAGTACCCAATGAATTGGTGTATGTAATTGCTAACTCACTGACAGTAATGTTTAATACATCAAACAACTGAAGAGGTACCACAAAACTAAAAAAAAAGTTTAGTGTATTTCAATTTCTAAAAAAAAAGGAAAAAGAATATCATCTGGAAACTATAGACCAATAGGACTTTCCACTGGTGAAAATTCTAACATGGATTGATACTGGTGAAAATTCTAACATGGATTATTTGTAGAAATGTTTTACATGATTGTATATGTGTGACCTCTATCTCCTTGCTTCCCAACTCAGAGAGGGTAGAGGAGATAGAATTTGGAACTAAGAACTTTAAAAAAAACACAAATGTTAAAAAATACTTTAAAATGTAATTGAAGGAAAAGAGATGATTAGTGAACATCAATAAAATGAAGTCCTAATCACAAAAATTCATCATGGTGATGAATAGGTCATGCCAGACCAAAATTATTTCCTTCTGTGCAATAGTTACCCTTGGTAGTAGGTGGCAATAGGTTGGAGACATGTTGTAGATATGTTTACTTATGTTTTAGAGAATGCTTTCATAAAGTATCTCATACTATACTTAAATGAAATATGGTGAGATGTGGATGAGAGAATAACATAATTATCCCCTGTTCATAACTGGTTGAGTGGCTGGACTCAAAGAGTGTCGATGTTAATAATTCAGTATCAACTTTGCAGGAAGTCTCCAGTGAAGTGATCCATGGATTTGGGTTTGACCTTGTGCTTCTGAATAGCCTTGTCCTTGGAGAAAGGCAGAGAGAAGGGATGCTCTTCAAATTCACAAGTGATACACTGGATGACAACTCTGGATGCAAGAGGATTTTGATGACCTAGAACTTTGACTTGAATCTAATGATAAAAATTTAATAATGACAAATGTAAACTCTTCTACTTGGATTTTTAAAAATCAGTTCTACAAGTATAAGATCAAATCAACATGGCTAGATATCACAGTTGAATTTTTTTAATCTGGAGGTTTTAGTGGACTTGGACTGCAAGTTCAATGAGTCAATGATGTATTATAGTGGTCACAAGAACATTAAAGTAGTCTTGATTTGAATTATGAGATTACTGGAGATGACTCCAGGAATAGAGAGGCAACAGCTTCATTGTATTCTACCCTAGAGAACCATGTTAAGTTCTCTGTGTTATAATTTAGAAAGGATATTAACAATCTGGGAAAGCCTAGAAGAGAGCAATTAGGATGGTGAAAGATATCAAGTTCATTCATTATATGAACTGAAGGATTTCAGCATGTTTAACCAGGATAAGAGAAGACAGAGGAAGGAAGAAAACACATTTTAAGGATATACTTGGCACCAAGAACTATATCTATACTAAGCATTTTATAAATATTATTTTGTCTGATCCTCACAACAACACTGTAAGGAAGATGTTATTATTTAAGAGTTAAGGCCACTAAGACAGACAGAAATTAAATGATTTTCCCAGGGAATTGTCTGAGGCCAGGTTTGAACTCAAATATTCCTTATGCCCTGTGAGCCGCCTCCAAAGGATGTGATCACTTTCTCCAAATATTTTAATGGTCAAAAGCTAACACATCTTCTTCTTGGCTCCAGGAGGAAAAACAAACCACATATAGGCTTGATGTAACGGGAAACATCCTAACAACCAAAGTTGTTGCAAAATGGAATGGGCTGCCATGAGAGGCTTGTTGGATTACAAATTCTGGTTTACTGGAGGGTCTTCAGGAAAAGGATGGATAACTGTTTGTCAGGAAAATTATAAAGGGGATTCTCAATTATTCATAGCACTTGACTGCATGGATGGTCACTGAGGTCCCTTCCAACTGTGAACCCATGAATATAAAAAAATATAAGAAACTGAAGAAATGATGAGAAGGCTATGAATTTGGTGTCATGAATGTAAAGAACACCACAGGAAAACCTCATCTATAATCATTTCCTCCTCCACATAATTTACAACTGACAATTGTGAGCCAAGGAATGGCAGGGGATACACCCCCTACTAAGCCAAAAGCTGAGATAACCAGCTCTAATACAAGCAACTTGGAGCTAATTACTCCATAAATTCCATTTATGGAACTAATACAAAACATCAGGCCCTGTGGTGCTGACAGCAGCATGCCAAGAAGTGATAGGAAATTTGGATCCAACACTTTCCCTTCAAGTTAGATGAACACATAGTCATCTATGAGCAATGAGTAAAAAGAGAATTTGAAAGAACTAGTGATTTCCCAAGTATTTGAACTTTAAAAAGTTTCATGAAACTAAAGAACGGTGCCAGAGTTGAAATGATTTGCCCAGGGTAAATTTGCTAGTAAGTGTCTGGTGTAGGATTTGAACCCAAGCCTTTTATACTGCCAGTCCAAAACTTAATAACAACTTCTCATCCTTAAATATCACCTCAGTGTTTGCAATGTGCTGTCTCATTTGAGATTCATAACCTCAAGGTTGTGAAAAAAGAAAAAGACTTGGTACAGTGGAAAGAGGGCTGAATTTGGGATCAAGAATCCTAGATTTGGTTTCCAGTTCCACCAGTAATTAGCTAGGTCACCTTGGGCAAAATCACTCTCTGTTGCTCAGTTTCCTCATCTGTCAAATGAAGGGGTCAGACTAAGTAGCCTTTGATATTCCTTCTAGCTTCAACTCCATGACTATATGACATTTCTTTGAGGTAGGTGCTACCATTCTCCCCATTTTACAGATAAAGAAACTAAGCCTCAGAGAGGTCAAGTAAGATCTAAGGTCATACAACTAATAAGTTCCTTAAGCATGTGTTCCTGACTCCAAGTTTAGAACAAAAGAAAACTAATGTTAAGAAAAGATAGGAATCTATGTCAAAAAGATACTTAGGATCACTAACAACACCCTGTAGTTAAAGACACAGGAATCTGGGTCACCTACTTCCCTCTATTCATTTCTGGGCCTGGTTCCTTGTCTTCTTACAAGACCTGTCCTAAATGTATGTATTTATGGACCAGGTCTATAGGCTGTAACGATGCCCCTAAACTGCTCCAGTGTGAGTATTTCACTACTATCTACTTTGATTCAAAAGTAACATAGCCGAGTATTTAGAGTACCCAACTTGAAATCAGAAAGACCGGGGTACAAATCCTGTCTCTGTTACCTACTACTGGTGTATTGGTCAGGTTGCTTCCCTTCTGAACCTCAACTTCCTTACCTGTAACATGAGGATAAAAAGACCCATGGCAATTAACTTCAAAGTGGTTGAAAGGTAAGATCATGGATATAAAGTGATTTGTAAATTTTAAAGTCCTATGTAAATATCTATTGTCATTATTCATAGATAGCTAAAGTGTTCTTCTACATGCAAAATTTTAATTTGTTTCATCAAGAAAGTGAAAATTGTAATTAATTGAGTTCATTAGAGAATGTGTGCAGGCACTTTCCACCCTCAAATGTAAATGTCTTTATTCAGTCTTTTCTGATTCATAATTTAGGTGAATTTAAATGTACTCCTCCCCCTACCTACTCTGCACAAGTTTCCAGAATAATAATCATTTAATTCATATGATTGTATGAGAGAAGCGATCTGTTCCCATTACCATTATGTAACCTCCTGTAAATGTTGTGTATCATCAGATGATACCTTTACCCAAAATTTATTGGTTGAATAACATTTGTAGATAGGACAAAATTTGGTAGGTAGGTAGGGTATACAAAGAAGTCTAGATGAATTGCTATGAGAAATTCAGAGAAGGAACAATTACTTCCAACTAGGAAGAATCAAAGAAGGTTTCTTAGATGAAAGCGATCATTCTATTATCCTCTGCCCTGGAAAGATTACACCTAGAGTATATTCGTCATTTCTAGACTGAAGAGCTTTCAGTGGAAGACATGCAGGACTCAGGTCTATGCAATACAAGGACTGACTTGAGGTAAATGGCAATGGTTAGGTAGAGAAGCCATAGCATTCTTCAGATATATGTATTTTCTTAAAGGGAATTGGACTTCTTCTGGTTGGTTTGGAGGGCAAAATTTTGAGCAATGGGGTGGAAAAGAGGCAGAAAGGGGTGGTGGATAGAAAGCTGGTCTTTGACTAGCAAGACCTTGGTTCAAATTTCATTTCTGAATGATAAACTATGTGTTCTGAGAGAAATGAGTATTAATAACCAATGATTTTGAGACATCTAGAGCTCCCTTTTTCTAAAGTCCTCATTTCAAAACTCAATCTCTGAAGATTGAATGAATTTTATCCTCAGTTGTGGTCAGAACCCACTCAGTTTTTCAAGGAATTTTTTCTGAGGTGGCCATTGTGCTCTGCTCAAATTTAGATGTGGAGAAATGCTTTTAATAGATTGCCCAAGACTAGGCAATTTAGAAGTAAATGACATATTCAAAATCCATTAGAAAAAATCCGGCCCTTCATTGGAATATTCACTGTCTCTTATTATTTGTTAACCACTCAAAATTGATTTCCACCCTCAATATTCCAAGAGCATATAAACTGTGAGCACACCACTAGGAAGAGTCTTTCACTTTAGAAAGTGCTCCTGATGTTTTTATTATTAAAATGCAAGCATTATTAATAAAATGATTAATTACACAGTAACTATGTTTCTCAATATTTTTAAATGTCACAGTCCCCTGTGACTGTAATGCTCTCCTTCCTGATCTCCTCCTCCTGGCTTCTCTGTCTTCCTTCAGGTCCCTTTCTCCAAAATCTCTTCTTTCATAGGATGGGTTTCTTGACGTGCCATTTCTCCACACCTGAAATGACATTCCAATGCCTTGTACTTGTGATTATTTCAAATTTATTCTGTATATAGCTTATTTGTATGTTGTCTCCCTCATTAGACTGTGAACTCCTTGAGAGCAGGAAATGTCTTTTGCCTTTCTTTGTATCTCTAGTATTTATCACAGTGCCTGTCCATATCAGGTACTTAGTAAATTTTTATTAACTGACCAACCGAGAGTAAGTTGCTTATCCTCTCTCAGTCTGAGGTTCCTTATCTAGAAAATGAAGGTGTTTGAGTAGACAGTCTCTGGGACCCCTTCCAACTCTAAATCTATTATCCAGTGAAGCCAAAGAAAGTCAAATTGTAGCTCAATATAATAAAAAATTTTCCTCTAATTAGATCCCAAAGTCCAACAAGCTATCTTGCCACATAGCAGTTTCCCACCCAATGTAGGTCTTCAAGTAAAGTCTGGGTGCACAACTTTTGGAGTATGTTACAGAGAGCAGATTCTCACTCAGGGATGGGTTAGACCAGATAATCACTGAGGTCTGTTGCAACTCTGAAATTTTTTGATACTCCATAAATGAGTTGGAAATTGAGCTGGATATTAGTAGAAGATTTCGACAGGCAAAATAAGCGTAAGAAAAAGTCACTCCAGGCACGACACATCAGTAGGATATTGCAAAGTTGGAATTGGGAAGAGGGAGTGTGCAAGTAGTCTAGTTCTGCTGGAAAGTAGAAAGATGTGTGGATGAAGTACGGTGAAATGATATGAGAAAGGTAGATTGGAGTCAGATTGAAAAAAAGCCTGGAATGCCTGGCTAAGAATTTAGAGTTTTCACAGTGGGTGACAGAGATCAACTCTCAAGCTATCAAAACTGGGGAAGAAACAAAATGATGAAATAGGGAGAATCACAAATGGTATTACCATTGCAAAAAGGCAATCAAAGACCTAAATAACTAGTGACCTTTATATCTATTTTCTCATCTCCACAAAATCTTTATAAGAATGATCTAAAAACATGTTTGACGGCACCCTTGATTAAAAAAGAAGATGTAGGCTTTGGAAACAGACATTCTACCACAAACCACATATTTATAGTAATTCAAAGGACTCAAGTCAAAGAAGACATAAAACCTCAATGTTTATTGGTTACTGACTGGCATCCAACAATGCCTTTGTTGCATTTGATATAGTAGAGAAAAAGAGAGCCTTAAAGGCTCTCCTTCAACAAGATGTCTTCCATGATTGCTAAGATAACAGAAGATTTTTATTAAGATAGAACAACAGAGGTGACTTTGCTAAATGATCGACTCATTGTTAATATTAAATAAGTCATATAACAGCAAGACAAGTACTTCCTGGCGGTGTTTGTCAGCCTAATAGAAATGCCCAGTTAACTGTCCAAATAGAATGAGAATCCAAAAAGGAATTCTATAAAAAGACCTATAAAGGCTCCTGTTTGCAGAAAATGCTAGACTAGCTCCATCAGAAAATCCTGGTACTTTACAAAGCATCCTAAGTGAATCCTAAGGTCATTTAATCAAAGCTGGAAGGGACCTAGAAGGCCATTCCTCTAGGGCATCTTCTTCCTTTAACACCCAAGAAAACTCAGATAGTAGGATGTTGTGTCTTGTCCAAGATCACCCATGAAGGTTCTCATATCTGTCACTAATGAGGGTAAGCTAAAACGGTTTGGATTTGAGAGGGCAAATCCAAGTTTCATTTCTTGCAAATGAGATTATGGAGAGGGAAGTATTGTTTAAGGGTCACATAGCAAATAATTATCAGATCTCAGGGGCTTACATAGGATTTATGACTCAAAACACAGATCACCTGCTGCTTGATTATTCTGGGTTTTACTTCCATTTTATAACAATTTGAGATATTCTTTTTTTAAAAAAAAGCAGTAAGATTTTACAAATGATTGACATAAAAGTTCTTCATGTTGAGAGGAGGTAAAGGGTGATAGTTTTCCTTGGAAACTCAAAGACTGAGAGGTACAGGATGGAAAATGGTACAATTAGCAAAAATAGGGAGAAAGTGAAATGGAAAACATTCCAGATTCTGGACCACCACATATATGCCACTTTGAAGCAGTCATGATTTCCTTCACTTAGGAAATTTGTTCTAGTGGTACTAATGAAAGCCTCTCTGAGTCTTCTCATCCATTTTTAATTTTTTCAGTTTTAAACTTAATCACTACCAGCAAACACTAAAAATCAAATAAATGGACACAATAATTAATGCAATTTTATAATTCTTATCACTTCTTCAAATTATGGACCAAAAAAGTCAAAATAAAATGGCTTATTCAGTAAACTGTTCAAGGTCCATGGGTTTGTTTCTTCATATAAAAAATAGAGAGAGTTCATCAGTATGTGTGTAATTCTACTTCTGTTGCTCTCATTTCACAGGGTTCTGCTAAGGCCTCTCTTTATTTCCTTGAATTGTCCATATTTACCCTTTTCTCTCAGTTGCATAATGTTCCATGATGAGTCTATATGCAATTATAAATACAAGGAAGTAGAAAGAAGCCAAGACAAACTTGATTCAAGTGCTACATCTGACTGGCTACATGACTATAAGTGATACCACGTAGTCCCTCAGTGGCCAGAGCCAAAGCCCTAGGACTATAAGTTATATACAACTTTTCATTCTGTAGCAAAGGAGGGAAATTCTATACAATAATTCAACATAGTGATTCAAATCATAGATCTGTAGCTACAGGTATTTATATGTGGGCCAAAATATCCATTCACTGGGTAATTCAAGCTTTTATGTTTAATCAGTTTGGGTAAGAAAGAAGGAATGAAGAAAGACCAGAACTACTATTCAAGGTATAATAGAATTATGAACATGCACACACACATACGAACACAAATGTGTGCATATATGTGCACATACACACATGTTCCATTGTATTAATATATCCAGCCCTGTCCATTGGAGAGAATCCATTTTTTCACCTTCATCCTACCTTGAGCACAGTCCTATCTTCTCTAAGGTGCTCCCTTGATGGATAAAATTTTGTGTAATATATAGTAGATGAATTAGGATCATAGTACTAAGGGATTTCAGAGGTCATCTCGTTTGATTCCCTCATTTTACAGAAAAAACACATGGAAGCCTGGAGAGTTTAAGTTATCTGCCCAAGGTCACACAGGCAGCAAAGCGGCAGAGTCTAAATTTGAACCAAGGTTTTTTGACCCCTACTCCATATACAGCACTCTTCCCACTATACTTTCTTATTTCTTAACTAGATAGCCTGGTCAGCCTAATTTCACCCACAGGGTGAAATTAGCACAGGGTGCCCAAGAAGCTCCTAAGACTTCTAAAAAAGTGCAGTGAGAGTCCTACATTTGTCTACAAATGCCATCACAGTTACAATCTCTTGTAAGTAGAGTTGGTGTTCCAATGCAAATTACTGTAATTGGTTGTAGTATCCTAACCACATCCCACCAAGGGGGGATTAATTACATACAATAAACATAACATACAATAAAATATAACAAAATAAGATGGAGGGAATCAGAAGTATATAATTTTATGGAGTTTTTTTCTATAGTTTACCAAACTACCCAATCTAAACTTAAACCATTTAGCCAAGTACTCTTCAAACTCAATTACAGGGGTAGCAACAGATTAAATTAAGAAAACCTATATCAGTTATCCATTTATAGTGATATTTTTGACTCCAATAACATTTGGCAGATAGCATGAATACCAACCCAAAGACAGTAATTACTCTCCCACAGAAAGGAATATTTACTTTCTGATGAAAAAATGCACATAGATTTTTTTCATGCAAGAAAAAACAAATGCTAATTGCAGTGATTATAGACCGAAATATTTCAGTAATAAAGTATGCACAGCAAATTTAAAAATCCCAGGAATTCTGGTTAATGAGAAAAGGTATAATGAAAAATGAAGTAATAGAATAATAGGAGAAATGTTGAGTCAGCCAATAAACATTTCTTAATCCCTTGCTATTTTGCCAGGTGCTGTTTTAAGCACTGGAGACACAAAAAGAGGAAAAGACAATCACTCTAGGAATACCTTGAAAAATCTTTCTAGATAAGTATTGACTCATTTCATTCCCATACCCTCTTTTCTACTTTTGTGTGGGACTAACCCGCATGCCTGGAAGGCTATTTCTCCACATCTTTTAGAATCCCTAGCATTAACCAAAGGATAGTTCAGCTACCTTCTCCTATACATGTAGTTTACCTACATTTTAACAAAGTTTTGGATAAAGAATTTTACACTATTTTTAAAAAGAAGATGGTGATAGATGGAGTAGATACATACAATTGGGTGTATTTCAAACTGGTCTGAAGGCCCAACACAAAGACTAAGTTGTTAGTAGTTCAATGTCTTCACGGTCAAGAGGTTTCTAGTGGAATTCCCTAGGAATCTTTGCTTGGCCCTAAGATATTTATTAGTTTTATCTGTGACTTGGACAAAGGCAAAGATGGAATGCTCATCAAATTTACAGATGACACAAAGTTGGGAGAGAAAGTTAACATAAAGGATGAGATTCAGGTTTCAAAAGGACCTTGACATGTTAGAACATTTGGTTGAATTAAACAGATGAAATTCAAGAGAGATAAATGCGATGGCTTACACTCATATAGAAAAAAATCAGCTTCACAAATATAATATGTGGGAGGCGTGGGGAGACAGCAGTTGTTCCAAAAAAAAAAAAAGAAGAGGAAGAAAAAGATCGGAGGGTTTTAAGAGACTTAAAGCCCAATGTGAGTCAGCAATGAAATGTAGCAGCCAAGTAAGCTAATGTGAACTTGGGCTCCATTAAGAGGGGCATAGCTTCCAGGAAAAGAGAGGTGAAAGTTTTATTCTCTGCCCTCATTGTACCTCATATGGAATGTTGCATTTGATTCTGAAATCCACCGAAGCTATGGAATATGTAAAGGACAGGAAGGAAGCTGGTGAAAGGTCTTGGGGGGGGTCTATGCCATGTAAGGAACTGTTGAAGGAACTGGGCATTTTTTGTATAAAGAAGGGAAGATTCAGGACAGACATGATGGTCATTTAGAGGCAAGACCAGTCCTGTTGTGCTTGTTCCCAGAGGGCAGAACGAGAAGCAGCATGGTAGTCACCAATACAGTGATATAGAACAAAATAGCACAGAAGCAAAAACTACTAATATGATGCAACTCAATTCACTATTAGAGAGTCATGGGAAAATACATATATTTTGCATATCTTTAGATATGTAAATTCATTGCTTAATAGTCATAGTCAAATAAGTCTAGGGTTGGAAGAGACCTTAGAAACCATGTAGTTCAATCCCCTCATTTTCTAGATGAGGAAACCAGGGCTCAGGAAAGTGATTTGGCCAGAATTACACAGATAGAAAGCTCAAGAGTCAGGATCTGAATGCTTGAGAGCAGGCAAAGTTTCTTTTTTTTGTCTTTGTTTCTCCATAAATACCTAACACAGTGCCTGTCACATAGTAGGTGCTTATTAAAGTCTCTTTGTTGATTGCAAATTGATTGTTAAGCAGAGAAAGAAAAATCAGAACAATACATAGAGACTATGAATAAACAAAAAGTGCTGAAAAGGCATCTGAATTCAGATTAAGTGCAATGATCAATGCTAGAGAGATAGAGGACTATGTGTATGGAATATTGCATTTACTGTCAGGAATGGTCACTACAGTTTGATTTTGCTTCTGTGATTTCTTTGTTAAAATGACTGAGATCGATGACATAAGTAGAGCAGATATCATGAAACAAAATGTGACTATAAAAAAAAAAGACATCAAAACTTTTTTTCCTTTTTTTTCAAAAAAGAAAGTCCGTCAGCTGTGCCTTCAAGACACTAACGGGTTTCTTCCACTCTGTGCCCAAGCCTGTAGAGCCATTCTGTCTCACCAGTTGGGCCTTCTTCTTGAGGCAAAGGCAAGCTGTATATCCAAGAAAAAATCAGCCCTGTGGGATTCCTGAGATACGAAAACCTAATGTCATCTGTTCCATTCCTTTGCCAAGGAGGAGAGGTGCCAAATGGAGAAGATCGAGGGCTGTGATTTGCATTTCATTCTTTCATTGGAAAAAGTACAGTATTTATATTCATAGAATCTCTTTTCTGAAATTAGACACATATCTAATGCCCTTGCATTCCTTTAGGGGCGATACAGAATCCACTTGGAGCCAGCATGAAGGAATAAGCTAGTAGCATTTTATTTTTACTAATGAAAAAGCATTTAAATCTATTTGCATAGTTTGTGCTTCTAGTTCCCCAAAACAGATTAAAGAGGAGATAACAAATGGCTACTCTAGAGAAGTTTGTATAATTTTTAAAGCTATCATTATTAAAACGGTGGGTCTTATTGCACTTCAAATAGTTCCTAGATGATAAATGAATCTTTAAAGAATATTGAATTTTAGCGTATCATTTTACGCTAATAAATCTAAACTAATTGTCATCTGAATATTCATATTGTGGGAATTCTGACAGTTCTCATTGGTGAAATTGTAGCCCCATTCACTCCTTACTGCCAATGTAGGTAATAAATGTATACTAGAGGAGAGTTTATGAGCCTCAATTGAATTATTTTTTTGTGAAGTCCATGTTTTGTCAACCATTCTCATTGTCCTAAACTATTAGAGTTTACACAATTGGAGAAAATTGACTATGACTGTAGAATTCAGTTCAGCTTTGGTCAAACATGAGATACATCCTATCTCATAACTTTGATACTCTAAAAGATCTGTGTTCTTATCCTGAGTTATTCTAATCACTAAATAAGTGTGTGCCAACTCACCTAATTCTGTCTATTTAGCAAGCCCCTAGTCATGTCTCATATGCCATCCAGCCCTCCACTTCTAGCATCTTGCCATCTTTCTGCCACTGCGTATAGAGCCTCTCCCTTACACTGCATCCTCCCTCTTGCTTTGTGAACCATTATCCAATCAATAGTATCACTGCCTCAGAAAAGACTTTGACGGTCCTATTCCTATAGCCCCACCCTTTATCCCTGTAACACCTTGGAGAAAAATTCTCCTCTCTGTATTGTCTCTCCCTGTTAGAATGTATGCTTCTTGGGAGAAGGGACTGTTTAATTCCTTAGTGGAAAGGGATTGTTTCATTCATTCTGTGCCACAGTACACAGAATGCTGGACTTACAGTTAGGAAAACCTAATTTCAAATCCTGCCTCCAATTTAGTAACTGTATGACTCTAGGCAAAGCATTTAATCTCTGCCTCAGTCTCCTCAAGTGCAAGATGACAGTAAGAAAAGCACCTACCTCCCAGAGTTGTGGTGAGAATAAAATGAGATGACTTATGTACAGCTTTGGAAACCTTAAAGCACTAGATAAATTTTAGTTGTTATTAATGTGTCCCCAGCCCCAAGCTCAGTGGCTGGTGCATAGCAGATTAATAAATGACTTGCCAATGATGTTAGTGGCAGTCATAGGTCATGTTTATATAGAGCCTTAAGTTTTATAAAGTATTTTATGTACGGCCTCATTCGGTTTTCACACATCCTAGGAGATAGATGCTGTTACTATCTTCATTTTACAGACAAGAAAACTGAGGCTCAGAGAGGTTAAATGAATTGCCCTGAATCATACAACTAATAAGTGCTTAAGGTTCAAACCCTTCCAGATCCCAGGTCCAGCAGGGTATCCATTATGGCATGCAGCCTCTCCAAAGGACAAACCACATTAGTTAACCAGAAAGACAATTTTTAAAATAATTTTCTAATAATTAAAAATCCAGAGACATTCAACACATTGCTGCTATACTGTGGGTGGCTCGATGCTAACATCAACAGTGAATAATTTAAAGACAAAATGGAAAGCCTTTGATCACATTGAAATTCAGCCTGGGTAACTTTGACTCCTAATTCATGAACCAGATAGGAAACTCGTTTTCTTTTACAATCTCATGTTTCAGGCTTCTCCGGGTGGCTCCACACCTATTCTAACTGTCCCAGCAATATTATACATAAATATGAAGGATGCAAAAAAGACCAAAAATGTAATACTACATCTCCTTCAGGGGGCTAACCAAAACTATACCTGGCCCATATCTGCATATGTTCTCAGAACACCTTTCTACAAATTATAGGTTTTGTGCTTTGAGATACATTCAGAAGTCAAGCTAGGAGATAAACGGCTCCGGCACTGGGCTGTTTTTAATCTACTTTGTTTTAGGATGTGGCAGTGCTACTCTTTTTTTCAACAGTGAAACTAGAAGTTATGTTTCAGAGAGAAACCTGGTGTTGTCGTTAAAAGCACTGTACACTTTCATAAAGGCAATCCTTCTCTTCAGTCATGGGTACAGATCATGGTCCATTTACAGTATCCTTCCAAGGCCCTTATTATATTAAGGGAGCAGGTCTATGGATTGCTCATCCAGATGCATATCAAAGCTGGAACAATTCCAGTCATTTTTTCAGTCATGTCTAACTCTTCATGAGCCCTTGTGGAATTTTCTTAGTAAAGATACTGGAGTGGCTTGCTATTTCCTTCTCCATCTCATTTTACAGATGAGGAAACTGAGGCAAACAAGGTTAAGTTATTTACCTAAGGTCACAAAGGTAGTAAGTTTCTGAGCTCAGGAAGATGAATCTCCTTGACAACAGGCCTAATGCTCTGTCCACTGTGCCACCTATCTACCCTGTTAGGACATTAAGCATTCTTTATCTACTTTGTTTTTCCTGTGTAGAAGTTTATACTGAACACTTTTCAATGATTATTCAACTTAATAAGCATTTATCAAACATCTACAATGTATCAAATATCATGCAGGGGATACAAACACAAAAATTAAATCAGTTCTTTTTCTCAGGAAGCTTACATCCTATTTTGGAAAAACAACATATGCAAAGAAAGGTAAATATATAAAATATGCAGAGTCATTTTCAAGAGGAATTTAAATAACTGGGTAGAAAAAAATAGGAAAGGTTTGATACTGGAGATGACTCTTGGGCTGAGACCTGAAGGAAGCTAGGGGTTCCAAAAATTATAAGTGATGAGGAATGGCATTCCAGGCAGTTTGTGCAAAGTCACAGACAGAGGAGATAGAAAGTCATCAGTTGGCAATATGAAATGAGCCAGTATGACTGATACAAAGGTTGCAAATGGATGAGCAATGTGAAAGATAGAGAGAAGCCTGGTTATAAGGGGTTTTTAACTGTAAAGAACTTTGTTTTATTTTCAAGGCGCTAGGAATTACTACAAGGTCTGAGCAATAGGGTGGCATGATCAGATCTCATTCATGAAAGTACAATGTTATGACGATGCAATCAAGACAATGCTATCCACAGACAGGGATGTTTTTGATAGCACCATGTTTCTCCTTGAATTAAAAATTCATCCTTGTAACACTAATAGTATTCTGGTGATTCTATATACCATAAGAGCCAAAGAGTCAAAATTATGGATATACCTAAAGGTGAAGGAAAGTCACATGAGGGTGTGATACAGTTGATGAAGAGTTAGACTGGGAACTGGGGAGATGGGTGCAAATCATGCCTCAGACACTTATTAGCTAGGGGATGCTGGGCAAGTCATTGGCCTACCTTAGGATCAATTTCCTCTTCTGTAAAATGAAGGCAATAATAGTTATCTATTGTTGTGTGTATCAAACAAAATAACAAGTATAAAACACTATATAAATGCTAGATACTATTATTACATATTATAATTATTATTCTATGCCCAATGAAAAACTGCACACAAAAAGAAGCATAAAGGATATTATCAAAGACATAGATGACAGGCAAAATATATTGGTGATACATGGAGCAAGAATCTGAATTAAAAGATAGCCTGCACTGACAACTACACTGATAGCATGTTGGTTGGTTGCTGTCCTTGGTTCTCAAAGAGGAACAAAGTCACTATGCTAGAGTCAAGTTTCAGTGAATCCGACTGTGGCTGATCAGACTAAAATGAGCTCAGAATGCTCCACCACAGGTCTGGCACAAATAGTCCATGAGAACATTTGGGGTGGATTCTTTTAAATTTGTACATCCTGTGTTTCCTTTGAGCTGTTTCAATTCTGCTTTGCTCACAGAGCACAACACCTTCTCCGATGTGTGCATGCCATGCTAAGCAGTCCTGTGCCAGTGTCTCCCATGTCATATAATCAATTCCAAAGTTCTTAAGAGAGACTTTGAAAGTGTCCTTGTATCACTTCTTCCAACCACCATGTGAATGCTTGCTTTGTGTGAGTTCTCCATAAAGTAGTCTTTGGCAAAAGTACATTTTGCATTCAAACAACATGGCCAGTCATTCAGAGTTGTACTCTCTAAAGCAGTTTGAATGTTTGGAATTTCAGTTAGAGTAAGGAACTCAGTGTCAGGTACCTTATCTGGTACCTTATCCTGCCAGGTGATCTTAAGAATCTTCTTAAGATAATTCAGATGGAAGTGCTTCAGTTTCCTGGGATGGCCCTGGTAGACTGTCCAGGTTTCACAGGCATACAACAATGGGGTCAGCATAATAGTTCTGTAGACCTTCAGTTTTGTAGTCAGTCTGATACCTCTTCTCTCCCATACTTTCCTTCGGAGTCTCCCAAACACTGAGATAGCTCTGGCAATATATGTAATGTCAAGAGACCTACAAGAAGAACCCAGCATCCTAGGTGTACCCCCAGAAAGTGTTTCATAGGAAAAGGTCCCATTTAAGGCAAAGTACCCTTACCTGATCTTCATCTACAAGCAGAAGTAACTATTACTGATCCAGCTCCAAGTGCAGTGGTGACTGATAATATACTTTAAAGTGCATGTCAATTCGTCAGTCATTTATCATGTTCCAAGCAAGATACTGGGACACAAAGATATAAACAAAAGACCTTCATCCCCTTCAACAAATCAATCAATAAGCACTTGCTGGGCCCCTACTATGTGCCAAACACTGGGCAAGAGTGTAGGGACATAAATATAAAAAAATGAAAAAATCCTCAAGAAGCTAAGCTTCTATTGGGACAGATATTCACATATGGTCATTTATGTACAAACATATATAAAAATACACAGAATAAAAACAAGATACATACAAAGTAGAGAAGGAAAATTTTTTAAAGTATTCATTTAGAAGAAGAAACTTCTATTACAATTAGGGAATGGCTGGACAAGTTGTATTATATGATTGTCATCAAATACTATTTTGCTCTATGAAATAATGCACTTGATCTTGGAAAAACATGGATAGGCTTGCATGGAATAATGAAGAGTGAAATTAGCAAAACCAAGAGAATGTTGTATTCAATAACAGCAATATTGTTTTAAGAACAATTTTGAGCAAATAATTTTGGCTACTATAAATACCTAAATTAACTATAAAGGACAAATGAAAGTTAGACATTATCAGCATCCAGAGAAAGAACAGATAAATAGAAGTATTATAGAATTATTTATATATATACATAAATACACATCTGTATCTAATGGTAGCTATGAGGGGGAGAAAAAAGGAAAAAATACTTTACATGATAACTTTGTTCTATATTAAAGGACTAGCAAGTTGTACATAATAGATTTGTGGTTTCATATGCAACCATCTTTTTTTAATTAAGCTATATCATGGAAATGTTTGTTTTATTCCATAAATTTAAAATTGAATAAATAAATAATTTTAAAAGAAAAATAAATTTTTCTATTAGGCAAAGGGGAAAAGGAAATATTTTCCAAGCATAAGAAACAGCCACTGCAAATCCACAGAGATGGAGGATGATGGGGTGTGTGTGAGGGGAAAAAAGAGGCTAGTTTAACCGGATTGTAGAGTGAGAAAAAGGGAGTAATTTATAATTAGACCCGAAAGATAGATTGGAGTCATGTTGGAAGGGATTTAAAAGCTAAACATGACTCTCTACCTGACTCTAGATGCAATAGGGAGTCATTAGAGATTCAATAGGGGACTAAGATGGTCAGATTTATATGAAAAAGATCCTAATCTTCCTCTAAGGATCTTTCTTCCTTCTGGGGCAATACAATGTATGCACAGATTAAATAATACAATGGAAACAGTTCCCAGGAGAATTAGAAAATATGTTCAATAGGAGTTAGCACCTAAATTGAGCTATGAAGGAAACAAAGTATTCTAATTGTTGACGATGAGGAGGGAGTACATGGCAGAGATCAGAAGTAGGGGAGGAGAACAACCAAGGTGCATGGGTCCCAGTGGAAAGGATAGAATTATGAGTTCAGGAAACCTCAAGCAGGTCAGTTTGGTAACAATGTTCAGTTCATGAAAAAGTCTAGATAAGGGGAAGAATTAACCAAAGGTCACACAGAATATAAGCAGTAGAGATCAGATGTGCATCCAGGGTCATGGGACCATAGATGTAAAGCTGGAAGATGTTCACAGTCAGTCCAACTACTCCATTTTACAGAAGTGGAAATTAACATGTAGAAAGGGAGAGTGACTTGCAGGATCAAACAGATAGGGGCAGCAGAGACCAGACCCATACTACTTCCTCTGGCTACAAATCCATTGCTCTTTTGAGTTGCATCATCTGGTCATTAGTTGCTCAAGGCATCATAGGGGCCATTTCAGGTATGTTCCTATGCTTCTCAAGGCAAATTTTAGTTTAAAAGTTCAAAATAAATGAAAGCATTTTTCTGCTTTCCAGAGAAAAGTAGGTATTAGTGACAATTAAAAATCCATTTAATAAAGTAAAGACAAGATTGACTTTTTAAAGTTTTTGTTGTTAAACCAATGACTTCTTACATAGAAACAATGATTTCAACTTCCAGTTTTCAAACTTTATATCCTTGATGTTGATGTAATTTGCAAAGGTACATTTGATTGTTGAAATATAATCCTGAGGCTAGAATTTCTAATAGCCTTCCAAAAAAATCTATTTCATACTAAAATAGGTAGAAGGGTCATATACTTTGAAAAGTCTATTATTAGAAAGAGTATAGGATCCACCAAACAAGCACTGCTTAAGTGCATGCTAAGAAAGGTAGCAAGAGAGAGAGAGAGCTGGCCTTGGAGGCTGGCAGACCTGGGGTCTAGTCCCACCTCTGGCTCTGTGACTCTGAGGAAGTCACTTAATCTCTTAGCACTCTATACAACTCTCTGACACATAGAAAGAGATCCTTCGCTGGGGGCTCCCTAAATCCATGAAATCACAGGTCAACATCTCCTATCATTTTCTTCAAGACTTATGCACTGTAAGTCTTCAGAGTATAGACTTAAGTGAAATATTTCCTACTCACAAGGAACTTATATACTAATGGAAGAAACAGTATATGCATATAGAACATGTGCAGAATACATATTTATATATAGAGAAAGAGACAGAATGAGACAGAGACAGAGAGAAAATACACGATGCTGGTGGAGGGAGGAGACAAAGTTTCACGAATCTGGAAAGGCTTCTTGTAGAAGATGGTGTCTGGGCTGATTTTTGAAGGACAGCAGGGATTCCACAAAACAGAGGGGAGGAAGGAGAGCATTCCAGACATGAAGGAAAACCAGTGCAAAGGTACAGTGATGGGAGAGGGAAGGAATATTATACATATTTATTTATTAAGCCCAGGCACTGTGCTAAACCTTTTGCAAATAGTATCTCATTTGTCAATCCAGAGATGGATTGCTGTATGCCGGGAACAGGAAGCATACCAGGTTGGCAGGATTGTAAAACACGTGGAGAAAATTAACGTGTAAGAAAACTGGAAAAGTGGGAAGGGATCAGATCATGAAGAAATTTAACTTCAAAAAAAGATAAATTTATGTTTGATCAGAGAGACAATAGGGAGCAACTGGAGCTTATTGAGTAAGGGTGGAGGGAAGGACACATAGTGTGACCTGTGTTTTAAGAAGTTCTCTGGGGTGGCTTAGTGGAGAATGGATTGAAATGAGGGAGAAATTTGATGCAGAAAGACTAACTAGGATATTACTGGATAATCCCAGCACGAAGCAATGAGGGACTGAACTAGCGCTGGGGTCTTGTAAGGACACAAGATAAAAGTAAGAGAGATGGAGATAGAAGTGACATGTGATTAGATGTGGGAGGTAAGTTATAGTTTGAAACTGAGGATGATACCAAAGCTAGGTAAATGGAGGGATGATGGCACTCTAAGCATGATTAGAGAAGTTCTGGAAGGAGGGGTGAGAGGAAGAAGAATGAGTTCTGTTTGGGACATGTTAAGTTTCAGAATGTTCACAAGAGTCACATATTGAAATGTCACATTGATAATTTGTGTGTGTGTATGACAGAGAGAGAATAAGAGAGGGAGAAGAGAGGAGGAGAGAGAGGAGAGAGAGGAGAGAGAGAGAGAGAGAGAGAGAGAGAGAGAGAGAGAGAGAGAGAGATCAGCTATGGTTATATGATCACCAAATGAGAGAATACAGAGAAAAGAAAAGAGGATCCAGGACAGAGCCTTGCAGTATATGGCCCCCTCCCAGTCAGTGATATGACATTTATAAGCATGATGGCACTTTTGGTAAAGAGCAGAATCAGGAATCAAAAAGACCTGAATTCAAATTAAGCCTCAGACACTTACTAGCTGTATGACCCTGAGCAAGTCACTTAACCTCTATGTGCCTCAGTTTCCCCATCTATAAAATAGACATAATAATAGCACTTACCTCTGAGACATAGGGAGGGTCAAATTAGATAACTTTTTAAAAGCACCTCAAAAACCTTAAGGAGAGAGAGATACAAAGTAATTTGGGGAGAGAGATGATAGGGGAGCATTAAAAACTAGGGAAAGCCTCCACTGAGAAAAAGAAAAATGTGATTTCAGATTTCAGTTGACTGGATTTCATTAAGTCATCACTCCTGCTCCACTTTATTTCATGGACAGAAGCAGAATGAATGAATTTTATGTTTTATGTGCTCATCAGCTACTTACAACAGTGGAGAACTCTTTGAGGAAAGGGCAAACAGTTGCATAAATGGAGAACTTCGAAAAGTCCTTTATCTGTTGGGAATAATAGCTAACGTTCATATTTTATTGTGTTTTTAGATTTACAAAGTGTTTTACAGGAAACTTTCTCCTGTGATTCACACTACCAACTCATGGAAAAGGTGCTATTTTTATATACCCATTTACCAGATGAGAAAGTTAAGACTCAGAGACTGCCAATGGTCACACAGCAAATAAGTGAATCCAGATTTTACCAAATCCTACACTCTTCATAACCATCATCATCATCACCACCATTTATAGACATCATAACGCTTTAGAATTTGAAAAACAATTTACACACAGCATCTCATTTGAGATTCATAATAAACCTATGATGTGGGTGCTATTATCTCCATTTTACAGATAAAGAAGAAGATTCTCGGAGAGATTAGCCATCTGACCACAGTCACACAGCTAGTAAATACTGGAGGTGGGACATTCTAATTTCAAGTTCCTCACTCCACTTCTCCATGCTGTCTTCTCAGTGCTTCTAAATTATTCGCATTAAGCTCGTTTGTTCCATTCATTCATACTGAATATGTTTTTTTCTGTTCAGCCATTTAAAGTCCCTAGAGCATGGCCCTGGATCTTTCCTGTCCCTTGAAATACTTTTACATAAAATTAACTTACATTTCCTCAGCTCTCATTAGAATCTATGGTTCTTAGTGACCATGAAAAAAGAGTCAAACTTCCTTTGGCATCTTAGAAGGGAGGAAATCAGTAGACTGACCAGAAGTTATTTATGTGAGTTGAGTGAATGACAGTTCACTGTGGCCTTACTTGAGATTCTAAGTTTGATGACTTACTATCGTTGCCCTACTCCCCTTAGTGGCAGTTTTGAATCTAAAAAAGGTTGTGAACAAGTTTACAAGTTTGGTCATTATTCCCTGAGGTAAATTTGGTGGCCTTTATAAGCAGGTTTCTTATCAATTGTATGGAAAACTTCCCTTGGATTGTCAATGTATTCTTTTTAGCTATGGCTTCTCAGAAAAGTAAAACCAACTTGAAATTCAACCAATGCATTTAGATTTTTCAAGAGAATAAGCAAAATTGGGTTTGATTTGAAGAGGGAAATAAGGTATTTGAAAAATGATCTAAAGTGTCATTGTTCCACCAAAATAAACTGTGATTGGTTTCTAATCACATTGTCTTAAAATTGTTCATGTATTGGAGCTGCAGAATCACTCTGTATTTTGGCTGATGAAAATGGTTTGTGAGAGGATGGGGTGAAGGCTCGAGTAAGGAATATATGGTTGCAGGCAGGACACAGAATTGAATGGGTTGATAGCTGATAAAAATGTGAATAATAAAAAAGAGAGATAAAGAACTTAAATTTCAGTATCCAATTTGCTGCTGGCAGTATAGAGAAAGAAGAAAAGGAATAAGGCAATGCATGAATAGTCATAGTTAACTAAAGGAAGCTGGACTAAGTATTATGTGAAACTAAATATAAATTGGGGATTATTGCCCTCAATATATTACCCATTTTCATCCAGCTCTAGCTTATTACCTATTTTCTGTTCATGTTCTCTCTCCTGCCTCCATGTCCTTGTATAGGGTGCTGCCTCTGGAATTTCCTCTTTTCTTACTTCTTGGAATCTACTGCTCCCTTAAAATCATAGCTCTATACCACCTTCTACATGTGACCTTTCTCCGTACTTTCTTATTAGTAGTGTTATCTTTCTTGAAGTTATATTGTATAATTTTGTAGATACTTTGCATTGACTCATCCATGTGGATCATTTCCCCCATGAGAATATAAACTCCTTGAGGTCAGGAATAACCCTCATTTTTGTCATATTTGCCAAGTATGTGGCACAGAACCTGGAAAGCTAGAGCACACTTAATAAAAGTTTGTTGATCTGAAACACTTAGAGCAATAAGCTTTTTTGTGTATCTGGGCAAAGGACTAACATATGTATTCTTCATAGATTTTATAGAAACTATGATTCTTTGTTCCCTTTTTTATTGTTCCCTCACCATCAGTATGGAAATGAAAAGCAGTCTAGGGGCTATTTGGGATTTGGGTCTGTTTCATGGGTAGCCTTGGCAACAAACAAATTTCATCATTCAGTGACCAATCTTCTGGTGATGAGCCTGTTTGAGTATAGCCATGCTACTGAAAGAAACACAATCAAAGACTTTCCAGCTTGTCTTCTGTTTGCATGACCTTCAGGAACTCAGGGTGACTTGTGTGCCAATGATGGGAGATTCTAGTAGGAATGTAGTGGAGCTTTGCATTAGGTACTATAATTACAAGAATTACGAAACACACTGTATACACAATATCTGTTAATAGTGTTTAATTTGATATCATCATTTAGAGTTTAATCCTTGTTTAATTCACCAGTTTGTCAGTTATGATCAGACCATATCCAATATTTGTGATATATATGTGTCACTTGTGGCTCACCTTATCCAGAATGTTAAAAAGTCCATTTAAGTTATGAATAATAAACACATTAATGAGTGACCTTATCTATGAAGTGCTACCAAAGAAAGAAGTACAAAATGGAGGGGAAGGGTATACTTGAATTCTGCGTCCTGTCTGCTTTGTCCTGTGCATATATCCATTACTTGGGCCCCCATCCCCATCCTCATGAGAAACCATTTTCACCAACCAAAATGTGGAGTGACTCTACAGTTCCAATACCTGGTCAATCTAAGAAATTAAGAGGAACTGAATTGAAGTCAACAAACATTTCTGTGCAAAGCACTGAGTGATAAAAACTCTAATCCAGGATCTCAGATCAGAAAACCAGCATGCTATCAGGGAAAGAACACTAAACTTAGAGTCAGAGGGACTGGCTTTGAATCCTTGCTCCACTGCTTTCTACCCATGTTTCCCTGGACAATTCACTTCACTTTTCCAGGCCTCAATTTCTTCACCTACATTCAAGTCTTTATTAGTGTGTACTGTGTGTGAAGAGATAAGCTATATTCTCAGAACACAAACACAATGCTGACATGGTCCTCACCCTCAATGAGTTTGTGTCCAACTTAGGGCAAGGTATCAGAGTCAAGACATATGGCAAGAAGTGAATACAAGATCAACGAGGTCATTTTTTGTTGACATTGGTTGGAGTATATGGTCCTTAATGACCCTGCCACATCCGTATCAAAGACCCTATGATCTTATTTTCTATTGAGAGGGGGAAGAGAAAGAGAAGTTATATGTAAATAGAAATAAATTCAAAGCATATGGATAGAGAGAGAAAGTGGAGCTGTGATTTTATTTTTGTGGCACTCCAATGAGGAACTTTCTCTCCAAATAGAGGTTAATAGGTTCCGAGCAATGTCCTCACAAAAAAATATTGGATCCCTAACTAACAATTCTTGTTTTCTTTCTTTGTTCTCTACCTACATCAATTCATCAGAATGAAATGTTGCCAGTATGGAAACTGATAAATACTAGCAGCTTATGTAAACATACAGACTTAGAGTAGCCTAGACCACTGCGGTATTAAGCAATGTGCTAAAGTTCATGAAACAAGTATGTCAGAGGCCAGATTTGGAACTATGTGGTCCTGGTCCACAGGCCAGCTCTCTATCTAATCTACCTGGCTTCTCCCTCTAAATACAAACTATATACAAATTTAAAATTTCTTGGAGGATGTTATTAACAGCTAGGAGGTCATTATAGGCCTCATGAAGGGAGATGACAAGCTAGGCTTGAAGGGAGGTCAGAATTCTAAGATTTGGAGATGAGAAAGTGCAGTCCAGGCATGGGAAATCCACCTGTGCAAAGTGGTGGAAGAAAGGGACAACAAATACAAATGGGCTATCTTAAAACGTAGAATAAAGTCATATTACTTAAGAAGCTAGGGAATTCAAAGTTATGCCTGAATATCCAGGACAGAAAACTGCAAACTGTGGGGCGGAGCCAAGATGGCGAAGTGAGAGCAATGAGTCACCCAAGCTCTTAGACAAACTCCTTCAGATACCTCTAAAAGGAGAATCAGACCAAATTTTGGAGGTGCAACAGGAGACAGACTGTGGCAGATTCACAGCCCAGGACAGATTGGAAGGTCAACGGGAAGGCTATGTCCCACAGAGCACAGTGCAACTCATCCAGCGCAGCGGAGCAGGAGGGCCCCGAGGAGATCTGAGGCAGCAGCAGGCAGAGCCAGGGGAGTAAGAGACCAACAGAGCCAAGTGAGCGACAGCCTCTGAGCCCCAGATATCAGCCTCAGCAGCTCCTGAGACTTTCAGCCTGCAGATTAAACATCTGGAAGTCATCTACTTGAACTTTTGAGGGCCAGGGTGGCAGAGTGATCAGTAAATGCTCTCTCCTTCCCCCTTCATGACTTCAAAAGAACCATAAAATATTTTCCCAGAAAAACCCTGAATCAGTGGAAACAGCAGAGAGGGCAAATAGTCTCAAAACACCTGAGGCTAGGAAAATAGTTAAAGGGGATTCCTCCTGCCTCCTGTGGCAGAGGTGAACCAGAAGGAGAGGGACCCCAGGGCGGTGAAAACTTGCACTAGGACCCAGGCAAGACTCAGTGCTAGGAGAGGAGCCCCAGGAGGGGTGGAAGAGGCCTGGAAAGACTTGTATGATCTGATGTAGAACAAAAGGAGCAGAACCAGGAGAACTTTCTGCATAGCGACGACCACAGTGTATATGTAAATCCTATATAGAATTGTACACTATCTTGGGGAGGGAGGGGAGTGATGGGGAGTAGGTAGTGGGGAAAATCTAAATTTTATGGTAGTGATTGTAGAACATTAAAAAGAAATAAAATGAATATATAAACAAAAGAAAACTGCAAACTTTGGCAAGTGGTGTTAAAAAAAATCTTTTGGGTGAACTACTCCAATCATCTCATTTTACAGAATAGGAAACTGAAGCCAAAAGAGTTTAAATGGCATGTATAAGGTCACACAGACAGTAAGTATTAAAGGTGGGATTAAAATCCAGATCCTCTCACTCCAAATTCAAGGCTCTTCCAGAATTTTGATGTTTCTCATTTTTAACACTGATTTTAAGAGATTTCTTTTATGCTATTCCCTCTAGTGCTTTGGGAGGGGAAATGACACTTCCACATTTACCTTCAGTTGGGATTTTTATGGTGGAAGTTGTCATCATATGTGCTATAGTGGGGCTGCCAGGATAACAAAAAATATGAACATTTGTAAATAACAGAAAATGAGAAGAGGTGAGGATTAGCAACCCATGAGGCTCTTCCACATCATTTTGGGTTCACATTTCATCAACAGTCTTGTTGTTCCATGATGACATGGGGATTGAATAGGCCATTTTGGTGAATGACTTGATCATCTTTTTAAAACTCCATGATAGAAGTGCTTTGGGACAATGAATTTGCTGATAAATGTCATGAGTAATTGAGTAACCATCCACTCATCTGTTTACCTGAACATCCTCATCATTTTCAAAGGAAAAAACAAAGGAGGAGTAGAAGAGGGAACACAAAAAAAGATGAAGCAAACTGATCCACCTGTGCTAATGACCAGTTGACTCACATTGAATGGGACAGCCAATGTTTGAAGTATTTATTGATTTTCCTTGCTGACATAGCAATTACACCACCCTTCTAACAAGAGCAGAGCCAGAAAGATATGAGATATGTTGCTAAGATGCAGGATATATTTCATTAGGGTGGTAATACACTGTCTTCCATGTCATTAGGCATTAATCAGCACATTTTACTCCTCCTTCCCCCACCCCAGTGATTATTTCCAGGTGTCATAATTGAGGATGTACTCGTAGCTTATTATTACTGTGTGGTAGCTTTGCAGTGAGGTTATTGAAGTTATCGTATAATGGGTATTGTACAGTAGTAATTGAGTGACGGTCATTATGTGGTGATGCTGGGAACTTGTGGGCGTTGCATAGTAGGATATCCCAGAATCCCATTTAATTTCCTTAAGAGATTATCTTCATTACTAGAATATCTGTTCTGTTTGAGTTGTCACTGTAGAGTTAATTTTCTTGCCAGAAAGTATTCATAATAATAAAAGCATGAAAATAAAGTTTATGAATCTGTGTGTATACATACACACGTATATATGTAAATATATACGTGTGTATGTATGCACATATATATGTATAATATGAGAAAGAATTATATTCACTGTAGCAGTAAAACAGCATGGTACTCTAAAAGAGTCCTGGATTTGGAGTCAGAAGACCTGAGTTCTAATCCAGATTTTGTCATTTCCTAGCTGTGGAAACATGGGTAACTGACTCAACTTCTTTAGGCCTCCATTTGGATTGAATTAGATGACTTCTAAGATCCCTTTCCAGCTTGATGTCTATACTTTTTCTGTGCAGACTACAGACCCTGCCCTGGTGCAGGAGCACCAGGTTATTTCATGGAAGCTAGAGACATCAGGCTCTTATACGGGGCAGACTCATTATGCTTGTGGGAGCTGGAACATTCTGCTTACTTGCCTTCCTCAGCAGAGCTCCTTCAATCCATTGATACACTGCTTGGAAGTTTTGAATGCTGTGGATAAGTTCGCTTACCTTGGTAGGATACTTTCCAGGGATGTACACATGGACAGTGAGGTTAACACACACATTGCCAGAGCTAGCTCAATGTTTGGGAGGCTCTGAAGAAAAGTTTGAGAGACAAGAGGCATTAGAAAAGAAAGTCTAGACAGCCATTGTGCTGACCTCACTATTGTATGTCGGCAAAACATGGATAGTCTACCAGCACCATGACAGGAAACTGAATTGCCTCCATTTGAACTATCTTAGGAAGATTCTGATGATCACTTGGCAGGATGAGGTACCAGACACTGAAGTCCTTGCTAAAACTAAACTGCCAAGCATTCAAACTATGCTTCAGAGAGCGCAACTTCGATGGTCTGGCCATGTTGTTCGAATGAAAAATGTACGCTTGGCAAAAAGAATATTTTATGGAGAACTCGCATGCAGTAGACAATCACATCGTGGTCAGAAGAAGTGATACAAGGACACTCTTAAGATCTCTCTCAAGAATTTTGGATTTGATTGTGTGACATGGGAGAACACCAGCACAGGACCACTCAGCATGGCATGCCCACATCAAAGAAGGTGCTGAGCTCTACGAGCAAAGCAGAACTGAAATAGCACAAAGGATATGTAGGATGCACAAATTTGGAGTAAACACCCCAAATGTTCACATAGACTATCTGTGCCCAATCTGTGGTGGAGCATTCCGAGCTCATATTGGTCTAATCAGCCACAATCATACACATTGAAACTTCACTTTATCATGATGATGTCACTTTGGTCTCTTCAAGAATGAAGGACAACAACCAATCCATCAACACTGCTTGGACTTATTCCTCAATGGTTAGCAAAGTCACTATCTCCCATTCTCTGTGAAACTGAATTCCCACTTTCCAAAGAGCAACCTGACCTCTCATATCCATCCACCTATATGCCATGCACTCTATGTTGGTGTACTCATTCTACTGTATCTTACAGAACTCTTGGTGTATAATTAACAAATTTCCTTTTTTCCAGATCTCTTTCTCTCCTGTCTCTTCAGTTTTTTTTATCTCACTGAGAACCTGCTTTCTACAACAACAATAACATAAAATTACTAGCTATCCTCTCCATTATAGTACAAATCTTTTAAATTTCTCAACTCATTCGTCCCAGATAAGATTTTGGTGTATCCCTTATTTTACATTGTCTCTTTCAGATTGTCCTATTGCCATCACCCAGCAAACTTTCCTCTTTTAAAATTAAATCTATTTTTAAAAATCCATCTAGTCTGGATCCTGATGACTATTATCTACTGACCCCCCAGGACTTTCCAAATCTTTTCTCTGAGTATAGTGTTTATATCATTTTGGATTTGTTGTCTCCAGCCCCTCATTCAGAGTAAAATGTAAACTCCCTTAGGGAAAGGATTCTTTATATATATAGGCTTATCCTTAGCACCTAGAACAGTTCTTGGAACACAATAGATGCTTAATTGACACTTGCTGAATTCAATTTTTCCTAAATGTAAAAAAGTTGGTATCATTTCTGGGCAAAATTTTTGTTCAAAGTCATTTTGAAGCATAAGAAATCTATGCCTCATGTTCTTTTATTTTTCTCTATTTTTCCCTGTTTTGGCTTCCCTATTGGATTATAAACTCATCAAGGATAGTAGTCACATTTTCAACTTCTTTTCTTAAAATCCACAGTGCCCAGCTTAGACATTGCAGCCACTTCAAAAGTACTTGTTGAGTTAAATTTTGTGAAAGCTCATGTTAATTTTAGTTTCATAAGTTCATGTAGAGTAGTAAAGGAAATCTCCATCAGTGTGGGTGAACTACCCAAAGGCAATTTATGGGAGAACACAGAGAAGAACTATACAAAATGAATGCATTATAACAGACTTTTTGATGAGATCCTTAATTCATGGAAGTAAATACAATTTGGAAGGTCTCACTGAGATAGGGAATACTTCCACCACCGGGACTCAGGTCAAATCAATAAGCATTTATTACACACCTTCTGTGTGCCATACACTGATAGACATTCCTGATGTCAAAGAGCTCACAGTTTAATGAAAGAGACAACATGCAATCCACCATGGATGAGTAGAATATGTGTGGGATATATTGGAGATCTTTTTTAAAGGGAAGGCAGTAAGATGAAGAGAGATGAGGAAAGGCTTCTTGCAGAAAGTAATCTTTTACCTGAAACTTGGAAGGAGATGGAAATGAGGAGGGAGAAGTGAAGTGGGTACCAAGTATGGAGGACAAGCCAATGAAAACACATGGAGTTGGGAAATGGAGTACCTTGTTTGAAGAATAGCAAGGAACCCAATATCACTGAATCACAGAATATGTAAAGGAGAGTAAGGTATAAGGAGACTGGACAGGTAGGAAGGATCCAGGTTATAAAGGACTTTAAAAGCCAAAAGTTTTATATTTTGTCTTGAAAGTGATCAAAGTCACTGATGTTGATTAAATAAGAGAGTGGCATGTGCAGACCTAAACTCTAGGAAGATCACTTTGACAGCTAAATGGAGGAGGATAGACCAAGCTGAATAGTTACTTGAGGTAGGGAGACAAATCAGAAGTCTATTTTAAAAGTTCAGACCTAAGGTAATGAAAGGTTGTACCAAGGTGGTGGCAGTGTCAGAGGAGAAAACTGAGTCTATATATGACATGTTATGAACATAGACTTGGTAAGACTTAGCAACTAATTGAATGTGGGGAGAGGAGTTGAGAGGGAAGGAGGAATCTATGATACCTAGGTTGTGAGCCTGGGTAACTGGGAAATGGTTGGACCATTGGCAACAGTAGGGAAGGTGAGGAGAGGCAAGGGTTTGAGAGCAAAGACAAGTACAGTTTTGGATTTGTTGAGTTTCAGATATCTAATGAAATTTTAAGTTATCCAGTTCAAGAAGATGTCCAATAGGCAGTTAGAGATGAGAGACTCGAAATCAGGATAGAAGTTAAAGGTAGACTAATAGACATGAGAATCATCTGCATAGAGATGGTCATGAGCTCAATGTGAGATGATGTCACCAAGGGAAATTGTTTGGATGGAAAAGAGAAAATATAGGACAAAACTCTGGGGGACATCCATAGTTAATAAGCATGACCTGGATAAAAATCTAGCAAAAAAGGCTAGGAAGAACTGGTCAGACTCAGGTCTGAAGAACCAGGAGGGAATTCCCATTTTATTTTTATCTCATTCAATTTGGATCCCTGCCTTCCTTTTGGATCCTACAGATCTTCCTATAAGCACTCCACAGAAAATATATCTGATCAACTGGGATTCCATCTGCATTATTCCATGCATTATAGCTCCTATTTGCTACATGACATGCTACATGACAGAGCTGGATTTGGTGTCATGAATGGAGTTAAGATGATCTGCACAAAAATCCCACCTTGTATACATGATACTACCTGTGGGAGCCTAGGCAAGTCATTTCATCTCTCTGTGCCTCTGTTTCCTCATTTGTAAAATGAGGTGTGCTGGACCTGACAATCTCCAAAGTCTCTTCTATCTCTAAAGTCATGTGCATATCATCAAAGGTTATAATCTACAGCCTGGATACAGGTACCATGAACCTCAATATTGCCTTTTAGATCCTCTGGCAGGTTGATTTTGCTGAAGTCTTGGTACTCCACAATTCACAAAGGAAGAGGAAAGAAGGATTCACCATGGCTGGTGATGCTTCCTAGGTGTTTTATTTGCAGATGATATCATGCTAATTATATCATACTCCAGAACACAACAGTGCCATCAGAAGGAGATCTATGGAGATTCAAAGAAGATAGATCTAGTTATCCAGGCAAACCAAGTGGGCAGAAGTATAAATAGAAGATAAATCCTTCCATGCAAAAAGCAAAATGTAAAGGAAGTTATACTGGCTCAGAGAATAAATCCAAACCAAAAAAAAAAAGAGACCCCAACTTTTCATCCTAATGAGGGAAGTCATCACATAAAAGGATCCAAAAAGGAGGGAGGAAAGGAAAAATATCTACATGAGCAATGGGGTAGAGAAGGGAAAATTACTGGTAAAGGTCTCTCCTCAAAATGAGGGTCCTGGGAAGATCTCACCAATGCAAGGAGAAAGCCAAAGGGGTGGAGATAGAAGGCAGAGGAGGCATGAGGGCAAAGTCTGGAGAATGGTTATAAATCCATGTAAGTGCTTAGGTTTCTTTAGCAACTAGTACAGATCTTGGCACATAATTCATAAATAATCGATACTGTTTTAACTGAATTGGACTAATTTACCTCAAAGGCCCCTTCCAGCTCTAAACTTATGATCCCCCATTGAACAGAATAGATTTTATGCCTCTGATTTTTGTGAGTTAAATGGCTTTCCACACCCACCTCAAATCATACTTGATAGGAAATTTTCATCTCTACCTATGAGTCCAGCTAGTCCTGGTTGGGAGCAACTGGGGGATTAGGGGGACAGGTGACAGACCTACATACAGTACCCAGATTTCCTAGAGCATCCCATTCAGAGGCTCACAGTCATGCTTAGTGATTAGACTCATAACAAATGGCAAGGAACAATCCCTTCTTTCAGTGAATGTATTGAGGAATATCTCCAAATTGCAGGGATACCATCGAGGGAAATTTACAAGTCACTTTACAGTTGCTTTCACTTTAAAAAGCATCAGGAAAGGAAAATGAGTGTTGGCTTAAAGACCAGGACTATCTGCTATTGCATTTAAAGAAATGCCAATGAGTCCTTAGCTGGCACCAGGCAGTCCCCAAAGGTGACAAAATGGAGGTGACAAAATTTAATGTTGTCTCCAAAGGATTTGTTGGATTTATTGTTTTCTAACAGACTGAGTCTGCCAAGCTTTTGTTATTCCATTGAGTTGTCAGTTCAGAGCAGAGAGTACTCCAGGGGTCCTTGCAAGAGTCATTAGAAGCCACATCAGTTCTGAAGTTACCTATGTGCCTTCCGGTACTCAGTACTTAGTGATTGAGAATATGCCCTGAAGCAGACATCACGAAAATTATTTAAACTTAACATTAGCTGCAGCTTTCTTATCTGAAAATGGGAATAAATAATATTGTCCATCTCAAAAGCTTGTTGTGGACATCAAATGAGATAATGCATGTAAAATGCTATACAAACCTTAAAATACCATTTAAATGTCAGCTGTTGTTATTTTAGCATTCAGCTATTCAATTCATAAATACTGTTAAAAGTCTATTTTAACACTTGTTAAACTCACTCTTGACTCCAGACTTTCTCCACCAAGTCACAACAACCTTCTCATCCTGGAAGTTCACTCTGCCCTTGGCCTTCTCACATGGGAAATATCCTCTGATTAACTTGTTCCTCCTAAAATCTCCCTTTTAAAAAGAGTGCCCCAGTCAGCCTTGCCTTCATTCACTTATATCTCAGCTTTCTCCATTACAGCCCTATATGAAGACTCTTTCTCTCCTCATCCCTTGCTTTACAACTTCTTAATCTGTGCTATCTCCTCCCTTTTGAATATCAGCTCTTTGAGGACAGGAAATGTTTGGGGGTTTTTTGGTACATGGTAGGCACTCAAAAAGTGCTTGTTGACTTTTTTTATTTACTTCAGTGCATGAAACTATCCTAAGCTTTTGGAGAAGATACAGAATCAGAAAAACTCAGATTCAGAACATCCCTCAGAAATCACCTCATCCAACTCATTCATCCACAAACAGCCCTCTGGTGTATAATAGCCCTATTTCCCCTACTATTATTAATGTTCTTTCTACCTATCCTTATTACTTTGCATTTACTTAGTATGCATTTGTATCTGTATATAGGTGTACATTCTGTGTCCTCGCTCAGGATTCAACAATTTTTAAAATACCTACAACGTGCCAGACAATGCCCTCCTTGAAAGAGTCATATTTCTTCCACACTGATTGACACATAGTAGGGCTTAATATGTGCTTAATTTAATCAGAAAATAAATATATATTAACCTTCAACTATGGTTGTGTGATAAATGCAGAGGGAAACGAAGGAAAAAACAAAATAGTGCCTGCCCTCAAGGAGGAGATGGCATGTGAACGTTCTGTTTCTGCTTAAAGAACACCAGAGGAGGACCGAATACACAAACACACACACACACACACACACACACACCCTCCTAAGGCAACCCCAATCAAAATCTTTTGGATAACTCTCATGGTTAGCAAGGTTATCCTTCTACCAAGCCTAAATATGTCTGGTCTGCCACTTCCACAGATGAATACTGATTCTACCTTCTGGAGCCCAGCGGAACAAGGCCAGTCCCTCTTCTGTATGACACTTAGGAGCTGTTTGACATGGGACATACAGTTTTGTGTATGTGCCTCAGTTTTCTCATCTGTAAAATGGAAATAATAATGTCACCTACATCATAGGGTTGTAGTGAGGTGCAAATGAAAATATATGTAAAGCTCCGTACAAAACTTAACATCCTATATCAGGCTAATTTACCTGTCATGTCCTCACTAAATATTTCCTCCAGTACAAACATCCCCAGTTCCTACATGATCATGAAGAACATTATGATATCACGAAACTTATAGGGTATTATGGAAGCCATGGTCTGTAAACAAATATATATTATATTAATATATATTATATAAAATAATGCAGAGACACAAATAATGTTAGCTATGAAAAAATCTTAGAAAACATCTGCTATGACCTAATTATTTTACCCATAAATCAAGTGTAAATTAATAACACAAGGCCCTAAGAGCTTCCTAGCTTCCTTATGTGGCTGTTATATGACCTAATGGAGAGTGCTGGACTTGGAGTCAGGAAGACTGATATTCAAATTCTGCCTCAGAAATTTACTAGCTGTGTGACCCTAGACAAGTCACTTACTCTCTCACAGGATCAGTTTTCTCATCTATAGAATGAAGATATTGAGAACACCAACATCCCAGGGTTATGAGATAATATTAATAAAGCACTTTGCAAAGCTCAAATGGCTACAAAAATTATAACTGTTCTTATTATATTTGTTGCATAAACTATATGCTTTGATATTTCCAGACTATCATCTCACTAGTGTGGTAGCTCCTTCTACCTACACATATTCCAACCCTTCTTCATGAATTGTTGCAGTAAAAAAAATTATTATTGGATATCCAATCTTCTGGTCATGAACACCTCTACACTTAGCTAGGCTGAACCTCAAAGAAGAGCCAACCAGCAGTTCCATTGCTAGGCAAGACTTTCCCTGCCATTAGAAGCCCCAGGATGTTTCTTCTAGCAGAAAACTACTAAGGCTCTCAGAGTCACCTCCATACCGGTCAGTCCACAAGTATTTTTCAAATCTTTACTATATGCCAAGCATGGTGCTAAGTGTTGAGATATTAAGAAAGGCAAAAATACAATTCCTGGCCTCAAGAAGCTCACATTCTATTTGTGGAGACAAAAGACAAATAATTATATACAAACAAGATAGATCTAGATGATGGATTGGAGATCATCTCAAAATGACGGTATTGTCAGTAGGGAGGAGGCAGGCCTCTTTGCAAAGACGGTATTTGAGCAGAGTCTTGTGCATGCATGGGAAGTGGGGGTGGGAAACGTACAACGTAAATTGAATAAATCTTTATTTCTTTGGGTTACTATGGACATCAGTCTCCCCTCGAAGGTAAGACAAAATATGCAGGTGCAAACCATAGAACACCTTAAGGACAGCCAGAGAGCGCTAATTTTATTTGGAGGTAGGAACACTAAATCATACATGCTGTTTTGAAATTAACTTGCGAGGGAGATACACTGAAGTTATAAGGTTTCTTTTAGCATGAGGGGCATGGTGGGGGCAGGAAAAGATCAGAGCATTTATTTGGGCAACACCTTGGAGTTTCTGGAGGGAAGTTAAGGGCAGTAGGAGGAAAAAGACAGTCACTTCTTTAAGAAAGTGTTTTCATTACCAAATACAAAGTGGGGCTTTTGGAATTCACAAAGACACAGAGAGCAATGCCACTGACACTGAAGGCTCCTCTTTTCTAATTTCAAAGAAACACCAGAGCAACCCTGCTATGTGGGCTGCAACAGAGGCTAGTTTTTACTCTCCATGGTGCTGAAAGCCTGAATTTGGACTATGGTCAAGTTTACTGGGGGATGGGAAGAAGGGAGGCAGGAGACACTTTTTCATCAAATTCTCCTCTTCTCAAATATCTCTTCGTTGCAATCCTTGCCCAAACTGCCATAAAAAATAATGAATAAAATGCTTTCAGAGAATCCTGGGAAGACTTGCATGGACTGATGCAGAGAAAAGTGAGCAGACCCACAACTTACATGACAACAGTATTGTAAAGACAATCAATTTTATAAGACCTGAGAATGTTGATTGACATAGTGCCCAACCACAATTCTAGAGAAACAGTTACGAAGCCTGTTACCCACCTCTTCACACAGTAGAGATGGACTCAGATTCTACAATAAGGTTTCTATTTTTTGGACATGTCCTATGCAGGAATTTGTTTATTTTAACTATACATATTTGCTAAAAAAGGTTTCGTTTTGCTTTGCTTCTAATATGGGAAAAGGTGGGAGGGAGATAAAATAGACATTTTAGCTGAAAAACAATCTAATTTTTAAAAGGCTAGTAGGAGAATGCTCCCAAATAGCAAAACCAGTTGTAAATGGGAGAAGCAAACTTTTCCATTGAATATAGCAACAAACATCCAGAGATGGTTTCTGACATTTTCTCTTTGATTAATGGTCATATAGAATTTCCTAGATTATTAAAGGGTAACTTACCCATGGTACCATACTTAGCATGTGGCAGAGGTAGTTCTTGACTTTGAAATCAGTTTTCTATCCACTACATCACACTGCCTCATTCAATATACATGGCAGTCTTCTTGAAGACCTAATGGTCTTCATCTGTTTCTTTATTATGCAGGGTTTTTGTTTTGGGTTTTTAATATGCAAATCACAAAATAAAAATACACAACAGTTGGCATAAGTTACAGAGTATTAGAAAAGGCAGAAGAGAGCTAAGAATCACAATGTTTAATCACCTATAAATTACACCACCTAGCTGCCCCTGAAATATAGTAGGTACTTTACAAAGGACTACTTGCCCAGGATCCATAGCATTTATGTGTCAGAGGCAGGATGTAAACTTGGATCTTCCTGGCTTTGAAGTTGGCTCTCTAATATGAATAACCATCTTCTAGAACAATGCAATGAAGCATGATTTGGGAGCTGCTGCTCATACCTATATCATATGGATCACAGATCTAAAGCTGGAAGGAACCCCAGATGTCATTGAGCCTCCTACCATTTTCAGGTAAAGGCACTGAGGACCAGAAGTTAAATGACTTACTCAAATTCACAAAAACCATGAAAGCATCAGAGACAGGATTTGAACCCAGGTCATTAGATTCCAAAGGCAGCACTCTTCCAACTGTACTGTGATGAAGAACTGAAGCCTTTGGAGGGAAATAGTTTTGTCTCTACTCACTTAGGTGAAAAGTAGGAGATTCATGATTCAAAACCAGTCTATCTCACACAAAACCCTGCACACCAAGAGACTGGTGATCCCCATCCACTTCCCAATACCAGGTTGAAAACCCAATGACAATTGGCAAGTAGTTTGTAGAAAACTAGTTTCTGAATTCCAGAGATAAACATCTGCTGAAAAATTGCCCACCTGCTACACAAATGCACAAAGAAGAAAAAATATGTGAATGTGGGTTGAGTGAAAGCTTGGAATTATACAATTGAATTTATTCTCTTGAGAAAGTTGCAGGGGGAGTTAGTCACAGGAACAGGAAGCAACTAGTTAGCTAGACTGGAAGGGGCAGGTGGGAAACTATATTCGTGTTTTAGATTCTCTTAGGCACTGGGGTATTGATAACTTGAACTGGAAGCTCATTGTTCCTTTTTTATTAATTGTTTGGCTTGCTTTAGTGATTAATTATTGATTGTCTTAAAATAGGCAGAAATGAGATAGATTCATTTCACCAAGCTCTCTGAAAATTGGACTCCATATATCCAATCAGTTGCCTAGTCTCATCTCTTTTCTCTCTCAACCATCTCTTACATACATCCTCTTCTCTTCACTTAGATGGCAATCAGCTTGGTCTAGGTGTTCATCTTCTCCCATCTGGACTATTACAGAGCCTTCTAGCTCTGAGTCTGCCTTGTCTCCACTCTGCCCTACACACAATGGCCAAAGTGATCATTCTAAACACAGTTCCTATCACATCATTCCTCTTTCAATAAACTCCAAGAACTCCCTATCACCTCTAGGATTGACCGCAAACTTATCCATTTTGCATTGAAAGCCCTTCACAACTTACCTGCAAACAACTGTTCTAGATTTATTCTACATTACTGACCCACTCTACCTAAACTGGTTTTCCTGACATTCCCCACATACAACAGTCCATCTTCCATCTCAATGTCCCTTGCACAGGCTATCCCTCATGCTGGAGTGCCTTCCTTTCTCATCTCCACATTTTAGAATCTCTGACTTCCTTCATATCTCAAAATAAATGTTTCCTCCTACCTAAAGCTATTCCTGATCCCATTCCCCAGTGCCTAGTTCCTACCTACCATATATACTTATAAGTGTAAAAGTTTTCCCTCCCAATAAAATGTACTCTCCTTGAGGATAGATTCTTTTCCTTCTTTGCGTCTCCTAAACCTAGCATAGTGCTAGGCACCTACAGTAGGTGTTTAATAAATATTTGTCAATTGACTGACATTAGATAATACATTAATAACAGAGTTTACTTCTGTAACTTTGCTTTTTTTCTCATTTATTTTTCAGGCTTAAAGTGGTTAAAGATTTTTGTCACTAGATCATCCATTCTAACATGCATAGAAATAGGAAATCATATTCTATATATTATTAATGGCCTGAAAAATGTCCAAATGAACAAATCATAAAAAGAATAGATTCTAGGAATAGGGTTTTATGAACATGTAAATTAGTTATGAAAACATTTTAATAGGGTATTCCCAAGGCACAAATAGATTATAATTACAGCAGCTGTTAAGAGAAATAATAAAATTGTGACATATTATAATAAATGAATGAATACCTAGGGATAGAAATTAATTACTCAAATTGTTTTACTCAAGACATATAGCTGCTGATGAGGTTTTTCTTCTTCTTAGAAATTCAAAATAAATTATTTTCCAGAGCCTGATTTGAAGGGATGATTAAAATAACAAACACATTTATGATAACACCTTAAACCCAGAAAGTGCTTTGCTCGGAGGACCTCCCTGGGACCAGGTGATTTACGCATTACTGTTTCCATTTTGCTTTATAGAAAACTAGGACTCAGAAAAGTTAAATGACTTGGGCAAGGTTATACAGATGATAAATTTACAAGGTACTGTTCAAACCTAGGTCTTGCTTGACCACTTGTTCCATGCTCTTTCCCTTATACTGTGCCACTAGGTGCCTAGGATGGTGTTCATTATTGTTCTTTTGGGAAAATGGTTGTCACAACCATCCTGTCACAGTGAGGAGAATTGAGCTTACTTTTAAGTGACTACCTGAAGCATTTTACCCAGATGTCAGCTACTTCACTGCTAAAATCAATTTTTAAAAGAACCCAGCTATCCTAAATAACATCCAGTTTCTAGTTGCATTTTTTTTAATAAAGGGACCCCTCTAGCTTTCATAATCCTTTATTCTGTGAGTCTAAATCAGCTGAGGAACAATTACAATGAGCAGAACAAGATATCAGAAAATGAAATGTAAAGTCCCTAAGAGCAGGAACACTTTCATGTTTTTTTTATATTTTTACCACCATTCCCCCAAGCAGTTAGCAATCAGTGGATAAGCATTTATTAAATATCTGCTAAGTACTGGGGATATCAAGAAAGGTAGAAGACAGTCCCTGATCTCAGGAAGCTTACAATTTAATAGTTGTGCAAAGCACCACATGCAAATAATTAGGTGCAATCAAGCTATGTAGAGGAGAAATTAAAAATAATCAACAGAAGGACAGCATTAGAATTAATAAATGCTTTTTGATTGATGGATCTTTCCCTCAAAATCCAAAGGAATTAGAAAGTCTTCAATATACAAACAAGGCAACAGTTCCCAATCCATCTTCCAGGGAACCAGGGTGTCTCATATGAGCTAGATTTGAAGTCAGGAGATCTGAGTTTGAATCTTGTCTCTGCCATACACCACCAATGATGCTTGGACTCTATGACTTCAAGTCAGGCACTCTTTCCATTATATGGAACAGAGAAATCCATAATTTCACAGTTCATATTTTAAGGAACATCATGGTTCTAAGCTCAAAAGAACTTTAGAGGGTCATCTAGTCAAACCCTTTCAATTTATAGTTAAGGAAACTGAAAGCCAGAGATCAAAAATTACATGCCCAAGGTCACTTAGGTAGAGATATGAATTTAAATTCTTCCTCTGATTCTTACTAGCTATGTGACACAAAGCAGAACATTTAAGCTCTCAATTGTGACATCTGTAAAATGGGGGTGGTAGGGCAGATACTATGTATCTCTCAGAGTTGCTATGAGGAAACACACTTTTCAAACCTTAATGAAGCTCTATGCAGATGGGAGTTCCTCCGACACATTGAATGAATTTATGATTCCACTGATATGAATGATTCCTTTGTGGATTCAGATCCTCACCCAGCCAGGCCTGCCCATCCTTCAAGACTGTCATCCAAATTCAAGCCATCTCCTTCCATAAGTCCTTCACAGGAGTTGTACACAACCTCCTGCAGACCTTCCACTATATTTCATGAGTATTTGGGAGCATCAGACATTTATCCTTTACCCTTGCTATACACATATATCTTACTATGTCCAACACTTAGCACAATGAGTGGCACATAGTAGGTGCTCAGCAACTGTTTATAGACTGACCTGTCCAGGTTCAGTTTTTCAATATGGAAACTAATATGATAAACATAATAGTAACAGCAATAACAATATGTACATCATGCTTTAATTCCTGCAAAGCATTTCACATACACAGTGTATTTCATTTGAGACTCACAATAACCATTTGAGGTAGGTGCTATTGTGATATCCATTTTACAGATTAGGAAACCAAGGTTGAAAGAGGATAATTGAATTTACCAGGTTCACCTAGCTAAGTGAGGCAGAGATTCCAACTTGTATTCTGAATTCTATTGGCTATGGCATCTAGTTGCCTTGATTTCCTGTTGTGTTCCAGCATTGCAACAATTGCCTTTATTCCATATATGATATAATCCCAGATAGATTGGTCTCATTCTCCCTCATTAACCTAACCAGCGTATTTTAAAGCCAAGAGCTCTAGGTCAAATTAATTTGAGAAATGCTGCTGTATAGGAGAAGGGCCACTAGGCAGAACAGTGGATAGACTCAGGAAAACTCATCTTCCTGAATTCAAATTTGACTTTAGATACTTTCTAACTGTATGACCTTGGGTAAGTCATTTAACCTTGGTTGCTTCAGTTTCCTCATCAGTAAAATGAGCTGGAGAAGGAAATGGAAAAGTACTGAGGTATTTCTGCCAAGAAAAACCCACAATGAGTAAGACATGAATGAAAACAACTGCAACACAAGCTACATAGGATTGCATGATTTTTTATAATAATAGATCCTCAACATGACCAAAAGTTCTATACCCAAGTCCAAGGATCACAAATGTAGAGCTGACAAGAAGGTTTAGTGGCCACCAAATCCAATCTCCTCATTTCACAGATGAGAAAATTGAGGCCCACAGCAATCAAGTGGCTTTAAGGTCACAAAGGTACACATCCAAAGTGGCCTTTGAACTCAGGTTCTGGGGCTCTAGAGCCAGGGATTTTTCCACTACACCATTTGACTTGAATACTTGAGTGTGACTCTATCCCTGAACTAAAAGCTCTTATAAGTCCAGAAAAGCTTTCAGCCAGGCCAAACTTGGGACATGTTCTATTCAGCGATCTTCTTTTTTTATTTCCAGATATTGAATCAGAGGACCTGGACATTCATTTTACCTAGGAAGCAGTGAGGAGGCACAGTGGATAGAATACTGGACTTGGGGTCAGGAAAACCTGATTTTAATCCCTCTTCAGAAACTTACTTGGCTATGTGGCTGTGGGCAAGTCAGAAGACCTGAGCTCAAATCTGGACTCAGGTATTTACTAGATATGTGACCCTCCACAAGACACTTGGACTCTTTGTATCTGTTTCCTCATCTGTTAAATGGATATAATAATAGGACCTATTTCTGAGAGTTGTTGTGAGGATAAAAGAAACTAATATCTGCAAACATTCAGCATTACAGCAATGCTAGCTCTTATTCTTAGAGTGCCTTGCAAATCTCACAGAACTATAGAAATACTAGCTCTCAATACATTAGCTATTATTTATTCTCACTTGCAGATGTGGGAGGAAAAACTATGGAAATTCATGGTCCTACCAGGAAAATAACTTCTAAGTGAAAAACCTTCATCCTCAACTAATACCTGCTCAAGGGGGTCTGGTTACTTTGGCTGAGCTGTGACCTTATGCCTGGAAAAAAAAAATCTACATTTGTGACAACACACAGGATGAGAACTTGGACTGAATTTAGAACTATCACTCCTACTCATGGTGCTGAAGGACAGCACCCAGGTCAATAAGGTTTATAGCTTCTCCAGCAGGTACTTTGGGCTGTGCTGTCGTACTTGTCTTTTCATTTGATTAGCACTTCAGGGAGAAAAGTAAATGTCCTATAGTAAGTAAACAGAATGAATGACAAGCCATCTGGCAAGAGATTCATCCAGAAGGTAGGCAATAGAAGAAAACATGCTTCATTAATATTTCTTCATGAAATGTATTTTCAATGGAAACGACTTGGCTTCAGATTTAAATACAGAAGAGATATTAATTCTTGTCCAGTCTGCTTTATATTTTACAGGTAAGTAAAATGAGGTCCAGAGAGACGATGTATCTTTCCAAGAGAAAAAATATCATAGCTGCTCATAGGTGATAAATAGCATAGTCATGTTCTAAATCCAGATCTTCTAACCCAAATTTTCTATTCTCACTCTATACCATATTGCCATTCCTTTCTTCTGGGATCACACTGGCACAGCTCTCAGATAGACCCATACTCAACACTATTACTTCATCTGTTAAATATAATAAATATGTGAATTTGTATTGGCCTCTTAGTCTCCAGGTTCTCCCCCTCCAAAATTTTCTGCCATAGTTCAATAAAACCAAGATTTATTCAAGTATATTGCACACTGCAGAATGAGCCAAGGATGCATAAATAAAAAAAACCATTAGATTCTGACTCAAGCAGTTTACCATCCAGTAGGGAGAAGGATAAGTTTTAAAGATATGTAAATGATAATAGCAATAAAAATAACTCACATTTATATATCATTTTGAAGTATATAAAGCTGTGACCTCACAACCAAAACATAATACATTACATGAGTAAACAAGTATCATTAGACCCATTTTACAGATGAGTTCTAGAATATGTTAAGTATATATGGCACACAGAATGTCTAGAAATCAAAAGAGGAAGGAATCACTTCTAGATAGAAAGATAAGTTATATACTATACTTAGTTATATGTTCTACAATTTATTATTCTGTTTATTACCATATAGTACAGAAGAGTAGAAAGAACACTGACTTTATAGACAAAACCTGAGTTAAATCTTGATAGTAATATCATTCCTGTGATCTTGGGTAAGTCACTTTCCTTCTCTGAGCCTCAGTTTCATTATTTGTAAAATATTTTTAGAATTCTAATGTCTCCATTATTCATCTTACAGGCTTCCTGTGAGAAACATGCTTCAAAAACTATAAAGTAGCTAGGCAAATATGAGATTCTAATAACTGATGTTTCTGAGAAGTGATTTCACCATTAAACTCTTTAGTGGTTTCCATAGTAGATTTAAGTGTTGGACATACATGAATGAATGAATGAAAGGGAACACGTAAATGGCCTATCATGTGCCAAGTAGGGTGGAGAGGTACAAATAAAAAACCAAGAAACTCCCTGTCCTCAAATCATTTACATTCTAAGGGAGGAATCAATGTATAAAGGGCAGCAGTGGCCAGGAAAGGGAGTTTTGGTCTGGGAAGTCACAAAGACAGGGAATGGAGGCATAGATTGATACTTTTTTTTATGATTCCAGAATTGGAAAGAAGGGCATAAGGGAGGAGGATGATATATGAGTGGAGGTACAGCAATGGGTAAGACAATAACTGGGAAGTAAAATGAAGTATGACTGGAGCCAGTCTAGATATAGTGAACCCAGTGAACCCCTTACAAATCAGGGCAGAACAGACCTTGGACTGGGAGGTTCAGAGTTAAGGTTAAGTCCTTTGTGGCAAGGTCTTAGGGGCAAAGCAAATGAAGAAAAGATAGCCAGGGATCTGAAGGTGTTTAGGATCACCTAAGAGATAGGTCTGCAGTACATAGGTTCAAATATTATTCTCAGTGGACATTGTCAAGTCACGTCTTCCCTTGATAGAATTATAATATTCTAAGTTGTGTTATCATTATTTCTACTATCTCCACATTTTCATCATCTGTAAATTGCGGGGGATAATATTTACATTAACTACATTGCAGAGTTAGCTGTAGAAAGACACTTCTCAACCTCAACTTTCTCATCTGCAAAATGGAAATAATAACAGCTGCCGTAGCTGGTGGATGGACATGAGGCTCAAGTATGATAATATATGTAAAGCATTTTGAAAACTTTAATGTAATCATCATCTATAGAAATGATTAATACAGTTCTCATGGTCATCTTATTTCAGCATAAGCTACTCCCCGAGGCCATTAGTCCAAAGAATGGTGTGCATATTTGGTCATTTTCTAACTTTAAAGAAAGGTGGCTATGTAGTACAATGGATAAAGTGCCGGTCTCAGAGTCAGAAAGACCTGAGTTCAAATTTGACCTCTAGTACTTTTTACTGTGTTACCCTGGGCAAGTCACTTAAGCCTGTTGGCCTCAGTTTCCTCCTCTGTAAAATGAACAAGAGAAGGAAATAGCAAACCACTCCAATATCTTTATTAAGAAAACTTCAAATGAGATCACAGTCAGACACAGCTGAAATGACTCAACAACAACAAAGATTAAAGATGAAAACAAGCGAGGAAGGACACAAAAACAATGATGGTCTTCTGAACCAGTGTAGAAGAGGAATATCTACCCAATTCCACTGTTGTGCATGTAAAGCTAGTTCTTTTCCTTAAAAGGCACTGAAATGATCTTCCAGACTGAATTGGGTCAGACACTAAAGGCTTCTCCCGTTAATATAGCTTCCTGGTTTAACTGAGTACAAAAGGGCAAAGGTACCAGGTTCTGAGGTTTCTGCCAGGCCAAGAGCCCAGCAGCCTGACCAGCACTGACTCAGAGAAGTTGCCTTCAGCTACAATCATGCTAAAGAGTCTTCCCCTGCCATGACTAAGTAAACCTCCTTTTAATTAACCCTTGATTGCACTGCAAATATTTCCTTTCATTCCAGTCTCAAACCTGAGCCTCAGTCAGGCCTGGCCCATTATACCTGCCATTCAGGTGTCCTGACATCATGAAATTTATCCAGCCTACTTAGGACTGTGATCTGCAGCATTACTATCGGCACTCATCATCCTCATTGTTTGCATTGATACCCTACCATGTCTATGGTGCATAAGATTTAGTAAAAACTGTTCCCTCACAATAGTCCTATTATGCATGTAGTACAAGCCTTCTCATCCTCACTTAAGAGAGTAGAAAACTAGACATCAGAGAAACTGAGAGACTTGCCCAGGGTCACACAGCTAGTAAGTTTCGAAGCCAGGGTTTCCCTCATTTTGAATCCACACTCTTTGCCCCGTGCCCTATGCCATCTCTGCTGCACAAGATAAGCTGCTTTTATGGTTCCCTTACCTCCTCTGACCTGAATTTTCACTCAAACACAAAATAATTTTCTCTTCAACTCACTTTTCTAACTCAAATATCTTTGTGTATATACTCCTATTGGGTTATACTTTGGTCTTTCATAGCTCCTGTGTAAGACTGAAACTCCCCTAGAGCATGAAACTTAATATTCTTTTATATGTAGGCCTGGTGTCCAACCCTCTGTGGATCCTCAGGTAATAAAATCTGTTTTCTCTAGTGAGATGCTACCAGCAGGTACCAGTCTGTTGCCAACTAGGAAATTTCCCTAAGTAATGCTTAGAATTCTGCTGAATTCCAGCTTAAATCATTATCAAAGCCAAGAACTATTCTCACTGACCACTCTACTTTCCTTCCTGACATTGGCCCTGAGCTGAGGGTTTCCCAGGGTTCAGTCAAAAGGCTACAAAGTGGTCTCTAGAATGAGTTGCAATTGGCCTGTTCCCTGCTTCAGCGGCCCCTGCAAGGCTCTGAGACCCCTCTCCTCATTTGTCCTCATGGAACAAATGTAATTCAGAGCTGGAAACAGCCATACAACTCATCTTTTACAGTGGGGGATCCACAGCCCGAGAGGAGGAGGAAGGACATTACCTAACAACACCTGAGTAGTGAATGGCAGAACAAGACTCAGCTTGAACTCAGCTCCTCTAAAGAGATATTGTAGAAACTACACGGAGAGGCCTTGATTTGGAATCATAAGAACTAGGATTGAATCTCGGGCATGTTACTCTCTACCTGTGTGAACATAGACAAACTAATTCATGATGAAAATTATTATTATTGAAATATTATTCTAGTAGCTAGAATTTATGCAGTGCTTTAAGGTTTGTAAATATGTTATTTAATTCATCCTCACAACAACGCTGTGAGATAGGGGCTAAAATATCCCCACTCTACAAGTGAGGGAACTGAAGCTAATTAAGGCTAAGTGGAAAGGAGAGGGGAGGAGGAAGAAGGGGATAATCATCTAATAAAGTGCCTACTATGTTCCAGACACTGTGCTAAGCATTCTACCTATTATCTCATTTGATTATTACAGCTCTAAGGAAACTGAGGCAAATACAAGTCAAATGACTTATCTAGTATTAGTCAGCTAATAAGTAACTGAGGTCATGCTTGATCTCAGGTTTTTCTGACTCCAAGACTAGTTCTCTATCCATTGTACCTCTTAGATGCCTCAAGTGACTTGCCCAGGGTCACACAACTAAATAAGTTTCTGAGGCAGGATCTGAATTCAAGTCTTCCCAACTCCAAGTCCAACACTCTAACCACTGTACTACCCAATGCCTTCTTAGGGTTCATGTTCTTCATCTGTAAAATGAAGTGATTGAACTGAATAATTTCTAAATTTCCTTCTAGCTCCAAATCTATGATTATATGACTCCAAAGAGAGGGCTCTTTCTATTGTGCTCAGAGAACGAGATGATTGGATTATTGGATCTGTCCCAATTTGCTTTTGAACCTGAAAGCTTAGAAACAAGTATGTAGAAACCCTGTTTCTGGGCTGTATAGGTTGCCTAGACAGGGATGTGAGACAGTGCTCACCCATCCTAAACAAAATACTCTGTTAAGTTTTTATTCTCCCTTTCTGACTAATTTGAAAGCATTAAACTCCTCCTTCAGAAAGAGAATATCCATTACCTTGACCCCTTAGAATTCCTATAAATTCTGAGAACCATCAGATTTTTTGTCAGTGCCAACAGTCAATGGAATTAGACAGATTCAAAAGTCACTGCTGGAGGACCAGGGACATTAAACCCATTGCTATTATATATGGCCATGGGATGATAGATTTAGCACTAGATGGGACTTGTAAGGCCACCTAGGCTAACCCTTCCATTTCACAGCTGAGGAAACCAGGGCCAGGAAGGTTAAGTAATTTGCTCAAAGTCGAACAGAGAGTAGATCACAGAGGGGGTTTTGAACCCAGGTTCCCATACCACATGCCTCAAACCAAGGGCACTTTCTCACAATTCCCTTTTCCTACCCTACCCAGTAATCACAACTCTTTCAGTACTTTTTGGACATATAGAAAGGCTTAGCTTTGAGGAAGACTCCCCAAACCAATCCCTCAGAAACTTTCTTAACTTTTATTTGTAATTAGCACTCAAGACATGATGGATTTCCTTTCTATTAAATCTTAAACTCTGCTTCTATTTAATTTCAGATGTAACTACTCCTCCTGTCTGGCAGCAGCTCAGAAGGAACATGGTTGTTCATTGTTCCTCCATCCCATCAACAAACTGCTCACAGTCATTTATTTTTTTCTCCCCAGTATTCTCCAAGTCTGAAGGAGCACTGGGAATAAACAGGAGCTCAAGACCCAGTAAATGAATGAGAAAGGAAAGAAGAAAGCTTTGATCAGGCTCATACCCTGGTTCAATGTGGCATCCCCACTCATCACAGCTACTTTGGTAAAGGGGAGAGATAGCTGGACTTGTAATAAAGGATGATCATGAATCAAATCAAATCACATACATTTGTTCTCTATGAAATGAGCCATTTAACCTCACTGGCCTAAGGTTCTTCACTTGTAAAATGGGAATAATATCTATAATAACCTACTTATCATGTTTTTATGACCAATATTGGGGTTATTGTGAGTCTCAAGCAAGATTACAGATACAAAGCAATCTGAGAACTTTAAAGGAGTAAAGGCAATATCAATTATCCCACCCCTGAGGCTTTAGGCTTCTGATTGATGAGAGTTCACCACAATATCTCACCTTATTTTCTTCTATCCATGCTACTGATTTCCTGCTATCTTTATGCCATAATCCAACCAAGCCAACCCTCCGGTTACTACCCTGGGAACCCGGACCCAGAACACTGCTATTTCTTGGGCATTTTCATCTCATACTAATTTGTCTACTTCTTCCCTATCCCAATCTACTTTCTCCCTCTAGCTCTGGGAAAACATTTGGAGCTTGTAAACTTTTGTTAGAGATGGGGTAGAAATAATAGAAGAAGGTCAGCAGAACAAATAGAATGCTTTCTACAGAGTTAGGAAGACTTGGGTTTGGTACTATGCTCTGAAATATACTGGTTGGGTAAGACTGAGCTAGTCAATAACTTCAAAATGCTCCTGGTCATTTTAAAAGTTGCAGAGAAGGTACTGACCTGCAATGATAAAGGGAGCTCCATTGAGAATTCCCCAACTAAATCGTTAGTCTAGAGGATCAATAAGATAGAGAGAGAAATAAGAGATTGGGGGAATACAAAACAAAAGGAAGAAAGATGAAAGTGGACCAGATTGACTTTGGAAAATTTCACATTGCATATAAATCAAGCTCCCCCCAATACACAGGTCAATATGCTTTTTGTGGGACTGTATGACTACATGACATGAAATAAGACAGATTTCAAAGAACCAGAGCTGAGACTCACTCAAAGGGAAATGGAGGATCATATGGCACCTTCCAGGCTCAACCCAAGCCCCACATCATACTTCTACTTTCTAGAACCCCCCCCATCTCCAAAATACACTATATTTTATATAATACCTTGTATTATGTAAATTGCAAATGTTTCACCAGATGAAATGCAAACTCATTGAGGACAGTTTCATTTTTGCTTTTCATCCCCACCACCTACCACAACACCTAGGATATTGTAGATTCTTAAATGTTTTATGGGCTGACTCCTAATAGGTGTGAGCAGATGCAACATTTCACAAAGAAGGAATTATGCAGCAAAAGTGGTATAAAGAATATAGGAATCAAAAGGAGACAGGCCAACAGAATAGTGAAAGCAAAAGATAACCAATGACAGCTCAGGTATTCCATTGGAATCTATCAGGAATACACAAGGAAGGCTCTCAGCAAGTTAGGCCCACAGAATGGGTCAGTACGAGATCTGCATTGTTGGCGATATTAGCCGAATCAATGCAATCATCAATCTCAGTACTTGAGTATGTCCTCATAAAACCTCCCAGGTCCAAGGGTGGGAGAAGGAGGGTTGGTTTGGAGAGAGAGGAAGGAACAAACCAAGGTGGGATAATGTAGTGAACTCTCATCAATCAGAAGTCTAAAGCTTTAGGGTGGGTCACACCAAGAGAAGAAATTAATTTCCTCTCATAAATGGGGCAATATAAACGAGAGATACTTTAATTCTTTGAAGGAAAAAAAACATTATGTAAGTTCTTTAGAGGTCACTGTGATGTGTATTTTGATGTCAGAAAGAATCTTTACCTTCAAGATAAATGTCTTTCCTCAGGTTTCTTTTGGAGGCTTTGTAGTGACTACTCCTTAAATTTTAAGAAATATTAACATCGCAAGTTTACCAAATTTCCACTAGAATTGTACTGAAACCTTCTGTGGGAAGAGATAGATTGGGATTCTCTAAGTTAGAAAGAAAGGAAGGTTGCATTCATTTCACAACTGATAATGTATAAAAATCCTAAAATCTGTAAAGTATTTTTTAAAGTCATAAAAGTCTTTAAATCAAATTAGAATTCCAATCAGGAAGTCTCTATTTAATGATTATTATGTGTCAGGTCACTGTGCAAGACTGTGAATGCAAGGACAAAGAGAAAAGAGTCCTGCCCCAAAGATGCTTCCAGTCTATGAGGGCAGATCCACCAGATATCTATACAGGTAAAGAAACACCATATTCTGCAAAGCCAGTTCAAGAAGAAGAGAGGGCTAACCATCTGGGGCCATTTTGCATCAGTCTATTAGCATAATTGGGTCCAAGACAGGAAGAGGGGGAATACAAAAATATTCTAGTTTTGTACATCCCTGAAAACTAACCTTTAAGCCAAAGTGATTCACAGAGAAAATATATCAGGTAGAATGAAAAGGATGCAATGCATCATGGTGCAAATAGCCAGGACTGACCCAAGGATCACCTAGCTCAGAAACTGAGGGATCTCAGGGGGCATCTAGACCAACTCCCCCATTTTATACATGAGTAAATTGAAACCAAGAGATACTAAATTAGATCACACTGGTAGTAAATGGTAGAAATAGGATTTGAACTCAGGTCCAGTGACTCCAACTGTTTTTTTCCACTATGCCATGCTGTGGGACCTTCATCAAATCATTTACTTTCTCTGTGCATCAAATGATTGCTCTGTAAATAAGAAGGTTGAACTAGGTGATCTCTAAATTCCTTCTCAGCTCTGATATTGGCATCTCAATTATTCCATATCAAAGGATCCTAGGAATGAAACAAGTCAAAGGAAAATAAAAGATGTAAAGAAAAATTTAAATTTAATTTAATTTAATTTGTTTCCAGTGTTGGTAAAATTCAACCAATGAATGGCAACCTATAGAGTGAAATATTCTTTATATTGTTCTAACTTAGTTTAATCATGTATATTAATCTTCTCTGACCTCAATTTCTTTAACTTTATAATAATAACCAAAAAAAAAGCAAAATAAAATGATTGCCAACTAGGGAGTGGCTGTACTAATTATGGTATATAAATGAAGAACATCAGAAGCAATGATAAATGAAGAAGTAATTTTTTAAATGAAGAAAATGAAAGGAGAAAATATAGTTTATGATACATGACAATTGTGCAGTCACAGACAACAGTATCAGCAACAAATTCACATTAGATGCTCAGGAAAGAAGATCAAAAGGGAACAAAAAAATGGGAATAATTCAGGTTCTACCAGGACAGAGTCAATGAACACATCTGTTAAGTTGGGTTAATAATCAGCAAATCATAAAAGTTTTCAGACAAATACACAACTATTCCTGATCTCTTCATCACTAGTTGGGTGATTGAATTGTTATTGTTTATTTTTTTTTCAGCTTTCAAATTGATTTTCCTTAAGCTATTGTTTTTAGAGAATGCATACTGATTAGAATGCAATATACTGTTGGATGGACGACTTCAAGCATCTGACTCTCCATGTTCATAGCTTGGTCAGGTACCACCAATGGACAATGAGTTGGACTGGAAATTGAATAGCAGAAGAATAAGTTGGATTGCCTTTGTGAAACTATGAAGGTCTTTTAATGACCTTCTGAAAGAAATAGATCATGTTTTTAATATTGCTATTTATCTATGGCGTTATATGACTGAAAGGAGAATTGAAGAGCTGATGAAAAGCTGAAGTTCATTTAAAGGGTAATGAATAAGTATATGAGGATGAACAGGCCATTGCCCATCCCCATGAAAAATTGTGAAAGAAAAGGAATGTAAAGGATGTCCTCAAAGAAGTGTTTGAGCAAATAAAATTAGTTAAATGTACAATGAGAGAGGGACATAAATGATGGATAGCCTGGCTACTTCATTGGTATCCTTCTATTTAACATATACACACAAACGTATGTAAATATATACACATATAATATATGTAAATGTATGTACATGTAATATGTGTGCATATTTAAATATGAATGCATGTATATATACTTATGTGTCAAATCTATTACATATAATAGATATTAGAATAATCTCTTATTTATAGAATATCTATATTGTCAATGGAACCCTAAATTTTTAATGAGATGTTTCAACAAGATAATCTTTGAAATCCCTTCCACCTCAAAATCTATGTGCCTAATATACTGTACACATAATTTGGAATTCACATAAAGACAGCCCCCTTAAAGAACCAAAAATCTAAATGGCCTATGTAAGGGAAAATTCAAAGTGTTTTATTCCACAGCTCCAGTGAAGACAGAATAATTTATTTATCACAATTAGAATCATACACACAGAGGTAAAGACCTTAGAGGACCCCTGTCCACTCTCTCTCATCATATAGATGAGGGACTGAGGCCCAGAGAAGTTAAATAGTTTGCCGAAGATCACACAGGTAGTCACAGAGTAGAGCAGGAATTCAAATCCAGGTTTCTTGATTCGAAAACTGAGTCTTTCTGCCTCTCTGAGATGATGAAAAGAGTTCCCCCACTGAGAAATCTCTGAGGGTGCTTGATGGGATGTTCAGATCTGGATATTTCTGAAAACCTAGAACTTGATCTCTTGAGTATGACTCAGGTAGAGTACTGCATAGAAATGGGGATCAGTTAAAGATATCTGAGCTCCCTGCCTGTACTTGAATGTGGTTCCTTAGTCCATCAGAAAGAGAAATTGGTTAAGATTGCATGGGAAGAAAATACTGTAAATGAATTTGCCTTTGTATGAGAAAACCCATCTTGTCCATGTACAAAAAAAAAATATCATTATGGGGGGTGGAATCAAAATGGTAGAGTAGAGAAAGCATTTGATTAAGCTCTCCCAGCACTTCTCTCCAAATAACTTTAAAATCATGCCACAGAATGAATTCTGAGGTGGAGCCAAGATGGAGTAGAAAGACACATATGCTCTAGTACTTCCACCACAGCCCACAAAATACATGTAAAAATGACTCTCAACAAAGTCTAGAGCAGCAGAAGCCCAAGAACAACAGAGTAAAAGAGGTTTCTAGCCAAAGGTAACCTGGAAGGCCAACAGGAAAGGTCTATCTCATGGGATGCTGAGCTGAGCAGAGCACAGCCCTGGCCATGTGGCACTGGGAGGAACAGGACCTGAACAGGACTCTGGAAAGAGTTCCTAGCAGGGAAAGTTCCAGATACCTCAATCTACAAGCAACAAAGAAAGCTCCAAAGGTCAGTGGGGGAAGGCTTTCCCAGGTGGGCAGGAAGGAAAGGGTTTTTTCCTGCAATAGCCCCACGTGATAGCAGAGGTCCCAGCAGCAGACTGTAGGCACCTACAGAGGCCGGGCCAGGAAACAACTTGGATCCATTGTTCAGGCAGTTCAGCTTAAAGCTTCTGGTGGTACAGAGCAGCTGATATAAACCCCAGCCTTAAGTGGCAGCCTGTCCCCACCCAAAGCCCAAGGGAAACAAGCAGCTGAGTCTAAACTCTTGACAAAGTATTCACAAGTCAAGGAACTGGCAGGAAAATGCCCAAAAAAGGGAAAAAAATAAGACTATAGAAGGTTACTTCCTTGGTGAACAAGTGTCTCCTCCCATCCTTTTGGATGAAGAAGAATAAGACTTGCTGTCACAGGAAGTTAAGATCCCTGCCTCCAATGCCTCCAAAGTGAACTTAAATTGAACTCAGGCAACAGAAGAGCTTGAAAAGCAAATTAGAAGCTTGCTAAAGGAGAACCAAAAAATGCTGAGGAAAATAACACCTTTAGAAGAGGCTAACTCAATTGGAAAAAGAGATCCAAAAAGCCAATAAGGAGAAGGAGACATTGAAAAACAGAATTAGCCAAATGGAAAAGGAGGTTCAAAAGCTCACTGAAGAAAATAGTTCTTTAACAATTAGAATGGAACAGATAGAAGCTAATGACTTTATGAGAAGTCAAGAAATTACAGAACAAAATCAAAAGAACTAAAAAATAGAAGACTGTGAAATATCTCATTGGAAAAACAACTGACCTGAAAAATAGATCCAGGAGAGACAATTTAAAAATTATGGGATTACCTGAAAGCCATGATCAAAAAAAGAACCTAGATATCATCTTTCATGAAATTATCAAGGAAAACTGTCCTCATATTCTGGAACCAGGGGGTAAAATAAATATTGAAAGGATTCACTAATCAACTCCTAAAAGATATCTGAAAAGAAAAACTCCTAGGAATATTGTGGCCAAATTCCAGAGTTCCTAGGTCAAGGAGAAAATATTGCAAACATCCAGAAAGAAACAATTCAAATATTGTGGAAATACAATCAGGATAACACAGGATCTAGCATTAGGGGATCTACATTAAGCGATCAAAAGGTTTAGAATATGATATTCCAGAAGTCAAAGAAACTGGGATTAAAACCAAGAATCACCTATCCAGCAAAACTGAGTATAATACTTCAAGGGGAAAAATGATCATTCAATGAAATAGAGGAATTTCAAGCATTCTTGATGGAAAGACCAGAGCTGAATAGAAAATCTGACTTTCAAACACAAGAATCAAGGGAAAGAGAAATCATAAGAGACTTACTAAAGTTGAACTGTTTACATTCCTACATGGAAAGATAATATTTGTAACTCTTGAAACTTTTCTCAGTATTTGGGTAGTTGGAGGGATTACACACACACACACACACACACGTGTGTGTATATATATATATATATATATATATATATATATTTATTAAAATTAAGGGATGAGAAAGGAATATAATGGGAGGAGAAAGGCAGAAATGGAATGTGGTAAATTATCTCTCTTAAAAAAGGTAAGAAAATGTTTTTTCAATGAAGGGGAAAAGACAGAGGTGAGAGAGAAAAAGTGAAGCTTACTCTCATTATGTTTGACTTAAGGAGGGAATAACATGCATACTCAATTTGGTATGAAAATGTATCTTACATTACAGGAAAGTAGGGGAGAAGGGGAGAAGTGGAGTGTGGGGAGGATGATATAAGGGAGAGCAGATGGGGGGGTAATTAGAAGTAAATACTTGGGGAAGGATAAAGTCAAAAGAGAGTATAGAATAAATGAAGGGCAGGAGAGGATAGAGGGAAATATAACTAGTCTTTCACAACATGACTGTTATGGAAGTCTTTAGCAAAACTACACATATATAGCCTATATTGGATTGCTTACCTTCTCAGTGGGGATGGGGAGGGAGGGAGGGAAGTTGGAACTCAAAGTTTTAGGAATGAATGTTGAGAATTGTTTTTGCATGTAACTTGGAAATAAGCTATACAGGTGATGAAGTATCGAAATCTATCTTGCCCTACAAGAAAAAAAGAGAAGATGAGAATAAGGGAAGAGGGGATCGATTGGGGGAATGAGTAATCAGAAAGCATGATGTTTTGGGGTGGGAGGAGGGGGGAGATGGGGAGAAAATTTGGAACTTAAAATATTGTGGAAATGAATGTTAAAAACTAAAAATAAATAAATAAATTGGAAAAAAAATAAAATGAGAAATACTTTATTGGAAAAACAATTGACCTGGAAAATAGATCGAGGAGATATAATTTAAGAATTATTGGACTACCAGAAAAGTATGTTTAAAGAACAAGTTTGGACATCAGGTTTCAAGAAATTATTAGGCAAAGCTTTGTCTCAGTAACCTAGAATCAGAGGGCAAAATAGAAATTGAGGAACTCCACTAATCATTACCTGAAATAAAGTCCAAAATGAAAACTCCTAGGAAATTTATAGCCAAATTCCAGAGTACCATAGCAAATAGAAAATATTTCAAGCAGTAAGAAGCAAACTATTCAAATACTATGGAGCTAAGGTCAGGAGCACACAGGATTTAGCAGCTACCACATTAAAGGAATTGAAGACTTGGAATATAATATTCTGGAAGGCAGTGGAGCTAGGATTACAACCAAAAATAACCTACCGTGCAAAACTGAGTATAATTCCTTAGGGAAAATGCATATTTAATGAAATAGAGGACTTTAAAGCATTCCTGACTGAAAATATCAGAGTTCAATAGAAAATGTGACTTTCAAATAAGACTCAAGAGAAGAATAAAAAGGTAAACATGAAAAAGAAATCATAAGGGACTCCATAATGTTAAACAATTTACCTTTCTATATGAGAAGGTGATATATATAACTTCTAAGAACTTTATTAGGCAGTTAGAAGGATTCTACATAAAAACAGAGTGTGGAAGTGAGTCAATTATTTTGAAATGGTGTAAAAAATGGATTAGTGAGAAAGAGGGATGCCCTGAGAAAAGGGAAAAGGAGAAGGGAGAATGGAGAAAATTATCTCACATTAAAAAAAGAAGTGCAAGTAAAAGTTTTATAGCAGAAAAGGAAATGGAGGGGAGTGAAGGCAGACAATCTTTAAGCCTCACATCGAAATTAATTCAATGAGGAGAAAATATACATACTCAAGTTGTCGTAGGAATCCATTCACCCAACAGGGAAGGAGAGAAAGAGCATAAGAGAAAGGTTGGGGGAGGTGATAAAAGGGAGGGCAGACAAAAGAAAACAGTGGTTAAAAACAGAACAGACTTTAAAGTTAGACAAGATAAAAAGAGAGAAAGACAAACATAAGAAAGTAGATGGAATCATATACACAGTAATCATAACTGTGAATGTGAATGGAATGAATGCATCCATAAAACAAAAACAACAGGATAGATTAAACACCAGAATCCAATAAGATATTGTTTAAAGGAAACACACTTGAAACAAAGAGGCTTAAAATAAGGAGCTGGAGCAAAATCTATTATTCAGCTAAAGGAAAAAAGTCAGGGGTAATAATCATGATCTCAAACAAATCTAAAGCAAAAGTAGAACCAATCAAGAGGGATAAACAGGAAACTTTCTTATTCTTCAATCATTGCAGTCATGTCAGAATCTTTATGACCCCATTTTGTGTTTTCTTGGCAAAGATACTGGAGTGGTTTGCCATTTCCTTCTCAACATCATTTTAAATACAAGAAGTTGAGGGAAACAGTGCTAAGTGACATACTCAGGGTCACACAGTTGCTAAGTGTGTCTGAAGCCAGATTTCAACTTAGGTCATCCCAACTCCAGGCTCAGCACTCTATCTACTATACCACCTCACTACCCTAAACAAGGAAACAACACCTTGCTGAGAGACATAGATAATGAAGTAATATCTGTACTAAACATAAATGCACCAAATGGCATAGCATCCAAATTCTTGAAGTTACATGAATTATAGAAGGAAGAAGACAGGGAAGCTATACTAATAAGAGATTTCAACTTTCCCCTCTGAGAGCAAGATAAAAAAATAAGAAAGAAGTTAAGATAATGAAATTAGATATGATCGACCTCTAGAGAAAAATGAATGGGAATAGAAAGGAGTACATCTTTTTCTCAACTATACATGGCACCCTTCACAAACATTGACTATGACACATTAAAAATTAAATTAAAAATTAAAAATGTCACAAGCAAGTACAGAAAAGCAGAAATATTAAATGTACCCTTTTCAGACAATAATTCAATAAAGGTCATAGAGGTATAGATTAAAAATGAATTGGAAATCAAATGATCAGATCCTAAAGAATGAGTGGGTCAAAGAACAAATCATAGAAACAATAATTTCATTAAAGAGAATGACAACAATGAGACAACATTCCAAAATGTGTAGGATGCAGCTAAAGCAGTATATAGGGGAAAATGTATATATCTAAATGTAAAATCTATAAAAGAGAGAAAAATAAATCAATAAATTAAACAAGCAACTAATAATAATTAGAAATAGAACAAATTTAAAATCCTTAATTAAACACCAAAATGGAAATCCTAAATATCAAAGGAGAGATCCATAAAAATAAAAGCAAAAAAATTGAAATAATAAATAATAGTAGGAGCTGGCTTATGAAAAAAATAATGAAATGAATAAACCATTAGTCAATTTGGTCTAAAAATGATAAAAATTAAAATATTAGGATAAAAAATGAAATAGATGGATGCACCACCAAGGAAGATGGTGCATTCCAAAGGCAATGAAGCAATTATTAGGAATTATTTTGCCCAATTATATACCAGTAAAGCTGACAACCTAAGTGAAATTGATGAATACTTACAAAAATACAAACTCTCCAGATTAACAGAAGAAGTGGAATACTTAAATACTCCAATCTTAGATAAAGAAATTGAGCTAGTTATAAATAAACTGCCTAAGAAAAAAATCCCTAAGACTAAATGGATTAAAAGTGAATTCCACCAAACATTTAAGAAACAATTAATCCCAATACCATACAAACTATCTGAAAATTCAGTAAAGAAGTTCTACCAGATATCTTTTATGATGCAAATGTAATTTTTATACTAAATTATAAATCAGAGAGAGCAAAAATAGAGAAATAAAACTGTATTTTCCTTAACGATCAATATGAAAAATTCAAATAAAACATTAGCAAGGAGATTATAGCAATATAACACAAAGATCATAAGTTACAACCAAGAAAGAAAGGAAGTTTTAATATTGGGAAAACTGCAGTATGATTGACCATGTCAATACCAAAAACAAGAAAAAACATGGTTATACCTAGATGCAGAAAAAGCTTTTGACAAAATGACACCTATTCTTATTTAAAAAAAAAAACACTAAAAAGCATAGGAATAAATGGAGCCTTTCTTTATATATATATTTCACATTTTACCTTATTTCTTCTTGAGACAATAAGCAATCTGATATAGTTTACACATGTGCAATCATGTGAAACATTTCTTTATTAGTTGTTTTTTATAAGAATACAAGAAAGAAAGAGAGGGTGGAGGGAGGAAAGGGAGAAGGAAAGAAGAAAGAAAGAGAGAGAAGGAAGGAGAAAGAGAGGAAGTGAGAAAGAAGAAGGAGGGAGGGAGAGGGACAAAGAAACAGCATGAAGGCAGATAACATGCTTCATCATGAGTCCTTTGGAATCATGTTAGATCTCTGTATTGCTAAGAAGAGTTAAGTCATTCACAATTCTTCATGGAACAATATTGCTGTTACTTTGTACACTGTTCTAGTTCTGTTCATTTCACTTTGCCATCAATTCATATAAGTCTTTCCAGGGTTTTTCTGGAATCATCTTGTTTGTGACTTCTTATAGCACAATAATATTCCATCACATTTATCTGCCACAGCTTGTTTAGTCTTCCCCAATTAATGGATATCCTCTCAATTTCTAATTCTTAGAGAATTCCTATAAATATTTTTTAGATGTCTTTGGGATATAGACCTAGCAGTGGTATTGCCAGATCAAAGGATATATACAGTTTAATAGCCCTTTGGGAGTAGTTCCAAATTGCTCTGCAGAATGACTGTACTAGTTCAGAACTCCACCAACAATGCATTAGTGTCTCAGTTTTCCCACATCCACTTTAACATTTATCATTTTCCTGTTTTGTCCTGATAGGTATGTGGTGGTACCTCAGAGTTGTTTTAATTTGCATTTCTCTAATCAATAGTGATTTAGAGCATTTTTTATGTTATAGTTTTAATTTCTTTGTCTGAAAACTGCCTATTCATATCCTCTGAGGATTTATCAGAGATAATGGTTGCAATAATTTTCCCAGTTTTCTTCTTTCCTTTTAATTTTTATTGCAAAAAAAAAACTTTGTGAAAAAACTTTTAAATTTTATATAATCAATATTAGGTATTTTATATTTTGTATATAAATGTTCTTGACATTTTCTTTGGTTTTAGATGCTTCCTTTATCCATAGATCTGACAAACTATTCCTAATTTGCTTATGGTATCACTCTTCATGAGTAAATCATATACCCATTTTGACCTTATCTTGGTATACAATGTGAGATATTGGTCTATATCGAGTTTCTGCCATACTGTTTTCCAGTTTTCCCAACAGATTTTTTGTGAAATAATGAGTTTTTGTTCCAAAAGCTTGAATCTTTGGGTTCATCGTGTACTAGATTACTATGGTCATTTACTATAATGTAACGTGTACCAGTGGAACCTTTTTTAAATAAGTAATTGCTATCTATATCCAAGAGCATTATATATAATCAAGATAAACTTGAAGCCTTCCCAATAAGGAAAAGGGGAAGCAAAGATGTCTGTTATCACCACGATTATTCAGTGTTGTACTAGAAATGTTAACTATAGCAAGATTATAAGAAAAAGAAATTGAAGGAATAAAAATAGACATGGAGGAAACAAAACTATCACTTTGTAGATGATATGATTATATACTTAAAGAACCCTGGAAAATCAACTACAAAATAGTTGAAACAATTAACAACCTTGGCAAAGTTGCAGGATATAAAACAAACCCACTAAATTATCAACATTTCTATATAGTACCAAAAAAAACTCTAGCAGGAAGAAAGAGAAAGAGAAATTCCATTTTAAATAACTATAGGCAGTATAACATATTTGGGAGTCTATGTACCAAGATAAACTTAGGTATTACAATGAACACAATTATAAAACACTTTTCACACAAAGATGTAAACAATTAGAGAAATTGTAATTGCTCAAGGGTTGACCAAATCAATACTATAAAAATGATCATTTTTTCCAAGTTAATTTACTTATTTACTGTCATACCAACCAAACTGCCAAAGAATTATTTTATGGAGTTAAAAGAAAATAATTTTAAAATTTATCTGGAAGATCAAAAGGCCAAAAATATCAAGGGAATCAATGAAAAAAGGTAAATGAAGAAAGCCTAGCAATTCCAGATTTCAAACTATATTGTAATGTGATGGTCATCAGAACAACCTGGTACTGGCTAAGAAATAGGGGTGGATCAGTGTAATCAATTATAGTCACAATGCACATTAGTAAATACTCATAGTAATCTAGCATTTGTTAAACCCAAAAACCTAGGTTTTAGGGGTGAGAATTCAACACTTGACAAAAATTGCTGGGAGAATCAGAAAGTAGTTTTGCAAAAACTAGGCATAGACCAACATCTCATATCATAAACCAAGATAGAGTCAAAATGGATAAATGATTTAGACATTTTTAAAGGGTGCTATCATAAATAAATTAGTGGAGCACATAAAAATATGCCTGTCAGATCGAGCAATAAGGGAAGAATTTATGACCAAACAAGAGATAAGAGAGGATCATGGGAAATAAAATTGACAATTTTGATTATATGAAATTAAAAAGGATTTTGTGCCCAAAAATGATGCCAAGATTAGAAGAAAAATGAAAAACTGGGGGAAATTTTTACAGCAATTTTCTCTGAATAAGGTCTGATTTCTTAACTGTATAAGGAACTGAGTCAAATTCATAAAAATAAGAGCCATTCTCCAGGTGATAAATGGTCAGTGGATATGAATAGACAGTTTTCAGAAGAAGAATTCAAAAGTATCAATAGTCACATAAAAAATGCTCTAAATTACTACTGAGTTATGACATCACACCTATCAAATTGGCTAACATGATAGAAAAAAAATTTAAAAATACTAGAGAGAAATGTTGGAAGTTCTAAAAGACTGAATACCCTTTGACCCAGGAATATCACTACTAGGTCTGTATCACAAAGAGATCAAAGAAAATGGAAAAGGACCTATTTGTATGAAAATATTTATATAGCAGTTCTTTTTGTGATGGCAAAGAATTAGAAATCCAAGTAATGTTCATCAATTGGAGAATAGCTAAACAAGTTGCGGCTTATGTTGGTGATGGAATACTATTATTGTACAAGAAATGATGAGCAAGATTATTTCAGAAAAATCTGAGATTTATATGAACTGCTACAAACTGAAGTAGCAGAGCCAGAAGAATATTGTAAACAGTAACAGCAATATTGTACGGATGGCCAATTGTGACGGACTCAGCTACTCTGTTCTAGACAATAATTGAAGACAATCCCAAAGGATCCACTATAAAAAATAGCATCCACCTCTAGAAAGCGAATGGATGAACTCTTCATGTAGACTGGAGCATACTTTTTAACTATTTTTCTTGTTTTATTTTCATTTGTGGTTTCTTTTGCAAACTGAAAATATGTTTTGCTTGAGTTTATTTCCGTAAATGATAAGTTTCTTGCCTTCTGAAGGATGGGAAAGTGTAGGAAGGAGGGGGAGAAGCTAGAAGAGAGGAGCAAATTTGGACTTCAAAATTCTTAAAAATGAATATAAAAGTTTTGTGACATCTTGGAAATAGTTAACAAAATAAATAAATATTTTTTTAAAAAAATAAAAATTTTAAATGATGCTATCCCCAGACATATTGGATAGGCTGAATTAACATACAAAAGACTACATTGGTAATTACTCATTATCTGAGTCTGAGCCTAGAATTAATTAGAAAATCTGATTTTGAGTTGCAAAAGATCTTAGAGATCATCTAAACCAATGTCCTCAACGTACAGCTAAAAGGTATAGTAAATAGAATGCTGCCTCAGAGTCATAAAGACCTGAGTTCAAATCCTGCCTTGGATGCTTACTAATTATATGACCCGTGGCAAGTCATTCAACCTCAGTCTGCCTCAGTTTCCTCATATGGAAAATGGTATAATTGTAGAATCTACCTCCCAGAGCTGTTTAAAGGATAAAAGAATATTGGTAAAAATATATATATATATAAACCTTAAAGCATTATCATCATCATCATTATTTAAGGAGACAAAATAAGATACAGAAAAGTAGTGAGCTGTCCAATGGTCACACAGGATAAGTGTCAGTGCCAGGATTCTAACCAGTGTCCTTTAAGACCAAATACACTGATCTTTTCTGAACCCATCCATACACTAAATTCATGCTTCCGTTTATACAGCTGCCGCCATCATTTCTGTCAATTTCAGTGATTCTATGGACTTGACATCAGATTAACACACAAACTGAGTACAGATTAACATAGCTCAGGGGTGGGGAACCTGCAGCCTCAAGGCTGCATGTGGCCCTCTAGGTCCTCAAGTGGGACCCTTTGATTGAATCCAAACTTCACAGAACAAATCCCCATAATAAAAGGATTTGTTCTGTAAAACTTGGACTCAGTCAAAAGGCCGCACCCAAGGACCTAGAAGACCACATGCGACCTCAAAGTTGCAGGTTCCCCACTCTTGACCTAGTTAATCAAGTAAAATATTTCTTTTTGGGCCAATGTTCAGGGCTCAAGCAAATTCTTTATTTTCCTATTCTGGTTCTGCCTGTTACAGTCTACTTGATCTAGATCAAATCCTTTCTTGGGCCTCAGTTACCTCATCTGAAAAATGAAGGGGTTGGGCAAAGTGACCTTTCAGGTCCCTTCCATATCTTGAGTTTATAATTCTAATACACTTATAACTGACTTGGTCCAGAAGACAGTTTACTCAAAATTCAAGAATTTAAAAATATCATATTTGGATCATTTTTTGGACAAAACATTTTTAAAGCAGTTTTCCTTCCCGTATCTTACTAATAATTCCACTTCAGACAATAAATGAAATCATAGCATAGCATGCACTGATAGGCAGGCTGATTACCACACGAGTAAAAGTTTCAAAAGATAAATATCAGAGGGTTAAACTGGGATGAAGGGAATAAAAAATGGAAGAAATTAGGGGGTAGCAGGGATAAGATCCGGACGTATAAAAATGACATGTCCAAAGTCACACAGCTAAATACTGAAATGCAACAGAAAGTCAGCTTTGGGGAGAGCTGTCTACTACTTCCTGGGATGTTCTGAGTTCATTCCTACTCAGAAGTAGAGTGACAAAGAAACAACCACGGAATTTGCTTCTTTGACTTTATCTCTAGAGCCTCATTCTGCTTTCTGGTATTTATTGCTCCCTTTCTAATTAGACCTCAAAATTTTCCAACTGAGCTGTGGTAGCTATGAGCATTATTTTTCACAGCACCATAGATTTAGATTTAAAGTTCACTTAATCCAGCAGTTCTTAACCTCAAGTCCATGGACTTGCTTTTTTTTCTCATGTTGATACCCATTTCAGTATAATTGGTTTACTTTGTAATCCTATATATTTTTTCCTATACATTTAAAAACATTATTCTCAGAAAGGCTTCACTGGACTGCTATAAGGGTCTATAGCACTTAAAAAAGGGACAAGAACCCCTGATCTAGAGCAATCCATTCATTCTATGGATGAAAAAACTGAGACCCAGAAAGGGCCTCACGGATGTCTGCAATTACATAAGAATATAACATATTTACATGGTGTTTTAAATGTTTCCAAAGGATATTATCCAAATTGGGAGGTAGCTTTTACAAATGGGTTTTCTTTAACCAGATCTGTGATTTCATTTCTGTAGTGAACTCCAAGTGAAGTAACTCCTTCTGCCAATACAGATTAGTACCTGCTCTACAATTTACTGTGTTTCTTGCAACACTGCAAGGGTAAATCATTTGCTTGAGATTGCACAGTAAGGAACAAGGGAATGACACCAGAGAGCAGAACTAGGAACAATGGCTGGCAGTTACAAAGGGCTAAATTGCACGTAGATGTCAGAAAAAGCAACTTTATTATTAGAGATGTCCAAAAGTAAAATGGGCTGCCTTAGCAGGAGTTCTCCCACTCACCACTGGAGGTCCTGAAGCAGCAGTGGATGACCAATCAATGACTCAATCGCATTTATTAAGCACTTAGTATATTTCAGGCATTGTGCTAAGTAGTAGGGATACAAAGACAACAGCAAAATACTCCTTGCCCCCAAGCTTACATCCTAGCGGAGAGATCATATGATCATAGATTCAGAGCTATAAGGAATCTTAAAGGCTATCAAAAACCAAGAGAGATTCACAGAGAGATTAGGAGGCAGACCTCTGATCACACAAATAAAGTGTCTAAACTGAATTAGGATTAGAACATGGTCCACCTGATTCCAATTCCAGAGGCCTGTTCATTAGATTATCCTATCTCTCATGTATACGCACATGTACGTAACTATAGAATAGGAACAAAATTCAAGGAGAATCTGCAATAACAAATGTAGAAGTCAGTGACTCATCATATAGAAGGTGATACTTAAGCTTGAGACATTCCAAGGCAGAAATGAACAGGGAGAGTATGCCAGGCATGGGATACAGCCAGTACACTTAGAGGTAGGATGTATGTGGAACACCATGTAAAGTGGTGTATCATAATAGATAGAGCTTTCCTGGAAGGCAAGAAGATGTGAGTTCGAGTCCTGCTTATGATGAATGTGGGCTGTGTCCTGGGCAAGTCACTAGCTTTCTCAGAGCCTCAGACAGCTCTCAAAGGATGGAAGTTAAGGAGAAGGTGGTGATCTACAGTGGAAAAGGGATTTCCTTCCTGGTAGCTCCTCACCTGCAATGAAATCACAGTTCTGTTCAAAAACAAACAGGGAAAAATATTTAAAGCCCTCTAAGTATTTGTGTTGCTTTTGGAGTAGGGGAAAGGGTGATTGCTCTAGGTAGATTTGTTCTTAAAAGGCAAAGTAGTCTATTGTTGGGTCTGCACTCTGTGCCAAACCTGTGCTGGGAATATGAAAATATGAAATATGAATATGAAAACAAAAACTTCAAGTCTCTGACTTCCAAGGGCTTAAATTCTACTTGTAGGATACAACATGAGTGCAAATATACATACAAAATCATGTAAAGTAATTTAAAGAGAGAGAGAGAGAAATAAGAAAGAGAGGGAAGGAGTGACATTGGGTTCATGTAAGAGATGACTTATGAGATAAACCTTGAAGGACTCTGGTGATCTTTAAAAGGAAAATGGGTGAGGGACTATATGTCAAAATTGAAATAGACTAAGGATGTAGAACGAGAAGATAAAGAGCACCCAGAAGCATTGGTATCTCTTCTTACATCTTCCTAGGGGAAAAGACTGTCATTTGTGATAGGATTTTGGAAGTAGATGGGACTTCTTTAATTCCAAGCTTCCTTCATTAATGTGTATGCCAGCATTCCCCCTCTCATATGTACCACAACAGGTAATAGCATAGTAAACCTTGGCCTCCCTCCCTCAAATAACACGTCAGAACTCTTGATTTTCTGGACAACTTTCCAGGAAAGACTTGTGGGGAAACATCAAATAGGTCATTATACATGGACTTCCACTGCCATAGAGTTGGTAAAACAATCAATCTAAGCTGAGTTATGGTGTAGCCCATTTTGTGCCGATGGGGAAGTCCAGGTCCAGGATTTAAGGGTCAAAATTCACTAAGAAAAAAAGCAGTTCTCTATAATAATATGCAACCATATATAATATAGAATAAATATAGAATAACATTATATATATATACCATTTTGTCTATCATAACATAATTACAATACAATTTTATATAATGCAATTCCTCTCTCTCCCTTTCTCTTCCACTTCCTCTTCCCTCTCTCTCCTCCTCCCTCTTTTCTCTCTCTCCCTCTCTCTCCATCTCTCATAAGCACAATGTTACAAATGGAAAAGACCTTAGAAACTATCTGATCTAATGCTCTCATTTCACAAAAGAGTAAATTCAGGCAGAGAAAGGAAGAACCATGAGTGACAGGTCCCACAATCATGGCAGACATAAGATTCAAATCCAGATCTTCTGTCTCCCTTCTGGAGGGAATGATGGTTTTGTAATTTTGGCACTGTTGGGGAACTTTCAATATGGAAGCCTGCTCCAGAAATGCAGATTACATTGGGTCATACCAGCTTATACGAGCTCAAGTCACTATGTCCAGATAAACTTCAGCCTTGGGCACTGAAGGAACTTACACATGAGATTTTTGAGACCCTGCCAATGATAAATGATGGCTTGTGGAAAAGAAGAGTGCCACAACACTGGAGGAGGACAATTGTCCTCATTTTCTTACCACCTTCTCCTATTTGTACCCTTTATTTGTGCCTACTTTTACATGATAATTTTTTCCTAATAATCTACCTTCTTACTCCATTGTAACAGATATAATTGAACAAAACTCAAATGACAGGAACAGTATTTGTATGTACATATATATGCATCTGTATAAGTATACACATATACACGTATATGATATATACGTGTATATATGTATATTGTCCCATAACCATACACCTCCATCTTTTTATTGAGGTGAAGGAGGGATGTTTCCTCCTTTTTTCTTTAGGATCCAATTTTTAAATATTTACTTTACTTATTTTTTGCTACATTTTAAGTTCTGAATTCATTCCCTCCCTCCCATCCTCCCCAGAGAAGGCCACCATCTGATGCAGATATGCATATATACAAATATATATGTGTGTACATATAGAGAGATATAGATAAAGGTAGATATATTATGCTTATTTCTGTTTAGCAATTCCTGCTCTGGAGGTGGATAACATCTTCTTTCAAAGGTTCTTCATAGTTGATTTCAATATTTATATTACTCAGTGGCTTAGTTATTCACAGTTATTCTTTGAAGAATAATGCTGTTACTGTATACAGTGTTCTCTTGGTTCTGTTCATTTTAAAAATTAGAATTGGGCAATTGGAAACTAATACTCCACGAGACATCAAGAAACCATAAAACCAAATGAAAAGAATGAAAAATAGAGGAAAATGTAAAATATCTCATCAGAAAAACAATTGACCTGGAAAAAGATACAGAGAGATAATTTAAGAATTATTGGACTACCTGAAAGCCATCGTAAAAAAAGAGAGAGATGAGATATCATATTTCAAGAAATTATCAAGGAAAACTAATATCCTAGAACCAGAGGACATTCCTTTCTGTTCATCCTTCATTGCCAAAGGAGACTGTGCCATCAGAGAAAAGACGAAATGACCTGCCCTTGACTTTGTTTTGAGGGAGGGAGGGCTGAGCAGGTCACCAGCTTCACTTCTCCTCCAGAGTCATATGAATCCAGTGACCAGATATTCATCAGGATGACTGGAGATGACCCAGAATGCACTGGAAGAAGTGAGGCTGGTGACTTGCACAGCCCTCCCTCATTCAAAACAAAGTCAAGTGCAAGTCATGTTGCCATGGTCTTCTTTGGCAACAAAGGACGAATACAATCTTGTGAGTAGACGCAGTTGGCTGAATGGAGACCCAGCTAGCTGGGTAACTCAACTCCTCCTCTCCTCCTGTGTGCCTCTCCCTCTCCTTCCTTCTCTCCAAAGGAAGGTAAATTTGGATGGCCAAAAGGTACCCTGTTGACTTGGGTTTTACTGGCTCATTTCCTTTCGTTTCTTTTCCCCTATCCTATCTTGTCCTTTCCCAAAACCTTAAATCCACTGCACTCTGAAGCTGGGATGCCAATGGGCTCCTGCCTAAGGGCTTCTCTGGACCCTCCTAGCTTTAGAGTGATTATCAATAGTAACTGTTGCTGCTTCCCTCCCAGCCTGATGTCTTTCTTTTTCTTGGCCTCATTAAAGGGGCCATGCTCCTTAAATGCTTAAACAGGCCAATTCAATGAATGGGCATTGCCTCATCCTAAGAGGATAAAAATTGAAAGAAGTCACTAATCATCTCCTGAAAAACATCCCAAAATGAAAACTTCCAGGAATGTTATAGATCATTTCCAGAGCTCTCAAGTCAAGAAGGAAGATGATTTCAACAAAACAAGGAAAAACTTACATGAACTAATATAAAGTGAGGTGAGCAGAACCAGGAAAACAGTGCACACAATACAGGCAATATGATCACCTGTGAATGACTTAGCTACTCTGATCAAGTCAATGACCCATGACAATTCCAAAGAAACCATGATGTAAAATGCTATCCACCTCCAGAAGGAGAAGTGATGGAGAATGAATATGAATCAAAGGGTTGTTTTGACTTTCTTTATTTTGGGGGGACTTTTTGGTTGGTATTTTCTTTCACAACATGTCTAATATGCAAGTATGTTTTTCATGACTGCACATGTATAACCTATGTCAAATTGTTTGCCTTCTCAGTGAAGGAGGAGGAAAGGGAAAGAAGAGAATTTCGAACTCAAAATTTTTAGAAAGTGAACTTTTAAAAATTGTTTTACCTGTAATTGGAAACATAAAATATTAATAGAATCTGCGCTTGAATTTAGTTTTCTTACCTCTTATTTCTTATCTATCTGTCTCCTCCAATTTTAATCATTTGTGATTCGATGTAAATCAGTGGCTGCACCATTTCAATGATTATAAATGATAGCAGATGATTCCTGTCACAGTGGTTGCTCATGTATAAAAGTCATTCTTTTTATATCTTGAGGGCTACTTGTATATTGGACAAGTATATTTCAGAGATCAATGGGTACCTAGGATGGCTTTATTCTCAAAAGTGTAAAAATGTGACAGAAATGTCACAAATATCATAGTAGAAAAGAGTGTTAGATTTGGAGATGAGAAGACTTGAGTTTAAAATCAGTCTCATATATCTACTAGCTATGTGCCCCTATACATGTCATTCAACATTTTTAAGGTTTAGTTTTTCCATCTGTAACATGGGGGTAGTAATCACAATTACCTCAAAGATCTGTTGCAAAGGTTCAATAATATAGACAAATAGCTTTGTAATCTTTAAAGGAGTACATAAATACAAATTCATAATAATAGCATACGAATTAATAGAATGCAAGCAAAAGATGAAAACAAAAATGTATCATGCTGTAGGAGATAGATTGTTAAGCTCAGAGTCAGGAAGACATTCACATCTTGTCAATGTCACTTATTGGTCATATGACTTTAATCATTCAACCTAGTGTCAGGCAACTCCCTAGGTCACAATCTGCATTAGTGGAAGGAACTGCCATTCTAGAAGTTCACATCATTTTCAAAGGGGAAAAAAAGCCTCTGTTTTAGGGTGATCAAACTGAAACTTCATTTACCCTGACAATACCAAGGCACTTCCCCAATGGGACTAGACCACGTGACATCTCTGCCTACTGCAGCATTCTGAAGTTCTCTAAATTGTTTTCTCTCTCTGAGAAAGATTCAGTAGATAACAATGAATCCAGGAAGACTTTTCTGAGTCAGAAAAATTATACAGGCCAAAGGCAGAAACTTTTGACACAGAGACTTCCAGGGCCTACCTTTACTTTTTTTTAAGTTGAAGGCAAATTCAATGTCTCCATAATACACGCATGGTCAGCCAATATTAATATCTTTTGCAGCAAAGTATATACTTGGAAATCAATTTGAGCCTCTCTTCTTTCAAACAGAGTCTTTCATCTTCTCAAAGAAAGGCAGTGCACTCCAGCCTTGATGAATGTTTGATATACCCTCCGCACTGTCGCTCCTACAGAGAAACACTTTCTCTTGGAAATGAATGAAATGCAATAGCTATGGCCACCAAGAATATGTATTGCATATTATTCTTCATGTCCTACACTATTATCTCATGGCCATTGTATGAAAGCTGAATGCCACCATATTTGGTTGGTTTTTAAATAACCAGTTGACTCTTTCAGTATATGTTACAAGGACTTAAATTCAGTGCTGAACATAGAGTCAAGGGACTTGGGTTTAAATTTGAGTCCTGATACTTAACAGCCTGCCTTGTAAGATTGGGCAAGTCACTTGAATTCTTCAAGCCTCGGTTTCCTCAAATACTAAATGGTGACTTGTAGGACTAGCTCCCAAGTATTAAAAGACCCAAGAAAAGGCCTCCAAGTATATTGGCTTCTCTATGGAGAATGAAAAGAAGGCCATGGGCAAGGATCACACAGTACTCAAAAGATCTATTCATTATCATTGTTTTTAAATCCACCCTGGAATCTTCTCAGACCACTCAGAGGTTATTCTTTGCTTCCAGAGTTTGCTCTCTGGTTGTTGCTTTTTTTTAATTTTCATTTTATTTCCTTCTCAGGGTATCAAGGAGTTGGGAGCAGACCCATGGAGAAATCTGCTTACTTATGACATAATTAAGAGGACAATAGAATTTAGAACTAGAGGAGGTTTCAAAGACCACCTAATGCAACCTCCCTATTTTACAAATAAGGAAACTAAGGCTCAGAGATGAGGTCTAGTGAAGCAATCAATAAACATTGATTACATATCCCTGGGATATGTATGAAGAAGGAACCTTCAAAGTATCATAGAAAGATAGCAACATCATCATCATCATTGCTGGCATCATCATCATCATCATCGCTGGCATCATCATCATCATCATCATCCATCTCCTCATCTGTAAAATGGAAGTAATAATTGTACCTATTTCATAAGGTTGTTGTGACCACTCCCATCCCAAGTGCAGAACTAGGAACAATGTCTAAAAGTTGCAGAAAAAATTTGAGCAGCATGGAGGAGAAAACTTCCTAACAACATCATCAAAAAATGAAATGGGCTGCCTCAGGAAGTAGTTAGATACCCCCAATTGGAGCTCTTTAAACAGAGCATCTCTGATCCCTTTTTGGACATGATGTAGGAGGGGTTCTTGTTCAGGTGTTCATTGAATTAGATTACCTCTAAGGTCCCTACCAGCTCAGAGATGCTTTGGTTCTGGCAACATGACCTCAATATTCCCTGGGCATATAAATTGTACAGTCCCTACCTCCAAACAACTCCCTTGATTTCATCTTTCATTTCAAAAATTCTCTGTTCCTGCCAGAAGATGTTACTGAAATTCAAAATATTTCACAGGCTGCTCTACACTCAATTCCCTTTTTTTCTTCCTTTAGATCTTGCTCTCTCACTCACTGAGTCTTGGTTTGCATATTCATGTTTCTTTTCTATTCTCACATCTACTCCTATCTTTCTCCAGACCTCCCCGTCTCCCCTTTTATGTTCAATCTCTGATGTCTCCTCCAGGTGCCATAATTTCTTAATCATTCCTAATTCTTCTCTGAGGACATGACTAAGTATGACATTATCATGGGATCACAGAACTCAAGGAGATCTCAGAGGTTATCCCTTCATTTTAAAGATAAGGAAACTAAACAGGTTTTGTGAGTATGTTCACATAATGGAATACATAATGGGAGGGGGGAAGAGAACAAGAACAAAGAGAACAATGAAAAAAGAGGAAGAAATAGTTTAAATAGAACTAAAAGAATGAGAACAAGACCAGGAACTCAATACAAATGTAGCAGACGGAATCAAGACCATACTGCTCCTATGGGGGTTGGGTTGTCTGAAAGATGCTTTTCACGAGCTCACAGAAGATAAGCTTATTCCCAGAACCTTTATTCAGTTACTAAAAGTCATGATTTTCTTCACCTACATAGGAGCACACTGTTGAATTCTCTCAGGACTATTCATCTGCGAATTTTAGAATGCAAATAAAAGTCCTAAGATGGGGCTCAAACAGCATGTGAAGCCATACCCAGTGCTTTTCCCTGCACTGCTCTTTTGATCCTCATAATGACCCTGGGAGGATGGCACTATAGATAACAAAAAAAAGAGATAACAAAAGCTGTGACAGCAAAGCTGCCTCACTTGAGGTCACAAGATAGGATTTCAGATCACCTCTCTCCTGCCTACAAGTTTAGTGCACTTCCCACCATACCACACTGCCTTTCTAGCTCTCTCCCCTTATCTGCACTGTCCACATGCCATTTTTGCAATAATGAGAAGGGAAAAAACTCGGAAATGCCAGAAGTCAAGAGTCCCAAGGAGACTGGCTCAACATTTTTCCTCCTAAAGGTTAATGTGTTTGATCGAAGTTCAAGCCTCACCAGTTCTGACCCCAGCCCCCATTCAAATAAGTTGACATTTGTTCCAGGGCCTATTCTCGGAAGTACCGATTGATCCAGCCATGCAACCCCAGGGATGGGCTCAACGTGGATGGAAGCACATTGGCTCGATGGAGCCCTGGGGAGTTGAGCAGTTGATAACTATCCCTCTCTGTCTTTCTCCCAGCAATAAGCACAAATGCAATTAATGGAAATGACTAGAAAGGGTTTGAGGAACCATAGATTATTTCTGTAAAGAGGAAAAACAGCCTGAATAAAATCAATTGTTCTTTCATTTTTCTTCTTTTACATTCCAGGATAGTGGAGAAAAGCTGTTAGCAGTTTTTGTAATTGTTTTGGTTTTCCTGCTACTGGTATTAGGTGAGATTTCTTAAGCATTTCTCTTGGTTATTGGGGACAGACCCCTCAGAAAATGACTTTCTTATTAGACAAAAGCAGAAAAACACTGTGGGACCATAGAGACTCACAATGAATCATAGAACATTAGTGTAAAGTTGGGAAATTTGTTTGACTTAGAGGAAATTTGGGTTCAAATCTGGTCTCTAATACACCCCCCATCTGTGAGAACCTGCACAAGTCCTCAGATTAAAGACCTTATAGATGCAAGAGACCTTGGATTCCCTTGAGAGATAGAATGTACCCTAAACTCCTTGAGTATGTGAACTGTTGTTTTTGTTTTTGTAATTCCAGGGCCCAAAATTATACTTGGAACATAGGAAGCTCCTAAAAAATGCTCGTTAATCGGTTTACTGTAATTGCCTTACTTTGCAGATGAGCAAGGTCACTCAAGTGGTAGTGCTGGAATTTGAACTCAGGTTATTTAACTTCAAATGCATTGCTTTTTCCACTGCACATGTTGCCTCAGTGTCTCTGAGCTTTCATTTGCCCTGCATAAACTAGAGATAATATCTTGGGTTGCTGCAAAGCCCCAACAGAGGTAACAAACAAAAAGTATTGTGACAATCTTGGAGCACTCAATATGGAATTTCACTTTTATCATTGGATCCCCAGTGCCTGGCACAGAATAGGGGCTTAATAAATGTTTGTTGAAGGATTGTTCATTGATTGATTATATATGCCTGGTGATTTGTCCATCAACATCCACTGCGCTGGGCAGCATGTGGGCCCTAGCATTAAAACACCAAATCTCAAAGCCTGTGCCCTCAAGGAGCCCGTGATTTAACTGGGAGAAAACTATAAAACTGCACTAGGAAGTTTGGGGGATATTATGCATAAATGTGTATAAGTGCATATGCATGTATATGGACATATACATGCATATATATGTGTGTATACACATATGTGTATATATATGTGTGTATACACACACATAGAGAGAGAGATATGCATGCACAGACATCCATACACATGCATACACACATATATAGTTATCTAGGTGGCAGAATGACTAGAGGTAAGACTTAAAGTCAAGAAGACCTGAGTTCAAGTCTAGCCTCAGGCTCAAATCTAGCTGTGTGACTGTGATCATGCCATTTAATCTCTCTGTCTCAGTTTCCTCATCTGTAAAATAGAGGTTATGGCACCTACCTCACATAGTTGCTGTGAGTATCAAATAAGGTCATACATGAAGCACTTTGCAAACTTTAAAACACATGCTAACTATTATTATTATATAATATATATATTATAATATATAATAATATAATATATATAAATATCTAAATATATAAATAATTATTATATAGCCAATAAGAGTAATAATAGCTAACATTTTTATAGCACTTTAAAGTTTGCAAAGCACTTTAATGTTACTTCATTCAGCTGTCACAACAATCCTGTGACATAGACAAAGCATTTCTTGAGTACTTATTATGTAACCTGGTTACTATGTAACCTGGTTACTATGTAACCAGGCATTGTGCTAAGCTCTAAGGATACAATACAAAACCAAAAAAATCCATAATGCCATTCTCTGTCCTCAAGGAGCTGGCGATCTAATGGGGAAAGACAACACACAAGAGAGAATTAGAAAAGAGGGGCTGGGGAAGTTTAGGTTGAAAGATCTGGAGAATGAGAAGTGGAGCCAAGATTAAAGTGAGTGTAGCATGGGCATCCCATGAAATGGTGCTCTGGATCAGGGAATCACCAGTCAGAAGAGAGGGCTACAGGAAGGTGTTAGAACTGTCCCTTTTACAAAGAAGGAAACTGAGATGGAGAATGTTTAAATCACTTGCCCAAAATCACACAGCTAAGTGTCTGACGCATGATTCATCTTGTGGTCTTCCTCACTTGAGTCTAGTACTCTACCCACTACACCACTTAGTTGCATGCATGTGCCACACACACACTCACACACACATGCCAATATGATATGGGGGTAGGGGATTCTAATAGTCTAAGATGACTGGGCAATTAATTTTCTATTTTCTCCATGCAGGTGCTATGCTAGATACTGATGAAACAACAATTAAAAAAAAAACATAAAAGTCCCTACTATCAAAGACCTAACACTTTACAATTACATAAACCAAACCAAAGAGAATATGGGACAAATGACCACACACTGGGTCCAAAATAGAACAAGTCACACATGGAGAAGACACTTCAAAACCTCCCAGATCTCTAGAGTAACTTTCCACAGTAGGCAGGCTTTGCCACAGAACCTTCTGTTGCCCAGGTCCTTCCTGTAATGTGTGAGCTATTGATGTGTGAGCCAGGCATTGAAAGCAAGATTGGTGAGCCATTTAGATCAAAGGTGCTGAGTTTACAGAACTTTCACCGAGAGGATTCCAGGAGTGTCAGGCATTCTGTCTCACTAAAATTTACTGGGAAATGAGACCAGCTCTTCCCAGAACTGTGCCTTGAGCTATAGCCAGTGGACAAACACTTTTCAAGGCACTTGGCCTCTGGAACAGATGGCACATACTCTGGGAAGAACATCCCCAGAGGAATTTGAAAGAATAGTGAAGCATGAGGTTCCCTCATATTTTTTGCAATGGATCTACAGTTTTCCTTCCTAAATTCTTGAAGTAGGTGGCCTGGTGAGTTGGAAAGAGTATTTTTTATATTTGCCCCTACCCAGCAACACAACCTGATCTTCCCCTTTTGATTGTGAGCCCCTTGGAGTCAGGGGCTACTCCTGCCTATCTTTGTATCCCCAGTACTTAACAAAATGCCTGGCACATGATAGTTGCTTAATAAATACCAATGGACTTGGCACAGATTCTAATCCTTCTTTGACTTAGCATATCATCTAGTAAATCATCACCCAGGCCCATACCAAGTGTTGTTTCTGCAACAGCACCTGTCAGAACTTGGGCTCTACTAACATAGCCTTTGAGAAAGTAGGATTATCTGCCTACTACAACAAGGCATCAGAGGAAGATTTAAGTGGAGGCCCTTCATAAACCTACTAGTCTTCTCAATAAATACAAATAAAGAAACAGAAAAACATATGACAACATAAATGAAACTTCAGAATGCTTTGATTTACACTGTGAATTTATGCAAATACTCCAATGGACTTATAATCTCATTGAATTCAGAGTTCCTCTTAAAGATACAGATTGTATCCCATCTGCAACTACCGATACTGTAGGACTTTTATCCATGTCCTTCCAAACATTTGAAAAAAAAATTTGAGAAAAAATGAAGGAAATAAATTTTAAAAGAATAAGAAAAACTAGCTTATTCTCTGTTACCTCCAGAATCCATTGGTAAACTTTTCAAGTTGGATTGCCTTTGTTGGTTTTGTATTAAAAAATTATTGTTGGTATACATTTTGTTCTAACTTTGCTGACCCCTCTTGGCATCATTTCCTCTTAGTCTTTTCATGATTCTTTGAATTCATCATATTTGTCATTTTTATGGCACAACAGTATGCCATGAACTTCATCTACTGTAAGTTCTCCCATCATCCCCATGTCATTGAGCACAATAGTTGTTTGCAATATTCCTTTATTACAAATAAAGAGCTCAGTAGATCAATCACAGACTATTGGGAGTCCTGTCTTGCAGACCATATAGCAAAGTCAAACACCTTTCATACAGGCTGAAGTGAAAGGTAAGATTTAGTCAAGGATCAGCCCTTCTGTATACCAAAAAGTTAACCTTGGAGTGATCAGGGGCTGTTCCTGTCCATAGGACCACAGGAAGGGGCTAAGGGGCAGTGGTCAGCCTTGGGGCAGATCCAACACTAAACAGGAGACACCAGAAAAGAACAGATCTTTTTTTCATTTGGGACGAAAAAACAACTGCTTTCAATCCATCATTCTCCCAAGACCAATAGGGTATAGATAATCACCTTAATAGAGTAGAGGCAAGAGCCCTTTATTTAGGGCTGGAGAATCACAGAATATAAGAGCTAAAGGGACTCTCAGAGACCACCTAATGCAACTGATGTCTAAACAAGAATTTCAGCTACAAGTGATCTCCCGTCCTCTGCTTACTATGCTAAATTCACTTCTTTGCCTTTTCTGTGCAAAGAGCAAGTAGCAGAACTGGAATTTGAATCTAGGTATAGAGGAAAACGTTTGGAATCAGAGAACTTGGGTTCAAATTCTGGCTCAATGACTTACTGTGTGAACTGGAGCAAGTTATTTCTCTTCTCAGATCCTCAGTTTCTACATCTGCAAACAAGGAGGTTAAACAAAATGCTCTCAGAGGCTCCTTGCAATTCTCAATCTATCATCCAATGGATATTGGATTTGGAGGCCAGAGAACATGAGTTCAAGATCTAGCTCTATGACTCAGCACCTGCGTGACCTTGGGCACAGTGGTTTCCCAGCTCTAAGCCTCAGTTTCCTTTCCTGCAAAATGAGGAAGACAGACTAGATGATTGATCCTTCTAACTCTCAATTTCTGTTCTGAACCCTTGGTTTCTTCTTTTCATGTAGCTGCCCAACTTTTAAGGGCAAATGGGACAAATAAAATAAGAAAGACAAATCAGTCCATTTTGGTTTCTGTCTACAGTTCTGTTCAGAAGGAGGAAACAAAGTTTGTGGTAGGAGGTAAAATAAATTCCTCAAAATGTGTTTGTTTGTTGATAATGTTTTAATTATCTTTTGACTGCAATTGCATGTTTTTTCATAAATGCGTAATAGAGTAGGCTCCATTTTTGGCAGGTGTTATGAAAGAATTTGGTTTGAAACAAGAAAAATTCAGCAGCACCTGGATTCACTGTAAATAACGGACACGTTCAAGGGCAGCAGGGCATAGCAGGTATACCATGGTGTTAGGAAAGGTCTGGTTTAAGTTTTTCTTCTGTCTCATTTTGTCTCCACCTCCCTAGCCACATCTCTTCACTCTTGGGGCTCATCCAAATCTCTAACACTACAAATTATAAGCAACTTGTCCCTCTACAAAAAGAAAAGGGCATAGCAGATGATAAGACAGATGAATAGTGTCCTGACAACAATGCATGTGAAATTGGACAGAATTCGAGAGACAGTGAAGGATAGAAGAGTCTGGCATGATATGGTGCATGGGGTCACAAGGAGTTGGACATAACAAAACAACACCTGAGAATTTCACATCAATGAAATCACAGGTCCAATTTCCCTTCTTATTCCTGTTAAAATAAACATGTCATTGGAGTCATTGTAAAAAGGATTTCTATCCGATTTTTTAAATAGTGAACATCCCAGATTCAAAGGGGCACTCAGAAAAGGAGCAAACAGTCATCAACATATAAAGTCATAATTCCCCAATCAATACTGTGATCTCCCAGATGAAGATCAACCAATCAACAATCAACAAACATTTAATAAAGTCCTTCTATGTGCCAAAATGCCAACAATAATACATCTATGCCATCCAAAGACAGGATGATAAATTTAAATACAGAAGGGAACACAAAAATCATTGAGCCCAACACTTTCATTTTATTAAGGAAGAAAATAAGGCCCAGAGAAATGGCATGATTTGTCTGTAGTCTCATAGATAAAAAAAAAGTAATAACAGAGCTGAGATTTCAACCCAGATCCTTTGATCAAAATCCAGGATTATTTCTTCTGAAATTTTCATCTTCCAAGTTTGGAATCTGATACCTTGGGATATTTATTGAATCTCTAAGTTAGAAGGACTTGAATTAGCACAGAGTCCAAACCACAACTGAACAAGAACTTCATCTACAAGTGGGAAGTGACTACTGAAAAGTGACTGATGCTCCTTCTACTTTTTCTTAAGGACTTAAACTGAGGGAGCCCACCTGCCAAAATAGCCCATTAAACTTCTGGATGGTTCTAGTTTTAGTAAAGTTGTTCTCTACATCAAGTCTATACTTTTCATCAGATCTTAGAGTCAAAGATTTAGAACTGAAAGACACATAAGAGGTCACCCTTATTTTTACATAAAAGGAAACTGCAACCCAGAGAGTGCTAATAAGGAAATATCAGCAGTGATGGCAACTAGATTTTTGTTTGAGATGAGGTATCTAGAGCAGGTAGGTGGTGCAGTGGATAGAGTGCCCGGCATGGAGTCAGGAGGACTTGTCTTCTTGAATTCAAATCTGACCTCAGACACTTACTACCTATGTGACTCTTAGCAAGTTGCTTAACCATGTTTGCTTCAATTTCCTCATCTGTAAAATGGGCTAGAGAAGGAAATGGTAAACCACTCCAGTATCTGTCAAGAAAACTCCACATGGTGGGGCTAAGGAGATCTGTTTACAAGTGAAAAAATTGAACCACTATGAAAAGGAATGGAAACACAGTGGTCAGTCACTACTCAGTGGTACAGGAGCTTTGACCTGCTTCAAGGTAGCTTTGACCTACACTGGGCTAATATGTCCTCCTCAGGTAGCCTGGTACCCTTCTCCTTCAGGGGCTCATCGTACTGATGTGAGATTTAGTGTGAACAACTGATCTACTTTTAGCCCACAGAAGCTCAGAACTCTCAAACATAGGGAATCGTAACATCAGTCTCATAAAAGGGATTACAGGGATACAGCACTATGGCCAGTAACAGCTTGAATTTAACCCAGATCTCTGGATCCAAATCTAAGTCCCTTTTCATCACACCACAGTCTATTTGGAATCTTTGTCCCTAGCCTCTATACCACAGTCCCCTTCACCTTTCGAGTTTTCTTTCACAAGCAATATTACCCAGCTTAAAATCCTCCATGGTTTACTCATCTCAATGAGGTGTCCATATGAAAAAATAGTAAAGGCATAGACACACACGATGCATATGTACATACAGTAAACATATATGTTCATCATGTGTGCGCATATTTATATACATATATACGTGTATGTGGATATATACAAATACATATGTACATATACACACATGTATACTCCATTGTACTGGATTGCATCTCTTGAAATACAGAGCATTTCCAAAAGTTTGAGGAGCCTTCTCTGAAAGCTTTACCCAGAGATAATTATCCTTGCTACTCTTTCATGCCCTTGTCTATGGCTTTGCTTATAATTCACATGGAGGTCACTTGTATACCTTGAGGGGAGAACTATGGCTCATCAAGAGAAACAGACAGGCAGAAAAGAAGACAAATGAAGTGGAAATTTTCTCTTCTTTTTTTCCTTGACAGGAATTTTAAAATATGATCTCAATTGCCTATACAAAAAACTCCATAAAATCCAGTCTTAGTCATTTATTTTTTTTCTCTCATCAAAAGAAGTTGGTATTTTCTTGGCCAGTGGGGGACAACTCCCCCTCAATTGTCTTTTTCTCCTTTGATTTGTATGGTATTTGCACTTACCTTTGTTTGATATGTGGGGGATTTTTCTCAGTGCCTTCTCTGCCTGCCAGGTGGCTTTTCATGTTGTAATTTGGGGTTTGGGTCTCACATTGTATATACACTTCCAAAACGGCATGGGGGTTTCCACTTGGGAGTTAATTACACTCTGAAAGGAGGGATCCTTGGATCTAAAGACATACTGATGCTTGCCATGATTTGTTTCTGCCAAAATACATTTCCTGCTCTTGTGTGTACATGCCATTTTTCCTAATTATGCATGATGCCTTATTAATTGTGTCCCATAGGGAAAACAGCAGGACCAAAGCTTTTTAGCCCAGATTCACAGAGTTAGGATATGACATCCTTGGTCTAGCCATAAAAATAAAAAAACGGGACCAGTGAAAGCAATATGGTAGAACTCATACCTGCATAATACAGGGGATGAAATCCCAAGCCTGTCATTACTGATATGACCTGGAACAAGACCTTAAGACTTCTGAACCTCAGTTACTTCATCTACAAAATTAGGAGATAGTGTCAAATGGCAGCTAAGGTCCTTTCCAGCTCTAGATTTATGATATTTTGAGTACTGACTGTAATTGGGGAAACATGGAGTAGTGGCAACCTTTAGAATAATCAAATACAAAGAGCCAAGAAAGAAGATAGAACATTCCTCATTAGCAGCACATTCATGTGTGAACAAAGTGAAGAAAAATGTCAAAAGAAAGATAGGATGTAGGGACCACCAGAAAAGGGGGGCCCTGATGGGAGAAGGGGGATTTTATGAACTCAGAAGCATAATGGACCTTTGGAAAGCTAAGCATAGTTTATTGATGTGTGCAGAAGTTAATAGTGCATGCACCTGGATGAAAAGGTTTGCAGGGAGAATAAAAGAGATGCTTCTTCCACATTTTACCATTTTTGCACTGGCCTCTCAGTAGGATCAAATTTGCCTATTTTGACCTATGTGGTATGCAAAATGACACTGAGATAAACTAAGGTATGATCTTCTCCAGGGCAAGATTATAATTTATTAACAGTGATGTGTATAGCTATTAATAAAATAGGTCACTCTAGCCCCCTTAACAGGCCAGGGACCTGAATATGATCAATTTATTAGTTAGGCTAGCATTGAGTCAGTGATTGCTCTCGATAACTAGACCCTCAGGTGAGTGCCAACAAGGTCTTTTAAGCCTAAATGTGTCTTTGTTCTGATTGACCTGTACCTTTGACTGACAGTACCTCAGTTGGACCTCCCCTGGGAAAATTAAGACAATTCTGATTGGTTGACATCTTAATGAGGAGGGAGGTTAAGAGTTACCTCAGCTCTTCCTATTATTTCATTAGGAGAAGTATACGAGGTTCTCGGTGAGGACAAGAACCTTGGGTTTGAGGGCTTGCTGAACACTTTTAAGAGATGCTTATCCACCTTTGGTGTCTACCTGGCACTCAACTCACACCTGTGGCTCCAAGAAGCTGTAGCATGTGCAGCATCTACACCTTGGTAAACCATCTCAGCTGATAGGATAAACCAGGTTGAGATGGTCCTCAAACACATCAGTGAGTTAGGAGGGTGTCTTGCGAAGATTTCCTTCTGGTGAAATGAGCCGATAAGAACAATTTATTCAAACAGCCACAAAGGTAGCCATCCACTACACCCTGAGCCAACACCAGTCATCTTAACGGTTGTCTTGTCACAGAACATTGATGACTGGAAATCCAACTCACACAGAAGTCAAGATATCATCCAGTGATTCCACGGATCCTCTTTGAAAATTAAAGACAAAGAACAACAAAGCAACACGAGCAATCCTCAGGTGAAAGGGTGAGTCTGCAGAAGATGGATGTAGTCTCAATGACTCTATGGGCCTCAGCTGCCTGTAGTCATCTGGGCCGGAAATCATAACCAGCCCAATCAGGATCCCCTCCTGTCTCCAAGACCAAATCACCCCTGACTTTGACAAGGAGGGGCAAGGATAGCAGAGCTGTCCATCCTTGAAGGAGAATCCCAGCCCAAGCTGGTTCTCTATAAACAAAGCAAAGGTCCTACTTTGAACTGGTTAGCTAGGAAATGCCCTTGAGGAGTAGGAATGGCCTAATTATTTAACTATGCCTTTAGTTCAAAGAAAAGACTATATTTTGAGCTAGCTAAATAGAGAAATGGAGTTTGACATAATGGGGGAGTAGGAATGATTACTGATAATAATGCTGGTTATTAAATGATACCATACAATATTAATTTTCCTCACATATGAACATTTTCAGTGGCCTTATTCCTAATGTTCTTAAGTTATATTCCAGTGAGAAAGACTGTAGTCATACCTAGTGCAAGGTAGGAGAGAATTTGTTCCAGATACTAGCACAGAGACATCTTACTACCTCTCCATAATAATCCAGAGACCATCACTTTTGTGTTTCACTATTTTCTTTCAGGTTACATTTCTATAGGGTGGGGGGAAGGGGCCCAAGAAATAGCATAGGGGCACAGTCAAGAGTGAACAGAACTCCTATCTCCACACAGCTAATCAGACTATCTCTTCCGGAACCTTCCTATAGAATTTCCTTTCCTATTCACCCCTCAAATGACCACAGCTCCAATGGAAATTTACAGGATAGCCAGTGGATTCTCCTTGAAGTCTCATTTGGAATGTTGGTCCCAGACTGAGAGAGGGAAGATGCCTAAAATCCTACCCTGCTATGATTTAATTCATACCACCACTTAGAAGAATTCTAGATAAAATAAAGAATAGTAGACTAGAGAAGAGACCTAGAAATTTTATAATTCTATACCAAAATCTTGGAAATTATGTAAAAAGTACTTTGGGAAAGGACATAGTCATAAACTTGGAGACAAAAGACCCAGATTCAAATCCCAGTTCTGCTTCCAACCACTTGTGTTAATGTGAACAAGTCACATAATCACCTCCAGCTAAAACTTCCTCTTAAGGGGTTTGAATTAGAATCCGGGTAGAGACCCAGAGTTTAACAAATGCTGAAGGGATATCCAGTGGAAAATGGTTAAGGAGACCGGAACCAGATGGTCTCTGGAGCCCCTATCAGCTTGAAAGCTATTGTCCTGATGAATTCTAGTAAGAATAATTGATAGTAATGTAGTGTTGAAACGTTTGCCAAGTACTTCACATATGTTACCTAACTGCCCAATGAGCAACTCCATTTTTTAAAATAAATTTATTTATTTAATTTTTACATTCATTTTCACAAGATTTTGGGTTCCAAAATTTTCTCCCCATTTGTCCCCTCTCCCCTCCCCAATACACTGAACATTCTAATTACCCATATCCCCAATATGCCCTCTCTTCTTTCATCCCTCCCTTCCCTTACCCCATCTTCTCTTTTGTCC
>CM053769.1:483857304-483874764 GCA_028658325.1 Potorous gilbertii
ACACACACACACACACACACACACACACGTATATACACATATATATTTATATAGACATTTATGCAGGTATCTGTACATATTTATACATAAATATGTGCATGTGTGGTCTCTCCCTTTAGAATTCTAAGCTTCTTTAAAGACAAGGAGTGTTTCACTTTTATTCTTCCATCCCCAGCCCCTGGCACACAATAAATAATTAAGAAATGCTTGCTAAGGGACTGATTTCTTAAAGAGATACTGCTTTAGGAAAGATAGCTACTCAAATAGCAATGACTCATGAAGTAATTTTACCAGGATCTCAAATTCATAGTTTTGCCCATTTCATAAGTAGCTTTAACAATAAATAAATTCATCACAGGGTGCCATTTTCTACCGCATTTCATTCCGTTTAACCCTTTTACAATGGACATAGGCTATTACTGAACCCAAACTCATAATTTTTCTGCTGATTGGTAACACCTCCCAGTATTCAGGTTTACAAGTGAGTAGAAAGGACAAGTGAATGGGGTGCCAACCCTAGAATCAGGAAGAACTGGTTTCGAATCCAATCTCATTTGCCACCTACATAATCCTTGGCCATTTACTTACCTTCTTACTTTTTCAGTTTTTTCATTACAAATGAGAATAGTAGCACCTACCCAATAATGGGGTTGTTATGAGGATAAAATGAAATAACATATGCAAAGCCCATAAAGCACGTTATAAATGATAGCAATTATTACTGTTTGCTTCCTACTCCTTCTCCTTCTCTCTGTCCCTTTAAAGCAGATTGGCCACCATGAAAGAGCATTACATAACTGTGATGTTGTGATGATACTGGGGCCCCAGAAAGTTGCTCAGAACCCATCTTAGTGAAACACTAAAGATAATCTAACTTTGTTCCCTGCTGAAGTGTGAAATTGGGTTTTAAAAATTATTTTGAGTGTTTGTAATTTAAAAGGTTGTTAATGATACAGTTTTGAATATGTTAAATCAATATAACATCTTAAAATGTTTCGAATGCCAGCTTTGTGTCCCGGTGCTGGTCAGGCTAGACTCCCACTGATCTAATTTCTACACCAACCCTTGAATGATAATGTCAAGGTTCCAGAAAAGAAATTAACAGCCTCAGATCTCTTCTGAGAGAATCCTATTTGACTCCAGGGCATCATTACCAGGGAAGAACTGTGAGATGCCTACAACAACCCTAACTGTAACTATATCTGTCGAAAACCGTATTTCAACTCTAAAATTATCATTCACCCTCTTCAAAAGTTTTCTTTTGTAGATTATTAGTTCCTGAAAATTGTTTTAAAAATAGATTTGCATAATGTAATCAAATGAATCCTTTGCTGACCTTCCCAAAAACTAGTGAATTCCCTCCTCTCTGAAGCATTGCCCTGTCTCCATCTCCTTGCCTTTGCTCATACCACCATACCAGAGAGAGGTCGACTGTGAGGGCCCTCAAGTTCATGCCATATGCAGCTCAGATAAAAGAACTGGGAAGCTTTACTCTGCAGAAAAGTTTCAAGGAGAATGTAAGAACTGTCTTCAAATGTTTGAATGGTTGTTTCTTGGAAGAAAGACTCCAGGTTCCCAATTCAGGACTTTTTCTGTGACACCCTTCCAGAGATGCTAGATCATTTTGTCTGATGAGTCTTACACAAGCCAGCTTAGCAACTTCAATTTTTAAAATAATATACCTCCCGGTGCAGGAAGCAAACACAGTTCTCAGTGCCCCCTCTTTTTTCTCCACAAATTGTATGTTCCCTTAATAAGATTGTCCTGCTATTAAAAAACAGTCTAATCCAAGTGACCCTAGGTAACACTTAATTTTGTATCCATTTTCAGCCTGTGTTTTATGACAGGATGTTTAAATCCAGACATTATGGGGAAATCTAGTTCTAACAGATAGCCTGACCTCTACCAGGACCAAGGTTTGTTTTCTATTTGCTGATGTATATAAATATAGTACTTCTATCTTTTTAGGGCTGGGAATAACTTCATAAAGTGGTGTCCCCCTATCTGGTCAGCTGTCTTTTTTATAAAAACTGAGCAAATATTTTTGAAGAAAAGTGTCTTTATTCTACCACAATTTCCATTTAGCAAGTAACAATATAATCTCACACCTCCCACTCATCCTCAGCAATTTACAAGTGAACTCTTGCATGCATTGATGCAGTTTCATGTTTAAAGTCACCTTGTAGAAAATCATTTCATAAAGTAAAGAATTCTCATGTTATTAGAATAATCACCCCCTAATGTATTTGTTTTGTAAGTAGGTATTTGCGATATGATATTTTTGAAAGTAAGCCATACTCATAATAAATCAATTTCTTTGGCATGCAATTCTACCAATCGTAGAAAAGGAACCATGTAGACTGGAATTTTTCCCTGATTTTTTCCTTTGGTTCTTAAAAATCAAACTCAAAACTTCTCTCTCATTCACATAGATCTTAGCTTTGGCATAGAATCAACCTTTAAAACCTGATCCAGTACTATCTCCTTTCTGCAATAAATTCATCAAGTTTAAAAACATTTATCAGAACCCTGCTATGTGTAAAACACAGTGCTAAGCACAGAGAATATAAAAGATGAAAAAACAATACAATCTCTTCCCTTAGGGATCTCACAGTCTAATGAGATGGGGTTGGGAGTGGCAGTAACATGTCCACCAGTGAATATGGCACGTGTTTCAAGGGGCCAGAAAGAGATACAAAGCACTCCAAGAAAATTTAAGGAGGCAACTAAGTGATCACACATGGCCTCCAAAAGCTTAAGGATGAAATATGCCTCCTACCTATTGGTGAAACCAAGAGATTCCAGGGTGGAATCCAGCCAAGGTGCTGGAAAAACAGGAAAAAAGGAAACAGTCCCTACCCTCAAAGAGATGACATTCTACTAAGAGAAAATAATTGGTGGATCCTACAGGTGGAAAACAAGAGAGACATTTTCAGATAAGGCCAATTTATTGAGTGTTTCACTTAACTAGGCTTATTTGTTAGAAAGGAAATACATTCAAATTTGGGGTGTGGGAATGAATTAATTGGAAGTTATGAGATGCAGGGAATAAAGAAAACAGAAAAGGCTATTCATAAAACCAAAAAATACAAAGCAGAGGTACAACAAATGAGTGATTTGTTTTATTACCTTGTTAGAAAGAATATACATTTTTCAAAACTACAAGTTATAGTTTTGTGTACAATACTACTTCCTGTCCTTTGACTACTGGAATGTTTGTGTTTACTGATGCTTAAGTTTATAACAAAAAGAAATTATTTTAAAAGATTTGATGGGAAGAACTCTCTCAGGGAGAAGAGATCAAGGAAGTCTTCAAGGACATGATACCTGTCCCTGACCTTGCACGAATGGCAGCAGAAATTAAGAAGGACTGTTTTTCAGAAATAGAGGATGGGCTGTCCTAACTAACAAAAGGAAAAGATAGAACAGATGAGATCAACTGCTCCATGTTGGCTAAAACATAAAGGAAGATGGTGAAATACAATTTGAAAGGTAGGATCACATACATAAAGATAAAGGTAACCTTGGAGTTATCTAGTTCACTCCTTCATTTTAGAGATGTAGAAACTGAGGTACGGAAAAGTTGACTTGATCCAAATTAGACAGATTGTAAATGGAAGATCTGGGCTTGGAATTCTGCAAATACAGCACTCTTCTCATTGGCCCATATTTCCTCCCAACATGGACAACCTTTAATGCCAGGCTAAGATTTTACATTTTATTTCAAAAGCATTAGGTTACTACCAAAGATTTTTGAGCACAGGAGTGTTATAGTCAGACCTGAACATTTCTACAAATTCGTGATAATGTGATTCATTTTTTATTTCATAAATCCTTGTAACAGAGAATTGTACATAAAATGAACCTGTTTCGTGATTGTAATTCTCATATTTGCCACATGCAGTGGTTAGCAGCTAATTCAATACAATTAAGTTCAACAATTCAACATTTATCAAGTCTCTATCATGAACAAAGGCACTGTCCATGGTGCTGAGAAAACAGGAAAATAGAAAATAGTCCCTGTCTCCCTAGATTTCTACTAGGAGAAAATAATGCATAGATAAGAAAATGCAAAGTAAGTTTGCAAAGTAAATCCTAAATTTCAAAAGATAGGAAAAACAACTTCAGAGGGGATCAGGAAACTCTTCAAAGGAAACTAAAAACTCTAAAATGTAGAGTTAAAGAGTGAATGCATTTCATGCATGGAAGAGCAACTATGCAAAGACACAGAGATGGAAGATATGACATTATGTACAGAGAAACAAACACAAGGAGTCCAATTTGAAGGGGAGCAAAGGAACTAAGACTAGAGAGGTAGGTGGGTGCCAGATTGTGGAGAGAATGAAATGCCAAGCTGAGGAATGTATAGTTCATCCCAGGGACAGGAAGTAATTAGATTTTATACCTTTTGTACCTTATATTCCTTGACCTAAAGCAATCCCAAATTATCCATTGTGGGAGCATATATACCCAAAGGGCCATAAAACTCTGCATTTCCTTTGTTCTAGCAATACCACTGCTAGGACCGTATTCCAAAAAGATAATAAAAAGGGGGGAAAGACCCACATGTACAAAAATACTTATAGCAGCCTTTTTTGTGGTGGCAAGAAATTGGAAATTGAGGGAATGCCTATCAATTAGAGAATGATTGAGCAGGTTGTAGTATGTGATTGTGATTGTGATGGAATATTATCATTCTGTAAGAAATGCAGAGCAGGCACATTTCAGAAAAAGCTGGAAAGACTTACATGAATGGAGGCTGAGTGAAGTGAGCATAACCAGGAGAATATTGTATGCAGGAATAGCAATATTGTGCAATGATCAGTGATGATAGACTCAGCTCTTCTAAGCAATACACTGATTCAAGACAATTCCAAAAGACTCATGATGGAAAATGCTATCCACATCCAAAGAAAGAACTGTAGAGTCTGAAAGCAGATTGAAGCATACTATTTTATCCTTTTTTTGTTTTTTTTTCTTTTTTGCGGTTTTTCCATTTTGTTCTGATTCTTCTTTCACAACATGTCTAATACGATTGTACATATATAACCTGTGTCAGATTGCTTGCTGTCTTGGGGAGGGGAAAAAAGAGGGAAGGTGAAAAATGTGTAACTCAAAATCTTACAAAAATAAATGTTGAAACTATTTTTACACATAATTAGAAAAATATTATTAAGTGCAAAAATCTGAAAAAAAACAGCAAAATTTTAATTGCCTGAAAAAAAATCTAAAAATTATAGGAGTATAGAAGAAAACCTATCTTTTTCATAATCATATCTAGGAGCAACTAAGTGCAGTGGCTAGATCATTGGACTTAGACTCTGGGAGACTTGAGTTCAAATACTGCCCCAGACACTTAGAAGCTGTTATGATTCTGGGCAAGTCATTTAACCTTTCTCAGCCTCAATTTTCCAATATGTAAAGTGGAGATAATAAAATTAACTACCTCATGAAATTGTCATAAGTCTCAAATGAGATAGCACATTTAAAGCACAAAGCACTAACAAAATAACAGTTTACCTAGTAAAAAATTTCTTATTCAATTCAAGTATATATTATATGCTTACTGTTGACAACACTGCTAGACAAAGGGGATACAAAGAGAAAAATACAAGTCTACCCTTAAGAAGTTTACATTGTCTTAGAGGGAAATGTCATATAAATAGGTAAGTAAATAAAAACTGCAGACAAAGAAAATACAAAGACGTTTCTGGAGCAAAAGAGGGGAGAGCACTCACAAAAGAAGGAATTGAGCAAGAACTTATTTGGAGGTGGTACCTAAGCTGAGTCTTGAAAACAGCTGGTGAATTCTCAAGAGATATGAGTGAGTAGGAAATGCACTAGAGATTAGTCAGTTTCTATATACTTAGATTACTTAGATTGGCAGACCTTAAGTAATTTCCTGATCACTAAAAGTTCTCCCCTCTGGCCCATCCTACTGTGCACATGAGAGCAGTGATTACAGCAACTAGTTGGTCACAAGAAATGGTAATTAACCAGTCTGGATCTTGGTTTCCACTGAAAATCACAAGCTATCTTTTTTTCCTTAGGACCATAAATTTATAGATTCAGGGCTATTTTATCCACCAATTCAATGGCATAAACATTTCTCTTCCTAAATCCCATGCCCTTTGTCTTAATTCTTCCGCATCATCCCTGAACATCTCCATCTGAGTCTCCAATCCACTGACCTGCTAAGAAAATACATTCTTTCTCCTTCTCATCTGTCCATCCTGTTAACATTGAGGATTAGCCCGACTTTCTTCCATATCAACACTAGTTTGTTAACCACACCAGAATCTTAACCTGTGGATGTACTCACCGACCTTCTTGTCTTTCATACAAAATTATATCTGAGTAGCTAGAAACTCCAGGAAAGTAATATTTATTTCACTGCCCTGTGAACAATTGAAAAACCACTATTTTCCACTTTTTACAATGTGTTTCTCTGTCAACACGAGGACTTTTATTCATCTCCTAAAGCAGAGATGAGCACAAACACATTTTACATTGGGGACAAGCTATAAATCAAATTTCTTCTTTTTTTCATTCAAAACCCTGCAACATACAGAGTTACAAAGATGCTAAGACAGCCTCTACCTCTGAAGGACCTGATATTTGGAGAGGAGGATAGATTCCCACTGACTGGTAAAAGTTAATCACCAAGTCCTCAGTTCCACAAGTGGCTTGGTGCTTACCCTCACTCAGGTTTATGATCTAGAAACAATATTCTTTTAACCAGAATGAAAAATCACTTATTAAATTTTTTCATATGCTGAGCTAGACTGTCAACAAAATACAAAAGTGAGATGGCCCTTGACCTCAAACAGCTTACATTCTAATCAGAAGAAATAACACATTGTTTTGTTCTGCAGAATCACTGGGATTCTGGGTACAACCATAGAGTAGCAATTGAAAGCATTCCATTCAGAAGTAATGACAGTGTTAATTTGATTATTGTGCACAGAGCAAGAGATGGAAAACAGAGTGAGGAAACAAGGTGTACCCAGGGGCAGAGTGGCTGGCAACATGGCAAGGGGAGAAAAATAGTTCCTCCCTCAAAGATGACCAGTGGCCTCCTAACTGTCAAATTCAGAGGTCTTTTTTTTAGCCCAACCTTTCTTGACTTCTCTATAAAATCTGACACCACTGATCTCTTCATTCTATTGCATATTCTATCTTCCTCTGGGGACATCACCTTCTCCTGGCTCTCTTCCCAAATCAACAGTCACTTGTCTCTTTTTTTTGCTTTCATAGCTACCAAGTGGGGGCTCCCTAAAGTTCTGTTCCTCTTTCTGTTTTCTTCCTTCTCTAATATACTTTGCCCCAAAGTCTTACTCTGTCACAAGGTTTCAACTATAGTGTCTAAAAAACATCTCCATCTCCAGTACTGACCTCTCTCTCCAGCTCCAACACCATATTCCAATGCTCATCTTAATGGTCAAATCTAATGACTTTTTCCCATTCTCCATCCTTCTTGACCACTCTATAGCCTTTGACCCTGTTAATCCTCACTTCCTTGTGGATACCCTCTCCTCTTTAGGTTTTCATTACTCCTGGATTTCCCAACTGTCTGACTTCTCTTTCTTAGTCTTGCTGGAGTTTCATCTTGATCATACCCACTAAGTGCATACATCCCCCAAGACCACATATGAGCCTTTTTTCTTCTCCGTCTAGGTGATCTCATCAGTTGCAATAAGTTCAATTATCATCACTATGCAGATGATCCTCAATTCTATTTATACAGATCCTAATATCTCTCCTGAGCTCTGGAACTTCTTGAATTGAATATCCAAGAGGTATCAAACTCAAAACATCCAAATAGAATTCATTGTCTTCTCCCCAAAACCCTCCTTTCTTTCCAACTGTCTTATTACAATGAAAAGCACTACAATCTTACCAGTCACCAAGAGTCAACTTCTACCTTGCATTCAACCCATCTGTTGCTAAATCATATCATTTTGCATTAACATCCCTGGTAAATGTCCCATTTATCTCCTCACAAAACAGCCATGTGGTATAGACCCTTATCACCTCATGACAACATGATTTCAATAGTTTTCAGGTTAGTTTCCATGCCTCAAATTTCTTCTGACTCTAATCTATTCTCTACTCAGTTGCCCAAGTGAATTTCCAAAAGCACAGATCTCATCACATCACACTCGTACCTCCAGGACCAAATATATATGCTCTATTTGACTTTTTAAATCCTTCATAACCTCCCTCTTCTACTTTTTTAACTTTTCTATACACTCTTCTACATACACAGTAATACACTAGTCTTCTTGCTGCCAAGGATCAGAATGAGATGTTCTAGTGTGTTTTATAGCTAATGAATCAACTCCAGCTCTCAATAAGTCCACCTAATATAATCTCTGTCTTCTTTCAAGATTCAACTCAAATGCCACTTTCTGTAGGCAACCTTTCCCACTAAGGTAACCATAAAGATACTTGTTTATGTATATGTTGTCTCCCCCATTAGGACGGAAGATTCTTGAGTAGAGGGACTGTTTTGACTTTGTCTCCTCAGGGCTTAGAATAGTGCCTGGCACATAGTAAGTGTTTAATAAGTCTTTGCTGATTGATGATGATGATGATGATGCATCTGGGGAGGACTACACCGAAAGCTTTCCCATATCACAACACATTAAATGGATAAAGAACCCCACAACATGGAGATAGGCACTGACCAATTCAAGAGGAAATCATGCCTCCTTCAAGCTGCAAAGACACAAAAATTCCTCAATTTCATCCTAGCATTTTATGACATAACAAAGGAGCCATCATCAATACCTCCATACAGAGTCAATTTCCACAATTGCCTCATGTCAAGTCTGTGCCTGCTTCTTTCACTAGCCCTCTTTGATCACATGTTCACTTCAGAGATTTCAACGCCAAACACCAACCCCTTAATGAAAATATTCTGTTACAACTCCAAGATGAAAGAGCCATGACAAGCCTACATCCATCATAAGGCACATAAAGCACTTTGAAAAGCTTAACGTGCAACATAAATGTCATGTTGTTATTAGTTATTGACACTAAGCATATTATGAATATTTATCAATCCACAAGCATTTATAAAGTACTTACTATGTGTCAGGCACCATGCTAGGCATTAGACATGCACACCCAAAAAATGAAATAATCCCTACTCTCGAGGAGCTTTATATTCCAAGATGCCTGGGAGAGAAAGCAAGGATATATACGTATAGGAAGAACAAATATTTTAGAAAATGATGCAAATAAGTTAAAAGTAATCAAATACAAAGCAGTTTAGAAGAAATGCCACCAAAAGTGGGGAGGATTAGGAAAGACTTCAAATAGAAAGTAGTGCCTGAGTTGTATCTTGAAGAGATCAACTATTTAGAAAAACCTGAGAAGACATAGTGAGCAGAACCTGGAGAATATGCCTTACAGTAAAAGCAAGATTGTAATGATGAGCTGTGAAAGACTTAGGTACTCTGATCAATATGATGATCCACAACAATTCCAAAAGACTCAGAGTGAAAAATGCTACCCACATCCAGAGAGAGAAATGAAGAACTCTGAGTGCAGATTGAAGCAGGTTTTTTTTTTATTTTTCTTGCTTTTTTGTAACATAGCTAATATGGAAATATATTTGCAAGACTTCATATGTGCAATAGGTATCAGACAGTTGTCCTCACAATGGTCAGGGAGAAGGACTGGAAGGACAGAAAGAATTTGGAATTCAAAATTTTAAAATAAATGTTAAAGGGAAAGGATTTATATGTCACTTACTTAAATAAAGTGACTCAGAACCATATCCCTAGTGAAAAAACATTTTAAATGGAAAAAAGTGACTCTATAGGATTGCAATGAGTATCAGGTGAATTCCAAGTATGGGAAACTACCAATGCAAACATCCAGAGATAGTTGATGAAATGTCAACCTTCCATAGCTCCCTATTGCCTATTGATCAAAGTACAGCTCCTTAGCCTGCTAGTCAGGGCCTCCTACAATCTGGCTCCAACCTACAAATTAAGCTATAGCTTGTCACGTTAGCATATCTAAAGTCAATCTGAATTACTCTGATCCAAACACAAACATTTGTAAATTCCATCTGTCAAGGCTGGAACATACAGACAGACACACACACACACACACACACACACACAACTGGTAGTGTCTTCCCTTTCAAACTAAGTTTAACTATTTTATCTTTATTTTTATTTATATTCTTTATAGTCATTCTGTATATACTTCTGTATGTTCTTGTTATGATCTCCATTGAAATGTTAGCTCCTTGTGATTAGGGGTGGTTTCATTCTTTGTATTTGTACTTCCAGAGCCTAGCTTAGCAAGTAGCATTAAAAGGTTCTTTCTAAATGCTTGTAGATTGACTAATTGTCTTCCTTTATTCCTCAGAAGAACAAAAAGAAAAGGATTGTACAAAATTACCATTATTCCAACTCTCATAGATCTCTGCCTTATGTGTTTTCTGCTTTCTCTATCAGTCAACCAGCATTTATTAAGCACCTACTATGTGCCAGATACCATGCTAGGCACTGCACATATAAATGCAAAGAAAGAAAGAAAGAATTCCATGTTGGCCTCTGTGTTTTTCAGAAGCACTGGTCAGGAATTCCATTATTTCTGGGGCCAGATGCCCCTCATAATCTGTCCACACTACTGCCTTTGCCCACACAGCCACAGTTCGTTAAGTACTTAATTGAGTCTATCTCTAATAGGCTCATACAGTTCTTTTGCAACAGAGGCTTTATAATGAAGTAGATGACAAATCCTTAGCCGTGATACTACCAGATGCCACAATCATCCAAGGGGCATGTATTTAGAGAAAATTGCCACATACCAATATTGAACATTCCAACTAAAAAGGAAAGTGGCAGGGAGGTAGATCGAGTTAATAATATAGTCAAAAAGAAGAACACACATGAACAATGCCTCCATATATCCTACAATCTTGATATAGAAAAATCTACTAACAAATATCAGTAAAAGTGCTGTTGATTTAATGGGTTTTCGTTTTGCTGGAAAGAAATGAAAATCTGTTTACATAACTGCATTTCTGAAGACCTACCATCTAAAGAGTAATCAGGAACTTGAAAGATATAAATTAGGTTAATTTATATTTTTGCACTGTTTGTATTTGGAGATCACCAAAGTAAATCTGCTTGCCCATGCACCCGTGCTCGCTAGCGCTCTCTCTCTCTCTCTCTCTCTCTCTCTCTCTCTCTCTCTCTCTCTCTCTCTCTCACATACACACACACACACACACACACACACACACACACACACACACACACACGCATAGACACACACACACACACACATTGGCAACAAAGTGCTGAGCAGACTAGTAAGGGTACTCCATCTTCTGGAAGGTCTTTTTTCTCTAGGATAAATGCCACACAGACCTATATGCTTCAGAAAGGTTCCTACCCCATCTGGGCTTAGGGCACCAAAGACAGCAGGCAGCTAGTCAATTTCCTCTTCAGTACCAATACTGAAACACAGAAATGCTCAGGAGATGTTTGTTTCAGAGATCCCAAATAGAATGCTTAAATAATAAGCTGCAAATTGAAGTTCTCATTGCATATTAGACAAGCCTCAAGGCACACAGCCTCAGTCAAACAAACTGCATCCTGTCAGCAGAAAACGACAGGTGTGATTGGTGTGTGCTTGTATTCAGAAGCCCCGCTGTCAGCAGATTGAGGGCAGGACCATTGGATTCATTGAAGCTGCCACCACACATCCTTTGAATCAGGGTCAAGAGCACTATGGGAATGTTAATGGCACTGCTCCTGATGGGAGGAGCCCAAGCAGGAGCAAGCATCTTTCTGCCAAACAAAGGAAGGCTAGTATTCATTCGGGCATTTTCTCTTGGTACGAATGGAGAGTAATGCATAAGTTTACTATGTATATGTAATATGAGCAGAGGGCAAAAGAGGTTTTGTTCTAAAGTGTCAGCATCCAGGAGGGGTGCACTTCCTGGATGACAAAAAATGACTGGATGCCATCTACTTCCTTGATGACACTGCACAATGACTACTATGGTCCTACTTTGCTATATAGTGTAACCACCCTCAGCCACACCTGGAGGGCACTTCTCTTCCATTCCCTAACCCCTGCAAGGTTGAAGGACTGTGTCCCTTCTTCTCTTATCATGACTATACCTATAGAGGAACTGTCCTCAGAGCTACACGGGGCCATCTTCATCATCTTCCACCTTTAAAATCAATTTTGCCCCAGGCCTGGTCATAGCTGGTTACTGCTCTTACTGAGTCTATCTGAAATTACAATACTGCCCCATTCCATCTCTAAATGTGTGAATGTTCACTCAGCAGCACTCATGCAAAGTGATGTCACTAATTCCCAGAAGAAAGGGTTGTTAGGTCAATACCACCTGGGGCCCTGAACCACTGGAGACAAATACTAGATACAGGCTCCAATACTAGACCTTTTCCCACCACCATGCTCCTATAGCTGCACACTCAGCCACCCCCTAATTGAACCTACCATCCCTGCATGACCCCTGGGCATCAGCAAAGGCAAAGGGCAGCTTTAGTTACTTTGGCATATCTCCAACTTTCATTAGCTTTGTGACCAGAGGCCAATGTTTCCCTGATCTGGGTTTGAGTTTCTCATCTGTGGCTATTTCATAAGGTTGATCTGGTGATCCAGTGAGATCATGCATATAGAGTCTTTGAAAGCCTTAAGTGGATTCAGGTAGAATTTGGACCTTTGATACCACTGGTCTAAGCAACTCCAAGGGGAGTCAGTCTAGGTCTGCACTTTCTCATAAAGTAGCATTGTAAGCTTTCAAGTGTTAAATAAATGCCAACTATTATAATTAATGATTCTATTAATTAACAAGAGGAGAATCATGGCATAATTTCTAAAGAGTTGGCCTTAGAATCAACAAGACCTGGATTCAAGTCTCATCGCTGACACATAGTATTTTCATGGTCCTGGGCAAGCAATTGTACTAGTGGTATAGCATGTGGAGCCAAGCATACTGGTGTACCAGGCCTGGAATCAAGAAGACCTGAGTTCAAATCTGGACTCACACACTCACTAGCTGTGTGATCCTAAGCAAGTCACTTAACCTCTATCCACCTCAGTTTCCTCAGCGGAAAAAATGCTGATAAATAACTGCACCTATCACCATGGGTTGTTGTAAGAATCAAATGAGATACTTATAAAGTGTTTAGCATATAGTAGATGCTTGATAAATGCTTGTTTCCTTCCTTTCCATGTCCAAGACTTTAAACCACTAGTGGGAGCATTTGTGCATGCAATAACAACCAAAATCACAGGTTCAGTCTCTTAATGAGATGAATATTAATAAATACTTGTCATGGTGTAGTTATTAACTTGTCCATTTATATTCCATGACAAGGATAAGTATAGCTCACAATCATAAACTTTGAACCAGGAAGGGCTCAGAATCATCTAGTCCAACCCCTTCATTTTACAGATGAGGAAGCTAAGGCCCAGACATAGGACGCATCTTACTAAAGATCAGGTGATCCATAGGGTCATAGTTCTAGAGCTGAAGACCCAGACATGCAAAGTGTCTTACTCAAGAGCAGATAACCATAGAATCATAGCTCTTGAGCTGAAAAGGACTTATGAGGTTGCCTGTTCCAGCTCCCTCAAACTCATAGAAACCCACTCTGGAGAAGTGATTTCCCCAACATTATACAGGTGATAGTAGAGATAGGATTGGAATCTACATTCTCTAGATCCAAATGCAATATTTTTTTCAGTATTCCATAAAAGATACCACATCATTTCCTTCCTAATTTTGCCTCCACTATCATGATCCTGCTACTTACTGACTCACAAAGCCCCAGAAATCTTGGTAAAAATGAAACAGCATGGTGAAAATTAATAAAATACTCTACTTAAACATTATTGCCCCCAACATTTACTAGCTGTGAATTGCAACTTCCTAAGACCCTTGGGATCATAGCTTTTTAATTATATAATATTACACAGTTGTCTGTGCTCCCATCCTCATGCACAATTGTCTGCACACAATTTTTTTTAAATGACATTGCATTATATCATTTTGTTGTAGATCATTAAAGCTCTCTAGGTCTCAGACTTATCCTCTGTTAAATAGGAGTAACAATTCTTGCCCTAACCACCTCTTGAGGTGATTTTAAGGCAAGTGTTTTGGGAACATGAACTACTTCCATTACTATATTGCAATGCCTTTGTACCTTCTGCTTAAAGGCAGAACAACTATTGGCTTTCCACTTAAAAGCACTCAAGTTCCCAAACATGCTCTGAAGCTGCTCTAGGTGGGATTTCTTGCTTCTACAGTTTGTCATTCAAGTCAACCTTCTGAATAACTCAAGTGCTGGATTGTACCCTGGAGTTCTCCAAAACCTTGACAAGCTCAAGGGATTATAATGCTACAGGTCTCCTGTGATCCCTCTGCAGAGGTTTAAGTCCCGTCCAGAATCCCAGTAGTTATTAAGAGTCCAGATCCCTGAGGCCCAACCAGGAAGGACTGGAGGATAGGGAACAAGTATTAACTAAGTGCCTACTTTGTGCAAGGGTAGGTAGGTGGCTCAGTGGATAGACTGCCAGGCCTGGAGTCAGAAAGATTCATCTCACTGAGTTCAAATCTAGTCTCAGACACTTGCTTACTATGTGACTCTGTCCTAGTCATTTAATTCTGCTTGCCTCAGTTTCTTCATTTGTAACATGAGCTGGAGAAGGAAATGGCAAGCCACACCATTATCTTTACCAAGAAAACCCAGAATAAGGTCACAAAGAGCTGCACATGAATTAAAAATGACTGAACTGACTGGTATCCTAGGTACTATGCAAATGTCTCTACCAGTAAAAGAGAAACAGTGAAAGCGTTCTAGCTTCAACCTGCACTCAAGAAAGCTTACATTTATTTAGGACTGAAATTCTTCAGGACCCCTACCATTACTGACTACCGATACTTGTCCACCAAAGCTCATTCTAGGCTTCTGGGAAGAGGCCAATAATACTTAGGAACCTTGATAAAGCTAGAAAAAGAGAGGTAATATGGCAGATGGAGCACTAGGAATTTTCTTTCTAGCCTTGACTTCCTGGCAGGCACATCAACTCAAGGACCCTATTACCTCATCCATAACATGGAGGTGATAATATACATACTACCTACCTCATAAAGATTATTTTGATGGGAAACATGTACTGTTAAAGTATTACCGAAATTTGAGTTCTTTCCTTAGTTACTTCAGAAAGATTTGGATTCAGTATTTGAACATTTGGATTCAATATTTGAGCATGATATGCTGCTTTGGTGATGCTTACCCCAAGCACACCCAGAGTCCTAACAATACTGTATCCATAACTACAGTGACCATGAGGAAAGCTTGAGCTAACAATGACTCTCTCTGTCATGATTTCAACCACTTCTGCTGAAGTCTTTTCCTTTTCAAATACTGCTTGAAAGTTACGCAATTATTGGAAGTCCTTTTCACCAGTGTCTCCAACCTCCCTTCCTATACCTGTTGCACATTAGTCATTTTCACATATCTCATTCCAACTAAACTAGTTCAGTTACTATTCCACAAATTTGGAATTCCACCTTCTTCCTGTATACCTTTACACAAACTGTCCCTAATGCTTGGAAGCCACTCACCGAAGTCTCTCACAATCCCGGGCTTTCTTAAAGGTTCCTCTTCAGGGCCACCTACCACATGAAGCCTTCTGGGATTCCTCCCTTTATGAGTGTTCTCTTGGGTACCAAATTACCTATCATGTAGAGGACAGAGCACTAGACTTTTGAGTTAGAAAGCTCTGAGTTCAAATGGGCCTCTGATGCTTTCTAGCTGTGTATGAGACTCGGTTTTCTCATAAGTCAAATGGGTATTATAATAACAGTACCTAGAGTTATGACATCAAAATAACAGAAATGTCATGGGATCAAAAGAGATAATGTATATGAATATTTTCAAAACATGAAGCACTTCATAAATGTAAGCTACTATGATAATTACCCTGTATTTATTTTTCTATTTACATTGTATATAATCCCTACATCCCAACTATAGACTATAAGGTCCTTCAGACACCAATTTTTTCATTGAAGACAGGACCTTTGATTTTTATTTTTGAATCTCTATCACAGCACAGGGATTTAGTCAGAAAGACATCTTTGTGAGTTCAAGTCTGTCCTCAGATACTTAATAACTGTGTGACCCTGGGCAAGTCACTTAACCCTGTTTACCTGTTTCCTTATCTGTAAAATGAGATGAAGAACTCTAGTATCTTTGTCAAGGAAACTCCAAATGAGTTTTCAAAGAGTTGGACACAACTGAAATGAGTGAACAACAAGCCAGGCAAACAAATGTGCCAGACATACATTAGGGATTGCTGATTGGTTGTTTTTGTCTTTGCAGCACCCAAAGCTTCTCTAACACATAGTAGGCAGTTACTAGATGTTTCTTGATTGGCTTTTTTTTTGTCTTTTCATGTCTAGTGCTTTTCCAGCACAGAGTAGGTGGTGAATAAATGCTTGCTGTTGGCTCCTTTTGTCTTTGTATGCCCAGTACTTCTCTAACACATAGTAGGCAGTTAATAAATATTTAGTGAATGGAACTGAGTCATCAAAGGGGGTGAGCCAATTTGGAAAGCACACACCAGTAATCACCTTGATGCAGTGACACTTTTATGACCTCAGAAATTTCTATTCTGCCTTATAAATTTTAAAAACATCCTACAACAAAACATTAAATATCTCTACATTTCCATATATAAAACAGTTACAAGCTGCCCACTAGGCGAAATATCTCATCGCAAACAACCTTGTAAAAGATTCCATAAATCTCTCCTACTACCTGCAGCTCAGCAAGCTCCATTCTTACATTCTTCCCAAAGTCTTGCTGAGAAACCAAACTCCAGGAGGCAACTGGAAGGGAGAGAAAATCCAATCTCAGGACTCCAGAGGGGCCTTCTCTAGAACGCTGCAAACACAACACAACTCTCCTAGAACATCATGACCATTGACATCACTGCCAGGCAGAGCAGGCTGGGGAGTGGACTTGGAAACAAGCATATACATTTTCAAATTCTACCTGTAAGGTGTCCTGACTGACTCTGTTCAGGCAAGTTACTTGGAGTCTTGTCTGTCACATGAGAACAATGAAACCCAGAGTGCCTGTTTTAGCACCTTGTCATAAGACTCATCTGAGGTGCTGGAAGGTGTTTTGCTAATTTTTGAAGTCATGTATTAATATCAGTTACTATCAGTGCTGTATGGCAGTGACTTGTGAAACCCTACAGTCTCTGAAGAATTGAAAATAATGACTACCCAGAAGGCTATGGAGCGGCCCACAGTAGGCGTGAGTAGGCAGAAACACATTAGCAGCAAAGACCATAGGGTCAGGAATTTAGATTAGGAAGGAGCCCTCTCATTTTATAAATGGGGAAACTGAGCCCCAGAGAAGTGTTATTTTGCTTGTC
>CM053769.1:483875264-483945065 GCA_028658325.1 Potorous gilbertii
TGATAGAAGAGAGGGCAGATTGGTTATATGGGTAATTAGAATGTCCAGTGTATCGGGGAAGGGGGAGGGGACAAATGGGGAGAAAATTTTGGAACCCAAAATCTTGTGAAAATAAATGTAAAAAGTTAAATAAATTTATTTAAAAAATAAAAAAAAGAAAAAAAGAAAATCTTTAAAAAAAGACTCAGTCCTACCAATCTTAGTCAGTCAGTAAAGAATTTATTAAGCAGTTATTATATGCCACTACTGACAAGGTCTTCTGATGAAACAGCCTCAATTTCTTTGATGAATCTTTGGCATCATTTCTGAGCCCACCTCAGCATTTTTCTCATCTTCCTTTATACTTCCTGAGTTAGATCTCAAAAACATTGCACCAATGATAGAGTTGGGCTAGTTCTAAGATTTTCCCCAGGACAAGAAAACTCAGGCATCCAAACAACTCAGCTCCAAGGAAAGCTAGCTAGTATAGTCCTAGGGAACCCAGAAAGTCTTCCAATTTGACTGTGAATCATGTGGTCTCATCCAGTCCGTTCATCTTGACTCATTCTCTCCAGATCACCACCTAATCAGTCACTATCTCCACCCCCATAACCTAGCAAGGGTATTATTAAAATCAATCTTTAAAGGAATAGAGAAATTGCGTTTGTTCCCCTACCCAAGGGACAGTTTGGGAATCACTGAAGAAGTAGAAATACTCCTAAAAAACAATCCCCAAAAAGCAATAATTGAAGAAAAGTACCCCTCAAAATCACTGAGATATAATGAAAGGGGACAGTTGGGGTTAATGAAGAAGAGAAAAACTTTCAAACAAATTAAAAACAACAAGGATGGGCAACATGTAACCTCTCCAAAGCTCAGGCAACTGTCTAAGAGCTGCGTACTAAATGGTAGTGAGTACTACAAATGGAAAGAGTAATGGATATGGAGTCAGAGAACCTGAGTTCAAATCCAACCTGTTACTTACTGCCTGTGTCACCCCATCTATGTCACTTGACATCTCTGCACCTCAGTTTCCTCATCTGTAAAATGAAAGGATTGGACAAAATGGCTGCTAAGTTCTCTTCTAGTTCTAACTCTATTATCTTGGATACAAAGTAGAGACCTGTTGGATAGAGTTCTCACAGTAAAGTAGTAAGCTTTTCTTTTTGATCCAAAACTGTAATTCCATCAATACTGGGAATTCCCAATCCACAGATGCAGATCAGCAACTCTCCTTTAACTTAAAGTTTTGAAGAGTTGCCTAGAGCACCGAGGGGTTCAGTGATTTGCCCAGAATCACATAGTCCTTATGTGTTAGAAACAGGATCTGAACCCAGGTTCTTCAGAACCCATGGCTAGCCCTCTATCTTCTTTTTCCTATCTAAATAAGAGCTGCTCTAATATTAATCTTTTCTCAGGAGTAAGGCTAGGTCTACAGCAAGCATACAATTCTCCCATCTTTCCATCAATCAATAAGCATTTACTGGATGTTTACAATGTGCCAGGCTGTAGGTTTAGCATTAGGGATACAAATAAAAGGAAAAAACAGTCTTCTTGCAAACGATATTGTCGTAGAATGAGCAATAATGACCAATTACCAAGACTAGGAATCCTTGCTATGAAAGCCCCCATCCAATAGCACCAAAACTTGGACCAAGGCCATGACAGTCGACACAGTAACATTTATCCCTATGCTAAAGTAAGCTCTCTTAGTCATGAACTCAGCACCCAGCCAGGCAGGCAAGCTAATTAGTCATGTTTCTAGATGCCATCCATCACTGCACACACTCCCACATTTCATGTGGTCTAATACATTTTCTAATTTAAACAGCAAACAGCCTGGGCTAAGAGGAGGCTATGGAAACTGAAGTGCTGGTCAACCCTGACACCTAGTGGTAATCTAAAACGGAGAAAAACTCCAGAAGAAAAAATCCCACGGGCATCAAAACAGTGAATTCTGACCCAGGGCAGAATTTCAAGGTTCACCACCTTTATGAATATGAACATAAAGCGTGGGAATTTCAGCAGAACATGACTTCCAAATTCTGACTCTAAACCAACCCTATAAAAGCAAGAATTTTTTTCATTTTAATTTGAAGTCTAGAGAAGGAAGAACAAATGTCTGAGAGAAGGCATTTCATGGCTGCTTCAAGTACTCAGAAGGCATATTATACCTCTTAGATACCGGATGCTCTATTTAAATGTTCCCATTTGCCTACATTTCAAAAGTAAATCAAACATACCAATCATCAACTCACTTGAAGGCCTTTTTCAACATCATTTTCTTTCCTCATGTTGTATATGCACATACAAAACCTCCCTATGTTTTTTTTTCTCCTCAAACTGACCTTTTGTAAATCCTAAAAATAAGTTCAATCCTGCTAAAAGCAGTCAAAACTCCCTTCTTGCCTCTTAAGTGAAGTAGCCTCATGGGTAACTAGACCCTCATAGATTGGCAGGGGGATCAGAAGGAGGGATAAGGGCTAAATAGATTCAGAGAAAGGCTGAGAATGAGGTTAAATCATCACACCAAGTCGGTTTGATACTCCTCTGTTTTTTCAGGTATTCTTGGAACAAGTCCCCTAGAACCATCACTGCCATGTTCTCCTACAAAGAAACTGACAAGTACAAAGGCCAATTAAGACATTCAACGAGTCATAAAATATTCAACTTTCCCACTGTTCATGACTTTTTCTCTTTACCTGCTGGCGTTTATGGGCCAAATAATCCAGATTTTCTAGCTCCTTGCCAAGTTTCTGGTAGGTTTTCTGCAGATCTGATTTGTTGGATGCATTTTTGAGGGATTCAAATGTCTTCTGAAACTGCAAAGTAAAACCAAAAATGAATCAGGAGGTTAAGAAAATAGATGTGCTGCTATGGAGAAAGCACTGATTTTGAAATCAGAGGATCTGGGTTCTAATCCTACCTTTGATATTTATTACCTCAAGACTTGAAGAAGTTGCTTAACCACCCTGGTGGTCTCAATTTCCTTATCTGTACTCTAAGAGGATTAGCTCAGATGACCTATAAAGTCCCTTGGAACTCTATGAGATATGACTCTATTACCTACTATTTGGAGGAAAGCTGTGGTATAATAGAAAAGCCTCCTTGACTTGGGAGTCAAAAGATCTGGGTTCAAAACCAAACTCTGCCACACACTAGTTATGTGACCTTAGGCAAGTCACTTCCTTCTCCTCTGTAAAATGTCAGTGGCGGACTAGATCATCTCTAAATTCCCTCTACAGAACTAAAATTCATCATCCTAGGCAAGAAGAGAAAGTCATTCAATTTTCCAAACCTCAGTTTCTACCCTCCATGATATGGGACTAACAACTGACATCTCATTAGCCTTCTACAAAATGAAAAAGAAAAATTAGTTGTGATAAGAAGTTGGCAACTAAAACATAACCTCAGAATGTGATTGTTGTTGGCATTAGTATTACATGGATAATTACAAGTTGAATTATGGATAAGAAGCAATTTTGGTTCCCATCCCAACAAAAAGAACACACTTCATTAAAAAATACTGTCACTCTTTAATACGCACTGGTGCCTTAAAAGAATAAATTATAGTGAGTGTACTCTTTCAAATCACAAAGGGAAAACTTTGGGGAGAAACATTAAAAGCCCTCTCAAATTCCAATTACTAAAGCACACAATTTGTGAAAAAGAGACTGTTCTCATGATATTTTGCTAGAGTAGAAGAGACTCAGGGTCTCCCTCAACAGAAATATTTAGGCAGAACTGGTCACATTACCAGCTCTTGCCAAGAAGGCTGGTCCAATCTCTTCTCTTTGAAAGGGCTCAAAGCCTGAATGGCAAAATCACACATGGAACCTTCAAGAAGCATTCATACATTTCCACTTTCCGAGGCCAATGAGCCATAAAATCAGTTCTAGGGATCAGAATACTCTCCAGCGGGAGAATGGAAAAATCCCCTCTCCCATTTTTATTTTTGCAGCAGGTGAGAAAAATGTTGCTAAGCTAAATTATAGCATGTCACAGGGTTTTTATTTTTCAACTCCTAATAATCAAGTAGGCAAAAAGAAGCCAAACCAAAATTGAATTAGTTGCTAATTTTATGGAATCAAGACCTAACTTAGAAGGTTGTAATGAAAATTCTAAGGTATGTCATTTGTAAATCATTCCAATTGTATCTTTACATATATCATTTATGTCCATATTCTCATATTACTCTACCTTATGTACAATCATTAAAAAAATAAAGGAAAGAGAATCACTCCATGTTGCCATCTCCCATACTTGAAGCAGACTTAATGGTACCTTTCAGAATCTGTATGGTCCTTCAAAGCTCATCTCAGGTGCCATCTAACATCTCCAATTTCCTCAGATGATCTTCCCACATACAGAGAGTACCTTGGATTTACTTAGCTGTATATCTGTAGTATTCAGAGACTAGCATAGTTCCTGATACATAGGAGATCCTTAATAAATGCCTAGTGATTAATTGATTCCCCCACCCCTTTCCCAGGAGAATGTAAGCTCCTTAATGTCAAGGATTGTTTTGTTTTTGTCTTTGCATCTCAAGTGACCAGTATGTTGGCCAGTATAAAATAGGTACTTAATGAATGTATCCTTGGAATGAATTGAATAGGATTGAACCCAGCTCTATCTGTGTATTTTCTTTCCCTGTCTCAAAAAAAAAAGGTTCTCACCTCATCTCCATATCTTCACTATATTATACAAGATATATTAAGGGGAGAAAGCATATTTGTGAGTTTTCAAAGTAAAATAAAAAATTAATAGAGATGTTTTCAATTTATTATGGCTACAGCAAAAGGAAAAAGGATGGAAAGCATGTTATTACTAGATCATTTCACTGAAGGTCAAAGTTTCAATAAGAGGGAGGTTTTAGCTCAAATTTTTTTGTCATCATCATTTATGGTCTCCATTTTATGTGGTTTAAAAAGTGTATTACACAACCCAAAAATCCTACTCCGGTGCTTCATTCTATTATGATGTGATCCTGAGCTCTGGAAAGTTATGCCAGGAGAGTACAATCCCTGCCAAGCAGGACAACTTTCCCCTGTAGTCTGACAGACCTCTCCTCATTGAGGAAAAGTCCAGCTTTATTCAAAGAGACTCACAAATGAGGTACAAGGTGTTTAAGATTTGGGGTCATGCCAACCAGTGAAACAAGAAAAATTATGAAACAGCTCTCAGTTCTAAATAGCCCCCTTTCTATTTCATGGTGAGAGTAACGGCGAAGGGGTATAAGGTGCTAAGAGTAATTTCTTTTTTAGACAATTTACAAACATTCATCTTGCATTTGCCTTATTGTTTAGTAAATGTTTCATGTGTGAAAGAGAATGGTATAAACTTCTACTCTCTCAAAGGATAATCGAAATATAACAGTCTACCCATGAGCCTGGGTGATAGTCTCCCATCAATGCACACCAAGTCCATGGTGGAAAGTGAGCACACAGAGAAACCTAACAGTGAAGCATGTCAATAAGGAGATTCATGTGCTTGGGTCAACTCACAATTCTGAATCGAAGGTCTTCCTATCTATGACCTTTTGTGGGACACTCATACAGATTATCACCTTATATCACCTGCTAGTCCAAAAACAAAAAAAACTCCTCTCTGCTATTCCAGGGATGCTGTAGCAATGTCCAGCTCTTTTCATATAGAAACATGAAATGTCAGTGCATTGACAAGGCAGCACTTTCTTTAAGGGAAATATATACATATAGCAGTATTATAATCTTTCAATAAAAGAGCAGTTCTCTTAAGTTTAGAATTGTTCAAGTTAATCAGGTCTACCCTCTATGGGATACAAGGGGTTTCCCCTTCTCAATCCATAGAAGTAAATAAAGAGTATTGTATACAGGATAGTGACAAAACTATGTAGTTTTTCCTCCACCTACTTTTCCAATAGCAGAGGACTATTTTCTCCAATCATCTCTCAGCAGAGCTATGCCTCTTCTTTGATCAATATAACTCACAACAAAGTCAATGCTAATCTTCTTTACCCCTCTATATCTCCCTCTCAAGCCACAGATCACAGTAAAGAAAAACAGGCACGTCCTGAGAGATTTCATCTCTCTCTGAATGCATAGAGTGCTAAATGACTATAAGCCTAGTCAGCTCCTCATGAATGAGGAAGATTCTGCATTCCTCCAATCTATTTCCAATAGCATTGACCTCCAGTCAAACAGTTCCTCACATGTAGGCCAGTCAGCTGTGCTCAAATCCTGCCAAACTGTGTATTCTTTCTACCCCAGGGAGTTTTTTCTTCTGATTTCTTCTTCTTTTAACTCCTGCTCTGTTTATCTTCTCATTTCTAATACCTCAGAATAGAAACTACTAACATTTAATGACTCATCTTCTCCTTGTGAAGAGAAAGTCAAAATATCTACTTTTCTGTCAGGTGTGACCGCCATAGTCCTTATGCAAAATTGCCTCATAGTACCCAGTTATTTGATTTATAATTTCTCAGTCATAACCTTCAAAACCCTTTAAAACAACTTTATGTAAATGAAGTGATGGACTGCATGGTAGCCATGCCTAATTTTGGTGTTTGCCAATGACTTTTGCCTCTGTTCTCTCTCTTGTACTCTAAGAGTCTACATCTCCCTCTTTTATCCAACTGACTGTGTTTCTCCTTGAACTGATTTGGTCAGTTCCCACTCCAGTATCCCACTCCAGAAACCAAAATGTCCACACAACAGAGTGGTCAGAACTTACAATTAAACTGCAATCCCTCACTACCATAATCTCCACCTTTCAAAGTCCTTCCTTGTCTTCAAAACCTAACTCAGATGCCCCCAACTCAGATGCATCCTCCTTCAAGAAGCCTTCCCTGATACCCAAAATAATGCTACCACCCACCTCCAGGTAAATGTTGTAACCCTTTCCTCAACTCTCACATGGCACTCAGTCAAGTTCTCCTTTGCTGTATTATATTCCCTCTTACAATGTTGGTCCTTTATAGATGTGCTCTGTCCCTCCATTAAAATGCAAACACCCTGAAGGCAGAGATTTTCCCTCATTATACTCCCCATATTGAACAAGAGACCTTTCCCATAGTAAGTACTTAATAAATATGTGTTGGGAAAGCATGGATGTGCAGTTCATAAGCTCTTAGAAGGATTGGACCACAGTAGGATCTGCTGATTCACCTCCAAAGTGACAGGAGTCCTTAAACCAATGCCTTAAGTTGTCTGGTTCCACTGCTATCCAGCAAAGCATTCTCCAAACTAATAACCAAGATGAGATTTTATTCCATTACACTCTTTCCTTATACAACTCAAGATACAGGAGGGGAGGGGGTCTGTTGTTACTGTTGCTCTGAACTTGAAAAATACTAATTTCTATGAGAAAAAAACAGAAGGAGGAGACTGTATATGAAACTATAAATCTCAAAGTTCAATTTGGTTCGGGTAATTTTTTTTAAATACATACTCAATTCAACATATTAGTTCCAAAATTGTCTCCTTGAAACAGAGCTTCTTAGCCTGGAGCCTTTGAATTTTTTTAATACAAGGTGTCTCAAAAGTTTTAATGCAACTTTAAGCTTGGGTGAGCCTATTTTTTTATTTTATTTTAGACTCAAATGCCAGAACACAAATACAGAATAGAGAAAAGGAACAAAAACATATCATAAACTTGAATACTGGAACTTAAATACAGAGTTAAAAAGAAAAAAAGCATGTCACGTGCATAGCAGAACATAAGACAGGATTCAAATTATGTAACAATCTATTTTCATTTCAAGAAAACCTGTATGATAAGTAATACTTGTGTTGAAAATTGTCCATCTTTTCTTTGCTTCTTTGTGAATTTTCTTCTCCACTGTGTACTTTTTTACTTTGTTCTTTTTTTCCCACACCCTCAGAAGACTAAAATAATGTTTAAGTATGTTTCTCTATAGCTATAGATAAATACATACACATATACATATATATACATATACTTTCCCAAACTTATCCTACACCTGATCTTTGGTTTTGATGTTTGTACATGTCTCTTGCTTATTATCCCTCCTGCCTCCTTTACTTTACTTCCATCCACTACCATGCCCTCTCATTACTTGCCTACCACCCTCCAAAGATCCTTGTCCTATCCTTCTATTCCCATAACTCTAAACACACTTCCAAATCCCCCTTTTACCTATTCTCCCCCTTCCCTTCCAAATATCCCTCCATCTTCCTGTTCCCCCTCCCTAAGCCCCTACCATTTTATTTCCTCTGAATTTAGAAAATTTATATATATATATATATATATATATATATATATATATATATATATATATACACATACATACATACATATGTATGTATGTATTGTTCCCTCTTAAACCCATTCCCAATGGAAGTAGGTTACCAGAACTACCTGCCCTCCTCCTACATCTATTTCCTCTGTATCAATTCTTTCTCTTATACTTCATTTATATAAAATAATTACTCTTTTTAGTTATTCCTAAATGGTTTTACTTTTTAAATTAATATCATAGTCAAGTTTACCCCAATCTTTGCTATGAGTTACCCAATTATTAATAAGTCTTAGACATATATTTTACATTTTACATATATAAAGGTAAACTGTCTTTATGAATCCCTTATAATCAATCTTTGGTATATGCTTTATGCTTCTCTTGGTTCTTATATGTCAAATCTTCTATTAAGTTCAGGATTTTTTATAATGAAATCTTAAAAGTCTAAGATTCTATCAAATGTGTATTTTGTTCATTCTGAACAATACTTAACTTTGTAGAGTATGAAATTTTTGGCTGGAGTTCCAGTTCTTTCACTTTTCAATATATATTGTATTCTAAGATCTGTGGCCCTTTAATGTCTCTGTACTAGGTCTCGTGTAATTCTAATTGTGGCTCCATCATATTTAAATTGTTTTAATCTTTGTCCTTGAGCTGGGGGGTTCAGAATTTGATTATGATATTCATATGAGTTTTCCTCATAAGTTCTCGTTTAAGTGGTGATCAATGGATTTTTTCTACTTCTAGTCTCCCCCAACCCTTATTCTAATGCTTCAAGAAAATTGTCTTTAATTATGTCTCGTATTATTGGATCAAGATTCTTTTTTCATCATAACTCTGTTAGTCCAATTATTTTTATATTTTCTCTTCTTGATCATTTCTCCAAATCTGTTATTTTTCTTATAAGATGCTTCACTTTCTCTTCTATTTTTTCATTATTCCTATTTTGTTTAATTATTTCTTGATCTCTTATAATTTGACTGGCTTCACTTTGCCCAATTCTAATTTTCAAGATGTCATTTTCATCCTTAAGATTCTGAATCTTCGGGCGGAGCCAAGATGGCGGAGTAGAAAGGTTCACATATGCTAGCTCTGAACCCACAGCCCATGGATTTCCTCTAAAAAGAACTCCAAACAAATTCTGGAACAGTGGAAACTGCACAGCAACACAGTGAAGGAGATGTCCATTCCAGAGAGCCCTGAAAAACTGACCCCAAAGGTCCATCGCACATCAGGAGCAGAGCCCTCTCCTGCCCTGGCCACGGCACTGAGAGAAGTGAGGAGATCCGAGCAGGCTTCAGGGGAGGAATCTCTGGTGGCCGCAAAGGTCCCTCCACCCACAGACTCACAGGTCAGTGAGAGAGACAGACTGAGAGGGGAGCGGGGTGTCTCCATGACTCAGGCCCCCTTAGGAAGCAGCAGCAGAGGAAGCAGGCAGCCAGAGTCTCTCAGAGCAAGCAGGAGCTCCATTACAAAAAGTCTCTGCATAAACCCCCTGAGGGAACTGAGCCTGGGAAGCGGACCTGCCCCCACCTGAGGACCAGAAATTAAGCTCCTTATACCATGGTCCTATATCAAGTTAGGGGCAGGTGAATGGCATAGTGGTTTAAAGCATCAGACCTGGAGTCAGGAAGACCCAAGTTCAAATCCAGCCTCAAACATTTAGTAGCTATGTGACTCTGGGCAAGTCACTTAACCCTGTTTACCTCAATTTCCTCATCTGTAAAATGAGCTGCAGAAGGAAATGGCAAACCATTCTAGTATCTTTGCCCAGAAAACTTCAAATGGGGTCATAAAGAGTTGGACACAACTGAAGTGATTAAACATCAACCTATGTCTAGTTATTACTACATAGGAGGCATTGAAGATGGAAAGACAAATATGAAACAGTGTCTATTCTCAAGGAAATTGCATTGTATATACTACTGAGTTGAGTACAAAATGATACCCAAAACAAGTTGTGCCATGTCAACTCAAAAAGCAGACACTGGTGACATAAGTTCACATTCTTAACATCCCAGAGGGATTTCCATCAAATATTATTGTGAAAAGGATAATAACATGAGCATTCCACTAAATAAAACAATAGAGATAATGTTGGGCTACATTCTCTCAGTTCTCACTGATGCTGCAATACTGCTCTGCAGAGAAGCTTTTGCCAGCAAATGGTTGGTTTAGCCCAGCATTATTCCTCATTGCTGGATAATTTTTTCCTCTTTCTCTGACAATGCATTTTAAAAGAAAACCAAAGTTAATGTTCTCTCCAGATTACACACTCCTTGAGCTCATGAAATATATGTGAGCACCAGCAGTAAAATGAGAAAGAGGATGAGGAGAAATGAACGAAAGCAGCAAGATTTGCAGGTTGGCTAAGGGAAGAGATGCCATCTACCATGAAGCTTGCAAGCAAAGGTCCTTGGGCCAGTGACCACAGCCGTGGCCACCAGAAGACATCCGTTCTGCTTCTGAACCCAGGGCTCCTTTGAATCCACCACACTGCCTCTGCAAAGATTCTAAAAACTAGGAAAGCAGGAAAGGATAGTGCAAACAGCAATGTTTTAAACAGTAATGCTGATAGCAAAATCTGACCACTCACGAGAGATAAGGAGAGACGTGGGAGTTTAGGAGATGGATTCAGGATGAATTTAGAGCAGGAAGGAGTCATTTGCATAGGGCTGACCAATGAACCCACAAGAGAATAGCAGATCACCAAGGAAAACAAAGTAGATTGTTACGGTGCTTAGAGTCGAATTTGTATTCAGAAAAACTTGGTTCAAATCACGACTCTGACATTTCATACGTGTATGATTTGGAGCATCTATAAATTGAAGGAATTGGATGAGATGACCTCTAGTATCCCTCCCAAATCTAATCTGTGATTATTTGCTCCTAGAGAGAGAAAAGAGAAGAAAACCCAGAAAAGAGTCTTCCTTGGGGAGTGGCCATGTGTACAAGACAGGAACTAGATAGCAGTGCTAGCGATGTATCATTTAGACAGTAATTTAAATATTTACAAAATGCTTTGCCCACATTTTCTCATTTTGAGTATCACAAGAATCCTTGAAAGCATGTACTGTAGATGTGATCATGCCCATTTTTCAGATGAAAAACCTGAGACTCAAGGAGGTTCAACAATTTACCTTTGATCACACTGATAATATATATCAGAGGCAGGGTCTAAAACCAGATCTTCCTGACTCGAAATCCAACAAAGAAGACCACAATAGTGGTCAGAAAAATAGAAGAAAAGAGAATCAAATGCAGATGATGTAAATACAATGCCAACTATGATCATAGCAAAGTATTATGGTGAAAAATAACTTGTGTTGGTTTTTGTGAACTATCACCACTAACATTCAAACCTTGTTTTCCAAGAGAACTCACTGGCAGATAATGTCTTTCATTAACAAAATGGTTTCTGCAGAGGCAGAGAATGGAAACACAATTCCAAGTGCATTCTGCTATAAGGAAGCCATTAGAGAAATTGCAAGAGTGACCCAAGCATGGAAGAAAATCAAGTTAAAGTGGCCCAGCTACCAGATTTCCTTTTATATTTTTATTGATATCTTTGGATTTTATATCAGCTTTCTTTCCAAACATATCCTCTCCCCCGCCCTTTCCCTACCCAGATAGTCATTGCTTGTAACAAAGAATTAAAAAGGGGGGAAGTATTTTATCAAAACCAACCAACACATCAATCAAGTTGGACAGTACATGGAATATTCTGCGTCCGAATATCCCTCCACCCCTATGCTTCTTCACTTCTTCTTCAGGGCCAGTTTGGGTCATTACAGTCACGCAGCATTCAATCTTGTATCATTGTTATATTTGGTAGTGGTCTTGGCGCTTAGCATAACACCTGGGCACACAGCAGGCACTTAATAAATGTTTGTTGACTGCGTGTGCTGTCCATTTATATCAGTGTACATTATAAACACATTTGGGATATTTAAAGATAGTACCTGGAACACAATGCAACACCATGCTCATGCACTCATTCACCAAACATTTTATTGATTAATGATTTTGCACAAGGTATGTGGGGGATAGAAAAACATGAATTGTCTCCAAATAAGATAATATTTATGCAGTGCTTTACAAAAACATTATATAATGTGACATCTGTCTGGCCTATGGCTATTATTACAAATGTCTTACATTTACTTAGAATTTTCAAACATAAAAACAAAGTATTCCATTTGCTCATAGAGTCATATATTTGGAACTGGAAGGGGCCTTGGAGGTCATGGAGCACAGTGCCCTGATTTTATAGATAGGAAACTGAAACCCACATGCTCAAATGAATTACTTAGGGTCATACAACTAGTACATGACTGAAGTAGGATTTGAACTCAGGTCGTCCTGATTCCCAGTTCAGCATTCTATTCATCATACTACATATCTAAAGAGACATAAAGTGTGTGAGGAAGCTAGAATCCACAGTGGGCAAAATAACACTTATGGTCATGTGGCCAGCTAGCAACAAATCTGATTTTAGAACCCAAGGCTTTTGACTCCTTGCCTACAGCTCTTTCCACTTACCCTCAGAGCAGCAAAGAGGACTGAACTACTTCCATACCTCCAATAAGAGGGATGCCAGTCACTTAAAAAGGAAGGGCATGAATAATAGCTATGATTCATTTAGAATTTTAAAGGTTTCAAAGCACTTTCTATATTCTTTCATTTGGTCCTCACAGCAACCCTATGAGGAAGGAATCCCCATTTTAGAGATGAGGAAATGAAGTCTAAGAGAGGTTAGTTACTTGTTGAGGGTCCCCAAAAGACCTCCAGAAGAGCAGGATAGACTGTGACTTCAGTAGTAAATATAGTATAAGCCTTGGCTGAAATGACCTGGAGAGAGGTGACTGCTGGTGTGAGAAGCTCCCTCCAAATCCAGCATCCAGATTAGGCCAAGCATTCAATCCTTTTCCAAATTCAGTATGGGAGTTGGTAGGTTGTCCCACATAACAAAATGATTTGGCAATATAATAGAAGGCCTAGTGTTCTGTAGGGAAGGAGAAGGTCAAATCCAGGTGTGGCTGATTAGGTTTTGTACCTCTGACACCACAGGGAAGGAGGTGCCAATATATTTGTTGTTCAGTCATGTCCAACTCTTAGTTGAGACCGTGGACAGTAGTACATCAATCCTGGCCATGGTGTTTTCTTGGTAAAGATTCTGGAGTGGTTTGCCATTTCTTTCCCCAGTTCATTTTATGGGAAACTGAGGCAAGCAGGATTAGGTGACTTATCCAGGGTCTCATAGCTTGTAAGTGTGTGAGGCCAGATTTGAACTCGGGCCTTCCTGACTCTAGATTCAGTGTTCTATCCACTTAGCCACCTGGTGTCCTCCTGCCAGTAAATTAAGGAGCTTCAAGTTTCTTGTAAGTACAATTCCAAATTTGGAGTACTCTGGAGAAGGGGCAGGACACATCAGGGATGACAGGCAGGAGAGGAGGGTATTTTTAGGATGGAGACAGTCTGAAACAAGAACAGCTAAATGCCTAAAACCAGAGGTTTTTCAAACTACCACAGCAATGCTTCCAATAAGAAAGGATTTTAGAATATTGCCCCTTCTCCTGAAAGTAAATTCCAGAAAGGGGGAAAAATCACACCTGCAGAGCTTCAACTATCAAGAGGGGCAGAAAGACTCAGCTGCCAATTCAGTAATGCATGATTTTCTGTGAAAAAAAAATAAATACTTTTGGAAATAAACACATTTGGAGAGCCATTGCTCAGCTTGTGAACTCGGAATGACAATTTCCAAATTAAGTTAAAAATACACTCAAAAGAAGGAGTTAATAAATATTGTACCAACTCCCTGTGGTGATGCTGATCTTTTACCTGATCTTTTCATAAGGAGAACTCAACCAAAACCCAGAGGGATCAACACTTCCTTTTAGAGTACTTAAACTACTTTGAATATTGCACACAAAAAAAATGAAAGTTGGGAAATAAAATTCACTGTAATGGTCAAACTCATTGACTTTCTTCAAAATGAAATTAACCAAGTCTAGCATTTTGGAAGTCCGAAGAGACTTGGAGTAATGAAAAGAATGCTGAATTTGGAATCAAAATCCTGGATTCCAATCCTGGTTAGGCCATTAGTACATTCGAAATTTGGGAATCCAGTACATTTGATTTAGGAAAATCACATTGTCTCTCCATGCCTCAATTTCCTCCTCTGGAAAATGAAAGGTTAGATCATCAGGGGTGGGGAACCTGTGGCCTCAAGGCCATATGTGGCCTTCTAGGCCCTTGGATGCGACCTTTTGACTTAGTCTAAGTATTACAGAACAAATCCTTATATTTAAGGGATTTCTTCTATGAAGTTTGGATTCTGTCAAAGGGCTGCACTTAAGGACCTAGAGGGCCACATGTGGCCTCAAGGTCACAGGTATCCCAACATTGAACTAGATGATCTCTAAGGTTTCTGATTTTAAATCCAAGGAAGGAAATGGATAAGCTAGAATGCATCCAGAGGAGAGAAACCAAGAGAGTGAAGTTCATGCTATACAAGAACTGGCCAAAGAACCTGGAGGTGTTTAGTATGGAGAAGACCCAATATCAGAGACAGGGGACATAACAGCTATTTTCAAGTATATAATGCCCTGTCCTATGGGGAAAAAAATCAGAAATGTTCTGCCTGACCCCAGGGAGCAAACAAGGAGCCATGGATAGAAGTTACATGGAGGTAAATTGAAGGTTAATGAAAGGACAAATTTCATATCAAAAAAGAGAATGGGCTGTCTCAGCAGGTGGCAAGGTCCATTCCAAAGAAGGCCTTCATGCAAAGGCTTGAAGTCAATTTGTGTGCTCTGTTGTAGAGGGGCTTCTGACCTTGGGCTAGATGGACTCGATGATTGCGAGATCCATCCAACCCTGAGACACTGTGATTCTAAGTCCTATAATGGCAACCTTGAGCTCCAATTTCATGGAAGAAAATTATGGCCCATGAGGAGCCATCCATCAAAAATGTGCTTCTCAAGGACAGTGACCACCTCACCTCTCTATTTGTATGCCCAGGGCTTAACATCATGCCTGGTACAGAACAGGTGCTGAATAAATTTTTATTGATTAATCAGCAATGTGGACCAAGCCGGCTGGAATGATAACGACGTACACTAAAAAAATGTCATTTTGAAAAATTCATTCAAAATAGCAAGAATGTCGAAGTCAATGCAACAACAATCCAACTCAATGCAATGGATTTGCTGCAGGTCTATCTCTGTGCCCAGAGGAAGGACACCACTGAGCTTGCTCTCCGCTTACTTTCTCCCCTCTAACCCCTGAATTGGCTCAGTTTCAACTTCACACAATCTTGGATTTCTCAAAGAGCAATTTACTTTTTCGAAGTGCAGAATCAGGAACTCCTGAATGTAACCATCGTTTAATACAACTCTGGCCAGTAAGGGCTGGAAGCTGTTATTACATTCACGACTGTTAAGGGGCCCATGTTTAAATCAGTCGGTAGTCTTAGCCTATGTCCTTGAAAAGAGACACAGTAGCCAGCCAAATTCTATGCTATTGACAACCCCAGCAGAGATACCATCATTTGATAAGGAGAAATCTTGTAATACACAAGAGCAGACCTCGACTGGTACTTTTCAGAGCTATCGGGGAATGAGGTGTCCTAAAAGCAACAACAAATAGTTTATTAAGTTCTTTCGGTTCCCGCCCCTGCTCCATGAAGCTTATGGCCCAGTAAAGAGATTAGATACCAACATAGACAACTGCTATGTGCAACATTACATGGTGAGTTAGAGAGGTGCACCTAGAATGTTACATGAGATTTGAGGGGGGAAATTTCCCAAAGCATGGGGATCAGAGGAAGCTCCAGAGAGATGGAAGCATTTAAGAAGGGATGGGAATACAATGGAGCATCAGCATTCAGGGTATGTTCAGAGTCAGAGACTACTTTTAGTTTGGCAAAGCCAAAATGTATATGGAGGATAATGAGATAAGATTGAAAAAGTAAAGTGTCATTGGATTGCGGGGGGCTTAAATGCCAGGAATTCAAGTCACTTAAACCCCTCAGAACTGTGCTTACAAGTCTTTCTGGACAGAGCATGCTGAACAGAATCATTGATATTATTCCCATTCTACAGAATAGAAAATTGAGATTCAAGCTTCTTGGAGTCAGAATTGTGGTTGTTTCTACCCTCGGAGCCCCAGGACCTAGCATAGTGTCTCATGTGTTGTAAGTGAGTAATACATTTTTGTTGGGTTGGGTTAGATTTAATATAAGAAGGAAATAGTTATGTAGGTGGGGTCACAAAACAGTTTGGTTTTCTGAACCATGGCCTCCTCCGACACCAGAATGGTGGGCAAGGGATGATGTTAATCTTGAGAATACAAGGAGAAACTTGCTAAGCAAGAGACTTGCTAGTCTGATAAAGAGTGCTGTAAATGGATACTTAAGGGGAGAAGAAGAAAAATATCCAACTAAAACTATAAAACCAGACTCTCTAGAGGACCACAGGCAACACATAGAGAGAACAGTCTGTAAGAGTGGTACTCAGTAATTCTCAAGAGAAAACAACAATGAAGGAGGTAATGAAAAATACTTATGTCCTTGGACATCTATATAAATATCCACCGAATAGAGGCAATAAACCCAAGTAAACTTGAAACTTTAACCAAGAGAGGTAAACAAAATAATATCATAGGTATCACTGAAACCAAGGCAGAGAATAGGAGGAAAGAACACTGGACTTGTAGCCAAAAAATATGGGTTCTAATCCTAGCTCTAACGTTTAACCAGCTATGTGACTTTAGGAAAATTATTTCACCTAAATTCATACATTTCATCTATATAAAATAGAAGTATACTTGTGTAGCATCTAAGGTAGCACAGTGGACAGAGTTCCAGGACTGGAGCCAGGAAGACTCATCTTCCTGAGTTCAAATCTGACCTGAGACACTTTCTAGCTGTGTGACCCAGGGCAAGTCACTTAATTCTGCCTCAGTTGCTCATCTGTAAAATGAGGAAGAAATAGCAAGTTACTTTAGTATCTCTGCCAAGAAAACTCCAAATGGGGTCAAACACTACTGAAAATGACTGAACAACAACTTAATTGCATTACCAACCGCACTTGGTTGCTTCAAGAGTCAAACGAAATAAAGTTTCTTGCACCATGTAAGCAAGAGATATAATAATTATTGGTAGATTTGAGTGACTGGGACACCCTGATAGAACGATGTGCTTTGTCCAAAAGAAGCAAATCTACTAAAAGGAATGGGAAGGAAGGTGGTATTTAAGATGTTCCATACCACAGTTTTGTGGTTGCACACACAGTAGAGTATTGAGATGAGGACAAAGTAAGGGAAAAACAAGTGATGGGATTTGAGGGACATTGAATGTCCTAAAAGAACATGGATATTGCCTTACCAAGAAAGAAGAAGAAAATGACACAGAGGCAAAAATATTTTCAAGATGACTGATTTCAACTATCTGGAATTCTTCCAGACTCCTCCTTCTGTTTAGAGTAGAACATCTTAGGAATCCTTATCTTGCCTTGCTGATGGTTCTATCTCTCAGAAGGTAGGGGAAGAGAGAACCAACAAAGAAAAATTACTTGGAAATGGCTTGGAATAATGGAAAGAGCATTTGAACTCAGAAGACCTGAATTAGAATCCTAATTCTGCAATTTGCCAGCTGTGGGATCATACAGAAGTCATGTTAGATCCTAAGGCTTCAGTTTCCTCATCTGTAAAATGCAGAATTTATATTAAATGTTCTCTAAGATCCCTTAGAATTGTAATAATACTACCCAATTAGGCAAGTAAAAATGACTGGAACTTTGGAAGATAGTAACCATTTCACCTTGGAATCCATAGAAGAAAGGAATATTGAGAAAACTATAAAGGCGTGTATGCATTATAGCTATTGGCATATGTGTCTTATTCCCATATTGTGTTGAAAAGTGTATAAGGGTTTGGGTCTCTCTCCAAAAACTAGCTCAGTCTTCCGCTCACAGGGATTCCAAAAAGTCTTTACTAAAGCACATTTCAAAACAATCAGAGAAAAGAGAGATCCCGGCATAGGACTTACATGCTGACAAAGATACCTAATAGATATTGATTAAACTGAACGTTCCCATGCCATAGGCTTCAAGAGGGAAAAGTCCTGAAGAAGGATGGGAACTTGGATAAAAAGCCTATGCAATTATAGGCAAGCTCCATGAGAGTAAAGGGTATAAGATTTAGAGAAAATTGTGTGGTTGCCTAGCGATCTCCCTTTGAAGGCAGCTAGGCAGAGCCGTACTGCATACAGCCTGGGACTTAAAGTCAGGAAGACCTGAGTTCAAATTCAGCCTGACACTTACTAGCCATATGTTCCTGGACAAATCATTTAAACTCTGTCTCAGTCCCGTCATCTGTAAAATGGGAGTAATATTAGTATCTACCTCACAGAGTTGCTATGGGGACCAAATGAGGTAATGTTTGTAGAACACTTTACCAACCTTAAAGTGTTATAGAAAAGTTTTTCCATCCATTTTCAGTTGTGTCTAAATCTTTGTGACCCCATTTGGGATTTTCTTGACTAAGAGGCTGAAGCAGTTTGCCATTTCCTTCTCCAACTCATTTTACGTATGAAGAAACACAGGCAAACAGGGTTAGGTGACTTGGATGGGGTGAGTCTAGTAAGTGTCTGAGACCAATTTGAACGCAGAAAGAAGAGTCTTTCTGACTCTGGGCCCACGTTCTATCCCCTGCACCACCTAGATACCCAGTTACGTAAATACTAGCTGCTATGATTATTAATTATTGTGATTAGTTTTAATACATTGAAGGTAGAGAAAGGACCTGGATCTATGACTTCATTGATATGTGGAACTACAAGGTGAGGAAATTCTCTCTTCTGACTTCTCTATAATGCACAGTCTTAGGTGCCTAGAACACAGACTTACCCAAGATCACACTGCTAGTATGTGTTACAGGAAGGATTTGATCCCAGGTGTTCCAGGCCCCAAAGTTAGCTCTCAGGTCACTATATCAAAATCAGTCTCCAATATGGAAAGAGAAGCTCAAAATACAATGCAAATTTAATCCAATAGCATGAACCTAGTCATGGTGTAGCGAAGTCTAAGGCTTAGAATAAACTAAGGCTTCCTCCAAAATGCTAAAGACAATAAAAATCCTTTTAGTTGCATGTAAGACAAAAAGAAGAAGAAAGAGATTTGCCCCTAGCTTAAAGCAGACAATTTTGAAGTACTACTAAGCAAAGCAAACTGACACATTGACCGTATTTGATAGCCTGAGATCCTTTCCTTTATTAGAAAAGTGGTGTACTACATGCACTGAGTGTGGAATACATGGTCAGACATGGTGCATCAATTTGTTTTGCTTAACAGCACTTCTGTATTATAAGGAAATGTTCTACTGTGGCAGAGGATTATTGAAAATCTTAATGATTTCTTAAAGAAGCAATAAATTTTTTTAAATAAAATAACTGCAGATTTTTGTTTATGCTGGAGACATGAAAGGTCATAGAGAAGCCTACCTCTCACACATATTCTCCAACAATGATCTAAACAAGGCAGTTCAAATTAAAATCAAGAAATCCAAAGAGAAACATTAGTAAGAGACTTTATGCAGTATAGTAGCATACAAAAAAAACAGCAAGAAATTGTGAACCCTGGAACAGAGGCCCCATTAGGGAAACTTGCATGAGCTCAGATGAATAGAGTAGAAACCTGAAGCAATGTCTTGCTTCAGACCAGGGATGCCTGAGAGAGAACAAAGGACCATGGAACTCTGACCAAGGATACCAAAGTCTACCAATACCTGAGCACAGAGAAGGAGGTAGAAGGCAGTAGCCCAAGCCCAGGTGATTGAGGTCAGGAATAAACAGCACCAAGCCACCCCCTATATATTGACATTAGGATCAAAAAGGGCCAGATCACACCATTCTAAAGTCTGGAAGGAAATGTTACAACTTTATGGCACAAAGTCCCAAATCATGAATTAATGCTAAGGATAGGACTAAACAGAATGAGATATCTATTACTACAGAGAAATATTATGAGTCAATATTACTGTGTAAGTGGCAAGAACCTGAGAAGGTTCATGTCCCACTAGCAACCACCTTGGAGACCAATGGGTCACCTTAATGTTAGGATGAGGCACTGGAGGAAGAAAATAATATAATGAGTTCACACACACACACACACACACACACAACAAACACACACACACAATGTAGAACTTTGTCCCAGCCACTTTTAATCAGTCAACCATGAACATTTTTCAGTCTTCTGTTGGATCTTTGACAGACTCCTTTTTAAACATTCTCCCTACTCATGATATTCCATCATCTCCATGTTTTTTAGAGAATGCCACCCTTCCCCCATGCCTGGACTGTACCCCTTCTTCACTTCAGTCTGGGAAGACCCCTTGCTTCCTAAAAAGCATTGCTCAGATGTTGCCACTTATATTATACATGAAGAAATACAATAGATTTCTGAACTAAAATCCAGAAAAGAATAACTCTATCCCAACTACCGGCAGATTCTCAGAGGGAAAAATGTCACAAGAAATGAAGAAGAAATAAAAGAGAAATATGATCTAAATGAATAAAGAAATAAAAATGGAGTAACAAATGAAACCGAATGCTCCAGAGCAAAGAATTGGAAGGAGTGTAAGTAACTTAGGCTACAACCTAGAAAACCTTGCCCAAGTAGTGGCCTACCTAAAAATTACAATGGACCACATAGAATTCAAACATTCCATGAGACAACAAGAAATATTAAAATAAAATCAAAATATTGGAAAATAGAAGGTAATATAAGGTATTTATCACCAAAAAATTGACCTGGAAGAGAATTCAGAAAGAAATAATCTTCAAATTCTTGGATTTTCAAAAAGTCATGAACAAAAACAAAACTGTTAGCACATTTCAAGAAATCGTAAATCAAAAGTACCCAAATTTGAGAGTACCACAAAGCAAAGTGAAAATCAGAAGACTACACCAGTCACTTAGTAGAAAGAAGAGTAGGCGGTACAGCCATCAGCTGAACCTCACTCTTTTTTAAACCATACAAAAATAGGTTGAACACATAAACATACAGAGTTGAATGTAGTAATTCATGTAACTTAATAGGGAAATCAGCTGGGACAGGAAAACAGGAACACATTTAAGAGAGAGGGTAGAATCACAGAGGGCATAATCATAAGCCAAACAAACTTCACCTTCAAAGGATAGATCATAAAAAGAGATTTAAAAGGAAAGAGAAAATTTAAGAACCAATGATCAGTCAGGGTAAGGTGAAGAAAGGATGGGCAGTGGAGTAGAAACAGATCATTTTCATTTCAAATCATGAGCATTATCCACTTTCCTTCTCTTTCATCTTCTTGGTAAAGAGAAAAGCAGGGAGCAAAGAAAGGAAAAAGTTTAAAAGGATAAAATGGAGAAAGAGACGCAATTACAATCTTCACCAGGGACACACTGCTGAGAGGCCACATAGCAGATAACCACAAAGCCAGGAAGACCTAGGTTCAAGTCAATTGTGTCACTTCCTGGCTGCATGACCTTGACCAAGTGATTTAACTTCTTGGTGCTCTAGGCAGTTCTAAAATAATAAAGGCACAGAGGAAGTGTCAATTTGTTTTAGTAAAGGGAGTATTCTTATCTGGGAATTCCCTATAACATTAAGATCATAGGTCCCATCTTGATCCTCGACTGTGAACATGAATGGGATAAGTTCATCGGAAAAATAGAAGTTAACAGAATGGATCAGAACGGAGACTCCTAACATTATGTTGTTTACAAAAACACACTAGAAACATGAAAACTCAGAGTTAAAATGAAGGCCTAGAGCAGAATATATTATACTTCAGGTCAACTTGGGAAACCATGGAAAGCACTCATGATTTCAGACAAGGAAACAACAAAAAAAAATTGACATGGTTAAAATAGATAAACAGAAATTGCAGTTTGCTTAAAGGGAATGAAATAGCATCGATACTTAATATATATGCACCAAATGACATAGCATCCAAGAAATCCAAGAAATAAAGAGAAAACTTATTGAATTACATGGATAAACAGATAGCAAAACTGAAAAGAACAATTTACATTTATACTTTTCTTGGATTGATGGTTCTAGAAAATTTAATATTAGCAGAACTTTCTAAAACAAGGCAACTCCCCCCAAACTTGTCCTGAGGTCTTCTTTTCAAAATCATTTGTCAAAGTTTGGGGTGTAGGAGTGGTTTGGAGGAGGGAATGAAAGGAAGAGGATACACACCATCTGTTATAGTCACAAGAAGTATTATCCATGTAGGGTTTAATTACACTTCAAGGAACTGTGATTTCATCAGTGTAGGAAGGGCTCTCCACCAATACAGAACCAGCCCCTTCTCTAACTTAGTAGATGAGAGTTGTGGTTGCGATGGAATAGATCACTTCCCCTTGGACAGCCTGGTCATGAGCTTCTTCAAACTTAACTGGGCTGTTCCTCAGGTGACTATCATAAAAGTCTACATCATACTCCATCACCAGATTTTGCCTTGTCAAAGCCTTTATAGCTTTGGAGATCCTGACAAGGTTCATGTCCCACTGGCACCACTTTGGAAACCAATGGGTCACCTTGATGTTAGGATGAGGCACTGGAGGAGGAACATAGTGTAATGTGTACAAATGTATACATACACACACACACACACACACACACACACACACAATGTAGAACCTTCTCCTAGCTATTTTTTAATGAATCTACCATGAATATTTTTTTTTCTGTTGGATCTTTGACTGATTCCTGTTTAAAAACTTTCCCCATTTATGACATTCCATCTACCATCTCCTTGCTTTTGAGTAAATGACACCCCTTCCCCATGCCTGGAATGCACCCCTTCCCTTTAGTCTGGGAAGACCCCTAGCTTACTAAAAAGCATTGCTCAGATGTTGCCACATACACAAAGCCTTTACTATTCTAGCCACTGTCCCAGTCACTAACAATTCCTTCTTCTTGCAATTTCTTTGCATTACCTTGAATGTGCTTCTGTATTTTATATTATTTACAGGTACACATGATGAATCCCAATGCTGCATGCTATGTTGTATTCCCCTTCCCAGTAAAACGTAAACTTTTGAAGGGTAAGCAATTCATATTTTTCTTTGTATTCCCAGAGCCTACATAGGAGCTACCTCACAGAAGTTTAATACTGTTGGATTGGCTTTAATGTCCATGAACCAATAGAGCCAGTCACCAATAACATTTGCAAATTTAGAGTGATGCACTAGCTGAGATGGTGTCTGCAAGATTTCCCATTGAGCAGGACAGTCCAGAGAACACCATCCCTATGCCACTCTAGAAGTTAAAGGAAGACAATCTTGCAGTCATATAGCTTCTACTTACAGCAGACACATGTTGCAGGAGGTACATAACATCAATCATGTCAGCCAAGATGAGCAGCCTGGTGACGGTAGCCAACAAGGCACGGGCAGCCTGAACCACAGCCTCCCTCTTAGGCAGATAACAGGGATCATCTGTAAATGTTTCAGCTGATACCTTCAGAGATTCACCTGAAAGAGACCCAGCAAAACAATTAAAGAGAAACATGACCTATTTATAGCTAAATATTCATGCTGGCACTGTCCTTGTTAACAAAGAACTGGAAACAGAGTGAGTCCCTTTAGATAGGGGAATGACTTTCCCATGGCACAGGAAAGTAGTGGAAAATCACTATGTCATAAGAAATGAATAATATGAGGTGTTCAGAGAAACAAGAGAAAACATAAAAACTGAAGCAAACGGGGAAGGTAAGCTAACTAGAAAATGAATAGACACAGAAAATGAATGACAATATAAGTGAAAAGAATAGTAAATAAAGTTGAATATTCTGTCTTTGGAATGACCACTGGCCCCAGAAATTAGATGAAGAAACACAAATCCTTCCTTTCACTGAACTTGTGGGTATAAGTGGGTATAAAGTGTCATATTTATGGCCAGATGTGATTGCTGAATTGTTTTTACCTAAATGCTTTTTTTTCCATTGCTTTGTAACAAAGAAAGGCTCACAGGGATGAGTGAGGGAATATATTCAAATATATCCAAAAATGATAAAACAGAAAAAAATATGAATTAAAAATTTGTAACTATTTTCAAATCAATCACACATTTAAGGAGAGTTGATCAGAGGAGTTAAGCACTTGCCCTCAGGTGGAAATCAGTATCCTCTAAAGATTCCTGAAACAGTTAAGTGGCATAGCGGATAAAGTGGTGAGTCTGGAGACAGGAATCTCTGAGTTCCACTCTGGCCTCAGATGCCTATTATCTGCATGGCACTGGAGAAATCACTTAACTTTGTCTGACTCCATTTCCCCACCCATAAAATGAGGATAATGAAAGGACCTACCTCCAAGGATTGTTTTGAGGAACAACTAAGATAATTTTTGTAAAGAACTTTGCAAAATATTAAAGCACTATAAAAATTAGCTATTGGTACCATTCTTAATATTATTGAATGTTATTGTTATCAATACTGTTGTTACTGCTGCTACCACCTCACCACCACTACTACTACTTCTACTTCTATTTCTACTACTACTACTACTACTGCTACTACTACTACTACTACAACCACTGATGATGATGATGATCCAAAATGGAAAACCCAAATGAGTGGGGTTTGATAGAGAAATCAATCTCTCACCATCTGGTGAAAAAATCAGCCAATCAAGCTTTCTTTCTCAAAAAAGATAAGCACTTGGGGTTTGTAGGCCATCAAACAATCCCTTTCCCATGGACCTAGAATCTATATGAATGCTAGACAAACTGTGCAGACTCAGGTTCTAGAGTGAAAAGTCTCGATCTAACAAATAGTAAGAATAATTAAGCACATGTAGTAAAACTGCAAAGGCATGTTGGTCTTCCAAAAATAATTAGACACATGGGACTCATAAAAATTCAACTCTTTATAAGTCCTTAATATGAAAGCATGGCCCAAATCTCCATAGGCTGTAGGCTCAAATGAACTATATCTAATCCTAATGGTTAATCTCAAGAGAATCATTTTCTATTTTGCCTCTTTTCCCTGACCTAGAATTATTTCAAGAAAATCACTAAATCTAGCTTATATTCGGTTTTTGCCTAGGTTTTTCCAAATGTGGGTAAAAGGGACCAAAGTCACAATGCATATGAGTAGAGCAGCCCTTATTTCACCAAAGCAAAAAATGCAAAAGTTGCACAGGTTTCACAGGAACTCACAAATATCTATAGAAACCCCAAATACCCAAAATGCTCATTAGCTCCTTACAGGAGGGAACTGAAGCTAAGGTTGCCCAGTGGCCACTCTGATAATCTGTTGAATCCCTAGCCCAACCAATTTCTCTTACACTTGTAGTGTCCCTATCTGGTTTGGATTCCTATACTATTCTTCCATCAAGGCAAAAATATCTTGCCAATTGCACAGTTCCCTCTAATCCTAACCTTCACTATCCAAATAACTTGCTAGCTTTATTTTCTTCATTGAATAATGCTCAGGAATTAAGTGGACAATTTTCTTCTTTCTCCAGATAACTCTGAATCAGGAAATCACTTTCTCTAGAAAATATGACCACCCAACTCTTGAATTTGGGTAGTCCTGAATTTGAGGTCACATTTTAGGCTACCCCCAAGGATAAGACTTCATTCACAAACTTAGTGGACAGGCACATACCTGTTTCTCTAAGAGATTCTAAAGGAAATCTCTCATTGCCCCCAGTTACTAATATCTCTTGAGCTAGGAAAATCTCTTCTCAGGATCTCTTCTCTCAAGATATGTTCAAGAACATGTGACTTCCCCTTCTTTTTGCCTCAATATCCCATTTCCAGATCCTAAGTGGGGAGGAATAAGAGGAAGAACATCCCTTCCTACATTCCTTCACCCCACCCAATACCAGTGTTTCCTTTTCATTAACATCCAATGAAACTACTAGCAGCAAAAGATTGTTAGCTCCCATTGGACCTGAAAGAGTTCAACTGAAAGTCATCTTGTTTACAAAATATGGCAAATACCTTGCATAAGAAGACCTTCCTATCCCATGTGTTATAGAAAATGGTCCTTCTGTAAATCAAGAACATGGCAGCTCCCTCATCAAAGTTTAATATCAAGAGAATTCTCTCATGGTACTCTCTTACAGAGCCTACATCTGACACTTGGTTGCCCCAAAAAGTTTCACTATTGTAGAAAATGCCACATACCTCCTTCAAATGATAAACATTTGATTTTCATATTCTTTGCTATTAAGAAAATTAAAATTTTAACTTCTATCTTATTTACAAAAGAATGAGGAAAATTTAACCTGTTAAATCTGTTTAGTCCACAAAGGACATCCCAGATTTGGGGTACTGTGAATAATGGAAAAATAAAATTTTGTATAATGGTCAAATTCTTGAAAATATTTCAGTTCTACAACATAACACATCATAATTAGATATAACAATGAATTTTTAGGCCATGCCCATATAAGATTCAGTTAAAGGAACTGTGAATGCTTAATCTAGAGAAGACTTGGGAGGTGCACAGTGTTGTGTTTAAGTATCTGAAGAGTTATTTTAAGGAAGAGGGATTTTTAGATTGCTGGTCTTGGAAAGGGGAAGACCTATGTTTGATTCTTGCCTCAAATACTTTCTATTTATGTGACCCTGATCAAGTCACAGCTCCTTATCTATAACATTGGAGTAATAATAATACCTATCACTCATAGTCATGAGGAAGAAATGAGATAACATGTATAATAAAACACTTTTAAAACCTTAAAATATTGCTTGTCATCATCATTAGTAATCATTGTTGCTTACTGCGTTTTGGCCCCAGAGACTAGGACCAGAAGCAATATATGAACATTGCAGAAAGATAAACTGATGCTTGATATCAAGAAAATCTTTCTTACGGTTAGAGCTGTCCAAAGTAGAAGGTACTGACTGTGGGGGATGGTGAGTTTTCCCTCCATGGGGGTCTTCCAGCAGAGACTTAGATACTTTAGAGAGAATTCGCAGTCCATTGTGGTTTGGATTGAATCATTTTTGTAATCTGTCCCACCATCCCCCTTGTGGAAGTAAGGTTGGGTTTATTTTATTTGCCTTTGGAGGGAAAAACTGAGGGAAATAGCATGAACATCCAGAGAGGCAAATTTCAGGTTAATTAGAAGGAAATTTTTCCTATTAAATGGAGGCATTTTAAAATAGGATGGGCTGCCTCAGTAGACAGTGGGATCCTTATCCCTGGAAATCTTCAGATAAAAACTTGGGTGACCATTTGTTGAGAATGCTGCAGAGGAGAATTGTTTGCTAAGCACAGCTGGGATAAAAGTGCCTTCCCAATTCGCTGCTTCTCTATTCGTGTCATGAGGACTAGACCTAAGAACTGTTTCACAGCCCTAAACAGTGTGACATACAACCCTTTTGGAACATGCATGCTGAGAGCTCACAGTCATATACTCTTTATAGGCTGTGATACCACTGAGCTCTTATAGTCACTTGGGTCATGATTCTACCCACTCTATAAAAGTTAAAACTATGTACCAACTAACCAGGTGAATATAGTAATACTTCCAAACCATCCAAGGCTTCACTCTGCCAAGCAAAAAAATGAGTGTTTTCATCTTAGTGGGGCCACAAATGAATTGAAAACACAGAAGAAAAAGGTGCACTAATTCTCTGTCAAAAGTCTAAAGACTAGGGGTACTCAATAAGATCCAAAAATAAATCTGAGAATTTCCTCACCAATAGGCAGAAAACACTTAAAAAGTTATCTCCCAATAGCTAGGACAAAACTAAATGGTAAAATATTCTAAATTTGGAGCCTTACAGAGAAAAACTGGTAATTTCTCTATGTGTGGGAGTTAAAAGAAGCCAAGGCTAATGCTAAAAAATAAAAGTATCTTACATAGGCATGGGTCTAAAGTCATTCAAAGGATGGTACAGTTGGGTTTGGTGAGTATGAGCATGCTATGAAGAACTATGCAAGAGGAATAGGGTAAATAATGTCATCAGAAAAATGTCACCTGAAGAAATGGGCTCATCATATTCTTGGAGTAGCAAGAGTAAGAAGTCATTGATGGACAATTCATGTGTTTCATGGGTATCCATATAGCATGAAGAGACAGGCAAGATGCCCCCCAGAATACTGGGTGAACCTCTCATGTCATTTTTACAGAAAGATTTACAAGAGTTACCCAGGTTTGATATTTAGAGATGGTTTGGTATCTATATCATTAGAAGGGACTTACATATTCATTAAAAAGTACAAATTCATAAAAGTATCCAAATATAAGAACGTTCATTACTGACAAGTGATGAACACTGAGTAGTTCAGCTGATTCATATCATAGAAGCAGTTTCCTCTCTGTAATTCATTAGAATGAAAGCTCCTTGGGGACAAGCACTATTTGTTTAGGTTTTTTGTCCTTATATCTCGAGGACTTAGCACAAAGCCTGATACACAACAAGTGCTTGTTGATTGATTGATCTTAATTCTGAAGAGCAGCAAATGAATATCACATTTATTAACTATGAAACTAAATACCAAATGTTCCTTCTACCTAAAAAATTAGCATACATTAGCATATAGCAAATTAACTAAAATTAACCAAAAAGCAGACCTTACTATTTAATAAATACTGTCCTGTACTGCATGTAATAAGCAGATTTTTTTTCAATATAACGGTTTGTTTTTCAAAACTGACTTTTTTTTCTTTATGTTGGGGCTTGATCTCCAGCAGGGAAAAAACAGGGATGTATGTATTAGGAAATATAAGTGGTATAAAAATAAAATATATCAATGAAATTTACATTTTAAAAGACATCAAAAGTGGATAAGGTAGATAAAATAGATGATAGATAAATAGATAGGTAGATAGATGATAGATCAATAGATAGATAGATAGACAGACACTGTCCTATCATTGATTAGTAATTTTATAACTTAATGAATGGAAACACCAGGCTAAAAACATAAAACTAAAAATAATTATGGCCTTCCTTCTCCCAGCCTAAGAGCATTTTCCTGAAATATATGTTCAAAAATGTCTCTTCTACTGGACACATTTCATGCCTTTCCTGTAAAAGAGATTTTCATTGATGCCAAATTTTTCAGCATCATGAATAAGCATTTATTACACAGCCAATCAAGCAAGGTGGCAAGCTGGGCATTCTACTGAGAGACTTACAAAACATCTTGGAAGCGTTATGGTAAAATAAAAAGAGTTCTGACCTTGGAGTCTGGGGAGTTTAGGGTTCAAAGCCCATCTTTGCTAGTTACCTCTCAGTTCTCTAGAGAATTCTGTAAGTGTATAAACTACAGAAAAAGGTACCAACCTGCCTTGGTAGAGGAAGTTTCCTCCCCTAGGAGTTTCCTATACCAATGAAATCACAAGTCCAGTGCCAGATCCAATAACCCCAGGAGTGTCAGAAGGGTCATTGCAATCATTAGCAAAATGATAGTAATGGTTGTACCAGCTCCACAGAAAAGAGCATTACAGGAATGTGGCCTGTCATTTTTATTACAGTTTCCAACAATGAGAACGTCTGTTTGACAAAAAAAAAAAACAACAACCTGATACATGCAAGCATAATTCAATTATACTAACAAAAAGCAAGGCATTCATGGGTGTCTGCTTTTATTCCTGGAGTGTTTTACACAATAAATTTATAGCATTTTAAAAACACAAAACCAAATTATTTTATATCAAGTTAAAATTCAACAATACTATGAAATTTCAGATTTAAAATACTACAAAATATTAGAAGAATAAAAAAACATTTAAAGAACAAGATAAAAAATATTTTCATGAAATTCCTTGGGGGAGAGAAATAAAATTTATAGAGCATTGGATTCAAAGTTGCAAAGGCTTAGTATACAAGCTTAGAGGGATTGAGATCTGCACTGGTGGAAGGAGTTTTCCCACAGGAAGTTCTCTTTTAATTTTTTTTCTTTTCGTCCTGACCTGTAATTCCATCAATATAGGGAACTACTAGCTCCATCAATGCAGAGCTCCAAGCTATCTATAGCTCAGAGCCTTAGAAAGCTGCTTGGATATACTAAAAAGCTGAATGACTTGCTCAGGGTCACACAACCAGTGAGTGTCTGAGGCAGACTCCAAGATCGGACTACAAAAAATCAGAGATCCTTATCCTATTGTTCATGCATCTAAAAAAATTTTATATTTAAATAAAGCACAACTTTTTAAAATATTGTATCTCCCTGTATCCCCCAGGATAGAAATGCAGGAGCTATATGGAAGTTTTAATCTAGTTCTTTTTTCTGACCTGTGTGACCCTCCTTTGACCATGTGGTGGTCCTTCTCCTTCTCAACTCCTGGGGGCTCACCATATTAATGCCAGTATAAGCACCTGATCAATTTAGCCCACTGCATCTCAGAACTCCTGAGCTCAAGAGATCCACTATTCTCAATCTCCCCAATCGCTAGGATCATAAGCAGGTACCACCACATCCAGCCCACTAAACTTTTCCATTTTCAGGTAGTACAAACATTATGAGATAGGATATTTTGTTTCTGCTTTAAGATTATAGCCCCTGCAACATTAACTCCCAATGTTGCAAGTGACAGTCTTTTAAAGTTATTTACACTAAAACAGAGTGATAATAGCACATAGCAATTTACATTGTAAAACAAACAATAAAAGGATACTAATATAGATTTATGGTTCAATTATCTGTTAAAGCTTTGTATTGAAATAGCTGTCCATAAATGTTCTCCTTTGAATTTATCTCTGAGTGATGATGGGAACAATTGACTGGAATGTCATGAATAAATGTGCCTTTCAGGATTATTTCTGATGCAAATCTTTGTTATGACATCTGCCCACATTGGATACTAATCTTGTGCTTTCTGGTATCTCTTTCTGAAATTGGAGAAAATACAGGTATTCATACCTCTCCAGTAAGACTCTACTGAGCTAGCAAAAACTGGAATTTGTATCCTTGATTTTCCAAGAGCACTAAGGGAATTCCATTACAGGGAAACAAGGTAGGCAGGAAGGGAGTCTAGAGTTGGTCTAAGATTTATAGCCCCTATTCTCTTTCCTTCTTAGAAAATCAGGACATTTGCCTTCTTATTGTGATATCTCTCCCCTCCTCCATGGCATTTCAAGTATCACTAACAGATCACACAGTTAATTCAATACCCCCAATATAAAATTCATCTGGGTCTGGTGATTTGAATTAAAGAGTAACTATTTGCTTCTTTTGGAAATCAACTACCCATTAGCCGTTTTCATTTGGTCATTTCAAGAAACAAAAGGAAAATTGAGAATTTCTACCTTCTTTTTATTAACAGTTAACATCGTCTCATATACCCCAAGCAAAGGTCTCATCCATATTTTATCCTCCAATTTTCCCAGATATAACTTTTTCAAAACCTTTTTGTTGTCCTTAACTTCCTTCTTAATCTTGGATCATTCTGAATTTTAACACTTGTGACACTACCTTTCTTAAGACCATGCTATAATATCATATTTCTTCTCTGTTACCCAACCTAATTCCTCCCTCTTACACATTTTTTAATCTAAGTCAGAAAGTTCCCTATGCATCCACGTCAGTCTCTTCAAACAATACACTTTTTTCCTTCTCCAACAGAATTATTTGCATTTATGTCTTCAGAGATTCATTCCTGTGCACCTGACATCACTCCCTGTAGAATTTTTGTTCAGGAGATTTTACCAAGACTTCCTCTGAACCCTTTGAAATTTGCTCTCCCAAATTCCAAGGTGCACATTATGCTACATCTGGATTTCCTTTCTTCTCTCACAAACTCTAGAAGAGAGGGGTCATTCACCCCTAAGGTTTCCATCATTTCCATCCATCACTTAGTCCCTCCTGTTAGTGGAAACCAAATTCAGAAATCAAAATCTCCCTTGTTGGCTCATTCACCTTTTGAAGTGTGGAGTCATCAAGTAGGCAAGTGAAATTATTGACTGCTCAGCTTCTATCAGAGAGAGCATACAAACAGATGTACAGATAAGTCCTACCCCATCACTACAACATGATATCTTGGAATATCTATTTTCTCAGTTGAAATGTAATGGTGAAAAAGAAGCAATCTCAGTCAATAGTGAAGACTAGAACATCAAACTTTCTCCACGCTGACCTTACCAATAGCCAATAGGTAAAAGAGAAAATGTGATCACTTGCAATTGAAGGGATGATTTTCCTTTTCAATCAACTTGATTCAATAAAAATTTACTAAGTGCTTACCATGCATCAGACATTGTGCTAAGTACTGGAGATACAAATAAGAAAAAGAGGTAGTCCCTGACCTCATGGAGCTTAATATCTAATGGAGGAGTGAAGATAACACACAAAGGGAAACTGAACAGGAAAGGGCATCTCCAGCCCGAGAAGAGGCAAAGCCAGGCAGAACAGTTGATAGAAAACTGGAGTTACCAGGAAATTTGTGAGCCTTCTATAAAGGAAAACTTCGGGAGGAGTTTGCTATCCTCCAGTCCTCCAGAGGGGAGAGGCAAATGAGGGTGACTTAAGCAAGTGTAGAATATCAAAACCTGTCATTATTTGTAGGGATGGGATTTCACTTTCCTTGAATAAAGGAGACAGATACAGACACAAAGGAAGAGACAGGGTGCCAGGCAGCAAGACTTCTATGTGGGTAAGCCATATATGATCTAGGAGATTTCTTCATCCTGTGGCACTTTCCTGTGTCTCTTTGTTTCTTTGTTTTGTGTATTCCTTAAGGAAAATCTTGTGTGTCAGGCTGTGTTATGAATTACCAAAGGTCTTAAGATGGAAAAAATATGAAGAGGTTTGGTTGTAATAAATCTATATCACACAATCAATAATTCTCACATCCTTTGCAATATCTTCTGAACCCTTCCCTATTCTCTCCTGTTAGTCTGTGTTAGCAGTCCCAGGATCTTGACAGCCAGAGGTTGTGAGGATCAGATATATAGAGTTAAAATACATTTAATCTTTGTAACTGCTAAGTAGGGGGGAGGGGTGGAGAGGGGAGAAAGATAGTCCTCATGAAATACATATACACACACCTTCCCATAGAATTCTTTCTTTACTCCCTCATGTCTGTATTTCCCATGCCCTAATTTGTTATTCAAACATTCAGTATACCATCACCACATATCCTATGCCTGTTCGAAATAATGCCCTGTGCTGCTCTGTGTTGTGTATTATATGCTCTCCATTGTGGGTATTTTTCATATATGACATTTCAAACATGTAGCCACATATACACATTTTGTTTGGTTGGTGCCAACACACATCAATAAGTTTGAATCCATGACACTATTATCAACAATGATATTGCTGATAAAAATGTAATATTCAAATAAACAACAATGGATAGCTATACAATAATAGCTTCTATTTCTACACAACTTTTTAATACAGAATTTTTTACATCTCATCAACAATGCACATAAACAACAGTAAAATTTGTTCCACAGCCTGGCTTCAATCTACCTCTCTAGACTAATTACACAATACTCCTTTTCATGTATACAATGTCACTTAATCTTTCTGAATCCCATTTTCTCATCTGTTAAGTGGGTTTAAGAGAACCTAGGGCACAGGGCTGTACAGAAGCTCAAATGATACAAAGTACATAAAGTGCTTTGCAAATGTTAAAGCCATCTAAATGCCATTATCTTTATTTAACACACTTTAACAAAGCATCATTATCGCATTGAGTTCTTATCATGATTTTATATAATAGGCACTATAAACATTCTCAATCCCATTTTTCAGATGAGGAAGTAGAGGCTTGGGGAGACATTGGCTATTGACCCTCTTTAGGAGATGGGGAAACTGAGGCTAAAGGAAAATTAAATGGCAGAATTTGGACTTAAACCCAGGTTTTATGACTATTAATTTTTTTCCTATACTGTTGGTACAGATAACTTCTTTGTTTAAAATTTTCATTTTTCAATTAGTTACTCTGGCATCACATAAACATCACTCCCAACCCTCAACTAAATTTTTGTCATATTAAAAAAAACTACCAAATAAGCTACTCTTAGCAACAGAAAACATATATATATATATATATATATATATATGTATATATATATATATATACATATATATATACACACACATATATATGTGTGTCTGCATACCTGTGGCCAAAGGAGTATATTAATAGGAAGTCCTTTTGTAAAGCCTTTTTATGATCAACTATATGAGACATCAGAGTATTAAATCAAGAAGACTTTTTGATAATGCTCTCTAGATAGCTCAATTTATGGCTATCACAAAAATTAATGAGCATTTGGATTTTATTTTATGAATACAAATTTCTTAATGCATTATTAACAATAAAAATATTAAGCTGAGATGAGGCGAATGTGAATGCCCTTTCCAAATGCCCCCAGATCCAAACAAATGGACACCACTGCGTTCACAAACCATTTTCCAAATCAACGTAATCAACAAACAAGCAAACTATAAATTAACAAAAACAGCTCTTAAGAGTTTATGCCCCAAATATGGAGTAGACTGACTGATTGGAATAAAACATCTCAAGATGAACTGTTTCATATTTGTCTTTCAAGTGACCCCTTGCTAATAGAGATGTCAGCATGCTATGCAAATATTATAATCTTGTATTGAATTTGGGGATGTCATTATTCACTTCATCCATTCTCTCTGGTCTCTATCTCCCTGAACTCATTCTATGTATTTGACTTGTCTTTATTCTCATTTTCTAGCTTTCTGATTAAGGCATTAAAGGGCACATTTGGAATTTTTAAAAATCTCTTTTTTGTCCCCTGTCTCTAATTCCCCTATCACTTTCTCAAACTCAGACTATAACTTTGTCTCCAAGGCTAGAACTTTCTTCCCACATATTCCTACTTCCAAAATACCATCCCAATTCCTTGACCTTTACCACTCCTCAAGCTGACCATTATTCATGCTTTAATTACTTCTTACCTCATCATAATTCTTTTTTCATAATTTTCCCAAATCTCTGAATTTCAGAGGCTACTGAATGATAATGCCTATAGACTCGAGGACATTAAAAAGAGAGTGCGTAGTTCCTTTTACTTTATAGACCTCACAACTCTACAAGGCTCCAGGACAGGCAGCCCACTGAGACTACAGATGCTTCAGCTGAGCTCAAAATTGAACCAAAAAGCAGGCTGGAAGGCATCCAAGAAGTTGTTCAGTACCTTCAGTGACCCACAGTCATGCACTGCCACTAAAACCCACCATGACTTTCATCTCCCAAAGATGAAAAGAATGAGAGCCAAGGAACATTCTGATCTGAGATTAATCAAAATTTCAGGCTGACGGGTAATAGGCAGGTCCCATGGTCTCCCCCAAAATCTTCTCTTTGACATTGGTGCACCCCATTTGTACAGGCTTATTGTATATTATTTCAGTCAAACTATCCTAGCTTGCTTTTCCTTTTAGATTGCGCATTCTTTGAAAGCAGGATTATTTTTGTCTTTGTGTGTATGCTATCACTTAGTATATGACCTGGCATATATTGGGCACTTAATAAATGAGTTGAGCCTGTATATGACTGTCTATCTCCCACCTCCATGCCTTTGCTATCCTCCATGAGTGAAATGCTCCCTTTCCTCAGGCTGAACTCAAAAGCCATCTTTTCTACAAGACTTTCTTCCCACACACACATCACAATTTTCAGTCCCCTACCCCTTAACGTTATTTTGCATATATTCTGTACTTATTTATCTGTGTACATGTTGTTTCCCCCAAGAGAATGTAAATTTCCTGAAGGGAGAGACTTTTACTATTGCCTCTTTATTCCAAAAACCCTAAATGATGTCTGACAAATAAGGAAAGAGAAAGGACTAAATGATGTCTGACAAATAAGGAAAGAGAAGACCCTTAGATTTCACTGCTACAAGGGACTCTCAGGTGAGGAAATATCCTCTACCACAACAGACCAGCACCTTCCATGCAACTAAGCATCTTTGTTGTCTAGATTGCCAAGAGGTTAAGTGACTCCCCCAGGGTTACATGGCTAGTATGTGTCAGAGATGGGACTTTTTCAATCCAGCCCTCTAACTAGTGTTACATGCTGCCTCCCATAATAGATCTGACATGTAATAGGTGCTTAATGTATGTTCAAAGAATGAATGGATGGTAGGTGTGAGCATATTGCCAGCAATGAGTTGCACATAAGAAGAAATATAAAAGTTACCAACAAAAACACATGACCAGTGGGCCATGTCACAATATTGAACGATAAACCTAAATGCAACCAAAATGTTGCTCTGTGTTTTTTAAAAAAAGATACTACAAAGAGATAGATAACAGCATCCAGTGTCTTGGATAGTACCTCAATATTGGATTTATGTAAAGAAGACATACAGCCGGCAAGGGGCAGCTAGGTAGTGCAGTGGATATAGTGCCAGGCTTGGAGTCAGGAAGACATCTTTTTTAGTTCAGATCTAGCTTAGATGTTTATTACCTGTGTGGCCCTGTCCAAGTCACTTAACTCCATTTGCCTCCATTTTGTCCTCTGTAAAATGATCTGGAGAAGGAAAGGCAAACCATTCCAGTATCTTTGCCAAAAAAACTCCAAATGCGGTCACGAAAAGTTAAAAACAACTAAACTGACTGAATTGGAAGGACACATCTAAAACAGCATAGGAAGAGGGAGGTTGGAATCTGTGCTGGTGGAAGGAGTAAGACCACCCATCAGATGTGAGCTCATCTGAAGTGTGAGAGTAGCTTCTTCTGTCTTCCAGTCTCTCCTTCCTATTTGTAACAAAAACCCTAGGTAATATCACACATTTGAGGTAACAGGACCCAGTAAGAGGTCCAATTCTTCCCTATGTCACTTGCTATCTGTAAATCTCAGTTTCCCCATATGTAAAAATGAGAGATTTAAATAGATGACCTCTTCCCTTCTATTTCTAATCAATGATTCTATGCCCAATTGGCAAATTCTCCAATGCTCCACATTAGGGAGTTTCTACCTACACCTGAAAATCAGAGCCTTAGGCAGAGAGTCCCAGAGGAAATAAATTCATAAAGAATCACAAAAGATCATAGCATGGTAGGAAGACAGAGGAAACTATTGTCTTAAAGTGAAATGGAACCAAGAGTATTTCTCACTTGCAAAGGAGGAGGTGGGAGAAGCCAAGCCTATGGTTTTATACAGGGTCTTCATCAATTCCTATGCTTTTAAAAAATTTAATTTTATCTTTTCTAACAGGTATTAAATATAGAGGAATGAATGAACAAACATTTTAAAGAGTTTCCAATATGTCAGCCACTATGCTAGGCAATGGGGATATAAATACAAAAGTCACATAGTACCTACCCTCAAGGAACTTATATTCTAATAGGGAGAAACAACATATACAGGACGTTGGTGTCAAGGAAGAATGTTTTGGTGTGAGGAATCCCATTGTTGGCAAGTGGAACCAGAGTGAAATCAATCAATTGTCATGTTCTTTTCAGAAACATTATTAGTATTAACTGGATTACAGTTCTCAGAGGAAGAGGTAGAAATCTGGAGAAGACTGGGCAACCAACATGTCAGAGTTGCTGGAAAACGGCCAGCTTAGTGAATATGGTAATATAGTAGTTAAGATAAGTTTTCACTAATTCCCTCATTCATTCTCTAATCAAAGTAGAACCAGAGCAGAGTTCCCAAAGAGGATTACCTTTGGGAGAGGGGGAAGAGGAAGTAAGGCATTCTCTCTGGAATGCTGTCCAGAGTGCTGATCCAGGTGAGGCCAAGCATGAAGGAAACCATCACTCTTTCTGCACTACTAGGCTCCCCAAGTTCCTATGGACCTTGGAAGTCGTCTGGTCTAATCTACTGCTCCAAATCTGAATTCCTTCTGCAGTAGCCCCAACAAGTGGTCACCCTGCCTTTGCTTGAACATCCCAAGGTATTCTTGCTCCAGTAGAAATCTTTTTAATTCTGCTGCCCACAGGACCCATCTCACCCTCACATCTACAGTAGCCATTTTTTTACATGTCACAGGATATGAAAGAATCAATTGTGTAAAAATATGTAATACAATTCTCCTAAAATTTAAAGCATTTGTTTTTATATTAACATCAAGAGTTATTACAAAAGTACTTTATAAAACTTAAGATTCAGAGATGTGTTATTACAGATTATACCTACAACCTGTTATTAAAGTTTATTAATAATAAGTGTTGACATTTACTCAGTGCTTTGCAGGTGGCAAAGGACTTTGACAGCATCTCATTCAAGTCTCACAAGGGGATGTCACAAGAATTACCATCATATTCACATTACAGATGAAAAAACTATGCCTTAGAGGAGTATATTAGCTAGACCAAGGATACACAACCAGTAATTGTAAGGTGGGACCTGAACCCAGGTCTTTCTGAAATTAAATCCAGCACTCTATGCTGGCTTTCCCAAATATTGTGACTGATTTATATGACCCTTTACCATTTGTAAAAAAGGCTTTAGAAAATCAATAGAACATCATAACAATTACCACTGCCTCATTCTATAAATAATCAAACAAGTCTCTGGTAGGTTAAAAGACTTGCCTAGGGTGTCATGTCTGAGACAGGATTTAAACCCAGGCTTAAATTTCTGACTCAAATCTAACACTCTATTCACTAATCCTAGCTTCCTAAGGATTAGACTCAGTTCTATTCATTCATCTCAACAAGCATTTATTAGATGACTGCAATGGGCAGGCCACTGTGCATCTTCATCCTCAGGTTGCTCATATTATATGAAAAATCCAATGCAAACAAAGATACATAAACACAGGTTAATATGAGAGGGGCACAGAGACCTGGGGTGACCTATATAAGGAAAAGGAGCAAATGAGATATCATATATGAAAGTGCTTTGCAAACTTTAGAGCACTATATAAATGCTAGTTCTTATTATTATGTAAGATTTACTTTTTAAAATTTAAATATTTAAAAGATTTTTAAATATCTTTTTAAAAATTTATTTAACTGATAAAAGATTTTTTAAAAGATATTTCTTTGGTAATCAAATCATGAAAAGAGCTTCAAGCTCACCCATTTCTACGTGTTATATGTGCATGTGGTCATGTGCACATATATGTAACCCTAAACATTTAACTAGTAATCCAGAAGAACGACTATTTATGCAGAGGGTTAAAGAAAACTCTCATCTCAATCTGACATAGTGGATAAGAGTTCCAAACTTGGAGACAGGCAAGTCCTAGGTTCAAATCCTATCTCTGACAACATTACTATGAGTAAACTACTTTTTAGAGCTTCAGTTTCCTCGTCTCTAAAATACAGATAATAACAGCCACAGTACCAACCTTACCTTGTTTCAGCAAGATGACTCATGTAAAGTACTTTGCAAAAGTAAAATACTCTCTTCAGGGTAGTGGATGAGATGTCCAATAAAATGAAAGAGGAGAGGAGACCACGGTAACTTTTAAAACTGAATCAAACCCTTGAAGACAATGCTTCTCCCTGGGAGCATCTACCACGTGACTAGGACACAAAGCTGGAGAAGCAAAAAGTTCTTAGCTGAACATACCCTAACTGTGGTCTTCATAGAATCCCAGAAACCCAAAGTTCTTAGGGAGGGATCTCCATGGCCACCTGGTTCAACCTACACCTGAGTCCCCTCTAGAATCTCTCCAATTCCATGGTTCTTTCTTATGAACTTCCTGCTCAAATTACCTTAAATTTATTTTGCATATATTTTATGTGTTTTCATATATGTATGTTATTTCCTCAAAGCAAACGTCAAGTCCATGGGGGCAGAAACCATTTCATTTTTGTCTTTTGATGCCTAGCACCTGACATATAGTCCATGCTTAAGAAGTGTTTAATGATTGATTGATCTTTCCCAGTCATGGTCATTTCTGTCTGAGAACCATGATGAGGGGAGACATTTTTAGAATCCCAATGTTCTTGAGAAATTCAAAGCAACAAATGCATCTGATGTAAGTAGTGTACATTGGAAAGGGTGTTAGATTTAGAATAACTCAAAGGAACACAGAATCCTAATTCTGGAAATCCCAGAACTGGAAGGAATTTTAGAAGATATTAAGACCAAGCCTCTCTTTTCATGAGGACTTTGAGGTCCAGCTTGGTCAATGACTTATCCAACATCATATAAGTACAAATATCAAGGGATAGGATTTGAAACCAAGTCTCCTGATTCCAGAGCTAGTGCTCTTTCTACTCTGTTTTTGTTAAGTCATTTTTCAGTTATATCCAACTGTTGATGACCCCATTTGGGGTTTTCTTGACAAATATACTGGAATTGTTTGTCATTTCCTTCTCTAGCTCATTTTACAGATGAGGAAACTGAGGCAAACAGGATTAAGTGACTTACCAGGGTCACACAGCTAGTAAGTTATCTAAGGCTAGATTTGAACTCAGGTCTTCTGAACTCTAGGCCCAGCACTTTATCCACTGTGCCACCTCAGTATCTCTTTTCTGCTGAGTACCAGAGTTCAAATCCCAGTTCTGACACTAATTCTACCTGAGCAAGACCCCTCCTCACTGTGGATCTCAGTCTTCTTGTCTGTAAAATTGATGGAACTGGATTAGATATCTAGCTGTAAATCTATGAACCTGTAGTCCTACTTTCTGTGCATTCATATTTCAAAAAAGTCTTAAATGGCACCTTAAAAAATTCTCTGGTGACTTCTGCAACTTGCTGGCTGGATCACTGACTGTTCTGCACCACCAAATATGCCCTCGTAGGCCAAAATGGATATTGCCTCTCAATATGCCAAAGTTTTTTCCCTAAGAGTTGCAATTTCTTTTTACATCCCAACTTAGATTTATAGGGTTCACCTGAAAACTCCAGGCAACAAAGCCTGACTTATTCCTTCCCAGAGCAGAAGTTGGCATTCTATTTTTTGGCTTCAGTATTTCTCATATTGAGTAATGATAACCTTCCAGAAATTTACTGCTTTGCACAGTTAAGATGATCTCCTCATGTTAGCTCAACTCTCTCAACTAGCTCCCCAAACACTCCTACAGGGCATCCTAAAAGGCAGTCCATTTGTCTTCTCTCCTCCATACATAACCAGTCAGACAACTTACTACGTGAGGCCAATAAGCTCTTCTATATTGGAAGCCAAGGAACTAGGGTCCCTGCCCCTGTAAAATAAATGTCCCTCCTTATATCGCTGTGTGAGTTTTGTGTTTCCCATGAGCACCAAGAGTTTAGTCACTAACTGGGAGACTGGGTTTTGTTGTTGTTGGCATTGTTGTTTTCCCATAGGATCTTAGGTCTAGCTCTAGAAAGGACTCCAGTGGTCATCTAGACCAATGCTCTCATTTTACAGATGAAGAAACTGAGTCCCTAGGAGGTCAGGCAACTTGTCCATGGTCACATGGAATTTAACTCCCAATCTAGCTCCCTTTTTTACTGTACCATGGTGCCCATATAGAGCTCACTAGATAAAAAGATCCTGCTATGGTACTTCAACAATCTTTTTCTGTTGTCAGGCATGAATTATTGGTAACAGAGTAGTTTTAAGTTAATAAAGACACTGGTGGGTCAACACTTATTTGAGGCAGGTGATATGAGACCTGACTTTTATTTGGGGATAGGCAGAAGTGACGCAGGTGTGAGTATTGGTGGAGGAATATCAACTCAAGATCATGAATTAACACCACCCCCAAAAAATGAAAATTGTGTTGGACCCAAAGAACACTGGAGACACACATGGTGGGCCCTATAGACAGTACCATGTTATCAACAATGATTTGCATGCAAGACGCGCCATAAAGGATATCATCCAAGAAATGCATGATCAGAAAGGGAGGTGGGCCAATTATGGAGAAAGAGCGAGAAATTACTTAGGCTACATGGCCTCTTAAGTCTCCTCCAGCTCTCAATCTATGATTCTACAATCTTGTGTTCCTAAGTTACTTTAAAAAAAAAAAAAACCAGTGCAGGAGGGAAAGACTTCCAAAGCATTACATAAATCCTCTGGAGGATTAGTGAGAGGATGCAGACAAGAATCACAATGAAAAAAAAGAATCACAATGAACAGAAGGCATGAATGGAATGAGATCTGCACTATTGAGGGGTACATTCACACCAAAGAGATCACCCATCCTTTGATGAAGATTCTAGGCTGTACTGAACCTAATCTTGTGAATCATGAAGTTTTAATAGTTCAATTGTTGGTGGCCAAAGGACTCTTCAAAAGAGGGAAGACATCGTTCAGACAATTCTTTCTAGTGAAGGTAGAAACCAACACAATAGACCAAGTAGATACCATTGACTATAAAAGATAAGTTGGTCAAATTACGGAGGCAAAAGCACCAATGCAAAAGTGAGGAAATAGTGGAAAAGTAAATAACAAATTGAATCATACAAAGACCTAGACTGGAATGAAAACTGTAGGCTATTTAGCCCAACCCCTTCCATTTACAGAGCAGGAAACTGGGGCACAAAGAGAAGGATGCCCAAGGATGCACAGGAAGTATCAGAGTCAGCACTTGAACCCACATCCTCTGCCACCAGATCTGGTCATTTTCTCCTCTACCAAGAAGCAAGAGAAGTGGAAGTGGTTCTTTTGGCTTCTTAAAAGAGGTTTGAGCCTTTAATGGAAGTAGTAAAACTAATACATATTTCTTAGGGTTGCCTGTGGAGACATGGGATGAATCCTAAATTAGGCATCAGGAGCAGACATGGGGTCAAGTCCCACTTCTGACACATATTGTGACTTTGGGCAAATAGTTTTGTAAGTCTCTTCCTAGTGAAATGAAGATAAAAATAGCTGCCCCTTCTCACACCCCAAGGGAGATAGAGTGGAGGTGATGGAGAAAATGCCAAGCTTAAAGTCATTTAGACCTGGATTCAAGTTCAGCTTCTCACACATATTGCCTTCACAACCTTAATCAAATCACTCTCTCCGTTTCTTCACTTATAAAATGGGGATAATACTCTCTACATATGCAAGGCAGAGAAGAGGATTAAATAGAGACTGCCCTTAAACTAAGTTAGACATGGGTGCAAGGTACACGACTCTGGGTAAATCGCTTAGCCAGGTAACTCCATGAAACTATAAATTACAGGGAGAAGTTGCTTATCTGCACTGGCAAAAGGAGTTTTCTCACCAAAATTCCTCATACAAATAATATCACAGATCCAACCCCCAAAACACCTGTCCTATTGACTCCTAGGATTACTGTAAGGACCATATTATACAATATATATTAAAGGGATCTGAAGAGTACAAAGCAATAAAAATTCAAAATATTATTTAATCAATATGGGCACCTTCAAAATCCTACATTAATCCAAAGAAATGAATACCCAAAACACTTTAAGTGATCAATCTGTTGACTTTAGAGTAAGTGACATTAGATTCAGGACTTAAGGCCAAGGCATGAAACCCTTTGCTTTTCACAGGGATTTAGAGTAAGAAAAAACCTCAGAAATAATCTTGCTCCTCCTACCTATTCATTCAGAAGCTAAATCTGAGGCCAACCAAGCTGAGGTAAATTAGTTCATGTTATACAAGTAAAAAGTGTCAAACATGCTCAGAACATGTCTTGAGAAGTTTTGTATTTAATGATTATTATGAAATGAGTTTTAGCCTCAAATATCATTTTCATCATATCAGTCACCTGTTCAAAGTCCTTCAGTGACTTCCCATTACCTTTAATGTAATACCCCAAACATTTAGTAATCATTGATCATCATGGGGTTCCCCAATGACCCTCCAATTTAATTTTGTATTAATATCTTATTTCTTAACTTCTAAGTTATTGAAAATGCCTTGCTCTTGAAAATTTTCTGTTTAATGACTTTGCATTTGCCCAGGGGGGATGCCCTCTCTCTTCCTCTCTGTCAATCCATAATCATCATAAACTTTAATATTCAGATCTAAAAGCTTCTCCAAAAAAAAATCTTTCCTGATTAAATCTCCCCCAACTATGACCATTCTTTCCTTCTTACGTTGTCATGGTACTATCAGTCCCCCAAGCCCATGTCACTCTGGCAACCAGGCAACCAAAAGGGAACCAATAGCTCTGAAACCACTATTTCTACATCCTGTAAAAGACAAAATTTGTTCTTCTAGCCTTTCCTCCCAGGAGGCAGCATGGTGCTGTGGACAGAAAACCCGTCCTAGAGTCAAGAAAACCTAGTTTCAAGTCCTAATCTCTGATATATACTGGCTAGGTCAAATCACTTAACTTGATGCCTTTGGGTGATTCTCTAAGTGATAAATCAGTTGTGATCCACACTGAGAGTTTCCCACATGGATAAAATTACAGGTCAGGACCTAACCTACAAAAAATAAGAGGCTCTCATCAAAGATTACTTTGCCAGCCTGATATTTATCCTGTGAGTATTAGGCAAAAGGAAGAGGAGGGCTAGCAACCAGGTCCTAGTCCTGGTTTGAGACTCAGACCCATTGCCCATCTGGAATGCCTTACCTCTACCTTGCATTGGCCCTCACCTTCTCACCTACTCACTTAAACCACCCTCTTTCCTTCTCCAAATTCGTTCAGGATGCTGTCCATACAATTGCTAATTCTCCTTCCTCATTCCCTCCATAGCTACTCCCAGGTCAAAGTCTCCATCTCTGATATAACCAGCACCATTAATGAAATGATTATCTGCTCCTCTTAAACAGGACCCTAGAATTTGGGGTAATAGTGACCCCTGCAGCCTCCAAGGCAGAACTGACTGTCCTTTTCCTCTTTGTCCTTCCCAACTGAAGAAGACATGCATACAATGGATGCACGACCATTTTGTTACTCTGTCTATGATTTTGTAATTTCTCTCATGTCATTTCATCTTTTGTATCCCCAATTGTTTCATACACTCCTTAAATACAAAGTTTGGGTCTTTAATTTCCTTTTTACCACTCTTAGCAACTTGTACAGAGGTCCCCTGCAAGTCAGGCTCTCAACAAATGACCTGGCTTCAAAATTAAACTCCGGGAAGAGAATTTACTTTTCCTTTTGGTCTTGCTGATTTCTAGGACATCATACATTTCATAGAACCAGTTATATTATTTCACTGACAAAAGAAATTCCCTTCACCAATACTGATCAGCAGCTTATAGTCTCAAAAAGCTGACTGGGGAAAGGCTCAGTGATTTAATGAAAGATCACTCTGCCACTTTGTGTCATAGGGGAGAATTGAACCCAGGTCTTTCTGACTCCAATGCATTATGCTGTCACTTCTGTCTTCGTAAAAATTAAGTATTTAACAAATCTTTGATGAAGTAATTTGAATATTTGATTTTCTTTAGTTCATATCTCAAGAAAATATAATTATTCTTCAAACCTTTTTTCAATCACTAATAAATGGCCCTGATCATTTGGGTTTAGTAACAGAAGAGCTCAGAGAAACTCCAAAGTGCTAACGAATTCATGGAATCTGAGAGCTGTGACTTTTACTTTTCTCTTTGTAGCCGCATCAAAAAGCACAAAGTCTGGCACATAGGGAATAGGGACTGAGGCTGTGATTTCCCTGGTAGAAAGAACTCTCCAATGGAGAAATTCCCTCTCCCAGTACAGATCAGCACCTTCTCTGCAATTAATGGTCCTAAAGACTGCCTAGAGTAGTAGAAGGTTAAATGACTGGTCCTGAGTCACAATGACAAACTGTGCCAGTTAGATGCTGCCATAGATAGGATGTTGGTCTAAGAGTCAGGAAAACCGGAGTTTGAATCCTATGTCATATCCATTCTAGCTGGTGACTTTGGACAAATACCTTAACCTCTCAGCCTCAGTTTTCCCACAGCACTTACCTCACAGAGCATGAGGATTAACTAAGGGAACTTGTGTAAAGCATTTTGCAAATCTTGGAGTGCACCATAAAAGATAGTTATCATGTTTTAAAGGCAGGGTTTCAACTGCCTTTCCAGCTGGCACATAATAGGTACTTAATGGAAACTTGTTAGATTGAATTTCTGTCCAACTCCATCAATTGAATTCTGAGAAGCACCTGCTCTCTGCCCCATGGTAGGCACTCAGGTGGGAAGGAGGGAAGAGCTCATGCTTTGGAATTCTGTCCAGGCAAGACAGGAGAGCATGCTCCCTTCTCTGGCCTCGGACTGCATTACATGGGAGTTCTAAGGGTAATGTATGTATTTTGGCAGAGGAAGTTATGGGGGAAATGTTCTCCCCAATTCTGAGAGTCTGGTTATCAGACCTTTTTCACTTCCCCCTAAAATTCATCCCTTCACTTCTCCCTAAAATTCATAGGCTAACTGTCCATCCGTTCCTAGACAACTGATAAGTTAGATAAAAATAACTTAATATTTAACTTGATAACAAAAACAAAACCTCAAGCATTTCTCACAGCAAGCCTCTATTCTCATTGACAGACTGCTCCACAGGAGAAGAAGATACCAGGACTCTCAGTGATAAGATTGTTTTTGTCATAAGCAAGACAGCAAGCTGGGAAGACAACGACAAAAATGAGAAATGAGGCTGGTCCCTGCCCTTGAGATCACATTGGACTGGACAGTGATGCTAGCTGATGGAAAGAATATAAGTTATTCGAGGACCAGGACTGGGCTTTTTTCTTTGTCTCCCCAATGTCTAGCACAGGTCTTGTTCCATGGTAGGGACTTAATAAATACTTATTGATCAATTGAGAGTTGGCCTTTATGTAATATTTTGACAGACTATCTCATCTGAAGCTCACAACAACCATTTGTTATTGTCAACATTATTATAGGAAAGCCTCCACCCAACTTTACAGATGAGGAAACTAAGGCCTTGGAAGATTTCAGTGACTTGTCCAAGTCTGACAGGTAGTAGATATTAAAAGTGGAACTAGAAAGGTTTCATAAAGGAAAGAGAATTGGATCAGTAATGTTTGTGCCTCATTATCTGGTTTTTTGGCACAAGGAAATTTTCAATGGTGGAGAGGAGGGGGTGGTAAATAACCATGTCCTGGATCATTAGTTTTGAGCAGAAAATCCCATAGGCGTCTCAAGCCCCAAAGTGTCCGATCGAGAACTCATTTTCTCTCCTCTAATGATCCTCTCTTTCAAATTTCTCCTATTATTATAGAAAGCACCACCATTGTTCTAGTCATCTAAGTTAGAAATCTCAGAAGCATCCTCAGCTCCCCACATTCATTCATCCCACATATCCGATCTGTTGCCAAATCCTGTTATTTCTTCCACAACATTTATCGCATATGTTCCCTTCTCTCCACTCCCTAGTTCAGATCTCTCACTAATCCAAGCCAGGCCCCACTCAGCTAGCTGCTAAACTGATTTTCCTAAAGCATAAATCGAATCATATCTCACACACACACACACACACACACACACACACACACACACACACACCATTCAATAAACCCCCAATGGTTCTGTATTATTTCTAGGACCAAATATAAATGTTTCTCTTTTGGCACCCAAAAATCTTCACAATCTGGCCTCTTCCTCCCTTTCCTGTCTTCTTACACATTACGCCTCTTCTCCCATTCTGTGATCCAGTTATATCAGTCTACTTACTGTTCTACACACGTGAAACCCTAAATCTCCTCTCCATGCCTTCTTCCTGGCTATCCCTCGACTGGAATATATCTCCCCACCCCCATTTTTCACCTCTTACAACCCCTATTTTCCTTCAGGACTCAGGTCAAGCATCAGCTCTGTCTGCAGCTGCTCCTGATCTCTGTCCCATCCCCAGCTGCTTATGGCCCCAAAATTAACTTGTTTTCATTTTATGTAAATTAAACATATACTTACACAAATACATTACTCCTATCTTAGAATACCTTCAAGGGCAGAAACTTTTTCCCTTATGTATTTATATCCCTAAAACTTAGCACAGTGTCAGACCCATAGAAAGTGCTTAATAAAGATTTGCTAATTGATTAAAGTGAATTGACTTCAGGTAGATGATCATTCATTCTCAAGGGCTAAACCCTAGACTCATGGGGCATCTAATGCAGCTCCTCCTTTTACAAAGAATAAACTGAAACTCAGAGGATCTGTGACCAACTTTGGGGTAAGATAGCTTATAAATAGTAGAGCTGAGATTCACTGGGTCAGAGTATCCAAGCCTTTTGTTTTCTAAATGAGGAAACAGAGGTGTGCAGAGTTCAAGTGATTTACCGAAGGTCACACACCTAATAAACTGCAGTGCTAAGTTTTATGCCCATATCTTCTGGTTCTTTCTAACTATGTGATGCTGTCTCTCATGTTAATATTCAGTAAGTCCTCACATCAATTCTCAGGTAGCTCATGAAAAAATAAAGCTATTGTCTGAAATATATATAGTTCATCTCACTTGCACAAGTATATCCCAGAGCAGATTGTCCATCCTCTGTAAGTCTGTGCATATTGCCTCACGTGCTACTGAAACTTTACATTGTAGCATGCATGCTCTGCTCTCTCCCCCATCACCCAACTGCCTGCCCCATAATGCACATCGCCAGTACTCAGTACTAAGGAAGAACTTCAGTTTGCTCCATAAGCAGAAACTAGCGGCAGACTCTCGAAGTAGACACCAAGGGAGATGATAGTAGCATGTTGGACAGGTTCCAGCCATTAGTAGTTTACAAGCAATATCACTAATTAGCTAATCAGTCTTCAATGGAAATGATTCCATAAGCATTCTGCAAGTTACAAGACACTCCACATGTGGGCAAAAATATGTGAGTACAAGACATCATCATTCCCTTTCAAGTGAAGAATGAACAGTAATTTGAAACAGGCTGTGTGTGGTTTCTGAGATTAGGTTCTTTGTGACTTAATGCTTATCTGCAAATGCACTTGAGGCATGAGGGCAACAAATGCATGCCGCATCCATATGGTAATAGATGGACCCAATGTGGCCAACAGCTGTTGTCTGAAGCCACATATAGACGGGCGAGAAATACCAAACATTTTAGCCAAGCCTGAGCAACCAACCCTGGGCTGGCTGGAGTGGGGAAGAGGATTGACTGCTTACATTGGGGGAGGAAAAAGTAAAACTAAACTCATTTTTTTCAGACATTTCTTTAAATACTAGTGAGGTTTTGTTTTCATTTTAATGAATACACCTATCAATGCTAGAATGTATACATATTTTAGAACTTGAAAATGTATGCAAGCATTTGCATCTTATGACAATCATACGAGGTAAACATAATTATTTATCCGCATTTTACAGATAAGGAAACTGAGGCTCAGAATTAAATATAATACCAGAACTCCCAAGGATGTTGAACACTAGATTCAAACTCAGATAATCTGCGGATGCCAAATAGAGAGCACTTCTCACAATGCCATGCTTCTATTCCCTACGTCGATCCCCACAGATGATCAAAACCAGTCATCAAAAAGCAAAAACTACCCTCCTGTCACTAGTTCATCAGCCAAATTTCTTTCTTTGCATAAGAAATTGATGGTAACAAGCAATGTAAACTCAGTAGAATGTAAGCTCTTTGAGGGAAGGCAGTATTTCAGGGCTGTTTGGTTTGTCTTTGTATCTCAGTTCCTAGCACATAAGAGGCACTTTCTGTTTGTTGTATTCAGTGTAAAGGGACCATAGAATCATAGAAGTAGATCTAGAAGATAACTAGACTTAGGAATCATCTAGAAGCCCCTCATTTCATGGCTAGAAAAATGAAGCCCTAAGAGAGGGAGCAAATGGCTTATCATGTGCAGACACCAAGTGGTGGAGTTGGGGATTTGAATTCAGGTCCTCTGAATTCAGGCTCTCAGCTGAAAGTTGCCTTAGTTTCCTTATCTGTAAAATGAACTGGAGAAGGAAATGGCAAATCATTCCTGTGACTTTGCCAAGAAAACCTCAAAATAAAGAATTTGATTTGACTCCAAACAACCAACATCAACAGTCTGGGTGACAGAAACCTTCATCCCTAATTCTCCCTGAAAAAATATCTATTTAGAAGACAAAAGCCTAGAAGTAGGGAAAAGTGGAAAACTGGGAAGGGAAGGGATGCAGAGGGCCAAGAGAAGAGCCATTCTATTGGTAGGCAGTGTGGTGTGTTGGAAAGAGCATTGCTTTTGGAGTCATAAGAGTTGGTTTTGAATCCTAGATTTACCATATATGACCTATGTAATTCAGGGTAAGTCAGTTAACCTCTGGACCTCAATTTCCTCTTCTGTAAAATGAGAGAGCTGGTTCTATGTCTTCTCAGCTCTGAATCTATAATACTGGGCTTCACAACAGATGGTCACTCTAAAGGAGTATATACCAAAACTTCATGGTTCGTGTAATATGTCACAGAACTATGTCTAAGGAGGGGGAAAACTGGAAAGTCAGTAGTTATCATTCTATTGGCACTGATCAGTTGCAGGGACCTCCTACAGACTTTGTGTAGATTTGTCAGCATCTCACAATTCCAAAGAACTGAAACCATAACTACCCTCCAGCCTATCTGCCTACCACTGTTCCTACCTCCCCACTCCACAGCATGCAAATATGGGGCCTGCAGCTGATGTTTCTAAGTGCTGGCTCTTCTCTATGTCATCGGCACTTACATGGAAGCTAAGCCAACTTCTTTTCAAGCACATTCCCCAAATCCAAATAATCTGCACATAGCTAAGGCTGCATGTTAATGGACTATGTGGACAGCATTGTGGCTTTCTTGACCTCAATGTTAGAGAGATGCAATACAAAATGTAAGGTTACCAAGTAGGGACTGGGGAAAAATTCTTGAAGGAGTCAGCAGTTAAAGTAGTCAGAAGGGAAGAAGGAACACACAAGGCAGAAAATGGAAGGAAGTAGTGATTAAGGCAAATCAAGTCATATTAAATTGGATTCAAAAAGTATAGAATTCATAAATTCATATAGAATTCATATATTCATAAAGTATAGAATTAATAATAATAAATAGCTAGTATTTGCATAATGTTTTAAAATTTCCAATACACTTTAAATATGTTATCTCATTTAATCCTTTGAATTATGGGAGAAAGGTGAGATGGACAGAAAATCTTCCAATTAGAAAATCTCTGGGAAATCCTGCATTCAGATGTTTTCTGGGATCCAGAAGAGGAATCAAAGGTTACAACTTTATGAGAAAAGTCAATAAAAAGTACAAACTTGGAAATGGTCTCTTTAGTGGAAACACTCTAAATTTCTGATTTGTGACATTTGGAAGGAATCATACATCATCTTGAGTGGGAAAAATGTCCTCAAACTTCTCCAATGTTTGCTAAGAAAGTATGTCACACTTCACTCTCTATTATATAATAGTTATACAAGCAAGCACTTAATAAGAATTCATGACATAATGGAAAGAATATGGAATTTTGAGTCAGAGGACTCGATAAAACCCACCTCATCAGTAAGATTTGAAGTTTTCTTGGCAAAAACACTGGAGTGGTTTTCCATTTCCTTCTCTAACTCATTTTACAGATGAGGAAACTGAGGCAAACAGGGTAAAGTGAAAGCAACCAGATTTGAACTCAAGAAAATGAAACTTGCTAACTCTGTGCCTGGCACTCTATCCACTTCGCCACCTAACTGTGTATCAAAATTAGATGATGTTGAAAGAGAAGAACTAGTAATCCTTCAGCACTGTAGAAATAACAGGTCTCTTCATAACCTGGTTTTCAAAAAGAAACAGTTAAAATACACACACATGCACACACGCACACGCACACATCCCTGGGTCCCAAGGGACCCTCTCCTAGCTTTGCCCTGCCTCACTCCCACCATGATATAGCTTCCCATCAGACAAACCTGGGGTCAGTGTGCAAGAGCTGCTTCCAAATAGTTCTTCCAAGCCAATTGTCATATTTTCAGCGTGAGCATTTACACTAAGAAATGCTCAAATGCTACAAATCAGGAGAGCTCAATTTATTCCTTTGATGATTCTGCAGTGGAAAAAATGTTAATGCAACAAATTAAACTTAAAAGTGCATCATGGATGCAATTTTTTCCCCCAGAGGGCTTGGTAGTTAAACATTTACTAGCACAGCCCTACCTGGGGTCTTGAGGGTTTATTGTGAGTGCCCAGTGTGTGCTGGCCTACTCCCCAAACTGTTAGTCATTGCTGTGCTCTACAGAGGGAAATAAATTTTCCTAGATGTTTCCTTCTTTCCCTGAACCCTATAATCTCTAAGTGTGCCTCAATAACAAAGCAAACTCTGAGTGAATTTGAATCTCATTGAGCAAAAGCAGGATCGCCCAAAGAATAACTGCAAATAACACAACCATAATATAAACAACTGGGGAAAGAGAACAGCAGTGTTATAGTAGTCAGACCTGGCTGACAGGAAGCAATAAGGGACAAAAGGTGGTTTGTATGTGAGAGAGTGAAAATCCTCTTCAACAATGAGTCTGCAAGAAAGAAACCATGTGTGGACAGGCCCTGTCAAGCTGCCTGTAGCCTTGAATCAAAGAACAGTCCACTGTGACTGTTCATTTTCATGGATCCCTACCGTTCAGGTAACAGCAACATGCTCCTAGGGCATCTCTGTAAACAAGTAACCAGGCAATGCAGCCATCTCAGTCACTAAGACAAGGCAGGTCTATTTGGAATAACAACACGTCACACTGAGCACCTTTGCTAGAAAAAAGCAACTTTTCAAATTACAGGTAGCTAGATGTCTCAATGGATAGAGCACTGGGCCTAGAGTCAGGAAGACCTGAGTTCAAATCCAGCTTCAGGTACTGACCCTGGGCAAGTCACTTAGCCTCAGCTTCCCCATTTGTAAAATGGGGCTAATAATAGAACCTGCTTTCCAAGGATGTTGTGGGGATTGAGTGAGCTTGGCATAGTGCCTGCTACATGGTTGGCATTATACTGTGGTTAGTCATTCCTAGTAAATGAATTTCAAAATTCTCCTTGAAAACATCTTTCGTAGAGAAAGGAAAGTCCATCCTTTAATGCCAAATCTTTTAGCCCATGGAAGGAAACAAGCATTTATTAAACACCTACTATATACCACGTACTATGCTAAGCAGGTTATAAATATTATCTCATTTGATCCTTGTAACAACCCTGGGAGGCAGGTGTTATTATAATCTCCATCTTATAATTGTGGAAACTGAGGCAAAAGGAAGTTAAATGACTTGTCCAAGGTTACATAGCTAGTAAATGTCTGAGGCCAGATTTGAATCAGGGATCTTCTTGTCTCCAAACCCAGTACTCTATCCATTGTACTATCTAGCAACATCTACATCCAAACTAAGGGGACTGTGAACCGATTTTGCTAATATTTTAATAACTATATTTCAATATAGCTATTAAATTTCAATATAGCTATTTCAATATTTCAATCTCCTTTGTAGTATTTTGTATTTTATTTTATTTATTTAAAAATATTAGTCTGACAAAGAATCCATAAGTTTCCCTAGACTGCTGAAAGTTTCCATGAAACGGAAAAAGTTAAGAACCCCTGATCTAGAGGCCATTAGGTCAGTTAGCTGGCCAATCAAAAACCTTTATTAAGTACCTCATATGTATTAGAAACTGTGCTTAATTCTGGAGGTACAAAGAAAGAGAAAAAAAACCCAGTCCCTGGTCTCAAGGAGCATAGCAGAGGGCTAGACTCAGAATCAGGAAAACTCTATGAGTTCAAAACTTGCAGATACTTACTAGCTCAGTGATCCTGGGAACATCATCCAACCCCCCCCCTCTCTGCTTCAGTTTCCTCATTTGTAAAATGGGAATGACAATAGTACCTACCTTATGGGGTTGTTGTAAGGATGAAATGAGATAACCTACATAAAATTCTTTGCAAACTTTAAAGGACTGTATAAAATCTAGCTCTTATTGTTGTTAATAATAAATATCTCCCCTTCACATCAGGCTTATATTCAGACTCTACCTTAGGACCAAAGAAATTGAACCAAGTTATAAAGGACTTAGATAGCCAAGAAAAACACTGGTAAGAAGAAAGTCCCTATAAATATCAAAATATTTATAGCAAGACTTTTTGTGATAGCAAAGAATTAGAAATAAAGTAGATATCCATCTGCTGGGGAATGACTAAATGAGTCATGGTACATGAATGTCATGAAATATTACTGTACTCTTAAGAAATAATGACTACACAGAAGCATCAAAAGATCTCCACGAACTGATGAAGAGTGACAGGCAGAGCCAAGAAACAATATACACAATGACTGTGCAATAGAAATGGAAAACTACTACCAAAAAAACATCAAAAGTGACATAACAAAATAAATATCCATCAGGCCTCAAATGAAAAGAAATGAGAAGACACTCCCAACCCAATGAGGAAGGTGTTACACCTTGAACACATCTTCAGACTTCTTCAATGTATTGATCATTTGTGTCGAATCCTTTTTCCTCTTTAAAAAAAAAAAATATTAAGGTAACTAGGTTGTGCAGTGGATAGAGCACTGGCCCTAGAGTCAGAAGAACCTGAGTTCAAATCTAGCCTCAGACATTTACAAGCTGAGTGACCTTAGGTAAGTTACTTAACCCAATATACATGCATATATAATACATATGTGTAATTTGTTATATGGGATGGCTCTCTGGAAGAAGCTGGGACAGTGATACATGGAATATATATGGTATTGTAAAAAACAGAAAATATCATAAAAACTTATTTTAAAAAAAAGAAAGCAAGGTTTTGGCCAGCCAATATTACACATAACTATCAAAACTTTTTTTTTCAAATAGTCCTTCACCCTACCCATAGAACCACCCCCATAACCTCCCCTTAGCTCTTACTCCCTGAATCATTAGTGTTTTGTGCTCTGCTATCCACAAACATAAACACTGGCCTGGCTCCACATTCCAGGATGTGGGGCCATTCGACCCGGCTTTCCTCCCACACTGCAGAGGCTGGACAGAGAGTGAAGAAGGAGCAGAAGATGAGCCATTGGAGAAAGCTCATCAGAGAAGACCCTCTTTTGTCTTTGCAGAATTCATGCTGGGTACGAGGGCTTGGTGGAGAACACTGTGGAAAGAGAGTGTGGGTGATCTGGGACTCCCATTGAATAGCTCGTGTTTCTAAATACCTTTTGAAAGTAATTAAATGGGATTCCTTTTTTTCATTTCAGTTCAACATTAGCACCTCCTATGCCCAATCTATTGCCAGGTTTACCTCCCAATCCTTGCTCAAGCCCTTCTCCTTCTCTAGTCTAATCCAACAAGCCCTTACTAAGTTTGTATACAGGGCTAGGTAGAGTGGACAGAGTGCCAGGACTGAAGTTAGGAAGATTTAGCTTCCTGAGTTCATACCTGGCCTCAGATACTAGTAGCTGTGTGGCTAGGCAAGTCACTTAACAGTTTCCTCATCTATAAAATGAGCTGGAGAAGGAAATGCAAACCACTCCAGTATCTTTGTCAAGAAAACCCCAAATGGGATCATGGAGAGCTGGATATGATTGAAAATGACTAAACAACAATACTGTGTGCTACATTGTTCTAGCAGCAGCCCTTAGGTGTCTCATTGGCTGTGTTCGCCATGTACGCAGGAATCTGAAACCTGGTATCTTTGGTGATGCTTGTAGGTTTGCTTCCAGCTATAGACACTAGCACAAGAGGCTGCTGAATGACATCTGCTTCCGTGAATCCTTCCCCCTAACCTCATATCACCCCTAGGTGCCCAGCACAGTGATTGTTACATAGCAGGTTTCAGGGACTACATTCATTTTTTGTCCTAGGATCCACGATGCCTTGCTGTTGTTGTTTCATTTTTTCATTTGCTGTTTTTACTTCCTTCTAGTCTTCCTTTGAAGTCTGAATCCCCTCTGGCAGGTTAACTTCCCCAAAACACACACACACACACACACACACATCACACACATGATAGCTCCTGGAACAATCTTACACAAGGGATCGCAAGCAAAGGGAGAAATTGAAAGGAATTGGTGATAGGGAAAAAAAGCCAATTTATTTTCCTCTGGAATGATACCTAGTAGGTGCTTGATAAATGATTATTGGCTGACTGACAGATTACCCAAAGACTGAAGGAGTCAATGGAAGCTCATTCCTAGTAAACACCAACAGAAAAAGATAAATGGAAACTCACAACATGACTATGTGATCACCATACTGGTACCTCATGGAATCTGGCCAATATTTTACTGTATACCCTAGGAATAAAGTTTTGTTTCAGGATTTCATTACCGACTAAAGGTAGAGTAGGAAAGCCACCGTCATTGATCAGAGAATCTCGGTTCTAATCCTAATTTTGTTCCTTGTAATCAGTGTAACATGGAGCAAGCCTCTTGTCCTTTTAAGACCATCAGCCACGTGGGAAAGGAGGGATGGAATTCTAGGACCTCTATATTGTCCTGGGGCTCCAACATTTTATCATGGGATTCCAAATTATGTAAAGAATAAAGTTAATAGCACCTGATATTTAGGTAATATTTGGTGGTTTACAAAGCTCCCAATCTCCCTCATTTCCTCTGATCCTCACAAAAGGCCTGTAAGATGGGTACTAGAAACATCATCATCCCCATCTTTCAGATGGGGAAAAACAGGGACCAGAGAGATTATTTATGAGCAACATTGTGTCCTAAAAGCAACAGTTACAATAATTAACACTTAAAAGGTATACAGTCAATCAACAAGTATTTATTAAATCCCTGCTATGTGCCAGGCACTGTACTAGAGTTCAAATCCTGCCTCAGAAGATTAGTCTTCCTGATTTCATGCTTGACACTCCAAGCACTATGGCACAACCTAGCTGGCACCTAAATGACTGAGCCAAGATGAGAACTCAGGGGCCTTAAAGCTGTTATCCATTTGCTTAATTAAAGGAGCACCTCCACCTCCCACAGAGAAGGGCCCAGAATGTCTTAACTCTTAAGACAAAGCAAATCACCCAAAGCTCTGCTCCTCTGATTCTTGCCCACGTTGGAGTCCATGAGGACCATGGCCTCAGGACTTACTTTCTTTGCGCACATCCCGCAGGGCTGCCATGAGCTCTTCCTTGAGGACGGAGGTCTCACTGGCAATTTTCTCCCCCTTGTCCAGCAGATTCCATGTGGCTTCTTCAACAGAAGTAAGAAGAACCCGGGCTCTCTTCGAACGCCCTTTTTTCCTATTGGAAAGATTCTGGGGACAATTCACCAAGGTGGTAACCTAAAATGGAAAAAGACAATATATTTACTAAGGGTGAAATCTTTGAGTTGACTGGCAGAAGATGAAAAAAGAGAAAAGGGAACAGTCCTGGAATATCTCAGTCTCAGGGATATCTCAGGATCTGGGATATCTCAACCTCAGAAACTGACTATGGGGTTAAAGGGGAGAGAGCACATACATCTGAGTCTATTCTGCTACTTTTGCATGTGTGACCTTAGGCAAGACGCATTTCCTCAATGGGTCTCATTTTCTTCATTTTAAAATGAGTGGAGATTGACCTAGATGAACTCCAAAGTCCCATCTATCTTAAAATTATAATTCTATGAATGTAAGAATGAAAATTATTTCATGAGCATTAGGAATTCCAGAGGCTAGACACTCTTTATCCGACCACCAGGACAAAACTGAAGCTATGGACTTGGTCATCATCATTTCCTTTATACTTCTAATTGAAAGGAAGAAAGAGAGTTATTCTGTTTAGGATCTGAGAGCTGGGTGGTAGATTTGAAGTAGATCTTGAAGTAGATCACTGGCCTTGGAGTCAAGAAGACCAGAGCTCAAATCCCATGTTTGACACTAACTATATGAGCAAAAGTCACACAGGATAGACAGGTGTGGATGGATTACAATAAGCACCTGCAGAGTAAGTACACAGATCTCTACAGCTGTTAAAAGTATTTAGATCATAGACTATAGATCACATATCCCAGATCTGTGATGAGAAGGTTATAGACCATATCTCAGAAGGCAAATGATTCAACCCCCTTATTTAACAGTTGAGGAAACTGAGGCCCAGGAAAATCAAAATGAATTGCACAGTGTCACAAGGCTAATAAATATGAGAGGCAGGATTTGAACCTAGGACCTCTGAGTCTATGCCAGCATTCTTTCCCCACATCTTACACTGGTTTTGTCCCTTTGCTGCAAGTAACCAAAACTCCATACTGCCACATACTCTAAGTATCAAGAGTTGGGAGCTATTGGCCCAAATCCAAAATGAAAAAAGTCTTCAAACTCTCTAACTTTTGCTTAAAACCAAAAAGAAAGTATCATTGTCTACCAAGTGCCTTCAGAATGCTTTTTAACCAGTAAAATTTATGTATCTTCCCACTGCACATTCCTCCTCTATTGTGTCCTAAACACTTCAAATATCTCCCCAAGAGCAGCTAAGGCTGTCAAATTTAAATGAGTGCATTCCAGAAAAGCTTTATTCTTTATTAGAAATGCTACCACTAAAAGAAATATGGCGAGAGCATGTGGGAGAACACTGGGCTTCTATTCTCCTTCCCGCCCCCATCCCATCACAGCGTGCAAAATTTTCATTTGGCTTCAAATTCTCTCTGCACTAATGTCTCCATGGCTCCCTAATAAAATTGCTTCATATCAATTTGACTGGAATCAAGGAAAATTTCCAACAGTTGTTTTATTGCAAAGGTAAGCAGGGTTTGCCAATTTTTTATGCCCAGGCATTGGGTGAGTCTTCATTACTTCAGCAAATCTCCAATGAGAGACCTTCAATTTGCTTTTCAAAGGTGGACAGAGACAAGTACCTGGACAGAAAATCTGACACAGATTCTGAACTTGAGGATGTTTATTCTTGAATACATAATATAAGCATTCCTTGATACTCACACAAGGCTCCAGGGGACTGGAAGTATGAACTTTGGGATGACTCACTTTGAGATAAGGAAAAGGCAGGGGTGATCAGACCCTTGTCCCAGGAGGCCAAAATCCATGGGAGTATGACTTCTCCCAGGAGAGATCTAGAAACCCCTGCACATTATAGCCTGCATGACCCCCCCCCACTTCTATCCTTCCATGGCTAAGGTGCCTGTTTCTTAAGACCTAGCTTTCGCCAGACCCCCAAGAGGTCACATGTAGAACTGTCTTAGAAACAGTTTCCTCCAACACCATTGTGTCCGAGGTCAGCTGTCTTTTGTGAAAAGGTTCCTAGTCATAGAACTGGGTAAGGAGTTGATAAAGGGAATTAAGTTAAATATATATGCTATTGTTTCCCCTTTCATCAAACTCCCAATTACATTGGCCTAGGTTGCTTACTATTCATGATGAATAACTATGGGAATAACGCTAAAGAAAAGTCACTGTGTCTCTGAATCTTAAATTTTTCATCTGTGAAATGAAGTTAATCATACTTTTCCTATTTATCTCAAGGGTTTATGAGAAAAGCACTTTCATAAAAGCAATGAAGTACTGTAGAGATGTGAGCTATTTTTTTGTTTTATTATTATATTTTATTTATATATTATTTTTATTATTATAAACTTATCTGTGTTATAAACTTGAAAGGCACTGCAGAAAATTGGATAAAGAGGTGTCCTGGGAGTTAAAAAAATCTTGATTCAAGACTTACTCAGAAACAAACTGGCTGAGTGACCGTGGGAAAGTCACTATCTGTGCCCCCAGGAAATTCTCTAGGACAACCCGCAGAGAACATGCTTAACCTTCCTTACTAGAGGGAATTCCTTACCAGAGCTCCCTCTATTGATGAAATCAAGTATCTGGTCCGAATATATGTATTTTTTAAAGCTCAACTGCTTTAACAAAATAAGACACCTCCCTCTTAACTTCAAATCAGAGGGCCAATGGCCTTCGTAATGTTCTGCAGAGCTCTTTCAAGAGGAGTAGGAGGTGATAAGGTGGCTCTATAGTTCAGGAGAATGACTCCTCATGGAAAGAGGCAAGGAAGAGGGGAAGATGAGAGGAGGGTGAAACAGGCAGGACCTAAGATTTGGCCACCCAGTTCCCTGTGTATCTAAACCCTCCATGCTAACAAGAGCTGCCTGAAGGTCCCCAGCCAAGAGAAGAGGGTGGGAGAGAATAAGCATTTATGTAGTACCAACAATGGGCAGGATATTGTGCAAATTCCTTTACAAGTATTATCTCAATTGATCCTTATCACAGGCCTGGAAGGTAGGTGCTTTTATTATGCCATTTATTATTTTATTATTTACAGTTGAGGAAACTGATGCAGACAGAAATTTACAGTTTTGCCCTGGGTCAAACGGCTCCAAAGCCACATTTGAACTCAGGTCTTCCTTACTCCAGGCCGTGTCCCATCCACTTCACCTTCTAACTGCCCCAGTGGAGAGGGAAGCTCACTAGAACCCTGGGACTAGAGGGTCTCTGAGGTTTCTTCAAGTTCTAAATTTATCTTTTATGACCCGAGTTTGAATGCTGGCTTTGCCAGTTTCTACAAGTGCCACCTTGGGCAAGTCTTATCTCCACTGCCAATCCAGGCTCTTGCTCCCCAAGCTATCGGGTGGCCAACAGGGGTGGCCTCCAAAACAGTGGACACATGATATCCTAAGGTCTCTGTCTGCCTGCCCCCCCCAACTGAGGCCAACATTGATGCCACTTTGCCCATGGGAGGTTTGTGATATATGCCCCTGGTGCATGTACACACACACACATACACACACACACACACACACACACACACACACACACACACACACACACACAGAGCTAGTCCCCACTTCTGATTAGCCACCCACTAAAGTTCTTTCCAGATGCCTCATCCAGGTATGATCATGCCCCTGGTACCCTAAGGGCTCAGTCAACAGTGACTGTGCACCCTTCCAAGATCATTGCAAATGGAAAAGACCTTTGAGGTAGACCTAATGAATTACTTTAAATAGCTCCATGGACCTTTTCTCCCTTTGTGGGGTCATCACAGGAATCCCTGTCTACTGAGCTCCTTATAAAGACTTCAAGCTTTGCACAGTGAACCTGGCTGATAGAGAGGTTATCAGTCATTTCTATTCTGGGGCTACTTCAAGGATGTAGCAGGAAGTGCAAGTCTTTCAGCCTTCTGAAGTTCACAAGGGCCTCCCCTAGTCAAGGTAGAGGGAAGACACAGTTCCTCTCCTCCTCCTTCTCCCCCAAGAAACTGTCAGGGACTTGGTTGATGCAGTTTCATCACTAGACTGGTGTGCCATTGAAATGCTAGCTTCTGAACTAGCTGATTGTTTGTATCGAAGCCCCATAGGTATGACAATTAACTCTTCAACCAAATGCAATACACTTAAAATATATCCTATTATACATAGTTTACACTTGATTCATAGTTCACTAGAAGTCTAGGCCTTGTTCACACATAGTTCATACCTCAGATTCACTTGAGAAATCCGAGACTTCTATATTCAAATGCAGAGGCATGGATCCCTAGCCTAATAACAAATACTATTCTAGCTTCTTCTAGATTTTTCCAGGGGCGGTTGGGGAATTTTTTGTTTACAGTTGACTGACCCATTTGGAATTTGCTATATGGCATGACCAGGTGGCACAATGGATAGAGTGCTGGCCTGAAGTCAGAAAGACTCATCTTCTGATTTCAAATCTAATCTCGGTCACTTATCAGTTATGTGACCCTAGTCAAGTCATTTAACCCTGTTTCCTCATCTGTAAAATGAGCTGAAGAAGGAAATGGCAAACTACATGCTTATCTCTGCCAAGAAAACCCCAAATGAGATCACAAAAAGATGCAACCGAATGAATTACAGAACCAAATTAATTTTTTCCCTTATTGATATCCAATTGATCTAACAGCATTTCCTAGTGACTCTCTTCCCAGAATTGTCTTTGTTCTATCCTAATCTATGTTCTTGGTAATGTACCAGGAAGAGGACTAGACATAGAAGAACAAAATTCTTAATGGAGAACCAGAAAGAGCACTAGCCTTGGAGTGAAGGGGAACAAGGTTTGAATCCCAGCTCCAAAACTTAATAGTTGTGTGACCTTGGGCAAGCCACTCTACTTTTCTGAACCTCAGTTTCCTTATCCCTAATGTAGGGATAGAAATCCTTCTGGAGTTGTGTTGCAGTTCATCTTAAATTATTATGGAAACAGGAGCTATTATTATTAGTCTGGTTCCATTTCTTGATTCTTTCTTCAACAGCATTGATTAGTTCTTCTGGTTTTACCCAAACACATATAGTTGTGATCAGACCCGCTCTATGACAGGTTTGAAAAATTTGCTTTGTCAAGTTCTATCCAATATCCCGTAGGGACTTTAATTGCTACTATATTAATTCTCAATATTAATTTAGGGACTGGTGCCATCTTTCCAGCCAGAAGCAAGGTTTTTATATCTTCATTTCTCCCTGTCTTCCTTTATCTCTCCCATCAGGGCTTTTTGCATTTCTTTGAATAAATCTCTTATGTCCCAAATTGAATTACTCCCCAAGTATTTAATGTTTTGTGTCAGAATTGTGATGCCATCTCTTTTTTCACTGTGTATTCTAGCTGAGTGTCATGAGGATATAGAATGCAATTGATTTTTGTGGATTTATCTCATATCCTGTACCTTTATGGGGCTCATTTATTACCTCTAGTAATTTTTTGGTTGGTTTCCTTGGATTTCTAGATATACAATCATGTCATCTGCAAAAAAAAATACATATATTTTTACCTCTTCTCCTTTTTTTCATTTTAAGTCGCTATCACCAACATTTCTTGAACTATATTAAGTTGCACTGAGGGTAGGGGCATCCTGTCTGGTGCCCAATTTTAAAGGAAATGTATTAGTGTGTCTCTCCAACAAAGATAGTGTTGGCCTCAGATGTCAAACAAATTCTCTTTATCATGACTAGAAGCCCCATTGTTTTGGGGCTTCAGATTTTAATCAAAGAAAGCTTTTTGAATTTTCCCAAATTCCTTCTCTCCATCACTGAGATTAACAAGTCACCAAGCATTAATTAAATGACTATATGTCAGACACTGTGTTAAGCTCTGGGGATACAAAAAGAGGCAAAAAAAACAGTCCCTGCCCTCAAGAAGCTCATGGTCTAATAGATTGGAATTTTTGCTACTTTACCAATAAAGAGTAATGGAAGGAACCCCAGACATGGAGTCTGAAGGCCTGAGTTTGAATTCCAGCTTCATCACTATCTGTATGATCCCCAATTTCACAGAATCCCAGAACTTCAGAGTTGGCCAAGACCTCAGCGCCATTGACACATCTGAAAAAGAACCCCTTCCAAAATATAGCTGGCAAAGAGTCATCTATCCTTGACTCTAAGTTCTCACATGATGGGGAGTCCCCTACCTCCCAAAGCAGCCCAATCCACTTTGGGACAGCTTTCACTTTTAACAATATTTACCTTACTGCTTCTGGGTCTGCCCTCTAAAAAAAATCTAAGCCCTCAATCACATGAACAATCCTCTAAATACCTGAACAGAATTATCATGACCCATCTGGAATCTTCTCTTCTCCAAACCAAACATCCATAGTTCCTTGAAGCCCATACTTTGCAATGATGGCTGTCCTCCAGCTACTGTCTACTTTATCACTCTCCTTTCTAACTCGTAGCCTCCAAAAGTGAACACAATAGTCTAAATGTACTCTGACAAGAGCAGAATATGGAGGGTCTATCATCCCCTAATAGTTTCCTCATATATGAAGTGAGGAAGTTCAGTTGGGTGATCTTTTAATGGGATGACTAGTATTGATGGTTTCTATATAAAGAATGCTAAGATAGGGAAGGCATTGAGGAAAAGAGTAGGCTCAGAAAAACCATGGTTGTTGTCCTCCTGAAGATTTCAATTTAGTAGGAGGAAAGAACATACGGGGCGGGGGGAGAGAGGGAACTATAATGTACATTATGAGGTAAAAAGTGAATTAAGAGAACAAAATGTTATGTGAAAGTCAATAAGGAAAATTGTTGAGTAGGGATCATAGAAGGGGTAGCTTTTGAAATGGATTTTGAAGGATCATTAAGAATACAGCCAGAAAAGAGAAGCAAGGACATCTTAGGTATCACCATATGCAAAGGTACAGGGTTAGTAAGAGTGGAAGATGTTCAATAGCAGAAGGTTATCCAATTTGGCTGCAACACAGAAAGGGGAGCTAATATCATATTGTAGAGGACCTTGGATGTCACATTTTTTTAAAAGTTGGAATTTTAGTCAAGGGGTGATAGTGAAACACTAAAGAGTTTTAAGCAAAGGGGAGATGAGACTACATCTACATAGACAACACAAAAACTACTCCAGGAGCAGTAGGCAGGGTAGACTGGAGGCAGAAGAGAATGAAGGTGGGAAGATCCATTGGAAGTTTAGGGCAATAGTCCAGGTAGATGGTAATGAGGACCTGTAATAGGATAGAGGGGGTAGGAATAAGGAGGAGAGGACAGGTTGGTGAGATATTATAGGAATGGTATTGACAGGAAGTGATGACAGCTCAAAGTGAGGATAAAGGATGGAGAGTCACAGAACAGAATAGTTAGGAAGGCCCTCTGAGGCCACCAAGTCCAACCCATTCTTATATAGAAATCCCCTCTAAATCATCCTCAACATGTAGTCAGCCAGCCTTCTCTTGAAGGTCTCAAGTGCAACGACGTCAAACACAAGATTTGAAAATAATGACAATGATACCATTAACTAGCACTGACATAATCCCTCAAGGTTGGCTAAGGGATTTACAAATATCCTTCCATTTGATCCTCCCAACAAGGTAGGTGCTGTGAACATCACCTTTTACAAAGGAAGAAACAGGAAGACATGGTAATGGTAAGTGACTTGCCCAGGGTCACTCAGTTGATTAAGTGTCTTGGGCTGAATTTGAAGTCAGGTCTTTCTGACTCTAAGTCCAGGGTTTGGTAAAAGTTTAATTCATTGTTTTCCTGTTTCTTTCTTGCTATTCTAGGCATATATGTAGATATAGATATAGATATGAGTGTTTACATGTATATATGTAAGTATATGTGTGTATGTGTATATAAATATAGATATATTTGCTGCTTTGGCAACTCCCTTTCCATTTTGATTAGCTGTTTTTGATCTATTCATTACTGTCCATCTTTTAACTCTTTTATTGTACCCTAGCTTTCTTCTTTGATGTGGACATCATTTAAAGCTGTTAGCTAGGTGGCACAGTGAATAGACCATAGAGCCCAGAGTCAAGAAATCCTGAGTTCAAATCTAACCTGAGATATTTACTAGGTGTGTGACTCTGGGCACCTCTCTCTGCCTCAGTTTCCTCATCTATAAAATGGGGATTATAATAGCAGTTACCACCCCACCATTGTTGTGAGGATGAAATGAGATAAGAGCTTATAAAGTACTTAGCACAGTGCTTGGTACATAGTAGGCAATATATAAATGGTATCTATTGTTATTTTTATTAGCTATTATTAAAAGGATGGTTAGGAACAGAAACAGGACTTATTATTTCATTGATATAGGAAATTCCCAAGTGAGGAAATTACCTCCACTAAAGCAAGCTGGAACCTTTTTAAAAACTTTAAGTTGGGAAGAATTGCCTAGAGTAGTGTGAGAGCAGTGATTTGCCTAGGGTCTCATAGCCAGTATATGTCAGAGGGATAACTCAAACCCAGGTCTTCCTGACTTCAAGGTTGGCTCTAGCCAATATGTCATGCTTCCTTTCTCTTGGTTTTTATTTCACTGGATCACAGAGTTGGAGAGGACCTCAAAGCAGTTAAACTGACAGTCACAAATAACAAATGAGGAGTTTGTTAAAGGAAAACAAGCAAAAATGGGAAAGGTTCTACATATTAGAATGTACTACAAAATACATGAGATGAATGAGTTCTTCCATTCAGAGCGAGACAGCTCAACTAAACCAAGAGAGGCCTAAATCTTACCCAAGAAGAAACTTCCTCAAGTTTGTAGGGAGGAAAACTAGCGATCAGGGGCATGTTGGGAAGTTGGCTTCCCCTAATGTCTCCAATTAGCAAAGTCTTTTTTTCTTTCTCTCCACACTTATCTGACGTTAGCCCCAAAGAGAATCTGTAGTTATATGTAAATCAAAGAAGAAGATTTTGTACTTTTTCCCCTCTCACACCAACTCTCCCCCTCCCAAAGGCAAGCAGTATTATATCAACATTCTCTCCACTAGTCCAGTCATGCCGAGGCTGCTTCTTCAATGCAAAACGCCCTCAGCTTAAAAAATTGGTATACACTAATCTGAAAATTCCTCAAACCAGAGACATTAGGGACTACAGAGCAAAGAATCACCCAGCTTTTTAAATTCCCTACTCTTTAAAGGTTCTGAAATCAATGCATTTAAAATGAAGTCTCATGTTTATTTGCTCAGATTCAAGTACAAGTAATTTGGAAAGAGAAGGGTTATTCTGTCCTTTTATTAATCAAGAATGTTTGCTAGATTCTAAGAACACTGACAACGAAATTGATTACCAGAACTAGCTACCCCATAAATCATTAGTGTGTATTGCAGCTGTAACTTGAAATAGGAACTTTACAGTGTGTGGCGAGACATCATCTTAGCAGTAGGTGATTTCATTTCAGTTTCTGAGTTGACAATGGCCCTGCTTTGGCATCTCAAAGGCTACCTCCAATGAACAATTTCATGTAGTGACAGCCTGAGAAATGAAGTCTACTCTACTCTTGAAGATGAAGAACAGGATTTGGAAGTCATAAGGCAGAGGAAAATATACAATAATAAAATATTAGAATCAGCTGAAGGAATTTCAGGGTCCATAACACAGGTGGCAGGGTAGGCAACAAGACCAGGAGCTGAGTTGAATTCAGAGTCAGGAAGAACTGAGTTCCAATGCTGTCGCAGACACTCAAAGTGTGACCATGAAAAGTCACTTAATCTTGCTCAGTCTCAGTTTCCTTATCTGTAAAAGAGGTGGAATAAAAGCACCTGCCTTCCAATAAAAGCACCTGCCTCCCAGAGTTGTTTTGAGGATCGAATGAGAACTGATAGCAAACTCTTTACAAGCTTTAAAGTGCTCTTTAAATGCCAGCTATTATGGAAGTAGAACAGGTACGAGCAACCACAATGTTAAGGCAAGACCATCTCTCTATGTAGCTGAAGTGCAGGATTAGAGTTCATGGTAAATGACGAGTAGGAAGTCAAGATATATGAGGGAACATCAATATGCATTCTGAAGTCCCCTAGTATGAGAGTGAGATTGGAGTAGAGAAGACTGACCCAGGCACTGAACTGGTTAAAAACCAAATTGGACAATGGATGGCAGCTAGGGGGCACCATAGTGTACAGAGCACCAGGAGTGAAGTCAAGGAAACTAATCGTCATCATGAGTTCAAATCTGGCCTCAGACACTTACTATATGTGTGACTCTTTGCAAGTCATTTAACCCTGTTTGCCTCAGTTTCTTTATCTGTAAAATGAGCTGGAAAAGGAAATGGCAAACCACTCCAGTATCTTTGCCAAGAAAAACCCAAATGGAGTCACAAAGAATCAGGCATGACTGAAATGACTGAACAACACAAAGACTGTACACTAAGTGCTTTGTAAACCTTAAACTACTGTGTAAATGTCACCTGTTATCATGATTATACTAAAAGTCAATTAACGAATTGACATCTGTCCCTAAAGTCAGGAAGACCCAGTTTGATGTTCTACCTCTTTCACAGACTAGCTGTGTGACTTTCGACAAGTCATTTCATATCTCAAGGCTCTAGGTAACTCCCTAAGCATATATGCCTTCATCGGTAGAGGAATTTGCTCACCTGCCAGTTCCCTATTCCAATGAAATCAAGTTGGTCCAAAATATTGTTATCGTTAGTATTAGGTATACTTTCACTGATTCCTCATTAATTGCTCCTGGTGAAGAGGGCTCAGAAATTACTTATATTATTTAAGCAATCTAGGCTCAATTCTTAATCATTCTTCAGACTTTTCTAGGTGCTTCTCAAGTTTTAGGTCTCAACTATATGAATCCTAGCAAAACACACTCCTCGTCACTTGATCAAAACCCAGGCTGGCATCCAGGTCATCTATCAGAAATATCCTAGAGTGATTCCTTACATTGGAGGAAGGCTGGAGGGAATGACAGCTGAGATACTGAGTAGGATTCTCCCTGTTTATAAATTTCCTGGGTGAGAGCCAAATCAGTCAATAGGTATTTATTAGGTAACTACTATGCGCCATGCATTGGGCTAAGCTCCATCATTATATTCATACAAAACAAAAGAGGAGACAAGAGGGATGGAGGGGAGAGGGAAAGAGAGAGAGAGGGAGGGAGGGAGAGAGAGGGGGTGAGGCAGGGAGGGAGGGAGAGAAGGAGGGAGAGAGAGAGAGAGAGAGAGAGAGAGAGAGAGAGAGATTCATTCATTTCCAGGGCATGAGGGCAGGAGAGGGGAAGAAGAAAGGGTGGTTAGTGACCTCTGATCTTCTAGAACAAGAACCAAGTTTAAACAACTTAGATTGAACCTAATTCTACAATTAATTTGTCAGCTGACATTGATCTTAGTCAAACTATGAAGTGTTTACGAGACATGTCCGATTACAGATCAATAAAACATGGAAGAGGCCTTAAGTCTCTTTTGTCCAGCATGTCTCTACAACATTTAACAGAAAAAGAAACTGAGACCAGGAAACAGTATCTCACTTGTCTAAGGTCATGCATCTATTCCTTTGTCAAAGCGGCAATTAGAGCCTCCTTCCAACAGTAACCTCTGTAGTAGACCTTCCAAATGGAAATTCACTATTACACACTCATTAGTGCCTAGCCTTTCTATTACACACAGAATAGAGCTGACATCATCAGTTTATAGAATCTCCTACTTAGATGGAATTTCCTAGAGGAAGCCTTGGCTTTATCTCAGTGTCTAGCACAGAGCATGACACACTATAGATATCTGATAAACACATGAATGAATGAATGAATGACTTCAGTGACTAATTCAACCTATACCTAAATAAGAATTTTCTCTGCAACCAAATTGAATGTTTTTCCCATAGTAACTGTCATGGGAAAAAACTGTCAACTGTCAGAAAACAATAAATACTACTTTATCCTATTTATTTAAATTCCAGTAAAGTCCTCCTCTGAGGTAGAAGTTACTTCAGGTTCTCAAAGACCATGCTAATAAAATAAAAGCCCTGATACTTCCTCCTGAGCTGGAAATAATAACAATATTTATATAACATTTACTAAGTATCTTATTACTTATTTGATCCCCATAATAACCCTGTGAGGTAGGTGCTGTTATTATCCATATTTTACAGATGAGGAAACTGAGGCAAACAGGGTAAGTGATTTGCCTAGGGTCACACAGCTACTCAGCGTGAGGCCATATTTGAATTCAGATCTTACTGACTTCAGACCCAGTGCTCTATCCATTGTACCACCTAGCTACCCCTAGCTTTTTTCCTCAAAGGAGTTCAAATATAGGCCCAGCGTCGGGTTAGATGTCTGCAGTCCAAAAGCAATCAAAGGTTCATCACCAGTGGCCACTAGGGGGTGAATTTTCTAGTTACCAAAATTCACAAAGATTAAGAGAACTCTGAACTTGGAGTCACAAGACCTGAATTCAAATACTGACTCTTCCATTTAACATTCTACGGCTTTTCAAACTGTAAAATAAAGGAATTCGGCCAGGTGACCTCTAAAGTCTGTAATTCTATGAGTTCCTAAGACTGAGATCTGCACCAGTGGAAAGATTCCATATGCTGATGAAATAGTTTCAGAATGTTAGCTCTGAGCAGTTAGCAACACACACCAGCTCCTGCTTCCCTTATCTTCCCAACACTCATTTCACATAGTTGGTTTCCAAATGATCCTTGAAAAACCAGCCCCGCTGAATTCCTCTCTGCAGTCATTACCTGATACTATTTGAATTCATAATTTAGTGTTTTAACAAAATACCCTTACCCTACAAAGAGAGCTCAAAAGGA
>CM053769.1:483945565-484023214 GCA_028658325.1 Potorous gilbertii
ACCGCACAGGGTAGAACTCCATTGGTTCTGTTATGAATCCAGCTCTGATCACAAAAATACATGGACAGTTCATGTGCTGCACTGAGAGGTTCCCATAAAATGGCATGTGTGGAACCTCTTTAGAATATTGATGGCAGGACATGGACAAAAGTTGTACAGGAAAAGAAAGCAAACTTGTTTGGATTTCTGAACTTTAACAGGACCTACCCACAAAGATAAGAAGGCACACCCATGAAGGTACGGATACAAATGTTTTAAAATAAAATGGCATTCCTGTATAATATAGTCTCAAAGGTAAAGGATGATTTCAGATAGTATATTCATTTACATAAATATATTTTCTCATTCTGTTACCTATTTTGGCCCACTTTTCTTTCCATTCCCTAGGCCCAACCATGCCTTGTGATTTCTGTGCTCATCCTACCTGGATTATGAGAGGTTCTAATAGCTTCTCCACTGTATGTGTCTGGATCTGGAGGTCCTGGGGATTCATTTTCAGTTGGACCGGTGTCTCAGCTGACATGCTGCCTGTGCATAAGGACGAAAATAGATACACACAGTTATAAGCATGTCAAAGTAATTTCTGAAGGACAGGGCCAAGCTTAGGCAGAATCATAGAGGTGATCAGATTTCTCAGTAGCACCCCTTTTCCATTAGCCCTACCCTTTCAACTCAATTCAACCCATCTCAACAAATGTGTATTATGTACCTGCTAATAGAAAGAAGAGGCAGAGCATTCCATGATTCCAGCCTCACCCTAAGTTATTTTAGGCACAAGTGGGCGTGTGTTGGTAAATGGTAAAAGCAGCTAGTTCTCTGGGAAGGGAAATGTATGTATGACATACTTCTAAGTTTAATCTACATTAACATTTTCTTCATATCTTTCCAAAGTCTAGACGATCAAGAAAGCAATAAATCCAATCCTGATTTGTAACACTTGCCTGTTTCAAAGGTATAAATGCTCACACTAAAAATTTAACCATCAGCTCTCAGTTCCAGTTAGTGCCAGCTCTAGTATACCTTTGGACAAGGGGAAGAATTCATTTTCTCTAATGTAAACTTTTGCACTGCTAGTTCCATTCATTTCATGAATCATCCATGTGGGCACTCTCTTCTAAGATACAGATCACAGCCCCTCCATACCTCTTATCTAAGTCCTCCTGGAAATCCACCTTGGAAAGTTCATTCTTCATGCTGAGAACCCTCTTCTAGATCTCTGCAAAATGCAGTAATACTACCAGAACATGGGACCTCTCCATTGGCTGTCTCTTACTCTACCTATAAGATGGCAGACCCTCCTCCTTTTGTGACCATCTGCCACTTCGGTACCTTTCACACCAAATTTTGTAAGCAGCCCTTTGTAACTGATATACTGAAGCCTCTTTAAACAGTTGATCAGCCTACAAGCATTTATTGATATTTATTGTGTGCCTTGCACTCTCAAGGAGCTCTTGTTCTAATGACAAACATCATGTAAAAATCTGTATATGTGAGATACATACTATAAGAAAAACTAATTTCATAAGGAACTCACTGGCAGTGGGGTAGGGGTGGGCAGGGAGTGGTGGGAGGCCAGAAAAGGCCTCTTGCAGATCTTCTCTCTCCTTTAAACTTAGAGTGAACTCAGAGATTATGGCACAGAACTGGCTACAACATTTAAAAAATTATCATGTATGGTACTCATTTTGTAAATGGTTTCAAAAAACAGATACTAGTCAAAGAGTAATTGATAATATATAATGTGCAAATATGTGTATGTATTTATATATACATATTTATGATTTCCCAGCATCCCCTCTCAAAGCCTGCTCTAGACTGGTCAGATGATATCTGGAAGAGTTGGTCACTTTCTGGTACTAGATTTTTTAAGGGATGCTAATAAGCTGGAGAATGTTCAGTGGAGAGCAACCAAGGAAGAGAAGATCTACTGAAGGAATAGGGATGTTTCTCTTGAAGTAGAGAAGACTTAGCAAGGGTATTAATGGTTCTCTTCCAGTATCTGAAAGGAACTATCAGGTCATAGGAAAGCAGAATTATATTTGTCCTGTTTGGTAGCAAAGCACAAGGTGTCCCTTGAGGTGAATCTTGAAGGAAGCCAGTGATTCTAAGAGGTTGAGGGGGTTAGGAGAAGGGAGCATTCCAGGCATGAGAGATGGCCAGTACAAACAAAGGCCTAGTATGAGAAATGGACTAGCACTGTGAATGAGGAGCAGCAAGCAGACCTTTATTATGTTCTGTAAATGGATAAAATGCAGGCTCTGAAAAGGAGGCCAGTTGGTCATGTGGAGAGAGCAGGCAATGGTTTGATGGACAGTCCATGTGCTGCATTTCAGAATGCCCAAAGATCCACAAGGAAACCTTCAGAGCATTAGGAAGACTCTGCAGAGTTTTTGTAGAGCAGGGATCACAAAAGGATCAAACAAAATTAGAAGGCATGAATGAGACCCCAAATCCCTCTCATGGCTAGTTTCCTATGTGTAACAAAATCCAGTTATATTTCACATTGAGGCATTAAGACCTCTTCCTTGTCCCATAGTTTATCCTCCTTTTGCTTTTCTTCCTCCCATCCCCATTAGTGTATGAGATAATTGAGATCAGGGACTGGTTTTGTCTTTCTTTCTATCCCCAGGGCTTATCACAGTAGCTGGCAAATAGTAGGTGCTTAATAAATGTTTGTCAAGTTGCCCACAGTCACGTAGCTAGTGTCAGAGGTGGGATCCGAAACCATCTCTTCCTGACTCCAACTCCAACATTGTATTTCGTCATGCTGCCTCTCATAAGAGTCTTTTGGGGTTGGAGCTTACTACATATCAATAAATGACTGGGATTTTTTTAGTTATCCATAAATATGTCATTGGGGTAGGAATAAAATCTATTTTTAAAGGTATCAATAAAAAAATTTAAAGTCCAAGTTATTATAACTATTATTGTTGTTTATAGAGTTGACAATTCCCAGAAACATTTTTTGGGTTAACATAATCCTGATGACTCAATCATTCATCTCTAGTCTTTTCAACCCATTCTCAATTGTATTTCCATCCTCTGAGGATCCAGGATTTTATCGGTAGATATATACCCTCCAATAACATATACCATACCCCTTTATACCTTGGATTGGCATCTTCAAGAAGGGCTATAGCAGACAAGTTCATCATCATTCCCTGGCTAGTTCTTTTCAAATTTAACTAAAGCTAGTCTATGAATAGCAGAACCCCAACATTCATCCATGCTCAGAGTCTTTCTATCTTAGTAGAATCACCTATACTTGTTGTCCTCTAAGATTGCCTTCAAGAACTCAAGGTCACTTCTACATCAGACTGAAGCATCAAATGACTTTAGTGAGTTCTAAAACCATTTGGAACCCCCACAGCAACCTTTTTGCTTTGGGTTTGCCAAGAACCAACAACTTGTGTAATAAGATAAGCTCTGGAATTGAAACCTCAGAATACATACATACACAATCACACATAGAGAGAAAATTATATATATACATATATATATGTAAATGTATATATGTGTATACATATGTGTGCATATATAAACACACACATAGATGTTTACTGTCTACCCTCCTACTTGTACATTCTGACAATTAAACTGAGCCAAGGCTGCTGGTGTCCATTTGTCCTGTGATCGCAGGGACATTAAGTGGAAGACATTTTGAAGTTCTATAATAAGATATCTATAAAGGAAGTAGAGTAACTGTCTGAAGAACTCCCAGTAGATCCATGTAGACACTTACATCTTAGAGGAACATAGATTTTCAATAAAAGATTTTAAAATAGGACTGCAAGAGCCCATTGATCTCCAGGAATGTGGAACTAAGAAGAATGGACAATTAAAAGGAAAGGAAACCACTCAGCATTTTTACAGAGATTTTGCCTTCTGGAAATAAAGGCTTTCCTGTCAAGAATCAGAGGGTGACTAAAGTCACCATGGCTTCTCCTGGTCCATTAATTCACATCCCTTGAAAGAACTATTTGGAAGCGAAATGTCCCATGGCAAAGGCTCGCAAAGAAGAAAGCAGAGATGACCTTGAAGGATCTATGTTCCACAGGATAATTAGACTTCGAATAAACTATGCTTCACTCTCAGGTCAAATCTAGTTGAAATCAGTTAGAACCACTAGGAATAGGTGTGAAACTGATTTGATCCAGTTAGAACTAGTTTGAACTGGTCGTAACTATATTAAATCAATCAGAACTGGTCATAACTGACTTTTATCAGTGGGACCTAGTCTAAAACAATAAAAAATCAAAACTATCAGAGCCAGTAAGACCATTCAGAAGCAGCTTGGTCTCTAGAACCAATTTGGAGTCGACTTTGTTTTGATCAACAATACTGATTGCAAATAAAATTAAATCCAGCAGTTAATAGACTGCAAATGGCAGAATTTATAAGCTAAATTTTATTAAGTTCAACATTTGACAAATGAGAAAGGAAACATTGCTTGTAAAGAATACTGGCTCGGAAATGAGAGGACCTGGGTTCAAATCCAGGCTCTGTTATTTATTACTCATTTGACCTTGGACTCATCACTTAAACTCTGTAGGACTCAGTTTCTGCATCTAAAAACCTGGGAGAGATTGGGTAGATAATCTCTAAGAATCTTTTCAGCTCTAAATCTATAATTTGTAACTGGAATGTAGTATCAACTTTTTGCCCTTCCCTTTCATCTTTTGTATGTGTATTATTTTTAACTCAAAAATCAGCCAAAGACCACTGTAAGGCTACAATATTTTCCTTAGATGTCCTTGATACTATTTCTATTTGGGATTATTGACCCACAGAATGTGGAAATTTCATTTTTTAAGAGCCATCCATCAAGCCATCTTTCCGTCTAGCGATTGGATCATATCCTCATGGTTGGCATTCCTCTGTTTGTTTAAATTTTTTTTTCTGCTGATCTAGCTTATACTAAGGTAGTAGGGTGGAAAAAAATACTAGATTTGTAATATGATGACCTACGTTCAGATTCTGACTCATTTGTGTTCTTTGGTAAGGCATTTCACCAGTTTCTTCATTCATAAAATGAGGGGGTTATACCAAATAATGTCTCAAGTCCCTTTCAGTTCTAAACCTCTATAAGATACAAGATAAGAAATGACTAGGATAGGATTATGCCCAGAATTCCCCTTTCATGACTATTTCAAACTCCATGATAACATCTCAGGGTTCCTAATTTTGGCACCACGAATTGGCTCTTATTTCTCAAAATCAAATTCAGAATAGAAGTTTCTTTTTGCCTCCATTACACCTTGTAAAATGTGAAATTGTTGCCAAAGGAAATCACAAAATTATCCAATATAGTAGTTTAACACAATGAGACTTTTATTGAGTAATTAAACAACTAGTAGCATCTCTAGGCATGTTTATACGGTTACACCGACCCAGTCAAAAGATGATGTTGGTGTGTGACAGACATCCTTAGCTATGGTTCATCGGAAAGAATAAGCCCAGGATTAGACTGACCGCAAACATCCTCCTTCAAATCCTCAGAATATTCAGCTTAACAAAGGTATGAACCGAAAATTCAGTGCTCAACTTCAAACTGTTCCTTTGATCTTTCTAGTGACATTCTACCAACATCTCCTTGGCCTCTCAGCTTTTCCTGCCTTCTTTGATCCTACTGAATTCCTCATGCCTCCTAGATTCATCTGGTCTGTGGACTTGCCTCTTGGCTCTGACCTTTCTTGGCCTCTATATTTGTTCACCCAATATCCATCCACTTTTTCTGTCCATATAACAAAACCTTTACCTGTAGTCTGTTAAATTCAGATTATACTGAGTTTGCTGAAGACCTTTCTACCCTAACCAGTATAGCAACCTGTGTAAATTCAGTCAATGCTACTCATGGAATACTACCAACTATGCCAAGATTTCAAGGAACTGCACGAAAGTCTTCTATCATTATTATGCCATGACTGTGTTTCACTTTTGTAATCTGTATTAGTAAAGTATTATCCATACTCTCCTTCTGACTGAATAGTCTGTAGTATACTCCTTGAACAATGTCATTTCTACTTCTCCTGCCTTTCTCAGCACCCAAATGTTCTACGCAAGTTTCCATGCATAATTTAAAGGATCTAGATATAGGTTGATGCTTTCTTAACATTTAGTGTTGTAATACTCCCATGTCTTCGAAAAAACATGTCATTCTATGACCATATTTTAATTATGAGTCTCATTATACCAAATTTCAGTTCAAAGAAATCTTATATCCCTCTTAAGAGCAAAGTCTATGTAATGAGTACAATAGTACATGTGTGCATGTGTAGCCATTTCACCTTTGTCCTTTTTTGTATCCCCAGAACTTAACACAATGCCTGGGACATAGTAAATACTAAATAAAAATGCTTACCCAATGAGTGAATGAATCAACCAAAGGAGAATAACTCTTCCTTTCATGCCCATGTGCTTTGTGAATCATCATTCTACAATGCTTTCATCTAAGCGCAGTTTTTTTTTCTGCATCTTAGGACCTTAAAACCAGACCTCAGAACAAAAGATCCTACCTTAAGAGCTAGAAAAGACCTTCGAGGTTTTCTAGTCCAAAGTCTTATTTTTCAGTCTACAAACTTTGTGTATACAATTTTATTTGATCCTAAAAACAATCTCATAAGATAGGTACTGTTATCATGTTTATTTTGCAGATGAAGAAAATGAGGGTCATAGAGGTTAGGTGACTTGTTCAAAGCTACACAGGCAGAGTTGGGATTTGGTCCAAGGTTATCTGATGAAATTCAACACTCTTTTTTTCGAATACTTCACCATAATTAACACATTGTCACCAAAACCTAATCTTCAACACACACACACACTCATTAATAGACATGATTTTTATAAATAATGCCAGAAAAGAATATCAATCCTCCTCATCCACAGTAATCTTATGAAAGATTTTGAATTCTTTCAGGAAAGTCTCAGAATTCAAAGTAGAGGATAAAGACCAAGACTCACAGATACAACTAGTGGAAGTTTCCAGGGTCAATTTATTGGATTTCTGTATCCTCAAAAACTAATTTATTTGCCACTCAAAAACACTGAACTCCAACTGAAGAGCACTGTATTAAATTTTAGAACCTCAACTTCCAAATGAAAATGGAGGATTTTAAATATATTTGAATTCAAACACAAAAGCTTCCTAGAAAAAAAAATATATATATATATATACACATATGTACATGTATGTGCACATGTATATATATTCATATATAAATACATATAACTTTGTAAAAAAAATCATAGATATTATTTAAAGGAGACAAAATTAAATCCTCCAGAAAATATATGCGTGGTGTATATGCATTTATATACTTACATATATGATGAACTCTATGGGTCTTGAAATGAGGCCAAAACCAATCTTAATTAAGGAAAATATACGTTCTCAAAAAGTGTTTTGACCATGAATCATGTGAGTAAAGAGCCTATGCCCCTCTGCTAATTATTCTAGCTATGTTATGCAATATTAAGCCTTTTCCCATCATCTAAATAAAAATAGAAATAAATGCAATAAAAAACTCCATGAGTCCAGCTTAAGCCAATACCAGCTAAAACATGGAAGTGCAATTACATTGAAATTTTATATCATGTCCACCTTCCCACGGAGGGTGAGCATGGCCTACTGGACAGCAGAACTTGGACTTGGAGTCATAGAGATGTGGAACAGCATGCCCCATGGTCCGCACCCCGTAGAACCTTTTGAGCTAGATATATGACCTCAGGTAAGTTACTTACTCTTACTGAACCTTGGTATCTGTAAAATGATCGTGATAATGGTACCTACTTCATAGAATTGTTTCTAGGATCAAACAAGATTCTATACACAAAGTTCTCCAGAAACCTTAAATTGCCATATAAATGTCAACAATTATTATGAATGGTCAGTTTTACTTAGCTTCAAAAGAGAAGACAAGATTTTGGAGGTGTTTGGGGTGTTTTTTTCTTTTTCAATTAAATTAAGGGAAAAATAATTTTAATTTTGAATACAAAAACTTTTACATAAGGATCTAATCACGCACTGGGTAGGAATGGAACTTAAATGTTTAGCAGAGTTGGGATTTCATTGTGTGGGATGGGAGTTGGGAGGATTGGATTCTTTGTTTTTGGTTTGTTTTGATGTTTTTGCTTTGAGTTTTTTTTTAAGGAAATACAAAGTCTTTCTTTGAATTTCTCCAGACTGGGGCAAGTACTTAAATTTTCAACTGTGTGAAAGTAAAGTATAAGAGAGGACAAAAGTATGGTGCATCTCTTACATACAGCACTGCCTTTCCTCTTCTTTGTACCCCATATCCATCTGAAAATGATACCATCTCTGAAGTCCTTTAAAATTCCATTTCAAATTCTTCCCAATCATGTAACCACCACCTTGGCTCAGATCCTCACTTTGAAATAATCTCCTAATTGGCTTCCTCAATTCCAGTTTCTCTTGTACTGAATTCATCCTCAAGATAGCTTCCAAATTGATATTCCTAAAATATAACTCTGCTGTTCCTTTATACAGAAATCCTCAATCCTTCTTCATTGCCTCTAAGAATTCCATAGCCTGACATCTATTCTGGTTCTTATATCTCTTTTCTGACATTTCCCATGAGACTCCCTCATCTACTCTACATTCCAACCAAACTAGATGGATTTTTGTACCTGGACTCACTATTCTGTCTCCTCATACCCTTCCTTTTATATTGACTATCCCCAGTACCTGGAATACATCCTCTCCTTAAGCCTCCTCCTTCGAATCTAGCTGCTTCTAAGACTCAAATCAATTACCACCCCCTCAGGAAGCCATTCCCCATTTTCCCCAGTTGCTAATACTCTCTTCCTGAATTACTTTGTCTCTACTCATCTGTGTATATGTAGTATATCTGCCTCAGTAATAATATTAATAGCTCGTGGTTATATAGTTCTTTGATCTTTAATAATAAAATTAGTAATAGTAAACAACTAATATTTAGATAGCACTTCGTAAGTATTAACTCATTTGATCCTGAAAGCAACCCTAGAAGGAAGGTACTGTTATTCTCATTTTACCGGTCAGGAAAATTCAGACACAGAGAAGTCAAATGACTTACCCAGGGTCACACAGCTACTAAAATCTGAAACTGAATTTGAATTCATGTCTTCCCCATTCTATCAATGCACCATCTACCTTTCTCTTTAACAAGTACATTTCTCACAACTCTGTGAGGTGGGTAGTAGCATTATGCCCTTTTACTAATCAGGAATTTGTGGCAGAGAGTGGTTATAACTTATCCAGGGTCACACAGTTAGTACATGCCAGTGCAAAGTATTGAACTCAAGTGTCCTGACTCTCATTGTCATACCTGTTCTATCACACCAAGCAATGAGTGCAATAATCATCTCCCTAAAGGCAAGGATTTTTTACCATTAGATCTCCAGCACTTGGTACCTTTCATATAGTAGGGACTTAGTTAATGCTGCTTGTGATTGATTCTGAACATACATTACCATCATCATCATCATAGCAATAAAAAAACAACCTATAGATAGAGCACTTGAAGTTTAAAAAAAAACACTTTCTTCAAAACAACCCTTCATGAACCATAAACCTGAAATCAAGGAGACTTGGGTTCAAATCCTGCCTCAGAAACTTACTAATCCTTGGCAAATTTCTTGAGCCTAAGGCAAGCCTCACTAAGCCTTAGTTTCTCCATCTGTACAATGGTATAATAAGGGCAATAACAAAAATTGTTCTTGTCTCACAAGTCTATTGTCTTAAATGAAATAGTGTAAAGCATTTTACTGTCTTTGAAATACTTTATAACTGGCATCTATTATTACTACTACTGCTATTCATGTTTTTACCCTGATTTTATGGATAAAGAAATATAGCTTATAGACTCATAAATACTCAAGAATTAAATATGCCAAACTGACAGCCTAGGGCAATGAGATAGTCTCTCACAAGAAAGCCCATTTTATCTGATCTCAGCAAGCTCAAAGAATCTTCCATTGTGCCCTCCAGCTAGAGAACAATGACATCCAAGATACATTATATCAGAGGCAACAACTGTCTCTATAAGAACATCATGACAGTGGTTCCTACAGGGGGATAGCCCTAATGGGCCAGTGGAGCTACTCCATAACATGGTCAGGAGATCAAATGCCTGGACTTTCTAGAAGTCTGATACAGTTTACAGTAGTGAGTAAAAGCCCATGAGTGAATTACCCATCAACTTCAATTCCAAGCCAGAGATTTGCTTTCCCAGCTTTGTCTCTGGCCAGTTGACAAATACATTAGAAACTAATAAAAGTCCTGCTTATCTGAGCAAAAAAAAAGATTCCCTCTTTTCCCTCAAAAGTGACCAAATAAATTACTTTCCTAGGGAAACTGTGTAGACATGTCAGTTTCCTATTCTTTCTCATCATAACTTCACTCTCTCCTTCACTCATGGCCAGGCATGAAAAAGGTTGTCCCCAGAGTCTCCTACTTTCACTTATCAGCTACTAGAGAACAAGATCAGATCGTTCACCTCGACTTTGAAGAGAGCTTTTTCCATGCTGGTTCTGTAATCAATTAAACATTAAATATTTTTCAGTTGTTGAAGAATTCACTCTCAGAATCACAGAATCTGAGATAAAAGAGAGACCAAAAGCCAACTATTCCAACATATGCCAGCAGAAGAATCCCCTCTTCGGGCCCCCTAACGTATAGTCATCCAGCCTTCTCTTGGAGACATCCAGTGATGGGGAGCTCACTAGCTCCTCAGGAAGCCCATTCCACAGATGGCACAGCTATCATTGCTAGGAACTGTCCCCTGTCCTCCAGCCTAAATATGCTTCTTTGCTACTCCCATCCACTGATCCTAATTCTTTCCTCAGGGAACAATGAAAATAAATCTAATCCTTCTTCTAGGGGATAGCCCTTCAACATAATTTTCATGTCACATGCAGTCTTTTTTTTCTTCCAGGAAAAACACTCCAGCTCTTTCAACCAATTCTCATACAGCATGAGTTCAGTATGGTATAGCAAAACAGAGCCTCAAATTTGGAGACAGAAGAGTTGGGTTTGCCCATTGTTTACTAAGTTTCCAAGGGACCTTGAACAAATATCCTTTTCACATCTCTGGGGTTAAAGGAATGGTGCCCTTGTGATCTGGAAAAATCTGCGTAAAAACTTTTGGTCCTCCCTTTTTGTACCAGAGGAAAAAGTCTGAATTTCTCTTTTTCTTTTATAGGGTATTACAGTATCTTATTTTAAAATTTGAGCTGATATTATACAATACTATACAGATATTTTATGCATTTTTAACTTTCTAAATTTTTTCTATGTCATCTGCTGTCCTTTGAGTGCTGTCTGAAGCTTCTGAAAAACTGCCAAAAGATTCCTATCTTTTTATGCTAATCCAAGATATATCAAAACCAAAATGGGGAAAGGAAAACTGAGATGTGGAAAGGATAACTGGACCTTCCCCTCTCTAGAGCTGAGTTTCCTTTTGTGCAAAATGAGAGGTTTGGACTAAATGATCATTAAATGAACATTCTAGAATTTATGGTTCATTTTTACAAAATCACAAAGCACCAACCTTGAACTTCATCCCCTATACAACCTTTACCATTACTTGGGTGGCCAAGAATAGACCCTAACACAAGGTGGAAAGTAACCGAGTCCTGTCTTATAACCATAACTTGGTAGTGGTTCCTTGTCATAGAAGGAGCTTTGGATTGAAAGTCAGAGGCCATAAGTTTGAAACTGAGTCGTGATATTTACCTGTGTGACCTTGTGCAAATTCTCTAACTTCTCAAGATTCTTCTTCCTTTGCAAAATAAGGTGATCGGCCTAGATTGATCCCTAAGGCCCCTAAAGTCTCTTGAATCTATAATCCCATGAAAATAGTCAATGGGCAAACAGTAAAAGATCATCCTCTTTTTAACTAATCCAAGGATTAACCATACTTACTGAGAATGACATCCAAATGGTTTGAATGTGTCAGAGAGACTTTCATACATTTTCAAGAAGGATCTGTAATTCCGGCTGCTTGGGGAAGTCCCTCCACCAACCCAGATTGCATTTCCTCTGAATTAGGACTAACAGAAGCCCCAGTGAGCTGTCTAAAACACTGAAAAGTTAGGTGATTTGCCCAGGGTTTCAAAGTTAACCAGCCCAAAAGAAGGTTCAAACCCAAGTCCTCAAGTCCAGCTTCTATCCACTATTCCACAGTGTGTCTAGGTGTTGCAGGTATCTAGTGATATTTACATGACAAAAAATGTAGCCCCTTTATGAATTCCTCTTAAAGGTAACCAGGACAAGAGGAAATGGACAAGTCTTGGTTGCCTGGGAACTATTTTCAACCTACATTGGAAAGGTAAGCATTGAATTCACTAACTTCTTTCATTTCTCCTTTTTTCATTCTTGACAATCAATATTGCCTGATTTAAAAATGTAAAGAGGAAAAAATTTAGGTGAAAAAAACTTTTTAAAAAATCCACATATAACTTCAAATCCAGAAGCCTGTAATAGAATCTTGAAGCATGGAGTACATTACTAAGGGGTATAATAATAGTCGACACACATACAGAACTTTCAGTTTTGCCAAGTGTCTTACATATATTATCCAGATCTAATACACTACTTCCCAGAACCATACTTACTCAAAATATAATATTTCAGAATCACAGTGGAAATGTTTCAAATATGTTACTGTTCGGCTTCTCTATAGTTTGGGTGAATGAGATAAAGCACACAAAGTGTTTTGCAAACTTTGAAGCATTATATTAATGTAATCTCTCTGCACTATTATGCATAGGAAAAATTTTTCTTTCAGCCCTTCAAAGAAATCTCTCCTAAAGATTCTCCACATTTGAACTGCACTGATGCTATCCCTCTAAATGTGCCCACCTCAGCAGAAATGGCATGGAGGGGCTCATAATATCCAGGCTGGCATTTTGTGTCTCTGAACTACCCCCAGATCTGCCCAGAAGAGGGGATCACTCTAAAAGCCCAAACTCCACAGCAGATGACTGCATGCTACCTGACAGATGCCATTTCCCTTTCTTTCTCCTTAGAACCTTTCATCAAAAGGTGCGGCTCAGAGACAAACTACAATGGTGAGAGTTTACTTGACAGGAGGAAAAGAAATGTGTTTTCAAAGTTAAGACTTCAAAAAAAGTGGAGACCAGCCCAGCCATCACTCACCAACCGGTCAGACCCCAGGACACAAACACTTACTTGGCCACAGACAGCTCCTAAGCCTGCTGCCTAAGCAATCGCTTATGTTTGGAACTTCGGCCCCACCGCTGGGCTCAGAATTTGGCTTGTGATGCATGTGTAGGCAAACAGGCGACAAGCACCCTAGTGTATTTCAGGATGACTGACAGGACACAGTGGCTGCTGCTTTGGGGGTTGGGCACTCTTAAAGCAATATGCTGATGGAAAACATGCAAAGCCAGCAAGTTGTGCTGGAGAGGGCTCTCCCTGCATTTATGGTGATCCAAGGCCTGAGGTGAACTTTGGATGGAGGTTTTCATTTCACAGCAAGCCAGAAAGCTGAAAGTTCTGGGACAGTCAATTAGACAGGGAGGTACCACTTGATATGTAAGAGGAATGAAAGGTAAAATTGGTCTGCTTAATTGTAGGGCTCCAGATTCTATTAGAGTGTAAATTACATTGCAAATGACTTTCAGTAGCAGTCAATCAGGGTGCCCAGGAAAGGGAAAGGATTTATTGATCTGCCATTGATTACTGAAAACCTCTGAAATCAATGCTTTGATATTCAGTGGATCTATGATCTGATCAACATGCTTACTGCTTCTGGTGGTGCCAGTCACAACCCACTCATACCTGGTCATCATTCCTGACTCTTGGGCACGTCGTCCCAGAAATCCTCCAAAGTTGGAGAAGTCCTCCTCCAGGTCTCTTGACATTGCATGGATACCAAAGAAACATGCAAGCTGTCCCAATATTATTCCATTCTCTTGGTTCATGACCTGTTTACCTACATTACAGGTCCCATTTCTCTCTGATGATATTTTTTATCCTGCTTCTAATATACTTCCAATGTGTTAGAACCTACTCGTGCCCTCCATTGGATTATGCACTATTTCAATTCTTTGAAACTATGGTATACAAGACTCAAAGTCATGGCCAGTGGTGATGATGGTGAAAGAATGATAATGCTGGGTGTTACTTTTTTTTAGTTTATTATTTCATTTTTCAAATGATATTTTTGTTCATCTGCCCTTCCCACTACCCCCTTCCTCCATTTAGCAAATATTTTTAAATCTCTTAATATTTACATATTCCAGCAAAATAAATTCACACAATGGCCACCTCTGAAGACAGAGAGGTGAGTGGCATAATTCATCTTCATTCTTTTAGAATTGAGTTCCAGGGTCTTTTGCAGTTGTTTCTCTCTTTAAAGCTGCTTCCATTGAATAAAATATTCTCCTAATTCAGCTTATTTCCTCCTGAATCAGTTCATGAAGTTCTGCCCAGTTTCTTATAAAATTGTCCATATCATCAAAAGAATATTGATGATAAAAAAAAGATGGGCTTTTGCATCAGGAAAAATCTTAAAAGAATGGCACAATTTCTTGGTGACAATCCAAGAGAGACAATTGTCCTTCTCTTTAATTCGCTGTCTAGCTCATCCTCCATCTCCAGTAATTAACAACTCATCAACTTAGTAGTAGTAAACACTGGATTTGAAAAGCTTTTCCTTGGCTTTTGGGGTAACCCTTACATTTTTCCCCTTACTGTGTGATTAGTCTCCAGCCTTGTCATAGTTACACCGAAAGGAAAGAGTAAAGAGTTGGTAAATCACAGTTATGGGAACTCTTTTACTAGGATTTTCTGGGGAGGTAGACACATTGATCTAACTCCCTCACATATTTGGTGTTTTCTGAGTTATTCTAGAACACCGAGCTGCTAAGTCATAGCTAACTTTAACTCCTCTAATTCTTTTTCACCAGTAAACAAGCATTTACTAAACATCTATTGTATGCTAGGCACACTACCAGACACTGTACTCGGTTCTGGAGATACAAAGACTGAAACAGTCTCTACCCTCAAGGTGTTTATATTCTTTTTCGATATTTATTTATAATTTGTCTATGCCCTAGTATATGGTCTATTTTTGTCAAGAGGTGTCACACAGTGCTAAGAATTATATGTATGTTTTAATGCTCCCATTCAGCAAGTACTATAATATCTCAAATCTAATTTCTCCAAAAACTTGTTCAGTTTTTTTTTATATTTTTTTATATATTTTCCTTTTTCTTTCACATTCAGTTGATTTATCTAGCTCTAAGAGAGTATCTTCAAAATCCCCTACAATTATTCTAATATATATGTATATACATATATACACATACATAATTCACATATTTTTTGAATTTAGATGCTATACCAATGAGTGTATGTATATTTAATACTAATACTGTTTTATGACCTATGATTCCTTTAAGTATAATGTGGTTTCCATATTTATCTCTCTTGACATTGTGAATTTTCTTACCTCTTTAAAATGATAGTATGATTATACAATTTATGCTTTGGGGGAATCATCTGATGTATAGCAAATTTTATTCCAGCCTCTCATTTTCATTCTGTATGTGTCTTTATTTTTATATATGTTTCTTGTATTTAGCAGATGGTTGTTTTTTTTCCTCAGCTTTTCTGCCACTCACACTTTGTCATTTTTTTTAATTACATTCAGTAACCCTAGTCCACATTTCCCATCATTTAATCATTGGAGAGTATATTTGAAGAACTCTATAATGCTGTGGTAAGTGCAATCTATTCATACCAGCCCCAAGAAATAGGACACAATGTGACCATTACAATTTGCCCTTTCGAAAGAGTGGTTTATGGAGATTTATCCCACCCAGGATTCCAAGAGTAAAAATCTTCTCTCACAAAAAAATTTTAAAAGGCAGCATTGTATATGGAAAAGTACCCTGAGGTAAAAAATCAGGTGTCTCAAGGGGCTAATCTCAGTTATGTCACTAAATAGCTATATGACATTGGGCAAGTCACAGTCTCTCTGGGACTCATTAAGTACTTATAGCAATTTCCATATGAAGGACTAAAAGATCTCTAAGTTGCCTTTCTGGTCTAACAATCTAGGCTCTGTTATTAAATTTATTCCATCTCTGAGTGGAAAGTATATAATAACAATAACCATCAATATCATGTACAGCACCTTACATATGCTGTCTCATTTAATATTCATAACAATCAATAGGTGCTATCATTATCCTCATTTTAAAAATGAAGAAATTGAATCTAAGAGTGGTTAAGGGACTTTCCCAGGGTGAAAAGGTTAGTTGAATTTGGGTCTTCCTGACTCCAAGTCCAGCTCTGTATGCACCTGAACAGTATTCTAAGAGATTATATTCTATGATATAAAGTACTTGCCATTCTTGCTCTATATGTTCTGTGGTATATGGTCTCTTCTGTCTTAGAATCAAAGAATTCAAATGAATGACCTTAAAAAAATCATTTAACCTCACTTAGACTCAGTCTCCTACTCTAAAAATTAATTGGCTAATGAATTGTTTCACCAAGGGAGCATTAGCATGATGATCTTCCCTCAACCCTTCCAACAAAAATTCGATTCATCTTTGTCAGTCTGATGGATATGAGGTTAGATCTATGTGGCTTCGATTCTTTTTTTTTTCTCATTTGCAATCTAGAACATTCTTTCATAGAGTTGTTGAGAATTTACTTTTCTTCTTCTGAAAAGATATCTTTTTACTATGTGTCTGTAAGAGAATGGTTTTTGTTTTTCTATATTTGTATCAATTCTCTATATATCGTTGACATCAGACCTTTATCAGTGATATTTGCTCTGAATACTTTTCTTGACAGAATTTTGGGTGGAGCCAAGATGGCGGAGTGAGAGCAACGACTCACCTAAGCTTTCAGACAAACTCCTTTGGATACCTCTGAAAGGACAGAATTTTGAACTCATTTCTAATCATCCTTTCCCTCCATTCATTTTCCATCCAGAATGAAGAGAATTGAACAAAAACATGAGGTAAAAAAAACAGCCCTTCTCCACAATGTTTGACTACATTAGAAAATAGCTAAAATTAACCAAGTGGTTATTACATACAGGAGACATTGAGTGCATTTAAAGATAGGGTCCCTACTTTTGCAACATTGACATTTCTCTCATGAAGGTTGTGTATTCAATGCTGAGTCCGTTAAATAGTTGAGAAATTATCACATCATCAACCAGTTATTATTATATGGTCACACTGAAAGCCCAACATCAATACCCCGTTAGACTTTTCACATCAAATTGCCTAACTCATTAGGCATTATGGTGGAGCTAGTGGAAACTGTGCATGCTTCAGTACTTTGGTAGATCTGTAATCTTATTAATACAGGTACTCCATTAATACAGGTACATTAATACAGTTACTCCATCCAACAGTTCAGATAAAATCCATTCCTGACTGTTCATCCTATGTGATTCCCAACCTGTAATACATAGGATTCATCCCAGAAGCTACATGGGATTCCTGTTCATGATCTCTTGACATTGCATAGGTCTCCCTGTCCCACATAACATCCCTATCTATTATTCTTTACTCTTGCTATAAAACCATCTACCTCCTCCAGATATATATCTCTTGGATGATATCATTCTTATATGCAATTTGCATAAATCTATTCTGTCCACTGTATACCTTCTTATTGAACTTAGTGTGATCTATAATTTTTATTCTATGAAGACTGTAGTATTCCACAATTCACAATGAGCATCTCCAGAAGAACGTTGGTGTAAGCTTCTTTGGAATAGACTCTGTGTCCTTCATTGTATCTTTGTATCTCTAGTATATAGTACAGTGCCTGGCACATAGTAGGTGCTTAATATCTGTAGACTAATTTATTGACTGATTAAGGTTACTAAGAAGAAATACTGTTTCAAAGTCCTTCAGCTTAAACATTGTTGAATACTCCATCATTTTCCTAAATTCAGACCATTCTCTTCTTCCTATTCAATTCTGGGCCTGTTTCATGGTCAATCTGCATACACATATGACTGAGCCAGTTCTATGGGCTGTCCATCAAACTACATATCAAGGCCTCCCACGTCAAAGAGCTTCCCAAATGAGATCCAAAATCATTCAAGAGTTCAACCAAACTAACTATACAAGGAAAAACAAGTCAGTGAAGAAAGTCTAAATAACCAGGCATGCAAAACAAATTTTAAAGGTTTGAAAGACAGAAATAGCACCAAAGTTCTTTGAGCAAATAGAGCTCTTTGATGATTCATTTACTCATCATGCAGTGAAAGAATGGGGAATTTGATATCAGATGACTACTAAAATGGAAGTTTCTAGACAGCAGCCACCATGTTTTTGCTTTTGTATCCCTAGTGCTTAGCACAGTATCTGGCATATAGGAAGCTCTTAATAAATATTTACTGAAGGAAAGACTGACTGACTTGAGTTCTAGTTGTGGATTACTTAGAAAAACTAGGGATGTCTAGCCTCTAGAAGAAGGAAATTAGATTTGCTTTGCTTGACTCCATAGCCAAGACTGGGAAGCAATGTGTGCAAATTATAAAGAGATAGATTATAAATATATGCAGGGCATCCTGGAGAAACACCACCTTCCTCATACCACCTTCCAAGAGTTGATTGTTTAATTTTCAGTATGAGCCTCAGAAATCAACAAAAGCTAAAAATCGGGGCTTGATTTCTAGTTTTGATTGTCTAAACTTAAGAAAATGTCAATAATACAGATTATGCTTCTTTTTTCAAGAAACCAGTTATTTAGCATTTTCCAGCACACCACTGACTATATATAAATGAAACCTTCCAAGCAATAACACCTGTCCAAATGTTGAATGGACCCCCACAGGAGATAAATGAGCTCCCCTCCTTAGAACCAAAAGACATGTAAGATGTTCCCCAGCTCATCAGCATCCTTCTTAAAATATGATGCCATGCTAGCAAAATGAATATTCATGTCAGATTCCTCATGTTACAGTGTCAGAAATAACCAGTGGGAAAGTCATCATTAGTAATTTCCTCTTCTTTAACTTCTTGACCTGTGATCTCATAAATGTGGGTACTCCATCCTACAGTACACATAAAGTCTGTCTGTTCATCCTATGCTATAATTTCTATCTGGTAATTGTCCTCTCAACAAGCTACAAGAGATCCCTATTTATGGACCATAAGATCCAAAAAAGCCTCTAGTATAGTGCCTTGGACATATTGGCTAATTAATGATATTTGATATATTTTTGTTGAAAATAATAAGCCTCTCTTATCTTTTGGGAAGAAAATTCTACTTTAGATTCTATGTATGCCATATTGAGGTGCTTTACTGAAGGGAGATATATGAGACCATTTATTCACTCCTAAGCAGGGAGTTCCTTTATAAAACTCAATACCTTCTTAACCAGCCCTACTTGCCATGAAGACAGTGTTTTATGTGTAGATATAAAAGTTTAAAGTCCCCTGGATTGCTATTTTTCCTTTGATAAATTTTTATTCACTATTTTCTTTATTCTTCTAGAATACTAACAATTACAGTTTCCCTGAATCATGGAGTCGCAAAGTTAGAAAAGCCTTCACAGGCCATGCCATTCAACTTGGACCTGATCACACATCTCCCTGAGACATCCCAACAAGTGGTTAATTAGCTTCTGCCTCATATTCTTACTACCTGTGGGATCTTGAGCAGGTGATTTCACTTCTCTGGGCTTCAATTCCCCATCTATAAACTGAGGTACTAAGACTGATGACCGCTAAGGTCTATTCCAGTCTGGATACATGATCCTATCATTCTAGAGAGGAGGAGTCCACTTCCTCCTGAGGTGGCTCATTCTACCTTCAGATCATTCTCATTGCTTTGCCCAGATCTCTAATCTGTCTTTCAACAACTCACACTCATGGCCCTCAGTTCTGCTCTCTGGGGTCAAGCCGACCATGTGGCAGTCCCTCCAGTTCTTGAAGGTTCTTGAAGGTACCCTATTATGTCTCTCCCAAGACCTCTCTTCTCCACGCTAAACATTCCTTTAAATAGTGTTTTCAACCAATCCACCTATATCACTATCTCAAGGCATCTTACCATTCTGGTCACCTTCTTCTGAATGCTTTCCATGGTATCATTTTTTAAATGTGGTATTACTCTAGATATGGTCTGACTAGAGTACAGTAAACAACTAGATAGAAAACCAGACAGATAAGATAGATGAATGATGGATGGATAGATATACCATCTTCTGAATGTTATACTTCTCTTAAAATAGCCTATGATTTAAAGGCAGCATGGCACAACAGATAAATGGGCATACTGAGAGTCAGGAAAGCTGGGGTTCAAATACTACCTCAGACACTTACTACTTCTCTATATTTTTTGCTAGATCATCATTGGGATCTATCATAGTCCCTCTTCCCTTGTCTCCCCTCTCTAAATTCTTTTTATGACCTCATCAGCTCCCATGTGTTTAATTATAACCTCTCTGCAAATAACTCACAGATCTTCATGTCATTTCCAGCCCCAGTCTTTCCTCTAAGCCTCAGCTTTGCATCCCTAGATTCCTGTGGGAAATTACCAACCGAATAATCCCAGAGCCATCTGAAATTCAACATGTTCAAATCTGAATCTACCTGTGTTCCAAATATCCCTGTTACTAGACAATCATGAATATATTGTGATTTATAGTACTAGGAAAAAATGTCCAAATTGATGAGACTACCCACACACATTTGAGTAGGTAGGTATTACAAATCTAAACAAAGGAGTTGTAAACTGAAAAGGAAGAAGGGTAGCGAAGTACCTTGGTAGATAGATCCACCAAGTAAAATGACACATAGAGAGTAGCTAAAGTGTTTTAAAAAACAAGTCATGGTAGATAGGCTAAGAAAATAATGAGACAAGAATGAAAGAAAGGAGACAGCAATAAAAACCAATGCCTTTTGATATCTATAAACAAATGCACACATTATAGGTACCAAGCAAAGTGAATAAGAGATCCTAATGCAGAGAGACAGATATGGCACCAAAGACATCACTGAGATTTGTAGATAGTACTGAAGCCTGGACTAGAGTTCTGGAAGGGTATGCATATTTGGGGAAGCTAGGTGTTACAGTGGTTAGTGTAGGGCCTGGAGTTTAGGAAGACCTGAGTTCAAATCCAACCTCAGATACTCACTAGCTTTATAACCTGGGCAAGCCTCTATCTGCCTCAGTTTCCCCCTCTGTAAATGGGGATAAAAATAGAGCTCCAAGATCCAAATTGAGGTTCAAATGAGATAATAATTTTAAAGCACTAGGCACATATAGTAAGTGCTATGTAAATGTTAACAACTCTTGTTATTGTTACATATTTTTTCAAAAAGAACAGGATGAGTAGAAGAAATGGGGCAAAGAAATTCAAGTAAAGAAATTCAAGTAACCAAGAACTATAGGGGGAAGCATAGTGAAGACTAGCAGACACAGGAATGGACATGAAATTGTCAACATACTATACTACAGGCCAGGGGTCCTCACACTGTGATCCAGGGTGCTTTTCAGGGGATCAGTAAAGTCAAAATTATTTTCATAATATTACTGTCTAATAACATAAATGCCAATAGGTAGAACCTACATAAACCAAAGTTCTTTGGGAAAATCTTTAATAATTTTTTAAAATATAAATGGGTCCTGAGACTAAAAAGGTTAAGAATATTGCTTTGGACCAACTAGACATCAAATAGGAAATGGATGCAGATTTCAGGAAGAGGACATGAAGCTTGTGTGGAGGCATGGGAGCAAATGGTAGCGAAGGGGGGATTTATTATCCAGACATTTACTGGAATCATCCACTAACTTAGATTTTTTAAAAAGATATGTGCATGCATCAAATTTTTCAATACATTCAAAATGGAAACATCATCTTAACTTTAAAGATTGTGCTACTGAAATTTTTGGAAGAGAAGCAGATAGTATACCTCTCACAGATATAGGAAACAATCTTCTGTAGGACATTTTGTAGACTGAATTATTTCTCCACATTGATAACAGAATCTTTTCCTTAAAGTTTTGTCCCACTTTAACTGATTAGTGTAACTTAAAAAGTTCATTGAAAATGTTAATTTGTGTCACTTTGAAAAGAATACCTTAATATTTCTATGCCTTTTTAATCTCTTTTTTAAAATTATTTAAATCATTTATCAAGTCATCATTTCTCAGTTAATCCAGCTTTCCATTTTACTCAAGGAAAATTTTACCAGTTCTGTTGACATTGTCACCTATTATGCCCATTATAATATTCATGTCAGGAAGCAATTAGCATGAGTTTATGGTGTGCTAGAAATTAGGGACACAAAGACTAAAATGGGTATTTCCTATTCTGAATGAGGGGGAAGAAGTCATTAAAAAGTTAAAATATGTAGAAAAATACCTATATTTTTAAAATAATATTTTAAAATGTCTTGGTGATTTATTTCTTCTCTTTGTCCTTCTAAGTCAAATAAGTTATTTTCTCCCTGTGCAGATAAAAACAAGCTCCTGGTAATAAGGCAAAACTGGATGAGCTAAAAGTTTTGGCTGATACTTTTTAATGCTGCCAATGAAATTATAAATGAAAAAGTTACCACATTATGTCTTCACGGTATGGTTTTGTTGGTTACTTTGATGTCTGTGGTCCAGGTATAGACATAGCAGGCAGCTAGGTGGTGCAGTGGATAGAGCAGGAGTCAGGAGGACCTGAGTTCAAATCTCACCTCAGTCACTTGACACTGTGTGACCTTGGGCAAGTCACTTAACCCCAACTGCATCATCCTGGGTGATCTTTAGTCATCCTGATGAATATCTGGTCACTGGATTCAGATGGCTCTGCAGGAGAAGTGAGGCTGGTGACCTGCACAGCCCTCCCTCACTCAAAACAAAGTCAAGTGCAAGTCATGTCATCATTTCTTTCATGGCATGGTCTTCTTCAGCAACAAAGGATGAACACATGCAACAAGCATTCTTAACCATAAGAGGAATAAAGGCAGTTGCAAAAGAAAAAGGAATCGGTTGACTGGGGGTGGAAGGAATCTTCATATCAAATTTTTCTTATAAGAATTTCATACCTAAGATCTATAAAAATAATCTAAAAATTATCTGTGAATATGTGCATAGATATGACTAAAAGCCATTTTCCAAGAGAGAAGTGACCAGAGGATATGAACAAACAATTCTCAAAAGAAGAATGACAAACTCTTAGCAACCACATGAAAGAAGGCTTCAAATCACTAATAAGAAGAGAAAAGAAAATCAAAACAATCCTGAGGTTTTGCCTTACACATTACCAACTGGCAAAAATTATAAAAGATTGGAATGGACAATGTTGGAGAGGATGAAGAAAGAAAGGCATTTTATGATGGAGTTATAAATCAGTACTACCCTTTTGGAAGGCAATTTGAAATTATGGAAATAAAATCACTAAAATATCCATATCCTTTGACCGAGAGATTCCATCACGAGGTTTATACCCTAAGGAGGACAGTTAGGTGGCACAGTGGATAGAGTGCTGTGCCTGGAGTCACTAACTTTCATCTTTCTGAATTCAAATCTAACTTCAGACACTTAATAGTTGTGTGAACCTGGGCAAATCACTTTACCTAATTTGCCTCGGTTTCCTCATCCGTAAAAATGAGCTGAAGAAAGAAACAGCAAACCACTTCATTTTCTTTGCTAAGAAAACCTCAAATGGGGTCACGAAGAGTTGGATATGATAGAAAAATGACTGAACAAAACACCTTCAGGAGGCCATTGATAGGAAGAAAATTCACCTATATTTATAGTGGCACTTATGATAGTGAAGAATTAGAAAAAAAGTAGATGTCTATCGATTGGGGAATGACTAAACAAATTGTGATCTATGAATGTAATAGAATATAACTGTGTGTAAGAAATGACTAATGTGATTAATACACAGAAGCATGGAAAGATCTATGTGAATGAATGCACATTAAGTAAACAGAGCCAACGGGGATATATATATATATAAATATACATATATAATGCACATATATATGTACATATACATATATATGACTACAACAAAACAAACAAAAAGAATCACCCTACACCAAAATAAATAAATAGAGTGAATGTGGAAAATTATAAAGAACAGCAGGGCTCAAAAGGAGACATAATAAAAAGATACTCTCACCCCACCTCTTTGCAGAGGGGTGGGGAGGAATCCATAAATGTTGGACATTACACATATTTTCAGACTTTTTTGACATATTAGTCAGTTATGTTAGTTTTTTCATCTTCTCTTGGGAAGGGGCAGTTAAAATACTATATAATAAGGGATGACTGAGAAGAAAGGAGAAGAAAGGAGTGGGGGAAATTATGATGACATTAAAAAATACATCAATGAAAAGCTATTTTAAATTATGAGTATTAAAGATGGAAACAGGACAGATAATATAAGGTAGATATAAAATATGGCATTATCTCATAAGAACAGTATCAAAAATATGAGTGAACTGAGACTGGAAAGGATTTCTTTAGCTATATTTGGGGAAAATGGGAGAATCTGAGAAGGGCTAGAATGTCTTCTTGGGGGTGGATGGAATGGTAATAAACAGGAAGAAGGTGGAGCTTCTGGACTCTAATTTTATTTCTCCTTTCTCTGCCAAGGAGAATGAACTTTGGACTAGAAAGGAAAGAACTAAAATTTCTAAAAGGAGTTGATACCCAAGATAAACAGAGAGATAGGTCAACTTGCCAAAGCTGTCCATCATGAGTTCAAATCACCAAACCCAACTGAACCATATCCCAGAAGAATATAGAGGATATGAAGTCTTTGGCAATGATCACTCACTAGAGGACAATATTTTAATTGCAGATTCTACAATTTTAAAGGATGTTTAATGAACATGTAGAAAAGGAAGCAATAATCCCAATGAGTTAGCATAATTTCAAGAAAAAGTTGTGCCAGACTAACGTCACTTCTTCCTACAACTGGGTCCTAGACTGGAGGATCAAAGGAATAGTAAAGCCTACCTAGGTTCAAAGAAAGCTAAATTTCTCAAAAGAGAAATGGACTCCTAACTGCAAAAATAGTAGGATTCCCATCAGTGGAGATCTCTAAGCACAAGTTGCATGATAACTTGGCAGGTGTGTGGTAGAAGCAACACCTGTTCAGGTAAAGATCTGATGAGATCTCAGCTTCGAAGTTCCCCTCCAACTCAAAGATTCTTTGTGAGATGAGCAGAGACCTCATTCAAGGCCTGTAGCTTATACTAATGTAGAGAAGTAGATATCACAGAACACAGAAGTTCAGAGGATCATAGCTATTGAGCCAGGAAGGACCTTAAAAGTCACCTAAGTCAATTGCCTCATTTTAGAGATGAGGAAAGGAAGACCCAAAGAAGGAAAGTATACTTACCATGTTCATAATACTATTAATAGACAGAAAAAGGATTTGAACCCAAGTCTTCTACCTCCAAAGCCAGCATTCTTATCACCAAACCACACTGCTTGTCTGCTCATAACATGTGAGGTTGCTATATAAATTTAAATTGACAGATTTAATTTCTACCTACTCCTGAGTCTTGTTATCTCAGGAAACATCTGATAAAGAGAGTAATCTCTTTGTATTAAATCATAAAACTTTAAGTTAAGGGACTCATTAGGTCACTTAGATTTAGTGGAGAAAGAAATTGTAGTCCAAAGTAGATAAGTGACTTACCCCCAATTACACCGCAAATGGCAGAAGTGGGTTCCAGATTCTGATTCTAAATCCAGTGTTCTAATTCATTCAACATATTTTACTAGGCACCTGTAATATTCTACATGCCTTGGGGGGGATACAAACCCATATGATAACAAAGGTCTTTGCCTTCAAAATACTGCAATGCTTCCCATCTACCTTGTGACAACTAGGTACAGGTTAGATAAGAACTGTTAACCAATAATAACTATAATAATATTATAGTATAATATTATAGCATATTATAATAATATTATATGTATATTATAATATTATAGTATATTATAATAATATTATAGTATATTATAATGTTATAGTATATTATAATAATATTATAGTAATACTTAACACTATGTAGCACTTTAAGCTTTGCAAAGTGATTTTACTTATGTTAGCTCATTTAATCCTCACAACAAGTCTGTGAAATAGGTGCTTTCTCATTTTACAGATAAAGAAACTGAGGCCAACAAAGTTGAAGGGGCTTGCCCAGGAACACGCAACTGGTGAGTGTCTGAGGCTGGATTTGAACTCAAGTCTTCCTGATGCCCGGTCCAATGCTCTATCCATCACATCACCTGGTTAATAACCAAACTGAGTCTCAGGGAAATTCAGTGACATCCCCATTGTCACACAACTATTTTTCAGCGCAGTAGCTCAAGCACAGAACATATATCTTTGATTCCAGTACCATTCTAGTTAGTCAATAAATATTTATTAAGTACCTACCATGTGTCAGACACTAGACAATATCTCTCTTGGATAGAGATATTATGTACTATAAAATAAATACAGTACCACACACAGGAAGCATGTTGTATTATTAACTGACAACAGTAATTTTTGTTTCCTTTTTCTCTTTATCAAGATTTGCTTCTCTGGATCAAATCCCATTGAAATCTACTGGAGATAAGTAGTTATAAGGTGAATGGTCTCTTTCAGATTAGGAGCAAAGATTTGGAACTGGGAGGGACCTTGGAAGGTTACCTAGGACAATCTGCTCAGGACATAGATGAGCAAACCAAGCTCAAGAGAAAAGAAATGATTTACCCAAGGTCACATGAGTAGTAATTAATAGATCCAGGTTTTGAACTCAGGTCTTCTGATTCCAAAACCCCCTACACTCTTTCTACTGGATGAAGATTATAAAAGGTGTTAGAGTGGAAGGAGCATCTGGGAAAAGAGTAATCAAATCCACAAAAATTTACTCAATATATTTATCAGGTGCCCTAAGGACAATCATCTGCTCCAGTCCTAAGAGTTATTTTTCATCTGCCAACACGGAATCCAGGACCCTTTTGGATTTGTGGATTACTAGGGAAACATTCTATTTGGCTTCTAACATTGTAACAAATGCTTCCTAGAGAGAGTAAAAAGATGCCTAAGGCATCTTATTAAATTATAACTGTATAGAATGGAGAGGAGTTAATATCATTGGAGAGAAAAGCCCTGCTTGAGTTAGGAAAGTGAATCCAAAACTGAAATTTCTGCATTTCCCAAGAGTCAGGGCATTGTGCCAACCATTTTCATTCCTGAGAAGAGAGCTGCCCAGTTGCTGATACTATATTAGATGGAAAGGAAGAGACCAATTTTTCCCACAGTTGGTATTTCCGAAGATAAGCACAAAAAAAAAACTAGAAATAGATTTCATGACCAAGTTATCCTGGGGACTTTTTTATGAGTACAATTTTCCCCAATCTCCAACATCTCCATTGCCAAGAAGAAGAAACAATATGGTAAAAAGACAAGGAAAGCTAGGAGGCAAAATGAGAAATCGCGCTAAATGTTTTATGCTGATGTTGAGTCAGAAACTTGTATCTATTATGCTTAGACCACCCTCCTCCCCAGCAGAGAATAAAGGACAGATTTCTGGATTCGGGGTCAAAGGACATGAAATTGGACCCTGAACTGTCTCTGTGAACACAGGTATGAGCACAGGTAACTCAAGTCAGCAATTATTTACTAAAGACCAGTTACTATGTGTCAGGTTCTGGGGATACAATAATAAAGAAAACAGGCCCTGCTCTCAGGGAGATTACATTCTACTGGAGGAATACAAACTATATATCTTAAGTGTAGTCCAAGGAAAAGTGAAACAGCAGAAGGAACTCACAACTGCGGAGATCAAAGAAGGCTTCACAAAGAAGATGGTGTCTTAGCTAAGTCTTTGGGAGGTTTCTGAGAGGTGAAGATGATGAAAGAGAGTAGTCCACATATGGAAAAAGACTTATGTAAAGAGGTAGGGAAAGGAGTACCACGTCTGGGGAATCACCAACAGTCCATTCTGGCTGGAATATAGAGTTTATAAAGGGAGGTTGCATAAAATATATTTGGAAAGATAGATTGAGCTATCATATATAGAGGGCTTAACTGCCAGGCTAAGCAATTTATAATAACAGCTAGCATTTATATAATACTTTAAAATTCACAAAGCACTTTACCTGATTTCTCTTTTGATCTTGACAACAGTACTGTGAGGTAATGACTTTCAATCTCCTCATTTTACATTTGAAGAAACTGAGGGCAAGGGAGGGTTACATGACTTGCCCAGGGTCACACAATTAAGTAAGCAGGATTTGAAGTCAGTCTTCATAACTCCAAATCTAGTATTCCATTCACCATGCCACAGAACTGCCATTATGTTTTTATATTTTATCCATGGGTAGTGGGGAGCCAATGAAGATTTGAGCAAGAGGGTCAATTAGTCAAACCTGTACCTTAGGGAGATTCTTTTGTGAGGAGGTTTAGTTGGAGATGGGAGACAATGTGACCAGGAAAACAAATTAGGGGAGTATTAGCTCAGTCCAAATGAGATGGGATAGGGGCTTGAGTTAGATTGGTGACTTGTTTTGTGGAGTCAGAGTGAATAAGACATGGCTACTGATGAGATAAAGTATGTAAATGAAGGAGACTACTAAAGGCTGATTGTGAGGTTATGAACCTGGGCAAGCATAGTAGGGGGGAGATGATAGAACTCTCAACAAAAAAATAGGAGGATCTGGAAAGGGGTCATGTAGAAGAGGGAAAACCCTAAGTTCTATTTTAAATGTGTTGAGAGACATCTGCATAGAGATAATGGTTGAAACCACTATAGTTAGTGATGTCTCTGAGACAGGATGTAGAGAAAGAGGAAAAACAGTCACCATCCTAGAGTGCCATGGAACAACCACTCTTAAGGAGCAAGAGATACATGACCAGCCTATGAAATAAGAAGAACCAGCAAACAATTGGACAAAAGCCAATGGAAGAGAGAGTGTGACAAGGAGAGGATATCAGCAATGCCATAAGATCACAAAATAACAAAGTTAGAGCTAGAAGGAAGCTTTAGAAGACATCACATCCGATTGCCTAATTTTACAGTTAAGGAAACTGGGCGCAAGGAGTTGAAATAACTTGCTTTAGGTGCCACAGCTAAGTAAGTGTCTTAAGCAGAATTTGAACTGACTCCAAGTCTAGTATTCTACCCATCATGCCACTTAGCTGTCATTAAAGAATTAGCCATTGGATTTAGCAGTAAGAAGTCTAAATGGTACCCTTGGAGATGAAAAGGTCAACTGATTGGCAAGGTTAAGAACAAAGTTGTATGTGAGCAAGTGGAGGCAATAATCAAGAATGGTATTTAATCTCTCTGGGCCTCAGTTTCCAACTGTAAAATAGGTAGGTTGAACTGGATTCCCTTATAGCCCTAAATCCTATGATTTTATGAATTTCTAAATCATAACTAAAACAACACAGAGAATTACTGATCATTGCTTGGGGAATGGATGAAACTCACTTAACAGGGCTCATAATTGATCTAACCCCGTTTTCCCCACACTAAACCCCATTTCCTCCTCTGAGAAACTAAGTCTCTACCTGAGAAGATTTAGTAAGGTTGAGAGACCAGAACAGAAAAGGTCAATGATTAAGATGCAGTATGCATTTACTAAGAAGAATTCAGGCTCAAATGACCTGATTTCCTTTTTGGATAGGATTGTTCCACTCTGCTCAGGAGATGCTACTGACTTAAGGTACCTTGTTTCAGCAAAATATCTGCCAACTTTGAGCAAGGTGGGAATATGTATATTGGATGATAAAACTTTCATATTTAGGTGGCTATATTTTTGGATGAACATTAGAGTATTGAGGGTAAGGATTGTCTTTGCATTGCCAGTGCTCAGCACAACACCAGGAACAAAGTAGGTGCTTTGTAAATGCTTATTGAACGAAGGAATGGATGAATGAATTAAAAAGCCAAGGCATGCCATGGGAAAACAATTGGGCAGACAGTCAGGGTTCAAATTCTGGTTCTGGCACTTAAAAGTTGCATGACCTTCAGAGAACCACTTGACCTCCATCAGCCTTAGTTTCTTAATACATACCTAGCTTGAACTGTTGTAGATCCTCCTAACTACTCCCCTGCCTGAGGTATCTCTGTATTTCTCAGCTACCCTCATATTCCTAAAACAGATCTATGACTGTGTCATCCCACTACCCAAAAATCTTTAATTACTCCCTATTACCTTCAGGAAAAAATAGAATTTCCTCAATCTGGCTTTTAAAGTCCTTCATAATGTGGCTCCCACCCACATTTTGTTTATTAGTTCATTCTACTCCTCTACATTAACTTTCCATTCCAGTCAATCTGGTCTGCTACCTACACCCTACATACATGATTCTGTGTCCCACTTCCCTCCCCTTGTAGAATTGGCTCCCCAATGTCTTCAGCAGACTCCCTTTGTACCCCAGGGAGTCCTTGGCTCCCCTCAAAGCATAGTTCGGGGACCACATTTTATACCTGCACTTTTCTGATCTCCCCCAGTTATTAACAGTTTCTCAAACTTGAAATCACTTTATACTCCTTTATAATTTAAATTACTTTATACTCAGTATTTACTTACTTATATACACATTCTATTGCCCTAGTAATATGTAAGTTCCTTGAGGACAAGGACCATTCTGTTGTCATCTTTGGATGTCCATGGTCTGATAGAGTAAGGGGTTAATATATATGTGTTTAGTTGAATGAGTCAAAGAAATAAGATTCCCCCAAAATGGCCTCTGTCAAAAGTTTGCCATGATACAACAGTAGATAACATAGAAGGAAGGGAATAATCATTTATATAGCACCTACTATGTGCCAGGCACTAAGTGCTTTACAAATATTACCTCATTCAATTCTTACAACCTTGAGAGCTAGGTGTGTTATTATTCCCATTTTAAAATTCAGGAAATTGAGGCAAACAGAGATTAAGTGACTTGCCCAAGATCACATAGCTAGGAAGTGTCAGAGATTGAATTTATACTCAGGTCTTTTCATTGCTGGCCTGGTGCCCTAGCTACTGCACCACCCAGCTGCCCCAAATAGGTAAGGCATTGGATGATGCAATCAGGATTTTTAAACCTCAACAGCCTGAATCAAATGATGAGTCCTAACTAGCAAGATGGAATTGGATGGCTGTAAATTCCTGCACTTAGGTTAAAAACAATCACTTTAAAAAAAGATATTTTGAAAGTGAGCTGACTTAACAGCAGATCATGTTTCAAAAGGCTAGAGATTTCCATTAACTCCACACTCAGTCTCAGTCAATGTGAAACATTGCCATCCAAAAAGGTAATGTCATTTCAGGTTGTGCCAACTGAAATGGAGCAAATGAGACAATGATAACTCGTGGAATCATTGGTTCTTAAAGCTGAAAGTAGCCTTAGGGGCTATATAGTCCCACCTGCTACATTATTCAAGAGTTCTCTCTACCCTTCCCAGATAGGGGCTCATCTACCTTCTGAATGCTTCCAGCAATAGGGAATTCACTATATCCTAAGGCAACCCACTCCATTTTGGGACCAGCTCTTATTGTTAAAAAGTCCTCACTCACATAAAACCAAACTGCCTTCCACCCATTATTCCTTACTCTACTCTCTGGAACTGGCCACAATAATTCTAATGTCCTTTCTACATGAAAGCCCTTAGTATCTTTAAAGACAGACATCACCCCCAAGTCTTTTCTTCTCTATGTTAAACATCCCCCATTCTTTCCATTGTCCATCGCCCTCTATGGAATTCTCTTGACATACCCATCTTAGTCAATTTCCCTCTTAAAATATAGTACCTGAAACTAAGGCACTATTCTTATATATCATAATCATTAATGTTATTGTAAACATAATCAATTTAAATTTTAAAATTTTCCTAAGGAAGAGATAGTGAGAGAAATAATTAATAACCAATTACTATTATAGCGCAATCCCCTATTTTCCCCCTATTTCCTCATTTAGTTACTAGGTCAAGGCAGCCTCTTAAGGATAGGGCTAATGATGAGATTGGGTTCAGTCTTGGGTAGGGCACCACCCAACCAGGAAAACTTAATTCTCATCAAAGTGTAAAGACATCTTAGCTAGGTAGAATTCTTACTATAACTCCACCATTGTTCTACTCAATTAAAACTAGATGGAGATTAGATTTTTTTGTATAGATTGTCCAAGTCAGGGGTAGTCCAGGCAGAAATGAGTCTCTTTGTCCAATAGTGACATAATCAAAGTTAATTCCCCTAGCCCCTCATTAGAACAAGCCTACCTATCATTACAATATTCATTCTCTTATTAATTGTTAACCAAACAGAGTTGATTTCCACCTGTCAGGAACACCTGCTCTTCCAAGGGTATTTAAACATCCAGTGACACTCACTAGCTGTGTGACCTTGGGCAAGTCACTTAACCCCAATTGCCTCATCCTGGGTCATCTCCAGTCATCTTCATGAATATCTGGTCACCGGATTCAGATGGCTCTGGAGGAGAAAGGAGACTGGTGACTTGCACAGCCCTCCCTCACTCAAAACAAAGTCAAGTCATGTCATCATTTCTCTGATGTCATGGTCTTCTTTGGCAATGAAGGATGAATACATACAAATATTCAGTAGCCCCCAAGGTTCATCTTTGGTTTATGAGATAAAGCCACTGACCTCAATCTATTAATTATGTCCTAACCATAATTAATTAACAAATTATTGAATAATGAATATATTAATAATATTATTAAATAAATAAAATACATGTCCTAGAACTATTAATAAATTGAATATTAATTATCTAGAAAGTGTGCTTCTCAGATTTTTCATTGTGTCACAGTAGATTGATGGTCAACATCCTGGACACCTAGCTCATATTGTGCAGCACAGTGTCTACTGTTACATAATGATATGTTAAATTGTGTATAGACTGGAATATTTTAGTTTTGTACTTTTCTTTCTTCTATGTGTTTAAGTTGTCATAAACCATTGAGTAAAAGAAACCCAAAGTATAGTACAATTTTCATATGAAAATATTATTATAAGTTTATGTTAACAATCAAAACATAAGTTCCACTTGATTCTATTTAAATTATAATTTTGATGTATTATATATATTTAATACTAAGTGATTATTATTTTAATTTCAAGAAAGATAGAATCATTGCATCTGAGGTTTCACAAAAACAAGGCAATATGAAATGTAAATACAGTATCAATATTGCATTCTGTGGTTGACTTGGACTACAAAGCAAGGTGAAAGACAGCCCCTGATCTCAAGGAGCTGACAGTTTTATGGGGGAGACAACATGCAAGCAACTACATTAAAATAAAATGTATACAGCATAAATTGGAGATTATCAATAGAGTGAAAGCCCTATGGAGAAAAGTTTTTTATAGAAGATGGAATTCTAACTGAGACTTGAAGGAGCCAGGAGATGGATATTGAAGAGGGAGAGTATTCCAGGCATGGGAAAGAGCTAGTGAAATACCCAGAGTCCAAAGGTAGAATACCTTGTTCTGGGATCAGCAAGGAGACCAGTGTCACTGGATCACAGGGTTTCCTCAGGGGAGTAAGATGTTAAAAGACTGGAAAGGGTGACAGAGAGCCACTGCAGCTTATTGTGGATGATGTGGTCAGATCTGTGCTTTAGGAAGATTAATTTGACAGCTGAGTGGAGGGTTGACTAGATTGGGGAGAGACTTGAGATATGAAGACCAACAAAGCAGGTTATTGTGATAGTCTAGCTGTGAGACATTAAGCATCTGCACCTGAATGGTAGCATCATCAGAGGACAGAAGAGAGTACACAAGAGAAATGTTACAAAGGTAAAAACCAGCAGGACTTGACAACTGATTGAATGGAGGTAGGGGGTGAGAGTGTGAAGATATAAACATGACACTTAGGTTGTGGGAGTCTGGGCGACTTGGAGGATGATGATGGTATCCTTGACAGTAGTTGACTGAAGAGAGTATCAAGGAGAAGAAACTGATCCACAGTTTCAAAGGCTGTAGAGAGATTAAGAAGGATAAGGATTGTAAAAAGGCCATTAGATTTGGCAATGAAGAAATAGTCAGTAACTTTGGAGATTGAATGATGAACTTCAAAACCAGACTTCAAAGAGGTCAAAAGATAGTGAAAGGAAGTAGTGGCTCCTATTGAAGGTGACATTCTCAAGGAGGTTAATCATGAGACGGAGGAAAAATATGGCAACAGCTAGGGAGAGGATGGAAGGACCAGATAAGGGTTTTTTGGGAACTGGGAAAACATGGGTATGTTTGTAGGTAGTAGGGAAGCAGCCAATAGACTGGGAAAGATTGAAGATAAGTGCAAGAATAGAACCATTAGAGGGGCAAACCTATGGAGATGATGGGATGGGATGGGATCACTTGTGGAGGTAAATGGATTTACATGGGCAAGGAGAAAGACCACCTCTTTATATGAGACAGGGATGGAGATGGAAATACCCAAAGGCACCTTGAATGAGGAGCGGGAGAGAAGAGAGAGATCTCAGTGAGTGCACTCCTTTTGTTCTTTTTGCAGCTACAGACTTAGTTTCGAGGGCTGGACAATGGAGGAGGAAAGGGAGAAGGGCTTGTAGAAATGAATTTCATTTTATGAGAGGCAGAAACTTCTTTCTCTCAAGGAGTTTACATTCTAATGGGAGAAGGAAAAAGGAAGTGACTAGACAGTAACCTCAGAAGGGAAGACACTAGGAACATCCTCCTGCAGCTGGTAAGATTTGAACTGAATCTTGAAGAAAGCCAGGAAAGCCAAGAGAGAGGTAAAGACAAAGAGCATTCCAAGCATCCAAGAGCCTACTTCATCCTCATCTTCAACCTTTGTGTAGCATCCAATGTTCTTGGCTACCCCTTTATCCTTAATCCATGCAAAATCACATGGGACCCCAAAGCTTGAAGAAACTTCAGAGACCATCCAATCCAACCTATGCTCAAAGTGAGATCCCCACTGGAACCCATTCTGCAGGCACCCGTCTAGTCATTTCTTAAAGCCCTCTAATGAAGGAGAGCCTACTGCCTTCCAAGACAGTCTATTCCCTTCTTTAGACAGCTCTATCCATTAGGAAATTTTTCCATAGTTCTGCTGCCAAAAGAGACATTAGTGATCAGATAATCCAACTTTTTCATTTTCTAGGTGAGTATCAGAAGACTAGAGAGGTAAAGCAACTTACCTAAGATACCACAGGGAGCAAGTCAAGAAGCAGGGTCCCAACACAGGCCCTATGACTGTAGGCTCAGTTTTCTTTCCACTGTTCCACACTGCCTCACGTCAAGCCCACATTGGCCATGTTACAACTTCCATCCATTGTATCCATTACCCTATAAAGATTCTCTCTCCTCCCTTGCCTTCCGTGATACTGCTGGGTCCTTCTACCTATTAGACAAATCTCTTTACTGTTTCCAGTTTCTCCTCCTGCCTCCACTTACAGATAGCCTCCAAAATCCTTTCCCTCTCTTCTCTGTGCACTCACTCCCTTGGCAATCTCATCCTTTCTCATGTGTGTGATTATCACTTTGGGACATGTGACCCAAAGTATTTCTCTTCACCCAACTGCTGAGCTCCAACTGCACAATTGACATTTCTATGTCAATTTCTCATGAATAACTCAAACAGGTCCAAAACCAAACATTCTTTCCTCTCCTGAATCAGCTTTTTCTCCTAATTTCCTTTATTTAGTTTTTTTAATGACGAAAGTTCCTTGAGAACTAAGACTGTCCTATCAAGTCACCCAGTCTATCAACAAGTATTTATTAAGCATTGGCTATGTGCCTTCTACTGTGCTGAGTATTGGGAATACAAATACAAACAAAAGAAAAGCACTCAACCCTCAAGTAGCTTATATTCTAACAAACAAAGACAACATACATCTTAGGGAATTGAAAACTGAAAGGGGAAGGGACATGTTGGCAACATCCACAGAGGCTAGATGAGAGCCTGGTGAGAAATGAAGGATGGCTGGCCTGAACCCTTCCTCAAAATGGAGGTCTTTGCATTTACATGTCCTAGGACTGAACTGTTACATAGAGGGTACTGTGGAGTTTTTTGTTTGTTTGTTTGTGTGTGTGTGTGTGTGTGTGTGTGTGTGTGCACGTGTGCACATTGTATGGTTGATCTTCTTGGTCAGCCAGACATCAAAGATCACTTACACTCCTGGATCTTCATTATCCTTGGAAGTTCAGTTGACACCATTGAGCACTAAATGTAGAAGAGACCCAGGACAGATCTCTAAATATCTCTATCTCCCAGGTTTCCACTATTCCCATTAGAAAAAGTCAGGGCCTCTTTGAACCCCACCCCTCCCAGCAATCCTATTCATTGGATCAAACCCTGCTGGTCTGAAATGGCACCAGAATGGCCACTGGCAGAAGGAAGTATGAACCATTGTGGACCTGATAATTGATTTAATTCCACCGGCATTTTATCTGATACCCATAAAACTGGACCCTTTCTGGGCTTTCTACATCAGTTTATGCTGTGAGATTTGAGGGGTACTAGGATAGCTCTTCTAATCTAAAATCATCTGCCACAATGCCTTGAAATTCCACCATTAAAGTTCCATTCGAATGAATTAAGCAAAGGTTCCTACATACAGTCTTCTTTTATATGAAAATATCTAGGAGGGTCAACATTTACATCTTTTTTACTTACCCCTCTTTAGAGAGATTCAATGACTTGTATGTTTTTCTTTGTTACAAGGAAAGACATTGCCTAACTTTTCAGGTGGATCTTGCTGTTTGTCCTATGTACTAGAAGAGGACCAAAATGACATCACAGTTAGATCTACATAATTACGTAGTTAGATCTACAGCTCAGCTGAAGGAATCGAGATGGCTCTCTGCCAAGGGGCCCACCAGGCCCAAGAGCTATCATCCAAGTGGAAGCCTTGCCGCAAAAGCTAGCTTTGTGGAGCTTGGGGCAAGCATTCCCAGGAGCCCGAGAGCCTTAAATAAATACTATTTTTATGTCTTCACTTCAGCACACATAGTTTTCTCTACAGACAAGTGTGAGCTGCCAACTTCTCTCTCAGTTTTTAATCCCTGTTACACCAGAGGGAAATAAATGTCTGCTAAAGACAGTTCACAGAGAGTGGAAAGTTGAATAGCCCTCCTTCCTTCCTCTTACCCTCTTCTTTCCCCCTTCTAACCTTCCTATACCCTCCCTTCCTAGTTTTCTTCCTCCCTTCTCCCCTCATCCCTCCTGGTCTCCTTTTCCTTCTGCCCTCCTCTTCCCTTCCCTTATTTTCCTTTCTTTCCATCCTCTGCCTCCTCCTCTATTTCTTCCTAACCTCTCCCTTCTTTCTCTCCTAGTCACTCCCTTCTTTCCCTTTTAACATCTCTCTTTCTTTTCTCTTTCTTTTGATCCTAACTACCTTCCTTCTATTCTCACAAGCTTAACCCCTTCCACTAAACAGCAAAACTCCATTATACAGGGTTTGGAACAAAGACCATCCCAAATATTTTAGAATTAAGTGCTTTGAGGTTTTAAGAGGTGAGGGAGAGCCCACAACCCCCAGAAGCAGCCAGCCCCTTCTGCTGTCAGACAGCTACAACTGAAGTTGTCACTGCTGCTGCTAAGGATGGTGATAATGATGATGTTGAATCTTTCAGCTATGGCTGACTCTTTGAAGTTTTCTTGGCAGAGATATTGGAGAGGTTTACAATTTCCTTTTCCAGCTCATTTCACAGATGAGGAAACTGAGGCAAACAGGGTTAAATGACTTGCACTAGGTCACATAGCTAGTGTCTGAAATCAGAATTGAACTCGAGAAAATGAATCTTTCTGACTCCAGGCAAGAAAAGGATGTTCTACCAACAAAAACGGAAGTTGTTACTTACAATCCTTTTCTGATTTATCTCCTCCTGAGCCTCAATTTCCCCACATATAAAAAGGGGTAATGGTACTTGCACTTCATTAGTAAGGACTTAATAAATAGTGGTTGATTGGTAATTGTGATAATTAAATGAGATGAAGAATATGAAGGGTTCAGTACATTTACAAGCAATGCCAGGAAAAGTTACCTGACACAGAGAGATGCCCTAAGGTGACATGGATAGCCTAGAAGTATTTGTGCAAAGGCTTCAAGTTAAGATTCCTAAGAGAAAAGTTCTTGATAGAATATGAGTTTGGAATGGGCCTTTGAGATCCCTCCAAACTCAGATTCTAGGATCATAGAAATACCCACTATCACGCTTATCATTGTGTCTGTTGGCTCTCATATCTCTGCCACACATAGAAATCTTCCAGCTTCTTCCTTAATTCACCCTTACCCTATTCACAGAGCAGCTAGATGACTCCATAATCCACAGAGCACTGGGCCTAGGAAGCTTCATCTTCCTGAGTTCAAACCCGATTTTAGACATTTACTAGCTTTGTGACCCTGGGCGAGTCACTTAACCCTATTTGCCCCAGTTTTCTCATCTGTAAAATGAATTAGAAAAGAAAATGGCAAGCCATTCCCATATCTTTGCTAAGAAAACCCCAGATGAAGTCACAAAGAGTCAAAAATGACTGATGAATAATAATAACATATTATATATCATTTCTCAATTTAGCAAATTAGAACTTCCACTCAGAAGGAAGAAAGGTAGGAAAGAAGGAAGGAAGGAAAAAAAGTAAATTCTATGAGCATGATGAAAATACTGTTGCATCATCCACTTAAGACTGTTGCTGAACTAGGGAGAGCATGGTACAGCAGAAAGAGCAGTGAATTTGGAGCTGGGGATTCAGATTCTAGGCCTGTAACTCATTGTGTGTCTTTAGGCAAGGCACCCTCCGTTCTGGGCATAATTTTCTTATCTACAAATAACCATATGCTCTCGTTCATAAGAAATAGCAAATATGAAGAAATCATAAAAGGAAACTAAGCAGGAGGCTTCCATTTTTGAAAGCTATCACACCTACTCCAGCTCTCCCCCTCACCTCAGTAACTACAAGCAGTTTCACCTTTCTGACATAGCCACAAGTAGTTCCACTTTCGTGTGTCCAGGAAGATGAGACTCAGGTGAAGTGAGAGGCCTTCTTTGACCAATTACCCAAATGGAGAAGTGACCCTTAAATGCCACCTCATGGCTTCCACAGCTGCCTGCTCTTTTTGCCTTTCATCAGCAACCACCAGATGTCCTGATATTTATTCTCAAGAGGTCTGACTTTTCACATTCTAATGTCTTCCCTTCTTTTTTGTCTAAGTTAGAAAGCATTCACAATCCTGAAAGGCTTTGAGTAGAGGTACAGAAGGTGTATCCCAATAAGCTGGTTATTTAATAAAAACTTTGAATAGTCAGAACTACCAACCAGAAGATAATGTTTATTGTACAACAAAAGGAGAACATATATACATATATATATGAACTGGTACAGAGGAAAACAATGTAAATGAAAAGAACAACAAAAGGGACCTTATATAAAGACCATGCTCTTCCCCAAAGATAAGATGAAAGGGCACCCCCTCCCTTATTTGCAGAGGTAGTGTGGCCTATGAGTGTGGAAGGCTGCGTAAACCATCAGACTGTGCTGGTTAATTTCATGGAACACTTTATTTTTTTTAAACTCTGTTACCAAGTATAGTCCACAGGGTAGGGCAGGATAAAGGAATACATTCAAAAAATGAAGTGATATAAAAAAGTAAATCTATCAATAAAAAGCAAAACAAATACAATAAACTAGATATTCTCTAAGGTCCCTTCCAGATCTAAGCCCCGTGATCCTATAAACTCCCTCTACAAGCAACAGCTTGTGCTGTTGTTCTCAGAAATGCTGACCTTTTAGCTGCCTCAGTGGGCTAAACACACCCCAGGAAATCAGGAGATTCAGATGAAATCCTTTGGGCCACATGGTACTGGATAAGCCTAGAACACTCAAGGCAAGAACTTGCAACTCCACCTGGTATTATACGCCATATTCCCATGACCATTCCAGAAAGGAAACTCTGCCTAATGCCTCCACTAAATCTTCCTTGTTTCATGTTACTTTCATCCCTTCTTGTCTAAGCCTTCATTTTCAGGTCTGAAAAGTATCATACACATGTTATCTCATTTGACCCTCAATGCAACCCTGAGAGGTTGGTGCTGTTATTGTCTCGATTTTACAGAGATGGAAAATTTAGGCTGAGATTAAGTGTCATGCCCAAGGTCACACAGCCAGTAAGTATCTGGGACAGGGTTTGAATCCAGGTCTTCCTGATTTTGCACAATCTGTTCAATATGCCACATTGCTTCTCAATGTTATTGAATATCATTATGATGGATTCATAGGTTTCATGTTTTAAATCTAGAAAGGACCTCAGAATTCATCTAATCCAAAGCCAACATTTTATAGGTGACGAAACTGAAGTTCAAATAAGTTATGTGAACAAGGTCACCCAGGTAGTGTCAGAGATATTATTTAAAGCCAAGGGCTCTGAGTTTAATAAACGTTGATTGATTGATTGATCTCTGTTTCAGATCCCTTGCTCGTTTCACCATACCACACTATCTCCTATAGTCAAAGTCTTTCCTTGCCCTAAATCTACCCCCAAACCTCCACCTATCCCCCATGGAGGAGCCAAGCTACCAAGTGTTGGCAAATCATTTCTTAAAGAGATTCTCAATCTTCTAACTTCATGCCAGCTTATGGAAGTTATTTTACAAGATCAAAAACACAGCCACAAAAGTATCCGTACACATAGTGTTTCAGATATCAGCAATCCCTTGCCTTACAGGCTCACACTTGCTCTCCATAAGCATGGCATCAAAAGGTACAACCACTCTAATATTCCCATGTAGGTCTCCCTTTGCATCGGCACCAGCACCGATGCCCAAAAAAGAAACATTCTGACCATATCTTATCTTCTCCTGGAGAATAGTCCAATGTGCTTTTTATAGCTTAGAAACTCTCTGAATTCCGAACACGACATTGCCTACCAGCTTCCCCTGGCAAGAGTTCTGCTGGTTATTTATAACTTTGAAATTAGCATAAAAGTTTACATTTCTCGTCATTACTAATCAAAACATTCACGCTTTCTAAAATAACGCCAGCCTCCTAGAGGTCAGAAGAAAACCCAACATTTTCAGCCTGGGATGTTCAAAGCAGGAATAAATCTCCTACAGCAACTTGAATTCCCTCTACTTCCCCCCACCTCCAACCACACACTCTCAAGCTCAAAGCCTTGCATTAGTAACTTCCTTCCCCAGCAACTGGACTCTTACCTTTTAGTTACTTTCTAGAAAGATGCCCTCCAAAAGTCCACTGTTATCAGCAGTTTTCAGAAAGCAGCTTTGCAAGGCAAATATCTTCAGTAGTCAGGCACAGAGGGACTGAGGACTCAGTTGAGAGGCAGTGACAGTGGGCCAGTCAGTCACCTAGGAGAGAAGAGAAAGAGGAGGGAGAAAAGGGGAGGTCACAGGCAAGGGTGGGTGGTATCTAATCCTGACCCACCAAGTCCCTGACTTCACTGACAACTTGTTGCTGAAAATACTTCATTGAGGAAGCCCAGACACATACTTTAGCCCGAGCCCTGCAAACTTGCCTGTCCTGAAGCTCAGAATTAATACTCAGGGTTGGCTTTTTCCAAACCTATTTTAACAATGATGAGCTCTCCAACTGAACTAGAGCTAAAGGCAAGAATGATCAAGAACGAGGAAGACTTCAAAGCAGAAATCATTGAAAACCAGCAAAATCACAGTTGGAACAGGGTGATTGGGTAAAAGAATATTTGCCAACAAGAGGAGAATTGATGAATCAATGAGAATATATGACCATAATGGAAAGTTATTGACCTATAAGAAATGACATAGATAAAGAATACATAGAAATATGTAAAGAATGACATGAAGTGATAAAGGCAGAAAGAGAAAGCAGAATGACCAAGCTAACATTTAAAAAAATACAACTCTTTTAAAAATGAAGGATTACAATAACAGAAACAAGATTTTAAAATGTCTAGAAACAAAATTATTCAGATAGGGGAATGATGCAAAAGAGAGGTTTTTATTATGGTTTAATTAAAGTTCATGCATACATTTTTTTTACAGCTTACAAATAATTTGAAACATTTTGTAGAATCTTTCCTCATTTGCTTGTTTTTAGTAATGGTTATGACACTTAGGGAAAATGGACAAATGTCAATAAAATATAAAGGATGGTATTTCAGACCTAGTATACCTATATAAATAATGTCATAATTAATGCTTAACTACAATAATAAATTACTGAAGTTTACATCACATTTTGCATGCATGATCTCATTTGAATCTCGCATCAAAGGTATTATTATTCCATTTTAAGCAAGATGAAAATGAGTTTGGAAAAGGTTAAGTGATTTGTCCAGAATGAATACAGTTAACAAATATCAGAGGCAGGTTTTGAATCCAGGGCTTCTAGACTCCAAATCAAGCACTCTATATGCTAAGCCAAATATGTCTCATCTGAGATATTTCTCCTCTGAAGCTTTGTCCATGATGCTCCTTACATGGAATTTTATATTGACTGATCACAATAATGTATATGGCCAAATAGCATCATCAACAATGTGAAAGGTGTGGAGAGAAAGTCTCAGTTTACCAAAAAGCTCATTATGTTGTCCAGTTGCAATAATGTTTCTGATTAAATTATGTGCTCAATAATGAGATATAAACAAACAGCACCATTTGTTAGATGGAATCTTAGTCCTTGAGCAAGAACTGTTCCAAGGTCACAGTCCATATACCTAGAGTCAGAAGGAACCTGAGACCATCAAATCCAACCCCCCTACACACATTTTAGAGACTGAGACCCAGAGAGATGGCGCAACCTGCTCCAGCTCACGCAGATTGCCAGAATTCAAACCTAGGACCTCATACCCTAAGTCCAGAGTCCTTTCCTTTATAACAGGATTTTTCCTATTACAACTCTCATTTCATACTTCCTCATCCATGCCCTTTACACCAAAATTCAGACTTTCCCCATCTTATGTGTGTTATGCTGGGGATGGGAGGGTAGACTCAGTACATGACGCTTTATGGTCTTATATCAGTTACTTTGCATAGTAAGCCCTTGGCCTGGTTCCTAGTTCCCCAACCATCCCCAAGTCTGTTGCTTTCTTCCTATCATCACTAAAACAATAGATGGCAACTACCCTTAAAATAGACCCTCTGGCACAGGTTCCAGAGGCCTCTTTCTGAAAGGCTGAACTCTGAGCAAAAGAAAACGGTTATTTATGGATCCCAAAGAAATCCTCTCAAAGCAGAGATCATCATGGGGGCAAGAAGAATGAGGGTGCCTCAGAGGAAAGCAGATAGTCAGGAAGGATCTGTCATACAGGGACTTCATTACATTAGATTAACACAGAAGTCTGGGACTTGGCAGGCTTTGGATACTGATGTGGTCTCTGTTAATAATTTAATTAGCTGGCATCAGCCTTATCTGAAAAGTCTTGGTAGCCAGCAGTATGGCATCCCATAATTATTTTTCCTCATTAGTCTTTCCCTGTGGCTCTACTAGGAATATTCTTTATTTTACAATGAGAAACAAGAGTAAGATATTTTATCACCTCGGTCCCTTCTTACTAATATAAAGAAATCACTTGGAACTTTCTGAAATCTTAAGAAGTTCTTTTTTTATTGTTTTAGGAATTTTTCTAAGAATGCTTTCCTAATGTGTTCTGTTGCTCAGCATTATGGCATAAAACATCCAAATTCTATTCTAAGCTAGCTGCTAATCAGCCTTGAAACTCTAAACCAGTTCCTTAGGGTGGTATTCTGTGTCACCACCCCGATCTGAGAAGGGGGAAATGGTCCATTCGAATCAGCACACACTGGTTCAGTAGAAGACACTAACTGGAGTCAAAAGACCTGGGTTCAAATCCCAATGGTCACAGAGTCCCTGTGTGAAGCTGGACAAGCCATTTCACCTGTCTAGACCTTACTCTTTCCTTGCAAAATGAAGGGGTTGGTCTAGACAGTCCTTAAGCATCGTTCTAGGGCTAGAGCAATGATCCTAGGTACTAGGCATAACGGATGATAAAAAGATGAAATGGAAAAATCCCTTCCCTAATTAAAAAAAAATCATTTGTAGACACAATGAATGGGAGAATTTGTTTTGTTTCACTATGAATATTTATTACAAGGACTTAAGTTTTCTCTTTTTCTCCCCAAGGGGAATGGGGGTGGGGTGAGAAGGAGCAAGGAGCCAGGGTTAATTTAAGGTGGCCAAAAGGAAAAGGGAGCGATAGAAATATTTCAAAGCCCCATCGAGAACAGAATCAGGGCAACTTTGAAAGTGACATGTATTTTTTTAGCTTTAAAAGTAAAAGCAAACTATATGGAATAAAGATCCATGGCTATAGGGATGACCTTTTTTTCTGTCCTGTGTATATGGAAATGCTCATTTTATTTGGTGCTTTTCGATTCAGAATAAAAACAAATTGAATAAACCATTCTCCTTAAAAAATAAATAATCCCTGGCTTGAAGTAGCTTATGTTGTGTAAGAAGAGGGGAGTAGATGGGGATATAAAATGTGCAGAAAGATATAAATGCAAAGTAATTTAAGAAAGGAAAATACATCCAATTGGATAACTCAAGGAAGGCCTCGTGGAAGATGCTGGTACCTGACCTGAGCCTTGAAGAATGACGAAAAGTAGAAATAACAAAGAAGAGCGTGCCAGACTTGGGGAGCAGTCTGCATGGAATCAGAGGGAGGCGAGAGAATGCCAGTTTCTAAGAACAACTACACATTTGACTGGAAAGTGAAATAGTTGAATGGAAAATAATATGAAAATCTGGAAAACCAAGTTGGAGTCGGATTGTAGTGAGCCTTAAATTCTGGGATGAGTAAGCTGCATTTTATTCCAGAGGCAAAGGGAAGCCAAAGTGGAGATCTCTGAAAAACATGGTCAGACCTGTGCCAGAGGAGGATTATATTGGTAGCTATCAGGAGAATGGATTGTAGAGAGGAGAGACTAGAAGCAGGGAGAACACATCAGATCATGGACATATTATAAACTTCAATGTGCTAAATAAATGTCATCTGTTGTTATCAGAGGCCTTCTGGTCCAACATATAAGGAAAATGAGACCCACAATTTGAACCTATGTCTGCTGAAATAAAGTCAGAAATAGTAGCTGGACCAGACCAAGGATGCATAGAAAAGAGGCATACTAGTAGTGTTTCTACCTTTAAGATGTCTCCAAAAGGTCAACATTCTGGAAATCCCCAGTGTTAATGTAGGGAGACAACAAGGACAAATGAACCAACATGGATCCATAGGTCTACACTCCAGAAAGTTTACTTGAGACTGGTAACCACAACAATTTTAGGATTCCTAAATAAAACTAAAAAGACAAAGGAAGACTTTTACAGGCAATTCCAATCAATTATATTTAGACAACTAGATAATTGATTAGAAAATATACAGAATACAAGATCTCACTGTGTCTGCTGATTATAACAAATGGATAAATACACAAATTGGTACAAAAACAAGAAAATAAATAAACGTATTTAACTTGGAACAAAACAAAGTGATTTGCCCAGGATTGCGTAGGTCGGCAGCAGACTCAAACTCAAATGCCTCATTTAATTGTTTGCCAGAATCTGGCAAAGCATCCAAATGTAACATCTTTTAATATTTTAGTGATGCTCTTTTCTTTCCTTTCTAAAACTGTTTGCATCTCTCACTACCCACTTAAAAAAAAAAAACCAAGACCAGGGTCTCCTACTGCATCCTGGGCCATCTCCAGTCATCCTGATCTATATCTGGCTACTGGACCCAGAAGATTCTGGAAGAGAAAATGAGGCTGGTGACTTTTCACAGTCCTCCCTCACTTAAATCCAATTCACTTGCAAATCATGGCATCATCTTTCTGATGTTACCATCCTCTTCAAGAAAGAAATACAAACCACAAATAACCTCCTGCACCCTACCCTCCAACAAATAACAAATAAGCATAGTCAAGTTAAATAAATGAATACCCTGACCATATCTGAAAATAGACATTCCCCTTCTCCCCCTCTTTGTCACGAGGCAGGAAGTTCTGGCTAGCTATATTACTTGGAGTTCTGAAATCTGTCAAAGTTGTTATATTTTCCTATGCCCAGGAACTTACCAAACTATACATACCTTTTGACCTAACAATACAGCTAATAGGTCTATACCCTAAAGACATTTTTAAAAAAGAATCACATATCCCAAAACATTTGTAGCTTTTTTGCAGATTTTTTGTAGCAAGCAAAAATTAGAAATTAAGGGGGTATCCTTTTGGGAAATGGTTTAAAATAATTCTAATGTATGAATGCAATGAAACATTATTGCACCATCAGAAATGATGAAATGGACAGTTTCAGATGAAACTGAGAAAACCTCCGTAACTGACAGAGAAAGAAGTGTGCAAAAAACTGGAGAAATAAATTTTAGAATGACAATACAGAGAAAAGCTCTGATCAGTACAACGATAAACTGAGGATCCAAAGGAACAAAGGTGAGAGATGTCACTCAATTCCTGACAATGTGACGAACTAAAAATGCAGAAAGAATCATGGTTTCAGAAGTGACTAATGGGGGAATTTGTTTTTTGCTAGATTATTCAGCTACATAGTGAATAATCTCTTTTTTCAGGTTTGTTTGTATTTTTATGTTGTAACCCTTTACAAAACTGTGGTTGTATAAAAATTATTGAAATATAATCATAAAAGGTTGGAGGCTGCTAGGTTGTGCAATCTATAGAGCACTAGTCCTGGAATAAGGAATATCTGGGTTTATATCTGACCTCAGATACTTATTAGCTCTGTGATCTAGCAAGTCAGAAGTTCTGTCTGCCTCAATTTCCTCAAGTGTGAAATGGGGATAATAGTATCCCCAATATTGTGAGGATGAAATGAGAGCTTTGTAAAGCACATAGTAGGCACTTAATAAAGGTTCGTTTTGCCTCGCCACCCCCACCCCCAGTTCATCTATTTCTTTAGAACTGGTTCTTTTTGGATTTTATCCAAGGTCCCAGATGCACAAGTCATGTTTAGCGTCCCAGAGCCACCAAAGACCTCCTGCTAAATCAAATAACACTCAGCATGATGTTCCAAGCCTTGGCTGGCGGAAGACAAAGATCACCTAAACCCGATTTCCTATGCTAAGGAGAGCATGGTAAACACAAACACCAGAAATCTGGCTTTCCTTTGGCTGTTCACTGAGGCCTAGTGGACTCTAAAGAGCTCCTGAAAGAAGCCTGGACCCCTGGGTCTCCCAACCTGGCCTACCTCCAGGGTTTCACAGTAAATCCTCCTTGTTACCTTGCCCAGCATTTATACTTCATCCCCATTGACTTGTAGCCTTTCTTTAGACACTGAAGACTTGGACAGCCTGGCTCACTCTCCAGTTGGGTGGGGGGAGATGGGGGAAGGGCAGGGAGACTGATGAATCAGGCCAGCTACTTTACATTCAACCCAGGAGGTGACAGGCTGCATCTCTGGCTCCTAGGATGATCTAAAAACAGAAGCCAGTGGACCGTATTTATTGAGTTCTCACTAAATGCAGGCTTGAATACTCAGCACTGGAGGAAGAGGGGAGCAGATTAGAGGAAGGAGAAAAGAAAAGAAAACTTTACAAAGGCTATAGCTAGTAATTCTGGTGTCTGGCACAAGGTGAAGTTGGGAAGGGGGGCTCTGGGACTGGTCTGAGGACACAAGCCTAGAGACCTCAGGACCCTGCCTAGTGGAGGGAAGGGATATAGAATATGGCATAATGGAGCAAGACCTGGCTCTGGAAATAAGAATTACTGTTGAAGTTGTTTTCCAGATGAGGAAACTGAAGCAAACAGGGTGATTTGCCCAGGGTCACACAGCTAGTAAAATGTCTGATGTCATATTTGAACACCAGTCATCTTGATTCCAGGCCCATTGCTCTAGCCACTGTTCCCCCTAGCTGCCTCTGGAGATAGAGACCTAGGTTAAACATCACTGCTGACACTAGCTATGCATGACCTTGGGCTAGTCATTTAAACTCCCTCTCCTCTAGTTTCCTTCTCTGTAAAATGGAGAGGTTGGACTAGGTAGTCTCTAAGGTATCTACTGCTTTTAATTTCATGAGTCTATGATATCTCTGGGCCTGTTTCTTCATTTGAAAATGAAGGGGTTGTACTAGTCTCCAACACCTCTTCTTCCCATTCCTAGAATAATTCCAGGAAAATAGATTCTCAGATAAATGAAGAGGAGAATCTCTTTAATCAGAGCTGAGTACCTTCATGCCTACTTCCCATTTCAAGTCACTTTAATGCTGGTGATTAGGCTGTTGTCCAAAATCATGAGTATATTTTATTTCTTTTCCCTGAAACTGGAAAATGTTCATCTTTTCACAGTCAAATTACCTGAACAGAAAAGAGAGTTCAGAGCCCATGAATAGATGAAACTTTTCTTAATTTAAACTCCCAAGGAATTCTGCTTCATTTTCAAATTTAAGATCCAACAAAATGGAGAACAGCTCCATTAAATATTTTGACCAGATGACAAATTTAGAGATGGGATAATTTTTTAAATAAAAAGTTTGTTTTATTGAATACCTTCATTAGGTCACAATTAACAGATTATGTCTTTAAATGTAAAGTAAAATGGAAAGCTGAGACTTTTTTAGAATAATTCTTTTTTTTTTCTCTATGGAAAAGGAAGCATCGACTTTATTTGAATTATTCAGAACAGCCATCCACATTGATAAACTTTATCATGTCCTTGTCCAAATCACTTCCTTCGCTTTGCTTGTGTAGACATGGTCAGAACAGAGGAAGATAGAGCTATCACTAGGGATTGTTGCACCCGGTACACAGGCTACTAGGGGACAAAAGGTGGAAGGGGGAGGGGTGGGGAAGCAGCACACCAGAAAGGGAGATAGAGAGCCCAGTCACTGGCATATGCCCACTGCTAAGGAGACACTGGAGACAGTGAGAGAGGGAGAGAAAGAAGGCAGCTTGTCACTGTGGGGAGAAAGGTGGTCTTAAAGCCAGGAAGATGTCACTCAAGCCCCTATCAGCAACATATTGGTTATATGGTGGTTCTAGGGTTCAGGATTCTAGGCAACTCATTAAGTTATAGAGAAGATGCCAACCTATTCCTCACTTGGGAGTTCTCCACACCAGCAAAATTCGTATCTTTATCATAACTAACTGCTAAGTTCCATTGTATCTATTATTAGGGCAGATTTTACTTTTGGGGGGCAGCTAAGTGAGTCAGTGGATAGAGCATTGGGCCTGAAGACAGGAAGATTCATCTTCATGAGTTCATATCTGACCTCATATACTTACTAACTCAGTAATCTTGGGCAAGTCACTTCACCACGTTTGTCTCAGTTTCTTCATCTGTAAAATGAGCTGGAGAGGGAAATGGCAAAACTCTCCAGTATCTTTGACAAAAACAAACCAAAAAAACCCACAAATGAGATACAGAGTCAAATACAACTAAATAAAAACAAACTGTTTTTGGTTTTTTGCTATCCCCAGTGTTTAGTACAATGCTTGTTCTACCCATCTAGTTAGAGGTTTAGACATAAGTCAGGCATTTAAAAACAAAAGCCATTATTTCACAGTCACGGCAAACATTTTAATGAACAAATTGCTAAGGTTTTTTTTAAATAACAAAATATGTATTGAAAATCTCAGTTGAACTATTTTGGCCCTGAAGAAAGATCGAGACACCTGCATTTGCCTTGCTTGTCTGGGGTGGTGACTGAAAGCCCTGCAGTGCATGTTTTCCTCATTAATGTTTCTCATTTCATTTTTTCCAGCTCAGCTTTGATGGTCCATCTTGCCGTCAGTCAATAACCTTAAACAAGCTCAGTAATTACAGTCAATCATGTCTGCTTTAGCATCATCGATTCTTTGCTTACTTCTTTCTCAACTTGCTAATGAAAATGCCCAGTACAGACCTTCGTGGTGACATTTCTTTTATTAATTAGCTCTCTTGCCTGGGCCCCAAACATATTAATAAACCACAGGATCAAGTATTGACGGCTTTAAAATTTTGCTTAGCTTGAAACTCTGAAAGCTAGAGTTTCCTATTTTCAGGAATAGATGTAGTCCAGAGAAGAAGGAAGGGGAAAAGTAGTACTAGTGGCAGTGGTGGTGGTAGTAGCAGCAGCAGTTGTCTTTATAGGCAGCTAGGTGGATAGAGAGCCAACCCTGCCATCAGGAAAATTCATCTTCCTAAGTTTAAATCTGGCCTCATATACTTCCTAGATGCATGATCCTATGCAATAGCAAGCACCCTAGCACACCAGGATGGCCTGCTAGCACCGGTTCCTAGATCTGGTTTGCTAAAGGAAAGACAACTTTTAAAGGGTCAACAATCTTACTATAATTACAAAGAAGTAGGAAATACAAGCAGAAAAGTTGGCACAGAGATTCAACAGACAGGGTTCTAGCTGTCTGAACAAATTAATACAACCACCTGCATACATCACCAGATAGGGAAAACACAAAACTCTGAGTAGTCGGGGTGCTCTTAACAAATGGCTACTCAGAGTCCTGTCCAGGGAATCAAAAGTTCCTTTTCATAAGTGAACCCTCAAAGCAAAATCTCATTTCAGAATATATATAACACTTTCGGCTAATAGACTCAGAGTCAGAAGGCATCACAACCCTCTTGACGCAATGCCTAACTAGCTTGGTATCAAAAGGTGTGAAAGCCTTCCTAAAAGCAAGCCTCCCTTAAAGAAGTTCCTCCCCCAATGTGTTCTATGTGACTCAGGATATATCACAGCTGAGCCAGAATTCAAAGCAACAAGATATCCATGATGGAACATGTGGTCACATAGGCCTATTAATGGATGGGGAAGATCTTCAAATTCTATTAACATTACACCCTAGGCAAGTCACTTAATGCTGTTTGTCTCAGTTTCTTCATCTGCAAAATGAACTGGAGAAGTAAATAGCAAACCACTCCAATATCTTTGCCAAGAAAACCCCAAATGGGGTCACAAAGAGCTGGACATGACTGAAATGACTGAACAAGTAATCTTTAAGGTTTTAAAAACACTTCACAAATATTAGTGTGTTGACTCTAGGACCAAGAAGGCCTAGAAGCAAATTCTACCTCTGACACTTACTAGCTGTGTGACCCTGGGAAAGTAATTTCACCTTTCTGAACCTCAAGTTGCTCCATAGAACTTATCTCCTATTGCATCTAGTCTTAGGGATAGAGTTCTAGAACCAAGAATTCCTCATAATTCTTCCATATTTCCATATTTCTGTGGAACCTCAGAGTGCAATAAGTCAGAACAGGGAACTCACATTTCACAGCCAGGTAATCGAGTATAGAGCTACTTTCTGTGCTGCTTCTAGCTCTCCTGCCCTGTGTCCTCAGGCCAGTCACTTACCCTCTCTGGCCCTTGACTGCCTCTTCCATAAATGAGGGCATTGCATTGGATTGAATCTCTGAGATCTCTTCCAGTTCTAGTATCCTATGGTCCTAGAATTAGCCCAAAGCAAAGATATTTGCCTTGAACTTTATTCTATTTTCATGTCCATTAAACAAGGGGGATTGTATAGTACTTTCAAATAATTGGATTCACAACTTTATTTTTCTTATCTGTAAAAAGAAAATAATTCAAAAGACTTATACATCCATTTTCAGCAACATAGAATACCAAGTAGAAGAAGTTCAGAGGAGGATGAGGAGTAGTAGTGGTGGTAGTAGTAGTAGTAGTAACAACAGCAGTAGTTAGTAGTGGTGGTGACAGTAGTAGTAGTAGTAGTAGTAGTAGTAGTAGTAGTAGTAGCAGTAGTAGTAGTAGTAGCAGCAGCAGTAGTAGCAGCAGTAGCAGCAGGAACAATCACAATAGCAGTAATGGTGGTGGTGGTAGTAGTAGTAGCAGTAGCAGTAGCGGTAGTAGTGTTCAGACAGTTCTCTACCACTACCATTGCTACTACTACTGAGACCCGGGGAGAAGGAGACAGATAAAATGATAACAGATTTAGAGTAGGCATAGAATGCTAGAACCAAGAATTTGATCATTGGGAGAGAACTTGGAACATAAAATGTTGGAGCCTCAGAAAATACAACATCAGAGCTAGGAGGGACCTTCAAATCACCTACTCTAATCTTATTTCAACAAGAAGGAAACCAAGACAGAGTAGGAAAGAGGCAGAGGATTTGTAGCTGGTCTTAGAATATTCAAATGCAGAATGCAGACCTGGAAGGAGCCCTGGAATCTAGAATACTGACACCAGCAGAAGGCTTAGAACACAAGATGTCAGAGTTGGGAAGGGATTTAGGAGCTCCTTGAGGCCAACTGGAGTCAACCCTGTGCCTTTCCAGAGAAAGAAGATGAGATCCAGAGAGGTCTCAACCTCAAAAGAGATTGTCATTTTCCCAAAGTCCCAGAGCTAATAAGTGTCTGAGGCAGGATTTCAATGATTTTAACTCACTCTTGGACTTCCTATCTTCCTGCTCAGAGCTGTATCTACTGCATGACCCATGAATTAGCATTTATTAAGCACCTTTAAAACACCAAGCACTGTGCTAGTCACCAGAGACACCAACACAAAAATAACACAATCCCTATCCATAAGGAACTTGGATTCTGCCAAAGAAGACAACATGTATATACATAAGGACACACAAAATAAATGCCCAACCTCCCACTCCTCAGAGTTACCTCTTCTTACTCTAATGTACCCCACTCTCTCTCCTTTACTGAGTCATCATCTGCTTCTCAAAATCCAAATGTGAATAATCCTCCCAGGTCTCTCTTTCTTCCGCTCTCTAGCCACTTGAATTTTTCTCCTTTAGAAAAAAGAGAGAATTGAACTAGATGACTTCTCAGGTCCATTCTATTCTAAATCTATGATCCTCTGCCCTTGTGATGGTGATAGTGATGATGGAGGAAGAGATGAGTATCAAGACAATTTGGGTGATGATCAGGATAGTGATGATAAAGATGGTTTGATTTTGATGCTATTGATAGCAAAGACAATTTGGGTGATGATTGAGTTGATTGTGGAGATGATAAAGATGTTTAGCTTTAGTGATGATGATGATAGAGATGATTTGAGTGATAAAAATGGCAGTGATTGTGGTACTGATAACAGCAATGTCAACTGTTATGGTGGTGGTGAAGATGTGTCATTGTGATGCTGTGAGCATGACTATGTCATGTGAATCTGGCTAGTCTACTCAAATCTGTGTAGCTTTCTAAAGATAATAAAATACCTGAGTAATTTCCACCTTGCAGAGGGTAAATATCATAAATTTCATATATCATATATTTCAATATTGTATATTTCATTTGCAACTATGTCAAGGCTAAATAAGCTTAATTATAAATGTACCTATGAGAACGCATTGGTATTCTCCACATTTTCACTAAGTGGGAGTGGGAAAAGTGTCTAGCATAGGAATTGAGTATTCAAGACATTGAAATCTCTAAAAATGTTATCATCTTTTAAAAATAATCAATAATGAACACTTAAATCTCTTTAAAGGATGTTTTATCTCTTCTCTGGTGCCATATAAGATGCCTATAAAATCTATTAAATGTCCTCTTGGTTTAACATACCAAGATTCTATTTTAACATTTCTAATATGATGAGACAATTACATCCATTCCCAGGAAGTTCAGAGTGCTTCAGTTGATTAAATTGATCTAGAAACATTCCCCAGGGCCTCTTTTGACACCTGCAACTCCTTACAGACACATTATAATAACAATACTCAACCAGAAATGGGTATGAATGCAGAGGGCAGTAAATAAAGTTGACCTAAAAAAAGAAAAGAAAATTTCTCAGTGTGCCATCTGACCATCAGAATCTCAGACTCAAGATATAGCTGATGTCCAGAGGCTTTTGGTTTGCTCGTTTGTTTATCTAATTTAGGAGGGAGGATATGATTAGGGTTTGGGAGAGGTGGCTTGACTGGAATGTCTTCATCCTGAGAAACCAAAATGAGGAAGAAAGAAAAGGGACCTTGGAGCTCCATCGGCATACAAACCCCAAATATTAGAAATCCTGCCATAATCCAAACTGGCAGAAACTAGGCCATCCCCTGCAGTTTTAGGGCATGTGAAAAGCTATCGTATTTTATTTCTGCACAAAAAAAGATTAAAAAGGAATCGTGTACGGGGCTACTAAGGGAATCATTGCAACGCTATTGAAAAAGATGAAACCTGTGTATGAGCATCCCCCCAGCTGCTTCACCACACTCCCTGTTCATAGACTAGGTAAGGATTTCCACCTGACATTAGTCTCTCGGGGGTGCTCTCATTCTGAGTCGCTGGCAGTCCAGAAGAATAGGTTGCCAAAGAAGCTCACCACATTAGGACCTGCCTAAGAGAGACTATATGCTTGAGCGATGTGTAGAAGGCTGAGTCCTGGAGATGGAGACAAAAAAGATCCAGGTTTCAATTTCCCTCAAACATTTTGTAGCTGTGTGACCCTGGGCAAGTCACTTATCTTCTCTAAGCCTCAGTTTCCACATTTGCAAAATGGGGATAATAGCTGTATCCCGTCACAAGGCTGAGAGAGGGTCAAATGAGAAAATGTACGTCAAGTGTTTTGCTAGCCCTAAAGTACTACATAAAAAAGATTCCAGGATGTCTTTCGGAAGAAGAAACTCTTACCGTGGAATGCCTGTGAAAGTTTTGTGCTGACAAAATAAATATTCTGTTAGTATTATTACCAAAACATAAGCTGTTCTTTTGAAAAGACTAAGTTGAAGAAAACCAATATTAGCTAGAAGATCTATTTTTGTAACTTTCCAATTGTCATGATTTTTCCCAAAGGCCAGGCCCACTCAGCTGAACCTCTCAGCCCTGGGCTTCACTGGATATGCTAATCAGGTTCTCCCACTGTAGAACACGGAAATTGTCAACCACATAATTAGTATCGTAAAGAGCCCGCAGACAAAAGGACCATTCAACTGGACGTGATTCTAAGGCATCTTTTGGAGAAGGAACTCTCACCATGGAATGCCTCTAAAAGTTTTGTGCTGACAAAATAAATAGTGTGAACAACCATGGACTAAGGGTTAGAGAAATCAGAGGGAAAGTTCTTTGGAGAGCATCTCGTTCACACCCACATAGCCAGGAAAGTAAGAGACTGCATTTTTCTACTTCTTTCCTAATGCCCTCTCCAAGAAAGTCTCCATTTTTTTTTTGTTTTGTTTTCTTTTACCACAAAATCACTTGAGAGTTGAAGAAAATGCATCTTCCCTCTGCTCTTCCTAATTCATATTTTTCCGGAAAAGACACCCTTCTCTCCCTGGGATCCAAAGCAAATCTCCGTTTCTACAGCTGGCAACTCAAAAGATTGGAAGATATCCTTTCATCAACCCCACCCCCAGCCTCCTACATTATATTTAAAGATGACATTGTTGAACTCCTACTCTCAGCTCAGGAGCTAACAAAAATGAGCTAAGAGCTTTTATTCCCCCACACACCAGCCAGAATAAAAACTAGGAGACAGCATTGCCAAAGGCGGTTCCTCATTTTTGCATGGACTGAGCTAAAATGACTACTCCATATCTCAAGGATTAAATCCTAGGGCCAAAGATTTAAGTGTCCTGACTCCAGATTGAATGCTTTTTTAACTACCTAATAACAGAGGGCATGTGGTGTGCAGAAGATGAGGTAGGTACATTCTAGTCCCTTACAGCCCAATTGTCATGATTCTCTCATATACATTCTTTCTCATTTATTAACTAGAGTCATTGAGCCCTTCCTTCAAGCTTTCTTAGTCTCCATTTGCCTGATTTCCCAACCCTTTATATATACATAATTCAATATTCAAATTGAAGGACATATGACCTCATTAAGGTTCTATCCTCACAAGATTAGATATTTTATAAAAAATTTTCTACCAAGAAATAGAAAAAATCAACTCCATTGAAATGGTGGGTGGTTGGAGGAATTTTTCCCTATCCCTCCTTCTGAGTCCTAAAACACTTTGATAATTGATCAATCCATGATCTCATCTCTGTAGTTATTCCCTTCACTAGTACAGATTGCAATCCACAGATGTCTTCCCATCCAGTGTAGTTCTCATAGATGTGCTCCATTAAGATTCTATCCAGTGCCGTCGAGGCTGTCCTTTGGGTCTCAGAATATTTTGTGCTTTTCTAACTACACTGTAAGTAGGATAGAGTAAAGGGGTGCCACATTTAAGAGATTCAGAAGGACTTGCAATCTTTTAATGTCACATAGACAGAGATTAGCACCTAGTTAACAGAATAATTAATTTAACTAAAAAGCTACAGGATGACTAACTAGAGAGAGCTCTTCCCTCATACTGACCCACCCACTCTAAGTAACATCTACACTGGTATCCCAGAGGTGTCTCTGTCTGACCATACACATGTACACATGCATGCACACATAAACACGCACATACACATACCTCAGGAGAAATGTGCCATGCTGCTTGCCAGAAGAGATGTTCAAATATTACAGAAAGTAGTCCACAGACCCAATGATCTCCAAATTTCCCTCCAGTTTTCAGGCTGTGAAACTACCTAGGAACAGGACCCATAGGTGACTATTCTTTTTTTATGAAGGAAACCAATTTTTATGAGATATAGTTATCAAAGCATTTATAAAACCAAGTTCAAAGACCTTGGGTTAAGAAACCCTGACATCCACCTCCTTTTGTTCTATATCTACCTTTCATTCTTAACCATACCATCTCATGCTACCCCTTTCTCTTGCACTGCGAGTCCTTGTCCACTATTGGATCAAACATGGGAGAATTACTATCTGCTTTCTGAGAATCCTTTGACTGGCTCCATTCTTAAAACTCAAGTTACAATGATGTTGTTCATCCCATATGACCTTCATGTCTTTCATTCTTCCATGCAAGTCATCCTGGGTAATATGTTTCAACTGATTATACCCATCAAGTATCTCTTCATTTCAAAGTCCATCTTTTCAGTTGGGGATATCATTATGGAGCGCTATGATTCAAATCAATTCAAAAACAGTACAGGCAATTCTAAGGTCCTCTGCACAGTCAAGTAAATCAAGCTCCTACCTTGGCCGTGTCCACAAATATGTGTCTCATCTGAATATTTAGTCCATTACCTCTCTGACAGAATGTGGGTAGCTTTCTTTATCATCAGTCTTCTGGAATTATGGTCGATCCAAGTTCTGATGTTTTTTAAACTTGTTCATCTTTACAATGTTGGTGTTTTATGAATTGTTCTTGCCAGCAGGAAATAGAGTTAGGAAGACGTGAGTTGTAATCTAAGTCAGATGCGTCCTTAGCTGTGTGATGCTGGGCAAGTCACGTAAGTTCTGTCTGCCTCAGTTTCTTCATCTGTAAAATGAGGATAGTAATAGCACAGATCTTTCAGGGTTGTTGTGGAGACAAAATTAAATACTTGCTGAGCACTTTGCAACATGATTATTTCACTGTGTCACTCCATTCAAGTTTCTCTGAAACCATCCCTTTCATCATTTTTTTAAGACTAGATCTCCCTTTCTCAGCCATCATGGAAGTGCAGGGGCCACTCATAGGCGGATCCCATAACTGATCAGCATAAAAGCTTTGATCTGATCCGTTTCCAACCTGGCCAAATTTACCCTTCCTACTGTTCCAGTCTTCTTCCATCTTACTCACCTCTGGGTGACCCAGTGATAATGGGCTCCCTTCTGTCTTCATCCATAAATTCCATCTCTTCACTTTAAGAATGTTCCTTGGCTATCCCCCATGTCTGAAATTATGTCCTTCCTCATTTCTGCATCCTGGAGCAGCTAAACTCCCACCTTCTGCTAGACCTTTCCTAGTCTTATTTCATGTTACTCCCTTCTTTATGAGACTACCCTCCAATTTAATCCATATATATTTTGCTTATGTAAGATATAGACATATTGTCTCACTTCTTAGACTGTGAGCTCCTTGAGTACAGTGATTGTCTTTTACCCTGTTTGTAGCTCCGGAGTTTAGCACAGTGCCTGGCGCACAGTAGCTCGGTAATAAGTATTTGTGGAGTGATTGACTGACCAACCAGCTGGGAGCACAGACATGAATGTGAGGAGAAAGCTTGGATCATTATTTACATATATTGAGCCAGGAGTAAACAGGGCAAGGGAAATTCAAGAATCATTCACCCAATAACAAAGCGTAAATGGGGTAAAAAGGGGAGTGTTGTTATGTCCAGAGGAAGAGTCCATCAAACTCTTTTAATTCAACAGCTTTGAGGTCTTAAGGTAGATGACTAGACTTGGAAAACATTATCTCAGATACTATGAAAAGAAAGTACAATCCTGTTATATCTGCATGTGGAATTCATATTCTGATTAGCTCCCACATGCTGAAGAAACATTAACTCTCTTCAGTACCTGTGCGCAAAACTCAGCAAATGGTTGCCTTCTAAAATTTCAAATTTATATTTGAAATCAAGTTTTATTTTCCACGCAGTCTGCTTTTGCTGTGTTGGGTAATGTTTCTTTTTGCACAAAAATGCATTTGGGGGAGTGATATTCTAATCTTGATGACTGTATTTACATATAGATTGTCCTTCAAGAGAGTTGCTGCTTTCTCAATGGCTTTTCTCAGCCTTCAGAGATTCAGGACGGATGCTTCTACTGCTGACAGCTGGCACTCTGCCTGATGTCAAAGAAGGGAGAAGAAGTAAAACTTGCATTTCTACCTAAAAGTTGAAAGGAGAGGAGAATGAGAGGAAACAAGGAAGTGAGGATTGAACAACGCTAAGAGGACCTGACCTAATACTCTATTCAACATTGAGGGCATGCCTATATGTAGTTCCCATAATGTTGTGGGTCCTAATTCAGGCACTTATTGGAGGGGAAGTGGAATTGAAAAATAGAAGAAGACAAGCTGCCTACCCATTGTTAGCAGAGGTGACTGGGAGTGATGACATGCCCAGGAACATGGAAAAAAAAATACAAGAGTCTGGCCAGTACCACAGAGCCCCAAAACTACCCAGAGTGTGGAAACTGAGACAATCTGTCTAGGTTGTGCCAATGTGGAAAGTACATGGGGCTATGGAGGAGATGATTAGAGATGCTAATCTAAAGTCCCAATCCCCCTGGTGTTTGAGGACTTCCCCTACTAGTGCAGTAAGATCATTTAAGAATTTCTAACTTTTATATTACACCTTAAGGTTTTCCAAGTGTTTTACATGTTGTCTTACCTATATAGCACCATAGTTCATAGAGTACCGGGCCTGGAGTCAAGAAGACCCCAAATTCAAATGGGAATCAGACACTCAGTAGCTACATGACCATAAGTAAGTTACTTAACCTCTGTCTTCCTCAGTTTTCTCACCTGTAAAATAAGGATAATAAGAACTCCTATCTCACAGAGTTGTTACAAAGCCCAAATGAGATACTTACAAAGCACTTAACACAGTCCTTGACATACAATGGGTACCATATAAATATATATCCCCTTCTCTCCCCTTTCATTTAATCCTTGCATTAGCCTTGTGAGTTTGTAGCACCAACATGATATTCACAGCACCTACAGTGCAATTCTGAATCATGAAATATAACAGACTATCCACATAGAAGACGGAACCAAAATTTTTATTCAGACACCAGAAAGTCGAATCCCAGCACCAGAAAGCTGAATCCATCATAGTAACAAAGAAATATTTATACAATGACAGTGCATTTTTAGGGCTATCCCCAAGTCTTCCCCCTGCCAGTTCCCTTAAACAAATCACCAACCAGCTCTCCCACTCCCACTAGCCAACTGTTTTCTTTCTTTCTCCCTCTCAGTTCTGACTGCTCTGACCAATTTCCTCTCAGCTCTGCTCTATGAGTAACTTGACTTGTGTAACTCAGGCTTCTGTGTAACTTAAGCAGGTCACATGAGCCTATTAATGGATGGGAAAGATCTTCTCATGAAGAAGCAAGATTACATTAACAATAAGCAAAAATGCATTATCAATACAGAGATCCAGGCTGTTATTATTCCCATTTTACAGGTGAAGATACTGAGGCTGAAATCCATTAAATGTATTGGTCAGGGTCACACAGTATATGCCTTATAAAACTCAAGTCTTCCTGACTCCACATCTAGCCTTTAATTCACTGACCTACCTAGAAAAACAGGAGGAAAATCATTCTTTTCCCTTTGATTAACAAGGCCACAGAAGGAAGTCTTATTCTGGTCTTTACTTTTTAATCAATAAACTGGGATTTAAAAAAACAAGCATTGGTAGCCTTATTTGGTGGCCTGCTATTAAACTGATTACTATAGCCATGGGCTGGATTGTGATGTTTCCAGAACAATTCTCTGGGTAAGTATGAGCATAAACCACACCAGTCATTGCTAGGGAGACATTTTCCAAGATAGACTGGACCTGACTGTCCAAAGTACAGGGTTCTTTGGAGCCCCTCTAGACCCAGATTTCATTTTAAAAGTGGTAGGGGCTCCAAATGTAGACTCCCTACAGCTGACTCCTCCATTGATGGTCCAGGCTTCCTCTTCCTCCTTACCTCTTCTTCTTAGAACACCAGTCACCTTCTACACTTACCTCCTAAAAAAAACCCTGATTCCTTGGGGTGTAAATGTTCAGAACCCCCCAAAGAGTCACTTTACATTTAGTTTGTATTGCATCAAACATTATATATATATATACATATATATGTTTGTGTGTATGTAGTTGTATGTTAAATACATGTTATATGTTTGTATAAGTTATATATGTTGTTTCCCCCAATGAAATGTGTGCTCCTTAAGGGCAAAGACTATTTGGCTTTCTAACCTTTTCACCAGCACCCAGCATAATATGGGGTACATATTAAGTGCTTAGTAACAGCTGATTGAGAGGAAGCTAGATGGCTCAGTGGACAGAGCACTGGACCTGGAGTCAGGAAGACCTGAGTTCAAATCCAGCCTCAGACACTTACTAGCTGGGTGATCCTGGGCAAGTCACTTAACCTGTCTGCCTTAATTCACTAGAGAAGGATCAGCAAACCACTCCAATATCTTTGCCAAGAAAACTCCATGGAAAATGTTGGTGCACTATGGCCCATGGGCTCATGAAGAGTTGGACAGAATGATAACAAAAGGATTAGGGGTTTTTGTAGGGTCAGTCTTACTGTGACCACTGGGACACTTTTGTTCCCCCTCCTTTGTCTTCCCCTTTTCTCTTATTCCATAGGTCCATGATTTTTTCTTTTTCTTTTTCTTTCTTTTTTTTTTGCTTTCAGGCACTGTCTAGGTGAGGGGGGGAGGGGTGTGAGTGGGATTGTGTGTTGGTGTGTGTGGGTGAATGTGCAGTTTGGACTTGAAAACTTCCAAGGTTATGTAGATAGTAAGTGACAGACAGGGATTTGAACCCAAGCCCTCGGATTACAGATATGACACTTTCTTCAATATCACATTGCCTATTTTGTTCCATTGGTGATACCAGTATCTTGGGAGAAAGGAGACAAACAAACTTTTGACCTCTTAGTTTGCCCTTAGACATTAGCTGACATCTTCTTTGCCTTTCATATGTTAGATGAGGACTGTAGGACTTCTGGGAAGACTGTTTTGGAAAAGGCACAGGGTATTTTTCAGCTAGGTGGCACTGTAGTGCACAGATCTCTGGGCTTGGAATCAGGAGGGCTTATCTTCACCAGCTCAAATCCAGCCTCAGACTCTTACTAGTTGTGTGACTCTGGGACACCTAACCTTGTTTGCTGCAGTTTCCTAGTCTGTAAAATGAACTGAAGAAGAAAATGGCAAACCACTCCAGTATCTCTGCCAAGAAAACTCCAAGTGGGGTCATCAAGAGTCTGACATGACTGAAACAACTGAACGACAACAGGAGGTTTAAGAAAGCCTGACCCAAATCCCTCCCCAGCTCCCCTGTATTCTGGAGATAAAAGGGGAGATGAGGTTAGACTCATTTAGGAATGTGAGTGATATCGTCGGGCTGTCACTTGACTATTTTAGTCTCAGTTCTGATGAAATGCTTTGCTAGTTCATTGCTGCCTTTTGCCTCAATCCTTTCAGTACGTGGAGAACTGATTATCTGGACCTGAATTAGTTTTCACAGGACATGTCTCCAAATTGAATGGGAGCAGATGAACCAGACTAAAGTATATTACGATTGAAAATACCACCACAATATGAATTCTAACCCATACAATTTCCAAAGATTGTGTATATAGCTAGATCCCAGAGAGTATGAAGGATATATACTCGGAAGGGGGTCACATCGATTGAATTTGCATGTTTATTTCCATTGGGCTGGAACCAGCTATCATATCTTACATAATTAAAACTTCAAAAGTACGAATACATGTGACCACTCCAAAGGATTCTTTGTTTGCGCTAATCAGGACCTAGTTGTATAAGCTGATTGAGGGTATAAGCAATGAGAACTTCTGCAATAGCTGAGAAGTCTCTGTCCCCGTGAAGTAGGCTTTCTATTGGAAAGTATACATCGCTAAGTAATTAATTACTAGATAATCTGAGCAGGAAGAGAGGACTAACAAACCAGGTGCATCAGAAGATGATTTACCAAAGAAGTCACCACTAAGATAAGGCAGAAGCAAGGAGAAAGTGTCTGTCCATCGTTAAAAGGAGTAACAATACATAATGTTCATTGGAGAGGGCAATATTTCTTCACATCAATTGTGTATGCGGTTTAAAAAAAAATAACAAAGAATTTATCTGACTAGAGGCAATTCAAATGTTGAGTGTAAACATTGTTCCCATTGTCCCTTGATAGAAAGTTTGGGGTTTTATTTCACTAACTGGTGCAGTGCAAAGGAGAAGACATGGTTAGTATTCACCACTAGGGCATATCACAGTGAAACAATTAACAATTATATCCTTTCTCTTGTTACAATGTATCTGGCTAATCTTTCTAGGGAAGTCCTCAAATTTTCACTTGCTGGAAGCTACGTGGTAATGTGGGGAAGGAAGGAGATAAGCCATTTATGAAGGACCTACTATGTGCCAGGCACTGTAAACACTTTAAAAATATAATTCCATGTGATCTTCACAAAATCCCTGGGAGTGAGGTGCTATCATTATCTGTTTCACAGTTCAGGAAACTAAAATCAACATAGCTAATTAAGTATCTGAGGCCAAATTTGAATTCAGGTCTTCCTGACTCAAAAACTCTACGTAGCTACCTCGAGAAACGAAGGGAATATAAAATAAAAGATAGCCAAATTATTTCTAAATGTACCACCATCCCTTTATCATATTGGGGGACTGCAGCTGGTGGGGTGGCTGGTTTTGCGGAACTGCTTTTTTATCCTCAAATGCCTTTATCCAATCATAATCTTCTCTCAGTTCATCACTTCATTCCTCCTAAAACAAGTCTTCATCTTCCTTCTGATCCCCAAATCCTCCACTCCTCAGTACTCCAGGCTCCATTTTCTTCACTTCCTAGTCTTAACCTAATAGTTATTTCAGCTAGATGGCACAATTGATAGAGCACCAGACTGGAGTCAGGAAGACTCCTCTTAATGAGTTCTACCTGTGTGACCCTTGGCAAGTCATTTGACCCTGTCTGCCTCAGTTTCCTCATCTATAAAATGAACTGGAGAAGGATATGGCAAATCACTTCAGTATCTTTGCCAAGAAATCCCCAAATGGGACCATGAAGAGGCAGACATGACAAAAACAACTCAACAACAGACAATTCAACTCCACTCTGTCCTTCACACTCAAATTCCCGGTCCCCTTGGCCTATCACTGATCATGTCTTTCCAAACTCCAAACCTAGATTCCTTCCATCATCTGCCTCCTCTGTTGCTGATCTGTGCTGGAGGAAGTCATGGAACCTTTCTGGCTTAATCTACTACATGCATGTTTCTAATTTCAAATCAAGGCAAAACAGCAGTATTTCTGCTCATCCGAAGTCAGTTCTCTAGTAGACTCCTCAGTTGTTCCAAATTTTCTCTTATTTCCTCATGCTTCAAATAGCAGCCACTTCCCTTACCCACTCAGCTGAAGATCTCTCCTACTTAACTGAGGAGATTGGGGTCATTTGCCCAGAGCTTACTCACCTCCTGTTCTCTACACTTGAAACCTCTTACTGCCATCCACCATCCTCTCCTTTACTCAATTCTTCCTCTCAAACCCAGCTCCTTTTAACATGGATCATTGATTCCATCCCCTCCTATCTCTGGACTACAGATAAATCATCCCATCTCTCCCCTTAATTTTTTTCTTTTTTATGAGTTTAACAATCATCAACAAATACAAGCATTTTTAAAACATGAAGAAAAAATAAGATTGCATAGGAAGCAGTGAATGTCTGTTAAGTAGTCAGATTTTTAAGTGGATAATAAATTTAACAAGGTAGTAACAAAATTGCCTCTTTTGTGCTTTCATCTGAAACTTTTTGATTTATTCCATCACTTACTCAATTAGCATTTATTACATATGCCAAACACTGTACTAAGTGATAGGAATACACATACAAGTGAAAAAACAGCACCTGTCCTCAAAGAATTTCTATTCTGGTGGGGGAAGACCAGCAAGAGGAGGACAAGATGGGGTGCAGGTAGAGAGAAAGGTGCCCAGCACTGGAACATGAGAGAAGAAGTCCAGTGGGCAGACTGGAGAGGGATGAGAGGTGACTGACCTGGCACCCTCCTTAAAGAGAGGATCTTAGAAGAGCTGTCCAATCAGAGAGAGAGGCTCAAGAGACAGAAGTTTTCAACTTGTGAGTTCCAAGGCTCTATGTAGAGTGGGATTTCAAATGAAGAGTTTAGGCATCCCAGAGTGAAGCCTAGAAAAGAACAGAGTGGTTTAGATATATCATTTCAAAGTGTACATTTTAAAATGTGGATTTTAAATGTTTTATTAATGTTCTTTTTTAAATATATAGATATATATCATATCCCACTAACTACCCACATACCCCAATAGAAGGCCTCCATTTTAATAGATGTTAGCCTTGACTGAAAGTGTCTCATTCTTATAACCTCTCTACCAAGAGATATATCTCTTTCTCTAGTCTGTCAATTCTCTCTTCCTACTGACTCCTTTCCTGCTGCCCACAAACACTCCCAGATCACTCTAACACTTAAAAAGCCCACACTTGACTCTACCATCCCCTCAAGGTGTCTTCATATACCTCTCCTTCCTTTCACAATCAAATTTCTTGAAAATGCTGTCTGCTCTTGCTTCCATTTCCTCTGTCCTCCATTTTCAACCCTCTGACTGTCAATTTCATGGCTTAACTGAAATCTGCTCTCTCCAAAACTACCAATGATCTCTTAAGGTTTGAATCTGATGATCTTCTCCTCATCTTTCTTCACCTGTCTCTGTGACATTGCTGACAACTTGATTTTCTCAGATATTCTCTCCTCTCTGAGTTCTCTTGAAACTATTCCCTAGATCTGTATTTTCAGCCCTGGGGCAGCTAGGTGATGCAGTGGATAGAGCACCAGTGCAAGAGTCAGGAGGACATGAGTTCAAATTTCACCTCAGACCCTTGACACTCACTAGCTGTGTGACCTTGGGCAAGTCACTTAACCCCAATTGCCTCATCCTGGGTCATCTCCAATCACCCTGATGAATATCTGGTCACTGGATTCAGATGGCTCTGGAGGAGAAGTGAGGCTGGTGACCTGCACAGCCCTCCCTCACTCAAAACAAAGTCAAGTGCACGTCATGTCATTATTTCTCTGCTGGCATGGTCTTCTTCAGCAACAAAGGACAAATACATACATTTTCAACCCTAGCCTTTTCCTGAGTTCCCATCATGCACCAATCACTGTCAGAGTTGACTACCTGTCAAATTCAATATGTCATTATCTTTCCCTGCCAAACTTAACTCTCTTCACAAATTCCTTGTTTCCATCAGAGCACCACCATCTTTCCTGAAGGATTGTAATTGACTCTGTTCGTCCAAATGGTATGAATGGATGTGTCTACAAACCACGACTACTGAAAAGAAGATCATGGACCCAAGGGCAAGATAGGAGCAAGGACTATGGGTAACCTCCCAGAAAGGTAGGCATGGAGACTCAGCATCCATCTTAGATGGGTCATCCAGCAATGGAGCTTAGGTCAGAAAGACTCTAGAGCCCCTCACCCCTTCCCAGATGTCATGGGTCAAGGACATAGCCACTCATATAGATTGAATAAAGAGGGGTATATAGTCCTGGTAAGATGGTAGATCACTATGCCTTTCTTACCAACTGTCTGACATTCCTACCTAAATAATCCTGGACCCTGCAGTGGAGTTCTCCTAAATATGTATTCTTCACTCCATACCCCACAATCCCCCATTAGAGAGTAAGCTACCTGAAATCAGGAACAATCTCACTTTTCTATTTCTATCCCTAGACCTTAGCATGGTGCTTGGCACATAGAAAGCACTTAATAAATTATTTTTTCATTCATTCAATAAATTCCATTGCCTCCCTAATATCTCTATGATCAAATCTAATCTCCTTCATATAACATTTAAAGCCTTTTACAGCCTGGCTTTAATGACCCTTCCCAGTCTTATTATATCTTTTCTCCTTGACATACTCTCAGGTACAGTTAAACTGGCCTTCTTGTTCTTCCTCAGAAGAGAGATTCTCCATCTCCCACCTCCAGGCCTTTGTATAGGATTCAAATGCACTCCCTCCTCACCCTCCTCACCAGCATTGCCTTCTTTGTGAAGCCTGTTCTAAGCCCCCAGTCTCTAATGCTCCCTACTGCTGTCTCCCAAAGAAACTACATCAGGTAGACTGTATGGTGAAAAGAACTCTCACCTTCAAGCTTCAAAGGAGGACAAGGTCTGTTAGGGACCCCCAGGTGACCTCAAAGCTTGCATAATACCTCTTCATAGCATCTTAATTCTCTAAGGCAGGGGAGAAGCAGAGTATGAACCCGGCATATTTAGATACCCATGGGCCTTTGCCTAGTGGTGACATGGAGGAGGTAAATAGGCATCAGAGTCTCAGTGGCTGTGATGGCGAAGTTCCTCAGGTCCCAAGACAGAATGAGCAATATTTTTGGATAGAAAGAGAAGAATGACATATAATACCTAGAGAGCCAGTCCCAAAGCCAGAAAGTCCTGAGTTCAAATCCTGCCTCTGACCTGGATTGGCTGTGTGACCTTGAGAAAGTTATTTACCTTCTCTATTTACCTTCTCTAAGCATATGAAATGCAGAGGAGATGCCAACCTGTATTGGCAAAGAGAGTTCCCTCCCTAGGGATTTCCCTATGCCAATGAAATAAAGGATGCAGTCACTCTCCCTATACTGCTAGGTGTCCATAGTGTCTCTTGCTGCTCTTTCCCTTTAGAATATAAGCTCCTTGAGGCCAAGGACTCTGAGATTTATCTTTATATCCCTAGAACATGGCACGATGTGGGCACAAAGCAGGTGTCAAATAAAATACTCGCTGATTCATTTTCTCTCTTGTTTTTCAACTTTGTTAGAAGGGTTGACTAGCTAGGTTGGTGAAAGGGGAGGCATATATTTGGGAAATGAATGTGATAATAAAATAAAAGATATCAATTGAGAATGAGAAAGGGGGAAGAGAAAAGGAGAAAAAGAAAGAGAGAAAAAGGAAGGGAGACAAAGACAGATGAAGGGGAGAAGGGAAGGAAGGAAGGAAGGAAGGAAGGAAGGAAGGGAGGGAGGGAGGGAGGGAAAGAAAAAAGAAGGGAGGAAGGGAAAGAAAGAAAGAAGGGAGGAAGGGAGGGAGGAAAGAAGGAAGCAAAAGAAAAGAATTTTAATAATTCCAAATGAATCCTCCATTTATTTTGAAAAAGCTTTCCTTACCCATGTGCTGCTTATTCATAGCTGTATTTCCATACTCAGTCTCATAAGCCCCAGGAGAACCACACATCTTATTTTTTCCCTGCTTTACAGACTAGCTCCAAAGCTCTGGGCCCCATTCCCCTGATAAGTTAGTGACTTCCATATCTATGACATTCCCAGCCCATCAATGTTTCACAACAGTGCCTGATAGGAGAAATTATTAAACCCACTGGAACTCCTCCTGCCAAGTTATTTCAAAATAATGGAAGGGTTTCTTTTCTTTTTCCTTCTTTTTTGTCCTGTTTACTGAATGATTCAAAGGAATTACAACCTGGAGATAAAACATTTTCAGGCTTTGGAATTTATCTTTATCAACAGACTTGCACATTCTCCATTTCAACCAATTCAGGGCTTTCCTCGAGTTTTACACTCTCCTCATTGGTTCCTCATGGGGTATCTCCATTCTTCAAGGGCAATAGGAAACAGAATATTCTATGTTTTATGCAAGTGCCAACATCATCTCTTTGCTGACAGCGGCACAAAGGCCCACCATTACCTCAACCTATAGAATCTAAATTAAATGCCCACTTGTAAAGGTATTACTGAATTCAATGTATTACCAACTGCTATTTTTAGCTGAATGGCTTACAAAAGTTTATATTTGCAGGAATGAATAATGGAGAAATCACTTTTTTATTAAATCTAATGGAAAATTGTGGATAATTGGAGAGAAATGGGTGCATACGTAAATTTGGTAGGAGATTGGAAATATAGTTTCAAACATTATATAGGCAAGAAAAGCCATTGTGCGAGTAATTCCAATGAAGCAAGTCTTCTTTTCCCTTGAGGTCAAGGAGCACAGCATTGCTTTATCCAAGGTCATTTCATGGTAATGTCATTGATAATGATTGTTGACATTTTAGAAAGTTTGTTTTCCAAAAAAAGTACATATATTGATTCGTTTATGCCTCAAAATGACCTTTCAAGAAAGGCAATATCGATATTCTTATCTCCATTTTACAGCTTAGGAAATTGAGGCAGGATAGTTGTGTGATTTCTTTGAACTCTGGTAGCAGAATGTTAGGAGGAGCAGAGGAAGCAGAGAGTGGGAATCAGTTGACTGACCAGTTGAGGATCACAAGACATGAGTGGTTTAGGACAAGGAAACAAGGCGTGAGGGTAGAGGACGTCATAGAATTAAGCAGTGTAATTGAGTCATTGCTCAAAGAAGGGAAGAGAAGCAAAGTCAGGGTGAAGGGACAGGAGGTCTCATTGAGAACAGAGAATAAATCTATGAGAGATGAGCCATAGAAAGAAATGGACTAAAAGGAGATTATGGTCGAACTGGAATCCCGGAATTTCTGATCTGGAAACAAATGATGATGAAATCCAATGTGAGATCACCTTACCTGTGACCAAGTAGAGTGATGTATTTGGCAGCAGAGAGAAAGATGGACCTATTCTTTGGTGGAGAGAATATGTGATAATGAGAAATGAGAAAATTATATGTAACTTTTTAAAGAAAGCAAAAGAAATTTGAAAGACTTTAGAACTATGATCAATTCAATGACCAAGCAAGACTCCAGAAAGCCAAGGTTGAAATATTTCCCACTTCTTGCCAGAAAGGTGGTTACCTAGAGATGCACTGTGAGACACACATTTCCAGACAAGACCAATGAGTGGGTTTGCTTTGCTTTACCATACTTATTGATTACAAGAGATGGACAGAGATGTTGGAGGGTGGTGGAGATAGGAAGGTAAGGGGGTGTGGTGACAGGGATATGAAAGAAAATAAGAGTAGGGATTCAATGAAGCATTTTCAAAGCATAAAAGAAAACAGGATGTTCAAAAGACAGCAAATAAACTGGACAGATTTGGAACCAATATATTAAATTTTTGTATTCTTTAAAGGGAAAAGAGCCAAATTGTACATAGTGAAGAGTGATGGTTTCATGTACAGCCCTCTTTTTATGTTATTTGTAAGTAGAAATGTTCATTAGATGATGTTCATCAAGTTCATAATATTATAAAGAATGTATCTGCCTACAGTCAAAAATATAATCAAAAGGGATTTAAAGGGAAAAGGAAACAGGTCAGGAAAGGGAAACTGCCCATTAAGCTATATATACCAAGGAGTAATGGTTTCTAATTTTTATGTAATGTCATCTACCTTTTTAAAAATTCCCTACAATTCTACACCTTGCATAAAATAATGTATGTAAATAATTTCTAAGCTCATATTTTGTTAAAAGTCAGAATTTATTGCAATAGTATTAGTAAAGCAAAACAGTTATAAAACACAACAAAAATCTTAAAAAACTAATGTGACATACAGCTATTATTATTGATATAATCCTTCATAGTGTTCATATTTGTAACATAAAACATTTTGATAATAATGGAGGTAATATTATTAATGAGACAAGAAGGATTTTTAATATGGCTTCTGAAAACTTGGTCTCGTTATGGCTATTCATAATTCTTTTTCATAGTGTTTTGTCTTTAAAATATCTGTAACATAAAACGTCACTTCACACAAGTATAAACAATAGTAAAATTTATATCACTTTGATAAACTAGATGCCCCTTTATTTAAAACTGTAATCAAAATATACTGCTCAAACATTTGTTTCTATGTTTTTAATGTACTTTATTGTTGTTCAGTCATTTTTCAGCAGTCCCTGACTCTTCGTGACCCATTTCATGTTTTCTTGGCAAAGGTGCTGGAATGGTTTGCCACTTCCTACTTTATTCCATTTTACAGTTGAGGAAACTGAGGTAAATGGGGCTAAGTGACTTGCTGAGATTCACACAGTTAGTAAGTATCTGAGACCAGATTTGAACTCAGGAAGATGAGTCTTCCTGTCAACAGACCCAACAGTGTATTATTCATTACCCAATGCACCACCTAGCTACCCAATAATGGACTATCACAAGGTAAATCCTTCCACCATTCTTGTTCAGATGGAGTAAGATCGAATGTATCGTATTTAGCCTGGCAAATTATTTCTTTATCCATTCATATTTAGAAATACCCTAGCTGAATCTTTACAAATAAAATGAGAATTCAAATGATTGTTAATCAGATCTTTCATCTTGTTTTTGTGGAAGGTATATTTTAAATTTGAAAACATAACAAAAATATTGCTTTCCAAATACAAGCACTTTATTTTTGCTGATAAGAATATGGATTTTATTATCTTGCAATGATTGATTGAGTACTTTGTTTTTCAGAAATAACCACAAAATATGCAATTTTCAGAAGGACTTTTTTATTTTAAGTGAATTTGCTTCATCTTTAAATCTACAATTTCTTCTTGTAACTGAAACAATCATCTAAGTTCTCAGGTCCAAGAAAGTTAGAATGTTTCACAATAACTGCATTATCTCCCCTCTCTTTGTAACACAGTTTTCAAAGAACCTTCCTTTTAATGGATTGCTAAACAAAGTTGATTACTCTTAAAATAACGTAGAAAATGCTCCTTCCTCATACTTCCCAATACAAAGGATTATCTGTGAAGCATGCAAAGTGACTCTGACAGGAGGATATCCCAACATCAGGAGTGCGACACACTGAGATGTACCTGGAAGAATAAGTCAGAGTTTGGAATTCCCCAGAATGGAATTTCTCAGCCTTGTAAATTATCTCGTGGATAATCTTGAGTATGAAAGTTCCCAAGTTTAAGTTCTTCAAGTACCATCCTCACAGAAATAATATTTCCTCTACATTGTGCCCCCTGAAGAAGGAAGAGGACTCTTGGTAGTTCCTGGAACCACCTAGTGTAGGAAAGCAGCACCTCAGTCAAACTAGGTTATTAGGAAGTGTAGTGAGCACAAAAGCCAGGCATCATAACATGCTATGGGAGGTACAGAGGAGAGACCAAAGCATATGTTGGCAACCTGGAAACTGGTGCTGGCAAAGGAGAATTAGAAAGAGCCTTTAGTTATTATGGTCCCTTAAGAACCGTATGGATTGCCAGAAATCCTCCAGGATTTGCCTTTGTGGAGTTTGAAGATCCAAGAGATGCAGAAGATGCAGTCCAGGGACAAGATGGAAAGGTGATTTGCGGTTCCTGTGTAAGAGTCGAATTGCCAACAGGCCTGCCTCGAAGATCTCGATATGATAGACCACCTGCACGCTGCCCAGTTGATTCTAATGACAGGTGTTACGAGTGTGGTGAAAAAGGTCATTATGCTTATGACTGTCACCGCTACATCTGGAGAAGAAGAAGCAGGTCACGATCTAGATCTCACTCAAGATCCCGAGAAAGGAGATATTCTCGATCACAAAGCAGGAGCTGAGGAAGGAGGTCAAGATCTGCATCTCCTCAAAGACCAAGATCTGCCTCTCTATGTAGATCCAGATCTGCTTCAGTCCAGTCTCGATCAGGTTCTTTAAAAAGATCGAGATCATCCCATTCAAGATCCTGATCCAGAGCTCCATCAACACCTAGAAGCAGCCAATCAAAGTCTAGATCACCCTCTCCAAAGAGAAGCCACTCACCTTCTGGAAGAACTCGGAGGAGTGCAAGTCCTGACAAAATGGACTAAAATGAAAAAAAATTGACTTTTAGGGAAAAAGTTATTTTGTTTACTTCATTATAAGAGATTTTGTGATATACATTCATTGTAACCTAGAAGAGTATTTGAATCATCTAATAAGCAGAATGGATCTGGATATTTTAAGAGTTCTGTAAACCTACCTCCACAAAGTAGTATTAATTTTACATACACACGTATCCCTTGATCTGAAAATGTGGTGATTTTCTTGGCACATTAATAATAAAAATAGGTATTTCTAACTAAAAATAAATAAATAAATGAAATAGGATTGCACTTTTAACTAGCGCTTTGAGTCTACATTTTTCCCCAAATTGACTGAGCTCTACCAATAAAAATGTCAAACAAAATTCTCCCAGATTATATCATTTTCATTTTTTAAATATATTAATTAAAAAAAAACATCTCGATATGGTATTGACATCAATAGGTTTTCAAAGCAACAAATTTTTCTAAACATCAATTTCAACCACCTATTATACCTAGTTAATCAAATGAGCATCTTTAATTACATCTGTGGCTTCATCCACATGAAATGAAAAACAGAAAGTCTTTGTTTCCCAATTAATTGATCAAGAAAGTCTTCAGATATATAGAGAACGTTATTATATTATCTGCAAGTGGAATCATTCCAAAATAATTTGCATATGATACACCTAGTATCATTTTGACCACCTTCAGAGCTAGAGGTAGTACAAGTTTCTCCCATAAAACTAGCCTTTTTACACTTAGCAATTCTGTAAGCAACATTAAGCAACTCAAACTGTCCTTTTGATGTCAGGCACTATTTTTGAAAAGTATGCTTTTTGCTTATTAAAAGCATTTCATTTTCTCTGGAAAAATACTTCTCTTGTCAATGTATGCTGCATATACACTTTCCAGATGTCATTTCCATTTCATTAGCTTTCATGCTATCTTCAGCTAAAGAAGTTGTACAAAGCAACAAAGATGGTTTTTCCATCAAGAAAAGGTATTTTCTTGTAGTTTTCAGGTAGTCATAAATCCTGGTGACAAATACGGAGTATCACATTTTCTTGACTAGAGCATTGGCCCTTTGTGTTTATGTATTTCCCCTTCTTCAGCAGTCTCTGGTTTTGTTTTTTTTTTTGCTGTTGTTGTTGTTGTTTGTACTAGTTTTTGCTGCTCCAGTGGACTTTCTCTTCAAACTAGCTATATATTTATCCATCATGAAAGCACATTATTTCCCTTTTTTAAAATTAGACACATCATTAAAACTAAGCCAAAATGTAACAATTTAAACTGTCAAATGTTTATAATCATTCTTAAGTTATTTCAATTTCTAATAAGTTATATTGTTTTTCGAACATGGTGAATTATGTCATACTGACCAAAATAAATTATTTTGAGAAATATAATCAACATTAGGTACAAAAGTACCTTCCATACAAAGATTAACTTCAAATAACACATTCAAATGCAGCAAGTCATACTGTTAACACAATTCATGAGACTATGTTGATTTATGGTGACTATAGTCTATTGCACAAACGTTGAAATCAAGATCAGACCATTCAAAAGTTTGGCCTTCTTAATGGTTAATGTTTGTTGACCTTGGAATCAGGAAGATGTGTTTGAATCCTGCCTCAGAGACTTATTAACTGTATGACCTTGGACAAGTCACTTAGACTCCCTCATGAGAACAATAATACCAATTGCTGTATAGGGTAGTTGTGGGGCTCAAGGGAGGTAACTTACCAAGTGCTTTGCTGCCCTTCAATTGCTATATAAACACTCGTGATCACAACTGTTGCACTACATTGACTATCCAATGGAAAGAAGCTGCTATACCCATCCTGCTTCAGCTGCCTTTGGTAGCAGCCAGCACTCCAGCATACACAAGAGGGCTTGCTGCACAAGTTCTTAGATATGCTTTTCTAAAAGGAAAGCAACATCTGAGGGGGTCATCAATCTTTAATTATATTTGCCAATAGAGAAAATACAAGTAGAGAAATAAAGAGCAACAGACAGGGCTTCTAACTGTCTGACCATATAAGCAATACATATGTCACAGATCAGCAGACAGATCCAACTGTCTGACCATTACATACATAGATATGTAGTTACCAGGGAGAGAATCACTAACATCTGGGTTTTCAAAGCCGGGGGACTCCTTCACAACTGCCCAGAGTCTCATCTGGCACATGAACCTTCTTCCAAAGAGTAAGCCCCAAAGTAAAACCCTCATTTCAGAGTATATATACACTTTTCAAAGCCAGAGGGCATGACCCTCATGACCAGTGCCTCATTAGAAATTAACAAAAGGTATATGAGGCCTTTTAATGGACAGGGAAAATCTTTAACTCTAATTAACATTACAACTTTGATTTCATTTTTTTTAGAAAAGATTGCTTCCCCCTGAGGTCTCATGCCAACATGGCCCCCAAAAAGCCAGGCAATAATGCTGCCATTTGTAAAACTCTGCTCCACTTCTCCATTATGGGTTGTATACTCCCTCCACCCAACAGAATGAAATTTCCTTGAAGTCAGGAAGGTTTTCATTTTTCATCTCTGTACTCTCAACTGTAAGCATAGTGCCTGGCCTAAATAACTCCTGGTAGGAGTTTATTAAAGGTTTGAGGAACAAAACTAACATGATGCTTTAGGAGTGGCGATGATGGTGTTGATGTCGGGGGGATGGGAAAAGGTTGGAAAATGTAGCTGGCCAACAGGGAAGGGGAAATGCCTTTTCTCCCATGACTCAAATGCCCCAGTGAATCTGTCATCCTTCTCAGAGCTAGTGCTTTTCCAATGATGTAGATCCCACCTTCCTATCCTATGCAATTCTTGGCCATGGTCTTCCAAAACTGCTCCATAAGGTGTCAACACAACCTGATGGAGGACTACCACTTCCTCTTGACATCACAAAGATGCCAGGACATACATACAAAACCGTCTTCCACCATCTCTCCATGGGACCAGTCAGTCCCTCCACAACCATTTATTAAGCACCTACTCTTTAAGAGGCACCATGCTAAGTGATAGGGATACCAAAAAAAAGGCAAAAGAGTTCCTGCTCCCAAGGAGATCACAAAACTAGTGAGGGAGACACCATGAAAACAACTATCTAGAATTGAGCCATCTAAAGGACCAATTTGAGATTATTTAGGGAAAAAAGACACTAGAGTTAAGGGGGAATCAGGAATGGCTTCCTGTGGAAGGTAAGGTGTGAAGGAAACCAGAGAAGCCAGGAGGCAGAGATGAGGATGGAGCACATTTCAGTCATGTGGAACAGCCAGTGAAAATGCCCAGAGTTGGAAATGGAGTCTTTTGTTTGAGGGACAGCAAGAGGCCGGTGTCACTAGATCAAAAAGTGTTAGGAAAGGGGCAGAGTTTTGCATAAGAAGACTAAAAAGGTAAAGGGGGAGAGAGGTTATGAAGGGCTTTGAACGCCAAGCAGAAGGTTTTATATCTGATCCTGGAGCAGACAAGGAGTTTACAGAACTGGAGCAGACTGGAGTTTATAGAACAGGAGAGTGACATGGCCAAACCAACCCTTTTTACGTGATCATACATATCTTAGATGACATCTTTTACTTGGGCTCCCTTTGTGGTGGTCCTCTTGATAAGTATAATTATTTTTATTACAATGATTAATAATTTGATGTTATGTTGTTTAATATTTTATTAATAATAAATTAAAGTTGGCATGGCTTTTAAGAAGGAGTTTTTCAGCTCATACCTCACAGGACCAATTGTCCTGTCCCATCTATAATCCCTGGAGGTTACCCACTCCTTGCCAGGAGTGTTCCAGCCCCCTGTGTATTTCCCCACGTTGAGTTTTTATTGTACTTTTTTAACCAATGGCCCATCTGCAACCTTCATAGGATAATAAAGAAACCCTGACTTCAAATCCAACTTCTCCATAGACTACAGATCCCAGGGGTCTCTGAGGAAAACGAGCTTCTCGCAGACTTTGTCTTCATGGAATCAACTTATGAATCAGAATGACCCATTTATAAAATGAGCAAGTTCACTAGCTGGAAGCAAAGGACAGCAATTCTGGGACTTCCAAGGCAGCTACTTTCCAAGGAGCATCCTTGAGCTCTCTTTCCAAGGGCTCAGAAACAGGATTGAAAGAGTTATCAGAAAGGCACATCCGTCTGCTCTCAGCAGCAGCCCCAACCCCAGCCCATCCTGAACAGTCAAGAGCTGCTGCTGACTCCATCCACAGATTTTAAAAATCCATTAGAATCATACCATTGCTCAAGTCACAGTTCATAAGATTTAGAGTTAGAAGGGATCTTGGCCAAGGTGGATTTGATGTCAGGAAGACCTGAGTTCAAATCCTGCCTCCAATATTCATTAGCTTTTAGGACTCCGGGCAAGTCATTTCATTTCTGGGTGTCTGTTTCGTTATTAAGACAGTGATGACAATAGCATGTCCTTCACCAGTTTCTAGTGAGGCTCCAATGAGACAGTGTATGTAAAGGGCTTTGTAAAAGCACTGGAAGAATGGGAATGCTCAGTCTAGAAAAAGAAACTGAGACCCACAGAGGGAAAATCACCTGCTCCTGGACACACAGCAAGGCAGGAGCACATGGGGACTAAGTCCACATCTCCTCACAACTTAACTCTGTCCAATGCTGTCTCTGGACAAGTAACCTCTCAGGTGGGGTTTCAAATGGGGCTGTGATGCACCACCCAATAATTGTTATAAATTTTTATTGATGTCTTTTCTTCTCATATCATTTTATCTCTCCATGTATCCCTCCCACCTCATCCTTTTGTAACCAAGAAGGAGAGAAGGGGAAGCAGAACAGCTAAGCTGAACAATACATTATCCAAGTCTGAGAGAGAACAAAATTTCCACATCAATGACAGCCAGGTGGCACAGTGGATGGAGCACTGCACCTGGAGTTGGGCCCAGCTTCAGGCATTTGCTCCCTGTGTGTCACTGGCTAAGTCATTTGTTAGCCTCAGTTTCCTCATCTGCAAAATGGGGATAAAAATAGCACCTACAACCTAGAGTTGCTGGGTTGTAAGGATCAAAATGAGATCATAACTGTAAAGTACTTAGCACAGTGCCTGGTGAATAGTAAAAAGCACCATTGTTACTGTTACCATTATAGTCTTTGATTTCTGCAGAAAAGGGGGCCCGCATTTTCTCATCTCTTCTTTGGAGGCAAGTTTGGACAATGCATCTTGTTCAGTTTGAGGTTTTTTGTTCTTTTCATTTATGTTATTAAAGTCACTGTACATATTGTTTTTCTGGTCCTGCTCACATCCCTCTGCAACAGGTCATATGAGTCTTCCCAGGCTTCTCAAATTCCCCAATTATGGGGCATCCACTTCCCTGACAGTTTTATGCCACTCATGGACATTTTCTTTCCAGTTTCTCATAGGTCCCAAGGTCTGTTCTGTTCCTTTCTGAAATTACTTTCAAAAAGGTTTCTTTTGGGGTTTTGTTTCTCTGACTAATCATTCTTGGCTCTTCTCCATTTCTGTCTCTCTGCCTCTCTGTCTGTCCCTATCTCTCTCTCTCTCTCTCT
>CM053769.1:484023714-484047131 GCA_028658325.1 Potorous gilbertii
TGAGGCTATGATAAAGGAGTATTAGCTTTTCCTGGGGAACACAAAGCCTATAAAACCCATTAATCAACAATAACCCCTAATATGCTTAGATAGGGAAGTATTTATTCTTTCTTTTGGGAAGTTGGCTTGCTGAGTGACAATAAACAAATGGAGGAATAAATTAAAACATATGTACAGATGTTATATGTGCACATTCATACATACGAAAAATTCCCATGCCTATAAGTTGTGTTAATACCTAGCAGTATGGCAGAGGAAGGTGGGGGCCTCACATGGAAGTCTTCAAGGAAACAAAGTTAACTTTGACTTACATTGACTTCAACACACCCAACATGTCAAAAACTTTGCCATCTTTATGGGAAGCTGACCCTTGTGTAGCTTTACACTTTTCATGAGTCTGAGAATTTGTTTTGGTTTCCTTTTGACTGAACTGGAAATCCAGTTGATGTATGCCTAAATGGCAAACTAAATAAGCCTAGAAACAGAGAGGTTATAAGAAACAGAAACTATATATCTCCAAGAATGTAATCACTGGTCTTATCAGTAGAAGGACTTCTTCATCTGGGAGTTCCCTCCATTGGTGAAATCACAAGTCTAGTCCTTCTCCTTACATTTTTGAAGCATCCTTTTACAAGACTGGGAGTTGAGTGATAAGAGATAGTCCAGAAAAGATAAAATTAAACAGTCAGAGTTGAAAACGACAAGGTTGTAGTCGGTAGAAGACCCTTAAAAGAAGCTCTTCAGGTGGCAGAACTCTCCCTCCTGATACGACTTTGTATCTCTGCACTGCTGCTGCAATGGGGTGGCCAATACAAATACAACAAAGGTAGACTGAGGAAAATTTTCCGGGCAGGAGAAATGTGACTAAACTGTGACACCCTCTTCCTGATCAGTTAGGTCAGTAACCAAGATGGCACTCAAAAGACCATATTTATTCAAACCAGAACAGGGAGGAGTTTGTCTAGTAAAACTATCTTGTGATTAGCTGTAGCAGGGGAAAGTGGGTTAGCTTTCAGCTGTGGCTGCTCACCTGCCTCTCTTAGAATTAAGGAATGTTGATTGCTTTATGAGATGCAGCTACCACCAGTAATCACCCCAAACAGCATTCTCTCCTCCACTAAGCCTTCCCCTTGGAAACCAAATCACCCCAATCTTTGATGAGGAAAGGCAAGGCCAGGAGAGCCATAGTCTGGGGATGGCACAGGTAAACAGAAGGAAGGGTACCTCTTTAAACTGATTGAAGACTGACCACTTTCTTCAACCATGCCTTTACTTCACACGGGGAGAGAATTCCTTTAGAACCAGACTCCAAATGGAGAAATGGAGTTTACAAAAACGGAGTGGAGGGTGGATGATAGAGGAATACTGATTATTCAGTAATAAATGCATAATATTTATTTTCCTCAAAGGAGGGAGCTCTGGGTCTGGAATTTAAATTCAGATTTAGACATTTACTAGCTGTGTGACCCTGGGCAAGTCACTTAATCTCCGTTAACCTGTTGGTTAACTAATGATTAATGATTGGTTAACCTAGTGCTTAACTAAGTTAACCGCTTAGTCCTATAGTTACATATTATAAGATGGAGAATTTGTCAGTGTCATTATAGCCCTGAAACCCAGCTCAGTTATGCTGTAGTTTGGCTATAAATACATTTGAAGTGTTTCCTATGTATCAAGCACTGCCCTTAATGCTAGGGATACAAAGGAGGGCTTTGGCCTTCAGCTTTTTGCCCCTTTCAGCTTTGCTTCTTTTACTTCCCAAAGGCCATAGAATTATAGTACACACACAGCTCCATCTATGAAGGAGTGGAGCCACCACTGCACATCAGGAGCAAGGCTGGACAGTGACTCAGTAAAACAAATGATCACTCACTCTCTTTTCCCTGTTCAGAGGAGTCCCCACAGGAGTTGCTGTAGCCACACCCAAAAGAACTGTCCCCTGCAGCCCGAGCCCCTGCAGCCTTACATCCCGTGGTGTCCCAGGCCCCTCCCTTTCTGATACCAAAATTGACCTCACCGCAACATCAGCCACAGGCTCTTGAAAACAGGACCCTACCACCACCATTGTTGAGGGGGTGTGGAGCAGTCATAGCAATTGTTCCCTGCTTTTGACCAACAAGAACTGCATTGCATGTATGCAAGTGAACTGTAGGCTTTGGATCTAACATTGCTTCTTCCTGATAGACACCTAATGGCCATGCCCCACCAGGGATATCTGGCTGACCCCCAGAGACCCCTCACTCACCTCCATGGACATCTGACTTACCCCCAGGAACTGGATGTGGCTAGGCGATGTGGCTGCCTCACCATTGAGAGGTACTCACTTGCTAACATCTGGCTAAGCCCCGGGGACTGTTTGGTAATCCCCTGGGCAACCTGCCTGACATCCTGGGAGGTCTGACTAAGACAGTAAATTCCAGGTCAAACAATTTCGGGTTTCTAGTTATTTTTTACCCTGTGTTAAATGACAAATTCTGTGTAAGGTGAAGCATATAGATTTGAGTTATTTGAGAAATGTGGATACCATGATATGAAAAGCATGGTAATACTGTCCTTCATCTTGCTTTGTCAGTGTACCCAAAGGATTTCCTGTTTGATCCATTCAATAAAGTAAGACTGTATATGAGGGAATATCTAAGCCAAGGGTACACAAAGAGCTTTAGCTGATGGGTAGCAGCTCTCTTCATGGTGAATGAAAGCAAGGCAAGCTTGAAGTACCCTAGGACTGTCAACTTCTTCTTGCCTGTGTTTCTATCTACTAGTCCATACAGAATGACACAATTGACTCCTAACAAATCTTTGTTGCCTTAACTCCACTGTTTTCTTTCTTCCTACAATGTCTCTCTCTCAGGCTCCAAGTGAAGAGGATTCAGGGAATTTGTGGGTATGAGAGGCATTGCTCTCTTTTTACTTGTAGCTGTTATGGAGGTTGGTCATAGAGGGGCAGAACTTGGGCTTTCCTGGGGGAGCCTGAGCCTGCCTTTTGAGACCCCAGATGCCTCTTCTTTTCTGCTTTTCTTTCCTTAAGCAAGATGACCACACCATGATCCTGACGGGAATGGTTTTGACCTTTGGGGCAGCCTCATAATTGGAGAGTCAGAGATGTTCCATTCTGACCATTCCTTGGCCAATAGGAGGTGGTCTCTGCAACAACTTTTCAGAGGAGATGATCCCACTCTCCTGAAAGAAGGTTACTAAAAATCACAGAATTAAAAGTCAAAACTAGCCTGCCTGAAACTGTACCTTCTGGTGACAGACACCCTCCCGGTAGATAGCAAGAGTCATGTATGCTGTTTAAAGACAAGGTAGCAATCAACTAAGAGTAATGGAGTGCCTGCCATTCAAGGACTATTAACATAACTGGTGATCTTTGGGAGTTTACAACCCAATAATTCAGTCATCTTTTGTGGTTGGTGCCTTTTCTCTCTTGTGACCAAGCAGAGGAGAGCCTATCCTAAGGGATGACTGCCCTGCAAGTACTGGAAGTCAATTCTCATGATATCCCTACCCCCAAGTCTTCTTATCCCATGTTAGACATTCAAAATTACTTGAAACAATCTTCTAGGACCAAATCATCCATTTGACTCAATCTTCAATCTAATTCAAAAATATTTATTGAGGGATGCATCTGGAAATATGGTGAAATCAGAAAAGTCCAGGCTTTCCAGATTTCCTCCACAGACATAAAATCACCACAAAATGATCCTAGAGCAGCAAAAATAAAGGGGTAAAACAGTTGTCCTCCAGAGAACCTCAGATAAGACAGGACCTCTAGGGGCTGAGGTTTGGCTTGAGTGTAGACACCTCCAGGCAGACTCCACTGAATCCACAAACAGTAGCAGGCCCAGGAGCAGCTCTGTCAGGAAGCCAACTAGGCATTAACAAATTTCACCTCTACTTTCACCTCTCACAGACTCAGGGGCTTACACCTCAAGACATTTTTACCTCAAAACTTTCCTGTAAGGAATGAGTTAGGTGGGCAGGGAGTAACATTGTGAACTTGGGAGTCAGGAAGACCCCAGTTACCATCATGCCTCAGACACTGCTGGCTGTGGGAAGCTGGGTGAATGATTTAACCCCTGTCTGCCTCAGTTTCCTCTTGTAAAATGAAGATAAATAATGTCTTCCTCGAGGGTTGTCATGAGAATCAAATGATTTCATATATGTAAAGTATGTTGTAAATCATATACTAGCTATAGCAATGCTGGTTTTTTTGTCTGTTTGTTTTCTTCATAACTGAATACCATGTGAGAAAATCCCAAATTAACCATAGCTCTCCTAAAAGGACCATGCTGCATTGATCTGTATACACACCATCCCAGCCTGAGGTAGGGGATCTATTTAGGAAGTGACATTAAAAGAGCTAAAATGTCACGTGTTCAACAGCAAGGAAGAAATAAGGAGAAACTGATTTCCATTAAGGTGGGTGCCCTCAGCTTGTTGCCACAGGATCCTAGCGTCTGAGATCGAGAAACTCATGAAGTGAAACAGAATCATAAAAACACATGAAACAATTGAAAGTCTATCAAACACTTTACCCACTTTTCCAAAAGTTCTCACAACAACCTTGAGGTGTAGTAGACACTACCAGGTTTTCATGAATAAAACCTGTGATTTCATCAGGTTTGGGAGCTGACTTAAGAGCTTCCTTCTGCTCAAGCAGATGGACACCTTCCCTGCAACAGAGATTCTTAAAAAGAAGCCTGATCACAGAAAACATCAGTGACTTAGCCAAGGTCACACAGGAATTAAGTTGTTGAAACAGGACCTGAAGCAGGCTCTTCCTAATTCAGAGGCTAGCTCTCTACTCATTATGATACCCTGTTTCTCTCACAGATTATTCACCCACACATTCAAAGATAGGGGAACTGAGGACTCAGTGACTTGCCCACAGTCACATAGCCAGTAAGAACCAGGGTCTTCCTGATACAATATCCAGCCCTCTGTTCACTGTCTTAGGTCCAGTGTGGCTCAGGGCCAGTTCTGTGGTCTGAGAAGTTGTGTCACATGACATTACAAAATGGTCCTTCACAAAGACTTCAACAAAGAGCCACAGACATTGATTCATGTCCATCATGTGCAAGAGTTTGTTAAACACTGAGAGAGAATCTCAGGCTTTAAAACCACACCTACTTTCTAGCAGCTTAGGTTCTAAGAAAGGAAGTGAGGCAACTCATTCTGAAGACATACACAGAGAAAATCAGTCCCTGAAATGGCTGTGGAAGTGCATGCCTTGATCAGAAGCCATTGTGACCAATGGGGGTTTTTTTAAAGACAAAACTTGGAAGTGGGATGCCCTGAACTCAACTGACATCAGAAGGAAGGATACAAGATCCCAGGGCTTCAGCTCCCTTACTGAATTATTTAAGGTGTATCCCTCCTTTCTCAGGTCTTCACTCTTCAGCTGTATCAGGAGGTGAGATTTGGGGTGGGGAGGTGGTAGTGGGTGAAGGTTTAGGAAGGTGACCTCTTTGAATTGGGGGAACTCTAGGGAGCTGGTTGAGTTGAACTGGATGCCTGGTACCTGAAATGAATGATGGAGGATGGAGGGTGACACTGACAATGGAGTCTTTTGAAAATGACGTTTGTGTTGGGCAGACTTGGGGCTGCCCACAAACTCAGCCCTCAAAGGGAAGTCGTGGTACCTGACACAGAATATTTGGTCACCCTGGCGAAGTTATCTCTCAGGACAATATTTTAAGATAGGAAATTTGGGAGTGAGGAAGGAAGGGAAGTTGCATTGCTAGGGGGATCTTCCCCATCCAAGATTCCTAAAGCCCATGAAGTTACTGGTTCCATCCCTAACACTAGGTTAAAGGTGAGCCCCTTCAGCAAAAGAGATCATTCCTTCAAGGAAAAGCTATTCTGTGTATCCCAGCACTTAGCCCAGGGCCTGGCATACAGTAAGCACTTTCCTAAATACTTGTTGACTGACTGACCACTATGTGCCTACACTAGTTTGGGGGGGATCCAGGGGCCAAACCAAAGCCTCTGTCTTGTAATTGCTTAGTATATACTTTACATTACTTCTATAGAAGCTTTCTCTGGACTCTACCTCTCCTCCCAATCCCTGCCCATAGAGGAATGGAATCACAAGCCATTCTTCGGGTTTAATTTTTGGGCAAAAAGAAAAGTCCTTTAGATTTGTGGATACTTATGAAACAGTTATTTAAGGTGAGGAATCTGGGAAGATGGAGTTAGTCAGAAAATCTTTAGCTCTCCAAATTTCCTCCATAAAAAAAAGGCAAAAACGAGACCTCAGAACAGTAGAAATAAACACTAGGTATAGCAGTTGTCCTTCTGGCACAACCAGGAAAGACTCCACCTCCAGTGGTGGAGGTTAGACCTGAGTAAAGTGCAAACACCTCCAGGTTTTCTGCAGAATCTACAAAGAACTTGTCCAGAAGGATAGGAAGAGAATTTATTTGTTTAAAAAAAATACCAGAGATAGTAATCATGATGTTAGGCAAAGTTGAAGTTAAATTATATTTCAAAAGTAAAAAACAGAGAAACTACACTATATGTCAGCAATATTATTCAATATTGTCTTAGACCATTTACAATACCTAGAGAGTATAAAATAGCAGACCAGATACCTGCTAAAAACAGACACAGGGGCTATATGAACATAAACATAAAACATTTTAGACGAATTCAGGTATAAATAATTCAAGTAATATTTATTATTTATGGATAGGAAAACTAATGAAAATTTTTAAATGACAACTTTACTTAACTAATCTACTTATTCAATGTCATCCCAATTAAATTATAAAAAAAATTATTATACTGAGTTGGAAAAAATAGCTAACGAAGTTCACTTGGTAGAGCAAAAGGTCAGGAATTTCAAAGACAGCAGGAAAAAGATAAAGGAAACAGATTCCACAGTATCAGATCTTAAGCTATATTATGAAGGAGAGCACTGTTAAAGCATAGAAAGGATGATTTGGGTTTTTCAATTTTCTTATGTAAATAAAACCTATGTAGCCAAGAAGAGAAGGAATGCAGAAAATTGGGGGAAATATTCATCAAGAACCTCTCAGAGAGGACATGATGGGATAGGAACATTGCTGTAGTGTAGGAAATAAGAAGCTGATTGATTTAGAAAAAACATGGAAAAATTTGGGCCATGAATGAAGATGCTATTGACCATCAGAGAAATAGATGACAGATGAAGATAAGCATAGTGTAGTTTTGCACATAAGTGTATGAGGGTATAGGCTTATATGTGATTATGTTCATACAAATCTATGTACATGTATGCACGTGTATATGTATATGTATGTATCCAGGATTAATTGTAGCCTTCTTTGGGGGATTGAGGGAGGAGAAAATTAAAAAGTACATAGTGCATTGCAGAGAACCAAAGAAAACCAATAAGGAAGCAAAGAGAGGCTGGGCAACTTTGAAAACAATGTGAAGTATTTATTATATAAGATATCTTGAAATGGACGTTGATTGCTTCATATTGAATCTTCTCTTGTGGTCTGTTGTGTATATGACTATTTTTTTCTTTTCTCATTTTGTATTCAAGTTTAAAATAAGCAAATTTACAAAAAAAAATCAGTGTCTTAAGTATTGTGTGTTATATTGAATTGGGAACAAAAGCCTAGGGTTTTCACATTCTGTTGGGGGAGATTTGGGAGGAAATGCAAATATAAGGAAAGAGGTATTTCAGTAGGGATAGGGCTTTGGCATCTTTTGCCATCACCTTAGCCTTAGGATCTGGTGGCATTTGAGCTAAGTGAAGCTCTCATCATTCAGCTGCCAGTTTGTAGGTAAGGGACTGGACTTGTGAATGCACTGATGTGAATTCACAGATGAAATTCCTTCTAATAAGACAACTTAACACCTTCTTTGTCCTCTATAGTTTTAACCTCTTATAGCCTCCCACTTCATGGGTTTTGTTAACTCTTTGGTCACTTTCCTCCCAGTAAATGGGATGGGTATATGAATTACGATTAGTGTCTGAATTCACACCTCCTGAGTGCTTAGGTCACAGGCCCCTCCCCCTCAGTCCAACATTCCTGGGCTATTTAGTGCAGGAGGGATCCATCAGGGGCCCACATCAAGATCACTGCTCTTCTCACACTTTTCTCTTTGGACTCTTGGAAGATACCACATTCTCCAGAGTGAAGGCCCAGCAAGAAAGCTGGGCCCTGAGCTAGATCTAACAACAGTTCTTGTCCATAACCCTTTGAATGTACTCTGGTTTGGCTAAATCACAGAACTGACTTGGGCCACAACTGGTGGGTGGTCTTTGGAGCAGTCCAACATGCCCAAAGTCAAAAGAAGCAGGAAAACTCCCCCAGATGGCTGGGAACTCATTGAACCAACCCTAGATGACTTGGATCAGAAGATGAGAGAAGCTGAAACTGAGCCTCATGAAGGGAAGAGGAAAGTGGAATCCCTCTGGCCAATCTTCAGGATTCATCACCAGAAAACAAGATACATATTTGACCTTTTTTATAAGAGGAAAGCCATAAGTAGAGTATTGTATGAGTACTGCATTCAAGAAGGTTATGCAGATAAGAACTTGATGGCCAAGTGGAAAAAACAAGGCTATGAAAATCTCTGCTGCCTGCCTTGCATCCAGGCTTGGGATACCAACTTTGGAGCCAACTGTATATGCAGGGTTCCAAAAAGCAAGTTAGAAGTGGGGCGGGTCATTGAATGTACCCACTGTGGCTGCAGGGGATGCTCTGGCTGACCAATCTTGAAACCGTGGATCCATCATTTCTGGCTTTTTTTTATTCTTGACCTCCATGAGTAGCTGCTGAAAGTGGACACTTCTCCCCGGATAACTCTTGCTCTCTGAAGCAACCACCTGTGAGGGGAGCATGGTGTCCAATGAAAGACTGTGTCAATAACTGGAATTGTTTGTGATTTAAAAATAAAACTTTAACCTTTAGAAAGAAAAAAACCAACAGATTGTCCCTGAGTTTGGACAAACACTTGTATCAATAAACAAGGCTGGGAGGAAGTCAGCAGCTCATTCCTCTGGGAGTCTCCCCATTGGCAAAAGCAAGGCCACCACCAGATAACTGTTGGCTGCTATTTCAGAAGCAATAAACACCATCCCATCTCCCACAGGGAGACTCAATGACAAGAGTTGGGAAGACTCAAGGAAATGACAAGAAAAGACTTGAAAAAGAAGGAGCTAGAAGAACAGAGAATACTGGCTAATGTACCCGCTGCAGTTGATGAGGAAAGAAAAGATATCAGTCCTATATTCCTCAGTACATGCTGTCTGTGCCATTGTGTAGAGATCCATCTGAAGGACCCACACTGAAGCACCAGAGAACCCAACCTAAGAAACAAAAAGCATGCAGTTCATTTGGAAAATGGGATGAGAGAGATGTAAAAGAGAATACTGTGAGGATGAAATACCTAAAAGGAGGATATGAAAATTGTGGAGTTCTGATGCACACATATAAAAGACTGCTTTGAGAGACCTCAAAGAATTGGCATCAAGTTCACAGAAGCCAACATAGCCCCAGATGAACATATGCAACCTCAACTCATGTTTGACTATATTGGGAAAAGTGATTGGTGGGATGTTGACAACTCAGAATATAGAAAGATGGAATAAAAATCTGCCCAAATTGACCTAAGTAGAAGTGCACTGAAAGCCTAGAAGCTGCAGGAAGAATTAGCCTGAGGAAAGTCAATGAAACAAGTGAATTCACCGCAATATCAGAAGGGAAAGGAATTCCTAGACTGAAAGACACCATAACTGTGATGATGACCATGAAGAAAAGTATGCAAATGACATTGATATGTCTGGACACAATGCTGACCAATTACAGTTTGAAATCTCAGGATTCAAGAAGACATTGATAAATAGTTGTGAAATTGTCATCCCAGTTCTGCCCACTATGATCCCAAAACGAGGGCATTTCCAGAGATCCAGATAGATGCCAAGACAGGAAAGAATCCTGATGAAGTCAGTTATGCAGGAGACCATTTGGTTACATACCCTGGAGATACAATTCCCATGGCACAAACAGAGGTATTGGCCTAGGAGGCTTATGACAAAGGGTCTAGATTGCCATTCCAAGAAGATCCTCTAAAACTGGAGTTGCTGTATAAATCATTTAAAGTCAAGACTCCCCCAACAGCCATCAGCCCTGCAGACCTTGGGGCCCCACCTTTCAGGGACCACAGCTGCCCTCATCTCCAGACATCCTGGGAGGTCTGACTGAAATACCAAATACCAGATCCAACACTTTCAAGTTTCTAGATGTCTGATTGTCTATGTGAAAAGACAAATTCTCAGTAATGTGAGAAATATGAATCAGGCATTGACCCTAAAGCATACTTCACATTGTTTTCAAAGCTGCCCATCTTGTCTTTGCATCTTTGTTGGTTTTCTTTGGTTCTCGGCAGTGCACTCTTTATTTTATCATTTTTCCTCCCTTTGTCTCTCAAAGAAGGCTTCAATTAATCCTGGATACACACACACACACACACACACACACACACACGCATAGATACACATACATATATACATATTTATATGCATATATACATACATGTACATAGATATCTATACATATACTCATACATACACTTCCACCCTCATTCACCTATGTGCAAGACCTTACTATGCGTATTTCCACCTGTCATTTGTGTCTCTAATGGTGGATAGCATCTTCGTTCATGGTCCAAGGTTTTCTAAATAAATCAGCTCACTATTTCTTACACCACAGCAATGTTCCTACCTCATCATGTCCTCTCTGAGAGGTTGTTGATGTACATTTCTCCCAATTTTCGCCATTCCTTCTATTCTTGACTACATAGGTTTGATTAACAGAAGAAAATTTAAAAACCCAAATCATCCTTTTTATGCCTCAGCATAGCTGAGCAATACTCTCCTTCATAATACAGTTTAAGATCTGATGCTGCTGAATCTTTCCTTTATATCTTTTTTCCTGTTTTTGAAATTCCTTGGGGCCAAGCTTGTTTTATACTTTTTCAACAGTTTTGCTTGTGCTTTTTTTTTTTTAAAGCACTTACTACGTGTTAGGAACTTTGCTGAGTCTTAAGAAATAAAGAAGAAGGAAAAATAGTTCATGCTTTCAGGAGTACAATAGATAAAAGCTGACAACTTTAGCGACTTGGGGGATTGGTGGGTTGGGACAAGAGAAGCTAGCAGATATTGGTTTCCCTACCAGGATCACAAGCCAGTTCTGGAACATTCTCTTCTCCCTTTCCTGAGCAGCTTAAATTGCATGGAAGAATCAGTCTGATGAAACCTCTCCCTTGGAACCTGGACTCCTTGATGCCCTAAGCTCAAGCTGAAAGCACAGATTTTCTGATGCTTGTCACAGAGACAGGAACATAATCAAGCCCTTGGATTCCACACTAGACCAGGTGGAAATAACATCTTGGAACAACGTTGGTCTCTCAGACACAGACGCAGCTCAGACTCTGGTTTGGTAATTCCCACCTGGTAATTACCTGGCCAGCTGAGGCTAGATATGGTCCAGAATTCTCTTCTGAAGCTGATGGACAAAGCTTAGTTGTGTGTCTGATGAATGGATTGAAAATACCTAAGACTTTGCCAAAGTCACCCACAAAAGGAAATCTGGGTGAGGAGCTGATCTGATTTTTCTTTGTTCCTTTTCATATCCTTTCACTGTGCAGATCTGTTGGTGACTTCAAGTTCAATAACAACCCAGAGTGCTGATAGCAAATACCCTTATTGAGGCAAGCCTTTAATTTCCTCTTGGCAAACACCATTACTCTCCACCTTCATAACACAAACGAGACAGCAATACTACTAGGGAGTCAGTGGTGGAAGAAATTATAAAACTGATACAATCTTGGAGAAAATGATAAAGTGCTGTCCAATGAGCAGCATCAGCCCCTTTCCATATTAGGTTTGGCGATATCCATCAGTGTTGCTAGGCCCTAACTCATCACTGATTCTTAGCTGAGAATTGTGCTGTCATTGTGGAAAGTATTAGAAGCTATGCTCCCTCCCTCTAGTCTTTTGGTAACTTTCAGTCTTATTGTTTCAAAGTCTTTCTGTCACTAATGCAGTGCCTACAAGAGGGTGTTTCTATGGGGAATAGGGCTAAAGATTACAGAAATGAGTCTTTTTCTGATTATGACTCACTGTGTGACTTACAGAAAAATTACTTGGCTAATATGAGCTCCATTTAATTAACTAGATAGAATAATACTTCCTGTGAAAGGGTGTCCTGAAGCTTAATAAAATTGTGGCATCCTCTTCTGTATGGATTTTGGAAAAAATCTTTAAGGACAATGGGGGTTTCTTTGGCCATCCCATAGCTACTGAAGGAGGCTGGAGATCCACAAATTATTCACTTATCCCCTAGCCTCCCCCCACCCCCCAAAAAAACCCAAACTAAAAAATTCATATTCTATGCATCATATAAAAATTTGTATTTAATCCATAAACAAACAATCAATAAACATTTATTAAACAGCTGTTATTTGTCAGGTTTTTCCAGGTAGGAGAATCAAGCAAATATTGATTTCCCCACCAGTATTACTAGCCAGTGAGGGAACATTTTTCTCCATTTCTTGAGGATTCCAATTTTCCCCATTAGGCAAGAATCAGTTAGATGGCAGTTGTTTGTGAAACTTCTCCTGGGAGACCTGGGTTCCTTGATGTCCTTACTCTCACCTCAAACCCAAGCTGAAACATCAGTTTTCATCTAGATATTTACTAAGTGCCTACTATGCTAAGCACTGGGGAGACTAGAAGAGGCAAAAGACAGTCCCAGTCATGAAGGAGTTTACATGTGAACAAAGATATACCAAGCAAGCTAGGAAGGTACTAGATTAAGAGGGGTTGGGAAAGGTTTTAATTGCAGAAGGGCTTGTGGATCCATCACTCAAGAGTGCCCTGTACTCTGGGCCTACTCGTTCCCTTCCTTGTACTATAAGCATTTTCTTACCCTCTGGGAACTAGAGAGAACCCAGAAACTTGCCATTAGTACAGAATCTGAGTGGTGTCTCATCACAACTGATACAGGGTGTGTGTGTGTGTGTGTATGTGTGTGTGTGATTAGAACTCAGCCTTGCTCTGTGCTGTAAGTGCTTTGTAGGGCTAAAGCTTTCACACACACAAATCCTTACTCCCTCCATTCCTTTTCCCTCCCAGAGATTTACTTCTCTTACTCAAAGGAGTTAACATGTAAAGCATTTTGCAAACCTTGAAGTGCTATAAGAATTCTTGCTGCTATTATATATTACCACTTTTCTTGAGCACATGTATGTACATATACATCTACACATGTGCTCAGACCTTGGGGTTCCTTCTACATATTATTCTTGGGTTGTTTTTTTTGGGAGGCATTTGTGCTTTCTTTCACAATATGACTAATATGGAAATATTGTATGCACAATATATTGCACATATATAACCTATCCTAAACCAGATTGCTTCCCTTATCAATGAGGGAGGGAGAGAATTTGAAATCAAAATTTTAAAAAATAAATGTTAAAAATTGTTTTTATACATAATTGAGGAAAAAATATTAAATAAATAATAAAAAGTGAAGTTCTTCCCAGCTCTGATAGCCTATATTCTAAGATTTCTCCCACGACCATGATAATCTATGTTCCAAGGTCCCTCACATCTCTGATGTTTTATGTTGATGACTATGTCACCTTGTATAACTGAAATTTAAACTCAAAACATTTCTTGGGTGGTTTGAGATTTAGTGAGGTTTCTATCACACAATTGAAAGTGTTTGTTTCTGTTACATCTCTTTCCTGAAGTGTTTGTATCTTTTAGTACAGATCATTACATTTAAAAATGACATTTAGGAAGAAAGTATAATAAGATTTAAATACAGATGTATTAGAGTGTTTAATAAAATACACTAAAGATATGGCAAGGTATACCTTTGGCATTCTAAGTGATGCCATTTAAATAAAATAACTCACTGTTTAACCTTGGATGAATCACCTGACCTCTCTGATCCTACCAGGCTTCATCTGTAAAATTAATTCAATGCAACTCAACAAACATTTATTGAATCGATGAGTTGAAGTAGATAATCTTTCTGGTGCTTTCCAGCTCTAAAATTCTCTGATTACCTGAATTTCATTATTTGTTCTGACTTTTAAGGACATGGATCCCTTTATTGGTACAGTACACATTACCCATTTCTCATCAGGACAATCAGATTGAGTGTGACCTGGAGAAAAAGGTCAATTTTGGCCATCTCTAAGATCTCTCCGGATCACTGCACAATCAATTTAGCAGCAGTGTCTGCATAGATGGAGCTGACTGCTCAAGGCAAGTCAAACTGATTGATTGGTTCTGTCATGCCAAGGTCAGTTGTTTTCCTTGTATAGATTCACCATTTTCTTTTCTTCTTCCTTTGCTTCCTATTCTCATTCCAATTTCTTTTTTCCTTTCTTTTCCTGTTCTAAACCCCTCCTTTGTTTCTCTTTCTTTTCTTTCTTACCCAATTCTTTTCTTCTTCTCTTTCCTTTTCTCCTTTATCATTTTCTTTCTTCTTCCTCCTTTCTCTCCTATTCTTTTTTCCCTCAACTTTCTTCTCTCTTCTGTTTTCTCTCTTCCTTCAGATTCTTCAACTGTCTCTTCTTGTCAGAAGCTATAGAGCCTGAGAAGTATCATAACTGTCAGATATTCCCTGAGGACTTTTGAGAAAGTCAGGAAATAGCCTTAGGGTTTATGTTGGGTGCTAGAAAGCATCCTTGGTGTAGCACTGGAATGACTGACCATGGAACAGAGGAACGAACTTGAAATTGAGAGGACATTTAAGTGTCTGAGAGTGTACGAAGGGGTGTGGATTGGAGGCTTGAGTGGTATAGGAACAGAGAGTCAGATAATGATAGAATTGCAAAACAGGAAGGAAGGACTCCAGAGGCTGTTCAGTTCCATCCCAGGCTCTCATCTATATTAACCTTCATTCAGCTTTTGCTTCAAGACCTCCAGTGAAAGAGAACTGATGGTCTCTCCAGGCAACTCATTCTACTCTAGCATGATTTATTAGGAAGTTTTCCTTATATGAATCAAAAATCTGCCTCCTTGCAATTTCTACCCATTATCCCTACTTTTGACCTCTGGGTCCAAGGATCAGTCACCACTCATATCAACAAACATTTTAAGATAATTCATTTTCTTTTTTAAAATTAATTTATTTGTTTTCAGTTTTCAACAATCATTTCCATAAGTCTTAAATTTTTTCCGCCTCCCTCTTCCCTCCCTAACTGAGATGGCATGCTATTGTTTATGGGTTCTGCACATACATTCTTATTAAACACATTTTCACATTAGTCATGTTGCATAGAAGAATTGAAAAGACGGGAGAAACCATGAGAAAAACCAAAACAAAACAAAACATAAAAGAAAATAGTCTGCTTCATTCTGCATTCTGATTCCATAGTTCTTTTCTTTTGGGAATGTTTTAGGTCCTTGCATTGTCGTGAAGGGCTAAGTCTATCAGAAGTATTCCATTTCATTCATATACCATAACTTGTTCAGCCATTTCCCAATTGATAGGTGTTCCCTCATTTCCAGTTCTTGATCACCACAAAGAGAACTACTATAAGTATTTTTGTACATGTGGAACCTCTTCCCATTTTTATGATCTCATTTGGATACAGTCCTAGAAGTGATATTGCTGGGTCAAAGAGTATGCACATTTTTATAGTCCTTTGGGCATAGTTCCAAATTGCTTTCCGGAATGGTTGGATCAGCTCACAGCTCCACTAACAATGAATTAGTGTTCCAACTCTCCCACATCTTCTCCAACATTTATCATCTTCCTGTTTTGTCATGTTAGCCAATCTGATAGGTGTGATGTGGTATCTCAGAGTTGTTTTGATTCGAATCTTTCTAATCAATAGTGATTTATAGCATTTTTTCATATGACTAAAGGTAGTTTAATTTCTTCCTCTGAAAACTACCTTTTCATATCCTTTGACCATTTATCAATTGGAGAATGACTTGTATTCTTGTAAATTGGATTCAGTTCTCTATATAAGGATAATTCATTTTCAGTCAACAAAATTCTATTTTCTCTCCCTTTATTCAAAAAGAAAAAACTCACCTTATAACAAATATTGATAATCAAACGAAACAAATACCTTCCTTGCTCATACCCACATAGATTCTCTCTCTCACTCTCTCTCTCTCTTCCTCCTCTCTTTCTGTCTTTCTTTATATATACATATATATATAAACACATGCACATACATTATTCATCTATCTACCCTACCCATCTATCATCTACTTATCTATCTATATCATTCTGTTTCTTAAGTCCATCACCTCTGTCAGATATCAACAAGTATTTTTATTAGGCCTTTTCCCTTTTCTAGACACTGTGTTAAGTATGGGGGATACAAATAAAAAGAATGAAATCACTGGTACACTCCAAGAGCTTACAAATCTAAGAAGATGCATTGCTGTATGTTCAGCCTCAAAACGCTGAAGACCATTGGCCCTTTCCATCTGACTCGCAGCCAAAATCTCCAATATGTATTTTCTCCCCCTATTAGAATGTGAACTCCTTGGCAAGAGGAACTGTTTTTGCTTTTCTATTTGTTCTTTGTGTAACCAAAGTCTATTTGAATAAAATTCTCTTTAATGGTGGAGATTGATTACTCATTGCTGGTGAGGGCTTGGGGAAAAGAGAGGTAGCTGAGAGAGAGATAGATAGATAGAAGGGAGAGAGAGAGAGAGAGAGAGAGAGAGAGAGAGAGAGAGAGAGAGAGAGAGAGAGAGGAAATATAAGGTATCAGATTTTCTTTAGGTTCTTGAAGCAAGAGAAACTTAATTCCCTTATTCCCATAGACTTAAGATGGAGGTCCCAAAAGAAATCAATCAGTCAGAAGGAGATGCTTCAGGGGTGGGAAGTACTTTCAAGGTGAGAAGTACTGCAAAGGGTGGAGTGAGTTTTCAGAGACAAAAGGGAAAAGAGGAACACAGAGTCAACAAGCTCCACCAATGAGACGAGTCTGATGCAAATGGACTTTGAGCCTGGATTTCTTTATCCTTGTAGTCTCTTCCTATGTTTGGCATGGAAAAGCCTGGATGAGATCCGGGAGTAAGATTTAGTCTCATACTCTATTTAATGGGAGCATTTTCTGAGCCCTTTCTAGACTGTTATAGGTAGACAGTACCTTGGAGTGTGAGCTTGAGGAGGTAACAGGGTGACATTGCATGGGACAAATGTAACTGTGAGAAATAGGATTGTGACACCATTTCTCCATCTTTTTCTCATCAAAACTTAACTTTTCCCTCTCCTCCTTCTCCTCTCCCTCTTCCTCCTTCTCTTTCTCTTCCTCTTCCCCTTCCACTTCCTTTTTCAAATCAAAGAATTTCAGTATTTGGGAGGGGGTCCATTCCAGACCCAAATAGGATTCTTCTCTACAACATAGTAAATCATAGGGTCATAGGATCCAAATCTAGATCAAGAAGGAACCTTGGAGATTATGTAGTCTAATTCTCTCCATTTTCATATAAGGAAATGGAAGTTTATGGAGATTAAGTGACTTAGCCAAGGTCACACAATTCCTTCATATTCTTCATTCCCCTCCAGGCTGCACTACTGACCTGTCTCCATCAGACTTTTTCTACTATGCCTTAGAAACCTCTTTTCCCTGAAAGCTCTCTCCATCCCTTGCATTATTTCTCACCTTGGAAGTCCTCCCCACCCCTGCAGCATTTCTTTTGAATAGGCTGACTCCTCTGGGAACCTCCATCTTAAGGAGGATGAGTGGATCAACCATGTCTGCAATCTTCTCTGGGTTGCTCCCCTGACTCTCCACAAGACTTTCTCTTCCTTATCGGGTTCCAGAGGCTCCACTGCCCAACCCTGCCTCCTCCCACTATGCAGCTCCCTTTTGTGGATTGTCCTCACCCGTTAGGAGATAGAAGGGAGTATCTTTCTTTGTGTATGAATTTGTATTCCCATTGTATTTCTAATAATTAAAACTTATTGACAACTCATATCTTACAAACCAGGAGTGATAGAAAGATGGAAGTAAACAAGTATTTCTTAGGCACCTAGCATGTGCCTGGTACTGCTTAACCTGCCTTACAAATATTATCTCATTGATCATCACAACAACCCTGAGAGACAGGTGTTGTTACTATTCTCATTTTTGCAGTAGAGGAAACTGGGTCACATATTATTAATTTAATCTGAGGAAGCAGTTTAACTCAGGTGCTTCTGATTCTAGCCCCAGTGTCTATCTACTCTGCCACCCAGCTGCCTCAGATGCAGCAGTGTGGGCATATGTAAGGAAGGACATCCTGAAAGCCAGACCAATAGAGTGAGCCGCTACCCAGATAGCCAGGAGGATGAATCCTAGGTGGGTCCAGGGTAAGTGTGGTGGGACCTTGTTGTTCCACAGGTACTTCCTAATGAAAAATATGTTGCAAAGGTTTTTTTTCTTTTTGCTTCCAGGACACTAAAAAGTGACTCAGTAGTGGAGTTTACTGATAAAGGTTTTCCCTGTTGTCTTTATAAAAAGAGAATAGGCAGTTGGAGAGGCAGTGCGACTCAATGGGAAGGGTTGGGGTTCTGGAGTAAGAAAGCCTGAGTTTGAATCCCAGACCTGCTCTTCTTTACCTGGCTGGCTGTCATTTTTCTCTTTGCCTCAGTTTCTCACTCTGTAAAATGAAGACGTTAGACTGGATGATCTCTAAGACCCCTTTGGTTCTAAACCTCTGATCTTATGACCAGGAAAAGGATATTAAAACTTGTGACCCATCACTACTATCTTGATGACCTGTGAAATTTCACTTGATTTGATATATGTCCAGAGGAGTGATGGCAATTGGGATGGAGAACGGACTTGGCACATCGTAGGTACTTGATGAATGCTTGCTTCCATACCATATGAGCTGAAGAAATCAGGAATTTTGAACCCAGAGCAGAACAGACCTAGATGACTCATGCTGACTGTATTCAAGCATTTGAAAAGCTGTTATGGGGAAGTGGGAATAGACTATTTTTTTCTCCGCTTGTCCTCGCAGGATGGAACCAGGAGCAGTGGGCAGAAGATGAAGAAAGGCAGGTTTAAGCATGATGCTAGGAAAACCTTCCTAACCATGAGAGTTGTTCAGGAGTAGAATGGACTGCCTGGGGAGGTGGGGGCTCCCACCTCACTGCGGGCTTTTAAGAGGACTCTGGATGACTCTGGTTGGGCTATTGTAGAGAGTATGGGCTGGACCTGTGACTGCTGAGGTACCATCCAACTTTGACTCACTGAAGTATCAAAGCATGAGACTTCGCAAAAATATCATAAATAGAAGGAATGCCACCAAGAACAGGAGGAGAGAAATCTTTAAGATGTTACTCCTTTGTCTTCTGATGAGACCCTACTGAGGCATTTCCTGAGTCTCTCCATATGTCTCAGACTCAACTCCCATCCTGAAATTGATAGGAAGGAGGGACCATGGAGACCATGACCTGTGGGAATTGGGTGTGTTTGACCTGTTAAAGATTAGACAAGACAGATGAATAGGGAACCTTGGTGGACTAACATATAACCAATAAAAATCATGAAATCTTGAGAAATTGTGGAAGAAGGCAAAGCAGAAGACATCCCAGTGCTAAGTCATTGCTAGCCATAGGGTGCTTAATAAATGTCTATTGACTAACTGACTTTGTAGAGTGAATGGAAAACACAAAGTGTGAGGAAGGAGAACAAATGCCTTTAATCACGTAAAGAATATTCATATGGAAAAGAGATTAGACTTGATTCCCTCAGTATCATTGGGAAGACCCAGAGCAACTAGAAGAAATTACAAGGATACAAATTTATGACTGAAATAAGAAAACATTAGGAGATATCCCCTAATAAAATAGGCTGCTTTGGATCATGATGGATTTAGCTTCCCTGAATGTCTTCAGGAGACATGCTGAACCATCGTCAGCTATGAAGCTTGTAGGGGATAGAGGGCTGGACTTGGACTCAGGAAGACCAAAATTTAAATCCTGTTTCAGATGCTTACGACTTGTGTGACTCTGGGACATTCTTTTCAGCCTCAGTTACCTCATTTGTAAAATGGGGATAACAACACCTTACAGACAATATAAGAAAAACCTTAAAGTATGATATAAATGCCAGTTATGATGATGATTCGGAGAGGATTTTTGGTGGGGGTACAGGATGCATTAGTGACCTCTAAGGTCTGTGACCCCGAGATACTTTGTTAATGTAAATCAGTCTTAGTCAACCAAACACTATGGGCATAGAACTCCTCACCTGGCTTCAGCCAGCAGATGCAAATTGCCCAGGGATTTTTAACCCCTTTTGTGTCCTAGACCCCTTGGGCAGCCTCCTGAAGCTTTTGGACCCCTTATCAGGATAATGTTTTTGAATATTTAAATAAAATAAAAGATGCAGGAGTACAAAGGAAACCAATTATATTGAAACAAAGTTATGAAAATGTTTGAAAAATTCGAAGTCTATCGAAGCCAGGTTAAGAATGTCTTGCTCTGGTGGCTAATGTTTCCAGGAGCAGGTTTATCACTAGTAATGGTTGGATTTTGTGATTTTTGAATGGGGGAAGGGTGAAGCCTAAAGTCTCTAAAGTCCTCTTCTGATGCATCATTTTGGCCTAGAGGTGATCCTGGCTCCTCAAAGGCCAGGCTAGTGAAACCCAAGCTCTATCTGATCCCATCAGTTGTCATGTGCAGGGCCCAGAAGCAAGGTATGTCTCTCTATTTCAGATGATCATCCAAGCTAAATTCAGGTACTCTCATACCCAGGAGCTTGACCAGTACTTTTGGGTGATGGAGACTGTGGTGAAGTGAAAAGAACCTGGGATTTGTATTTAGACACCTTGGGTTTTAATCTCATCTCCCCTGCTTTCTGTCTGTATAGCCTTGGGAAATTCACTTCATTTAATTGGGCCTGAGTTTCCTCATGTATAAAATGAGGATTTTTGGACTGATTTTTAGGGTCCTTTTGACCAACATTACAAACTCATGAAACTATTTACAAGCCAGAGGATTTACTCTCTCTTCTTAGGCAGGAAGTACTCACAACAAATATCATCAAAGATTTGTTTAGTGGGAAAAGAGTTAAGTTTTTCTAATGGCATTGAAAAGGGAGCAACAATATTAACCCACTTTTAGAGGGCTTTAAGGGTCACAAAGCACTTTATTCAAGGCAATCTACAGAGGTGGATAGTGCAATTATTTTACTGATGAGAAAACGGAGTCTCTGACTTGCTCATTCTCATACAGATACTAAATGTCTAAAATTGACTTAAGCACAAGATCAGCACTCTGCTATGCAGTCACTAGGAAATTACTTGGTTGTAGGCAAAGCAGCAATTTTGATTCTAGCACAACTGGAAGACAGAGGTTACCAGCATACTGGTTTCCCATCTTACTTGTCTTCCTAAATGAACTTCTAAGGTAATCTGTGATAGCTAAGTGGTGCAGTGGAATCAGTAAGATTCATCTTCATGAGTTCAAATCTGACGTTAGACATCAGCTGCATGACCCTGGGCAAGTCACTTAACCCCGTTTGCCTCAGTTTCTCATCTGTAAAATAAGCTAGAGAAGGAAATAACAAACCACTCCAGTATCTTTTCCAAGAAAATCCAAATGGAGTCACAAAATCAGATGGAACTAAACAACAACTGAAATATAACAAGGTATTCTGTATGTCTCCCAGGACTAATAAATAGCAAGGGTCATGATAGGAAGTGAGAGGAATTTTCTTAGTCCAACCCTGAAAACTGGCAGAGTGGAGGGAGTGGTTTTTAAGACATCACCACTGTCGTCGTCACCACCACCAGTAGTAATAACATAACAGCAACAAGGTATAAAGACCACTCTCCTATTGGGAAGAGGCTGAACAGGTACAGCAACAAGTACACAATGCACTAGGGAGAATCAGCTGATGGTAGTCAATTAACAGAGAATGAACTTCGGAGAGCCAAGAGATGGCAGCAAAGGGCTGAAAATAAGTTGGCAAATGCCTTTAGCAGCTCCCAGTCACGAAGGGAGGGAATAAACATTTATTAAGCACCTACTATGTGCCAGGCACTGTCCTAGTTACAAATAATATCTCATTTGATATGAGATTAAGAAAGCAGCCCAGTAGATGACATTGCCAGATGAGGACACGGCATCCATAAGTCAGATTTCAGAGGCATGATGGGATCTCTGGACATAGTTCTTGAAACTTGGGTTGTCCTGACTGTGTGTGTGTTTCCTCTCCCTCTAAAGAGTTGAGAACGTGTGTGTGTGTGTGTGTGTGTGTGTGTGTGTGTGTATGGGGGTGGTGTGCATCTACATATGTAGGGGGGCTAATGTCCTTGTTGTGTCGCCTATTCTGTTTAATTAAGTGACTTTTGCTTTGAATTAATATACTTTTTGAAACATTAGTGGGGGTCCTTGAGCTATGGTTTTGAATAGCTACTGCCTCAAAGCACACTTTGAATTTATAGCTTTCAGGGTCTTATGTTTAAAAGAGATTCAGCATTATAATTTTGAAAATAAGGACTGGGCAAATTATTCTTACTCAAGGGGAGACAAAAACCATTCTGATATGCTCACCTTTGGTTGCGCTTCCAAAGAAATGTAACTTGGAGAGGCATTTCAAGCAAATGTAAGGTGATCCCAAACATATGTATCCCATTGGCTCTTCCTCTGGGAATTGATTACATTCCTCCCCACTCCCCCATGGAACTTTTATGTTAGCAAAATTTCTTTTTGAGAAATTTAAAGCTAGTATTTAGAAATATCAGGATGGGTGCTCACAGACCTCTCCTGTCCCTTTTTAGTGAGTCTATTTTAAAACAAAGTTGACTAACCTTGGACTGAATTAAATCTGGCTTCAGAAACTTACTAGTTGTGTGACCCTGGGCAAATCACTTGACCCTGTTTTCCTCAGTTTCCTCATCTGTGAAATGAGCTAGAGAAGGAAATAGCAAACCATTCAGTATTTTTGTCAAGAAAATCTCACATGAGGTCATGAAGAGTCAGACATGACTAAAGAATGACTAAAAAAGTCTGACCCCTGCCTATTACAGATGTGCAAATTGAAGCCCCAGTAGGTTGTTCAATGGTCAACAGAGCTAACAAGCAAAAGAGTCAAGATTCGAAGGCCAGTTTTATCACTCCCGATCCAGCCTCCATGCTGAGCTATCTAGTCTAAGTAGAGGAGCAATCTTCCTCTACACACTTTCGATGAGTAGTCACTCAACTTTCACATAAAAATCTCTAGAGAGGGGCTCAGAGCATAGTGACAGAAGATTCCCTTTAAGTCAGCATGATCTGGAGTTAGAATTTGATGAGCCGCATGATCCTGGGTCAGTCTTTCAATCAGCCTTAGGCTGTTACCTCATCTGTAAAATGGGTATAACAAAAGCCTTTACCTTATAGTATTATAAGGATTAAATTAATAACTGATATAAAGTGCTTTGTAAA
>CM053769.1:484047631-484081602 GCA_028658325.1 Potorous gilbertii
CCTTCAAGGACAAGGAGAGACAGAGAAGGAGCTCACAACTGCTACCATCACAAGATTGTGGAGGCCATAGAGCCTAATTCCATTATTTTACAAATGAAATAACCAAAGCATAGAGCAATTAAATGATTTGTCCAGGGTCACAGAGCTAATAAACATCTGAGGCTGAATTTGAACTCAGACCTTCCTGACTTCAACTCTGGTACCCTACATACTGCACCACATTAAAGATGTAATGACTAAATGGCATAGTGGTATAATGGTATGGTGACTAAAGTGCTGGAATGAATCAGGAAAACCTTGGTTCAAACACTGCTTTACTACCTGTCTGTGTAAGCAATGAGCAAATTAGGCATACTGAGCCTCAGTTTCCTCACCCGTAAAATGAAGCAGTTGCACTAAGCAATGTCTGGGGTCACTTCAAACACTAAGTCTATAAGCCTATGATGCAGTAACTTACTGTGTTAATTATTTTGTTAACCCACTGGGAAACTTGGTCATTTCTACAATGCAGGCACTGTTATCAATGCCCTCCCAAGGTTGGTACTCATTAAATTTGGTACCAGTGGGCACAAACCAGTCACCACAGTGTAGTTAAAGGTCTCAGGAAGAGGGAAAGAATAATAATAAAAGGGAAGTTCAGCCTAGAACTAGTCAACTTTATCTTCTAGTAAAACGTATGTTCTATCATGGGTTTTCACTGCCAAACACAGCCTCTCCAAATTTAGAAACCTGCCAATTGTCAGGGAATCCTGGAGAGAAATTCACAGCAGAACCAATTTTCATCCAAACAAAGCACAGTATGAACATTGCATTACCAGCACAGATTCTCTACCCATAGTGGGAACCTGGGAAGAAGGGTATTCTCATCAGCCCAGAAGTCAGCATCATAAATCAGTTCGGATAGAACTCCGATTAAAATAAATCTCTGAATTCGTGCCACAGGACTGAGCTTGGACAAAGCAGGGAGAGAGATGGAAACTGCAGGAAGTAGAAATGTAACTACAAACGCTGATCACTGGAGGCAAGATTAAAAACCTCTAGTACATCTGTATCCCAAATAGAATGAAGGAAAAGGAACAATATGTACAAAAATATTTGTAGTAGCTCTTTTTGTGGTGGCAAAGAATTGCAAATGGAGGGGATACTCATCAGTTGGGGAATAGCTGAATAAATCTTTGAAAAACCTGGAAAGACCTATATGAACTGATGGAGTGACGTAAACAGAACCAGAAGAGCATACACAGTAAAAGCAATAGATGGTCAACTATGAAGGACTGAGTTACTCTAATTAATACAGTGATCCAAGACAACTCCAAAGGACTCCTAATGAAACATGGGTCTCTCCATCTTTGGAGAGAAAACTGATGAACTCTAAGTGCACAAATCATAGGATTTTTTTTTACTTTATTTTTCTTATTTTTTTTGGCAACATGGCTAATGTATTGCATGTCTTCACATGTATAATGGATAGCTATTGCTCCTCTTCTCAATGGGCACAGAAAGAACTGGAGGGAGACAGAAAATTTGGAACTCGAAATTTAAAAAAATATATTTAAAAATGTCAAGTTTTTTAAAAATTAAGCTCTTGGTACAGAACTTTGTACACTTTTGGCCTGGAAATTTGATTATATTGATGTGGGGAACTCATAGAACAGAAACTCCCCTCTTGAAGAATTGGCCATTCAGCTTACAGAACTCCCTAGGGCACTGAGAGGGTGATTTACCAAAACAGCGTCATACAACCAGGAGGGACAGAGGAAGGGCCTGAATACAGGACTTTCTTACTCTATCTACTATGCTAAGCTACCTCTCATTCTACACACGCTTTATAGACCAAGATTTTCATTGCCACACTTCTGGCATTGGCAAAAAAAAAAAATGAAAACAACATAGGTGCCCATATGTCAGAGAATGACTGAACATCTTGGCATAGGAATGTAGTGAAATATTACCACACCATAAAAAGTGAGGAATTCAGAGGTATATGATTAACCAAGTGAAGAATGATAATAGGAACTAGGGGGGAAAAGACAAGAATAACAAAAATATGGCCAGAACAACATAAATGAAAACAGCACCAAAATAATTAGAATTTGGATTAAAAGTAATGTCCAAACCTGACTCCAGAGGATTAGTGATATTTTTAAAAGAATTTCTCTCCTCTCAGCAGAGAGGTGGGGGACCACAGGTGCAGAGTGCCATATATCCTCTCAGACCCTGTGCTGATTTATTCCACTTACCTGTTTTTCCTTTTTTTTTTTTTTGCTGAGCTTATGGGAAATGTCTGTGGCATGAAGAAAAACATAAAAAGCATGCATGGATACCTAAACTATGTATTTGTGCTTTCAAAGGGGACAAGTATAAACTTGAAACTATGTTTCATGATACACACACATTTCAGAAGCCATTTTCCTTACTTTTCATTTTTACCAAAAAGCACAAATGAGATTGAGGATATTGGTTGGCAGTCTGCCCAAGGTCAGGCAAAATGAAACTGCTGGAGCAGATGTCAAGCACCTAGGGCTAGCAGGAGATTATAAAGGACACTGGAGAGTGATTGATAAGAAAATATCTGCAAGCTTTGTCAAAGCCACTTGAATGCTTTTTTATTTCTTTGAATGCAGGGGCCATGAAAATGGTTACATTGCAAGGAAATAAGATTCTCTGATTATGCAGAGAGCATTCTAGGATCAAGCTCTGTGCCTCTCACAGTACAGAAGCTCCATTTGAAAGATGGCAGGAAAACAGAGGTCAACAGAAGCTTCCACAGAATCCCAACATTCTCCTGATCTGCTGTCCGAAAGAAAGACACCTATCATGTTTCCACTCCCACTCAGAGTAATGGTGAACCCAAGTCCAGGATCAATTATCACCTCCTAGGGAAAACCTTTGGTGGCTCAGTGGATAGACTGCCAACTCTGGAGTTAGGAAGACTCATCTTCCTGAGTTCAAATCTGGCCTCAGACATTTAGCAGCTGTGTGACTCTGGCCAAGTCACTTCACCCTGTATGCCTCAGTTTCCTATCTTTCCAGTATCTTTGCCAAGAAAACTCTTAATGGGGTCATGAAGAGTCAGACATAACTGAAAAATACTCAAACAACAACAAAAAAGACACTCTACTAGTACAAAGATTGGCATCTTCTCTGCAGAAGAGAGAGGGGCCAAATCACTGAGAGACTAAATGATTTGTCTAGGTTCACACTAGAGCCAGTATGTATCAGAGATAGCAGACACCAGGAGAAAAAACATACCAGCTCAGGTATCAGGAAGCCTTAGGTTCAAGTGTCATTTCTGACTGAGGAACACATCTGGTCAAAAATGTCACCTTTTTCCCTTGGTTGAACAAAATGCCTATGTGTCTGTAAATAATGTGTCTGTTTCTTTCTTTTCTTTTTTAACCTGATCTGTGATTTCATCAATGCAAGGAGCTCTTTGTCCTGACAATGCAGGTTAGCCCCTGCTAAGCAAGGGATAGCATTAGAGAACCGTCTGGGGTTTGGAGAGAGGTCAAGTGATTTGCCAGGGTAACAAAGACAACATTTGGCAACCAATCTGACTCTTGACTCTGAGACCATCTTCTCTGCCTTCTCCATCACATGACCTTGATTTCTTATAGATGGTCATTACAAAACTCTCTCAAAATTTAATATCATTATAGGGCAAATGTTCTTAACCTCAACTAGGTGACTGGTTTTTTAAAATATTTAAATATATTTGGTTTCTTTTCTAGTTTTACCTAGTGCAGTTAAAAAATATGGTTCTGAGAAGGGGTCTATAGGCTTCACTAGACATACAAAGAGGTCTGGACTCAAAAAAGGCTAAGAACTCCTTCTATAAGGCACAGGAATTGGAACCTTGATGCCATTGGAAAAGAAAAATCTTGGGTGAGGAAACTTCCTCTTCCAACACCCTCTGCATCTTCTTGGAAATTTAGTCTTAAAGAGTTGCCTAGAGTGGTGATGTCAAACTCAGATAGAAATGGGGTCACTAAATAATATATAAGGATCCCTGCAGGCTACAGATTGACTTAGAAAACCATATATTAACATTATCTATGTTCTATTGTATTTTTAATTTATTTTGTTAAATATTTCCCAATTACATTTTAATCTGATTCCAGTGCCAGCAGGCAGAGTCTTTGACACCCCTGGCCTAGGGCACTGACTTGTCCAGGGTCATATTTGATAGGCCAGGATGTGCCAGGAGCAAGACTTCCTGGCTTCCACAACAGCTTGATATCCGTCATTGCCTTTCAACATCACCATAAAGATGAAGAACAGGTAGAAATATACACCAGTGTAGCATGTTCTAATTTTTGCCTTCTCTCTTCTGGAAACCTTACTTACTTGAGGAGTCTGGGCTTTGCAGGGACCATGACTTGTCCAACGTCTCAGGCTCTTCTTGCTCCTTTCTCTCTGTGGCAGAGCTCAATCCTTTATTGATGGTTTTTTGCTGACCTTCTTCCTCATCTGTGAGACTGCTGGAATCAGTTGGGTTAGGTTCTTCCAGCATCTTCTCTTTCTTACTTCTAACAGCCCAGTGCATAGACTAGAAGAATTGAAACAAGAGACAAAGGCATGTTGTAAGTACTCACCATGTTTTAAGTTTACCTTAAGGTGCTTCCACCAACCTGATGCATGACTTTAATTACTAGGAAATTTGTTGTTGTTCAGTCATGTCCAACTCTTCATGACCCCAGTTGGGGTTTTCTTGATAAAGATACTAGAGTAGTTTATCATTTCCTCCTCCAGTGGATTAAGGCAATCAGGGTTAAATGATTTATGCAGGGTCACACATCTTGTAAATGTCTGAAGTTAGATATGAACTCAGGTCCTCCTGACTCCAGGGTTGGCACTCTATCCATTGCACCACCTAGCTGGCCCTTCTAGATTAGCAGGCAACAAATCAACTTAATTCAGCAAACACTGATTAACTGTTTGGTACTGTGCTAGGCACAAATGAGGAATGAAACTATGTCTGCTCTCAAGGAGCTTATCATTTATTACTACTGAGGCTGCGGCTGCTGCTGCTAGTGGTAGTAGTAGTAGTAGTAGTAGTAGTAGTAGTAGTAGCAGTAGTAGTAGCAGCAGCAGTAGTAAACATTTACACAATGCTTTAAGGTTTGTAAAGCCCAAAAGGTAGGGCTAATATTACCCCTATTTTACAGGTGAAGAAACAGATTCAGAGAGTAAACTGCTCTCTGCTCAGGTGATACCTCCTCTATAAAAAGAGTTCTTTCTCTTTGGGGTCTTTATTTCTTTAGCTCCCATTACTCCATTCTGTGTGTTACATATCCCTATGGATACACACATTCAAGACGGAATGAATGGAGTAGTGAAAAGAGCAACAGATTTGGAGTCAAAAAGGTATAGATTTGAATCCAGCCTTGGACACTATGATCTTGGACAAGTCATTTGACTTTTCTGGGACTCAGTTTCCTCATCCTTGCAATGAGGATACTAAAACATCTAGCACTGACCTCACAGGTTTGTTGAAGAGGTTAGGTAAGATAAGGTCTATGAAGCACTTTGCAAACCTTACAGCCCTGTAGAAATGTGAATTATTATGATAAAATAGCACTGTTTTTTAACTGAAGTAAAATTGATTACTAAAGAATCATTTCAGTCCAAACATCCATGTGGAACAATCATTGACCGACTTTGATTCTCCAAAAACAGAGCTGAACAATGACTTTCAGACATAAAGCTGGTTATATGGACTATAAAGAACCATCTGGAAGCAGCTAGATGGCTCAGCGGATAGAGCTCTAGGCCTCCAGTCAGAAAGACCTGAGTTCAAATCCAGTCTCAAGACACTTACTGACTATGTAACCCTGAGCAAGCCACTTGACCCCCTTGCCTAGGTTTCCTTATCTGTAAAAAAGAGCTGAAGAAGGAAATGGCAAACCACTCCAGTATCATTCCCAAGAAAACCCCTGACAGGGTTACAAAAAGTCAGACAGAACTGAACAAAAACAACAAATAAACTGTGACATGCTGCTGAAAAGGAATACTGACACGTTAAGAAACAACAAATTTGAAGAAAACTAGACTCAGTTTCCAAAAAAAGATAAAATCAACTGCACACATACAAAATGAAGATATAACTAGCAGGAATCCATCCTTTAAAAAGACTTAGGGGTCCCAGTGGACCACAGGCTCAATCATCAATGTGATACAGTCAACAAAAAAACAAAGTCAATCTTAAAGCTGTATTAAGAGAGCAATTGAGAGCTGTATGATGACAGCAAGCAGACTTTTGCATATAACCAATGAGGAATATTCTATGTGAAAAGGAACAAGAGTAAAGGGCATCATCAAGGAGTTATATGATGGGAAGAAAAGACTGGTTAATCACATGCTAACAGCAAGAAATGATAGATTTGTGGTTAGAGACAGCTGGAGTGCTCCACAGATACTGTCACAATGTTAGCTGAAAGCAAGAGAGACCTCCAGCATTTGAATGAATCTCATTTAGCAAAAGTTAGGGAGTACGCAAGATATTAGGGCAATGTACAAGATGCAATCTGCATCACAGGAGGGAATTCCAGATTGATGAGATCCCAGATCTGAGTTTGAGAAGCAACATGAACTCCAGAAGGGATAGTCCCACTATCTGATAGTCTGTAGGACTCAGACAAAATTGAATCTAGAGTGCTCTATCCAGTTCTAGACATCAGGCTTAAAAGGACATTAATAGACAGTCAGAAAGACCTGAGTTCAAATCCAGTCTCAAGACACTTACTATGTAACCCTGAGCAAGCCACTTGACCTTTTTGTCCTGAAGACAGCACTGAAGTGATGGAATCATGCCATAAAATACTACATTGAAAGAACTGGAGATTTTAGCCCAAACAAGAGAAGACTTTAGAGACATGACTGTTATTTTCCAATACTGGAAAGGTTGACTTATACCTGGGTTCCAAAATTCAACTTTGAAAGTACAAGATGTTCATCTAAACATTCTGGGAAACACTTTCGGACCATACCCCAAATGTTATTAAACTGTGCATACCATTAGTTTCAGCGATACCAACCACTACTGATCTTATATGTCTAATGAGATCAAAACCAGAGAAGAAGGAACTATACATACAAAAAACACTTAGTATTGCAAGAACTGGAAACCAAGTAGGTGCTCATCAAATGGGAAAAAACTGAATAAATTATGATATATAAATGTCATGGAAGATAATTGGTTCTTAAGAAATGACAATTTCAGAGAAACCTAGGAAGACCCATAAAAGCTGATACAAAGGAAAGTAAGCAGAACTAGAGAACTTATACAATGTTGCAAAGGAAAACCGTTTTGAAAGATTACATAATTCTGCTCAATACAGTGACCATTTGTGGCTTCAGAAGATTGGAGATGAATCGGGTTTCCTACTTCTTAACAGAGAGGTGATAGACTAGAAGTGAGAGGTGAGGCATACATTTTCAAAATAACCAGTGTAGGTGGCTTGACTATATTTGTTAACAGGGAGAGTTTCTTTGAGAAGAGTTGGTGGAAAGTGATATAAAGAGTGAAAGTGATATCAAAAAGAAGATAAAACTAATAATAATAACAAAATTGTTAAAAGAAACATCTGGGGACATAGATAAACAGGGCAGTTTTGTTCTCATTATGTTAAATTACATTTTAAATATAATTGTACATATATATGCTTACAACAAACTGTATATAATAGACATATACAATTTCATATACAACCTTCTTTTTCAATGTTCTTTTTGTATGTTGGAATGTTTACATTTGTTGATGTTCATTTCATTAGGGAAAAAAATTGTCTACGTGCAAAAAAAGACAACTATGACCAGCTAGAGATACATTTGAAAAAGATCAGTGGCCTACAAGTTCAGCAAGAGTTAACATTGGGATAGGGCAGCCAAAAACGCTAACGTGGTCTTGGGCAGCATTAAGAGAGCACAGTGTCCAAAAGGAGGGAGGTGATTATCTTTACGCTATCCAAATAAAAGCCTATTTCAAGTATCATGTTCCACTTTGGTCACCGTATTTTGTTTTAAAGTATTGCAATCTCAACTATCAACAAAAACAAATAATCCAATAAAATAACTTTGATAAAAATCCTCTAGCATTGAACAGGATAGAACCAAATGAATGAACAAATGAGCAAAATATTCAGAAAGGGGGCATTGAGGCCTCCATCCCAATTAAACACCAAAGATCCAGTTTTCTCTATTGACTCAGTCAATCAAAGGTATAGAACAGGTTTAAACAAGTCTTGAATCAGTCTAGGAGTGAAAAAGTTGAGTCCCTGGATGAAAGTAGATGATGTCCTCTTGGGAAGGTTGAAAGAATCAAACAGACCTCTGGACTGATTATATAATATAGGAAGCCATTTCAGATGCATAAAGTCGAGCAGTTAAGGTTTCAGAACTTTCTGTCTCAGGAATTCCTTAAAGAGGCAGACTCCTGGGCCAGAAGGCAGTGTGGAGAAGTGGAGGTTTAGAAGGTAATCTCATTGACCATGGCATTGGAGAGACTAGGTCAACAGAAGACAATGAATCCAAGTGGCAGATGAGATATAAATGACAATCTAGACATAGCAGAGAGAGGCAGCTTTCAGGGCTCTGCAAGAGTAGAGCCAACTTAGAGCCCAAAAGAGAGCTCCATCTAAGGGAAACTTCATGAAAACACAGGAAGCAAAGAATGCCCAGGAATAAGGGGCTGTGAGTTTACCCTTTGGCCATATGAGCTCTCTAAGTTGGAACCCACTCTTCCCAAGCATCTTAATGTGTGCCTCTGGTTTGAGAGGATGTTTTATACCATTCTAACCATAAAACTTTAATACATGTTGTTCAGTTATTTTAGTTGAGTCTGACTCTTTGTGGCCTCATTTGAGATTTTCTTGACCAGTAGTATACTGGAGTAGTTTGCCATTTCCTTCTCCAGCTCATTTTACAGAGGAGGAAACTGAAGCAAATAGGGTTCAGTGACTTGCTTAGGATCACACAGCTCGTAAATGTCTTCAGTTAGATTTGAACTCAGATCTTCCTGACTCAGGCCCAGCACTCTATTCACTGTGCTACCTAGCAGCCTACCTTAGTAAATACTCTTTCAAAAAACTAATACTAAGTATGACTGATAATCAATGAGATCCCTATCAGGGGATTATGCACAACCATAGAAAATCCTGTTTCTTTGGGCAAAGGCATCAAGCACACTTCTTTCTGTCAGCATATGACCAACACTCCAGAGTGAAAACCAGATTAAAATGGAATTGGGTAAATATTTAACAAAATAAATAAAAACAGATAATACTGCATTTTAAAACTGCCAATATACAGCCAGCAGGGATTCTTATTAAAAAAGAAATAGCCCCCATTTCTTTTTTAATTTGACACTATTGCCTCAGATTAACCCCTAGAGCCCTAAGGCAGAACGTACTAGATTGCCCTCTGGGGTCCTCAGCATGTAGTAACATGTAGGAATTGAGGACATAACCCTAGAGGGTATACTATACATGTGTTTGATTTATGTCTTGGCCAGGTCTGTCTAAAGTTCCTTCCTCCTCCCTTTCTCTCTAGAGTTGTCTTTCCTTCTTTCAGTCTGGAATTCTTTCTGCTTTTTTTTAAATATAATTACAGTTGACCTCTGGTCCTACTTGTTTTACCAGGCATCCTGATAATCACTTAATATAAATTTTGGAACTTAATAAGGGCTTGGGCCTGAACTAATCAATCAGACTGCTGTGCTTTGCTTTAAACATGCCCTTTCCTGTGTCAGCAATTTGAAAGGCCTGTTTATGGCAGGATACCTTGCAACCAGAATGGTGGGATTTTTTCCTTATCTTGTATCACAGAGACATATGCTATATAGGGGAAATTCAGATATCTTGAAATCATAAATTCCAACTGATACTACTTTGTCAATTGTCTTGTCTCACCGAATTTACAACTTATTCAAGTAAGAAAGTTCCTTTCTCAAAGTAAAGTGTATTTAAGCCTGGTCATTCTTTCATCAGGCAGTCAGAAGTTTCTTCTGGCTCCATGATCATGTAATCACTAGCTTAAAGGGAATAAATTGTGTTTAGCCTGTTTGACTTTTTCTTAACCAAACTTTCTGGTTGATAATCCCTTCATGTAAGTCTTTCCATATGTCTTCATATGTGTCCTAGTTAATATTTTATGGCATCTTAATATTCCATTATAGTAATATGTCACAATTTATTCAGTCAGTCTCCAATTGTTAAGCATATAATTTGTTTTCAGTTTTTTACTATTATGAATAGAGCAGCTGTGAATATTTTTGCACAAATAGGTCCTTTTTTTCTTCTTTTTTTTTTACATTTTTATAGGGTAATGTCCTAGCAATACCATTACTGAGCCAGAAACAACAAACCAACCAATGGTCATCTCTTAGCCTTTTTCCCTACCACAAAGTATAAACAACAAGTAGGTAAAGGGCCCTTACAGATTATGTGACTGAAAGGCAGGAAAAGTCACTGTGGTCTCACCTGGGGAAGCAGCTTCAGGTGAGACAAACATTCTCTAGACTCCCATTCCTGTTTCATCCTTTTAAATTATCCAATGTCATTTTCAGCCTAGGGACAGTTTTAGTGGCTGTGGCTACCCAGGGGGTACTTTAAACTTGGAGTTTGGGCCTGGTGACTTTCATTCCAGAGACAGGAATGAGTGAAAGGTTTACTTTATCACAACACATAGAACATGCAAAGTGAACTACATTCTCTCTCTGGATCTGCCACTGATTTGCAATATTGATGGGCTACAGACTCAGGGAAACTCCTTGAACTCTCCTTGAATCTTTCCGCTAAATCTGGCAGTCTCTGGAGGCCCATAAGCTTTTCATTATCACTATGCCCAAAAATGTTATACTTCCCATCCTTGATCCTATCAAAATCCCACTCCCATCAAGACCATCCCTGAAACCCCCAGATTACTAGACCACCTCCAGATCCCTCCCACAGTCTTTCTGTATATAAGATCCTTCTTGTCTCTATGAAGGCACTCAGTTCCAATCTAGCTCAGACTCAATCTAGCTCAGATTATATCTCACCCACTTGTTAATACAAGCATCACAAATGGGGAGGCTTCTTAAGAGTCAACCCAATATGGTGAATCTTCAATAAACTTTGTTTTACTTTGGCCTTATGAAGGCTTGGGTCGAATTCATTCAAGCAGATCCTGGTGTGTCAGTGTTCTGGGGTCCCAAGCACCCCAAACCTCAACAATGTGACTGTTAAAAACAAAACAAACAAAAACTCATCAACTACAAACTCATCCTGTCATAGCTTCCCCATTAGGAAAAGGTGACTAACAATCCCTACCTGATTCTCTCTTCAGAGGCTGGGATCAGCTAATATAATAACTAATTAGGTACTAACTACCTAGGACCGTAAGTTCAACACAGAAAAGTATTGCTAGTGCTTTTCAAAAATCATAAGGAGGTAGATCCCATCAATTGAAGAATAGCTTATGATGTGGTACATTAATGTGATGGAATATTACTGTGCCATAAGAAAGCAGCACTATGATGAATACAGGAAAGCACAAGAAGATGTATGTAAACTGATACAAAGTAAGGTAAGCAGAACCTAGAAAACATTCTACACAACACCTATAATAATCAATGGAAAGAACAACAGTAACTAAACAATCAAAACTAAAAGAAAGTATATGAAGACATACTAACTGACGCAGGGTAACATAGACCCAAGAAAAAAAATACACATTAGAAAAAAAACAAGGAAAGACTGCTAATGAAAGATTTTATGCATACATACATACACACACACACACGTACACATATACATCAAGAATAAGTTCAGAAGAGGACAAAGACAAGAAAGGGTTGTTTCTATCATGCTAAAGGTAAATACAGACTTAAAAAATAATCTGGACCTAAAAAAACTTTATGGTATCATATATAATCTTCTTTTTATTCTTCACATAGTGAAATTTTCATTTTCAATAAATAATTCCATTTTCAATAAAGTCAAATTCAATTTTAAAAAATCAGTTCCAATAAATAATTCAATAAAATTCAATTTTCAATAAAAAAAGAAAAATTTAAAAATGTATGGCATCATGGATGGAGAACTGGCCCCTAAACCAGGAAAATCTGAGTTCAAATCCTTCCTCTAACACATACTGGCAGTAAAGATAAATCCTTAAGCTCTCAGTAATCTAGACAACTCTCTAAGTCTATAATGTACCCATCTGTATTGGCAGAGGGAGTTTCCTTACTCATAAAATAACAGATCTAGCTCTTTCCCTATAATAATACTGGTACCATTATCACTACCAATAACAATACCTAGCACATATATAGTACTTTAGGATTTGTAAAATGCTTTACATAATATATTAATTCATTTGTTCCTCACAACCACCTCCCTGAATTTAAATCCAGCCTGTGACTTATTAGTTAGCCTTACAAGCTGTGTGACTTTGGGCAAGTCATTTAACCTGTTTGCCTCCATTTCCCCAACTGTAAAATGAGGACAAGAATAACATTTACCTTGTAGAGTTGTTGTGAGAATCAAATAATAGAATATTTGTAAAAAGTATTTATCACAGTGCCTGACACATAGTAGGCATCATTATAAATGCTTATTTTTTCCCCTTCTATTCTCTTGTCAGATGTCCCAGTAAGTGTTGGTTTTGCTTAACTGCTTTTCTTCCTTACAAAGGAAGCTTCCTGGATAAGAAAGGGTGGAAGCTGTGAAGAAAGTATGACTAAAAATGACCAATGTAAAAACAAAAGGCATCAAGAAAAGCTTTTTAAATAATTAGCAGTTTGGTAAAAATACTAGCTCTGTGTAAAAAGGAATTGTCTTTATAATCATCATTATCAGGTTTCATTTGGATTACTCTTAGGACAGAATCCTTTGTTCCCCTCTGATGGGCTTTGGCTCAATGCAATGCATTCATTTATTAAGCAAAGCATTGTGCTAGGTGCTGGGGTTACATAGACACATGGGAGAGCAGTCCTGCTGTCAAAGAGCTTCCAATCAGATGTGGGGCTAAGAACAAGTACCAAGGACTATAAAATAAGGAAGACTGAGATAAGGCCAAGGAGAGGTCCAAACAAGACACATTGAGAAATTTGAAGAGGGAGAACTTCCTTTCATCTGGAGGATGGAATTGGGGAGAAAGGATTAGGACAGACTTTGTGAAGGAAGAGACAATGACATTAGGCCTTAAAGAAAGTTCAGTTTCCTGGCATGGCGCTGGTAGACTGTGCATGTTTCACCAGCATATAACAATGAGGTCAGCACAAAGGTTCTATAGAACTTCAGTTTAGTAGTCAGTCTAATACCTCTTCTCCCCCAAACTTTTCTTCAGAGCCTCCCAAACACTGAGCTAGCTCTGGCAATGTATGTATCAACCTCATTGTCAATGTGTACATCCCTGGAAAGTACACTACTAAGGTAAGTGAACTTATCCACAGCCTTCAGAACTTCTCCATTTGTTGTAACTGATGGTTCCACATATGGATGGTGTGGTGATGGCTAATGGGGCACCTGTGTTTTCTTGGTGTTAATCATTAGGCCAAAATTAGCATAGGCATTAGAGAATTAATCCCTACATTGTTGCATCTCAGCTTCAGAGGCTGCTTTGAGTGCTCAATCATCTGCAAACAGAAAATCATGCACTAACACTTCCTCCACTTTGGTCTTGGCTTGTAGCCTTTTCAAATTGAAGAACTTGCCATCAGTACAGTAGTTGACCTTGCTGCCATGTCCATCCTCCTTGAAAGTATTTGTCAACATGGCTGAAAACATCATGCTAAAAAGCATGGGAGCAAGCACACAGCCCTGTTTCACTCTATTGGTGACTGGGAAGGCACGAGAGTTTTGTCCATTATCCAGAACCCAGGCAAACATGCAATCATGAAATTGACGTACAATATTGGTGAATTTCTCTGGGCAACCAAATTTTGACATAATTTTTCATAAGCCCTCACAACTAACAGTATCAAAGGCCTTTGTCAGAGCTACAAATGTTGTATACAGACCTCTGTTCTGCTCTTGGCATTTCTCCTGGAGCTGTCAGGCAGCAAACATCATATTGACTGTTCCTTGGCCCTTTCCAAAGCCACACTGGCTCTCAGGCATATGACCATCTTCCAGGTGAAGGATCAGCCTATTAAGGAGGACTCTAGCAAGAATTTTGCCAGCAATGACTAAGAGATCCCCCTGTGATTGTCGCAGGACAATCTATTCCCTTTACCTTTATAGAGATGGACAATGGAGCCATCCTTGAACTCCAGGGGGATAACCTCCTCTTGCCATATTGCCTGCAAAATTTCAGTCAGCTTTTGTATGAGCAACGGTCCCCCTACCTTGTAAATCTCAGCTGGAATAGAATCAGCACCAGGTGCTTTGCCACATGAAAGGAGCCTAATGGCCCTCAAAAACTCTTCTTTAACTGGAAAGTCAGCTAAGGAGGGATGAACTTCAACCTGAGGTAAACGGTCAATGGCCTCAGCATTAATTGATGATGGTCTATTGAGAACACTATGAAAGTGTTTAACTCATCTCTCTAGGATCACGTCCTTATCACCAATCAATGTGGCTCCATCAGCACTGAGTAGTTGTGATGCACGAAAGGTTTTTGGTCCATAAATACCTTTCAGGGAATCATAAAAGTGCTTTGGATTGTTACTATCAGCATAAAACTGAATTTCTTACTGAACCCAGGAATCCTGCATCTCTCTAAGCTTTGTTTAAACTGAATCATTTCTATTTGAACTGTCTTAGGAAGATTCTGAGGATCATCTGTCTGGGTAAGGTACCAGACACTGAAGTCCCTGTTTGACCTGTATTGCCAAGTATTCAAACTATGCTTCAGAAAGTGCAATTCTGATGGGCTGGTCACATTGTTTGAATGCAAAATGTATGCTTGCAAAAAAGACTATTTTATGGATATCACATGGGGCAGGTGATCACATGGTAGTCAGAAGAAGCGATACAAGGACACTCTCAAGTCTCTCTCAAGAACTTTGGATTTGACTGTGCCATGTGGGAGACACTGGCAAAGGACCACTCAGCATGGAGTGCCCACATCAGAAAGGGTGCTGTACTCTTTGAACGCAGCATAATCGAGACAGCACAGAGTAAACACAGGAAGCGCAAATTTGGGATATCCACCCCAAATATTAACATGAACTATCTGTGCCCAACCTATGATAGAGCATTCCAAACTCATATTGGTCTGACCAGCCACAGTTGGACACACTGAAATTTCACTTTATCATGGTGATGTCATTTTGGTCCTCTTCAAAGATGAAAGACAGCAACCAACCAACCAAAGAAAGTCAAAGATTTCAACAAGCAGAGATAGAAGAAGAGAATTCCAGGAATGGGAGACAGCATGAGGATTGGCACCGTTGAGGTCTGGGATCTATAATATAGAGGTTTGGGGTGCTCAAGCCTCCAAAATACTGACATTCCGAGTCCTGAGGAATGAATTAGACTCAAGGCTTCTTTAAGCCAAAGTCAAACAAAGTTTATTAAAGGTTTGCCATATTGGGTTGACTCTTAAGGAGCCTTAGCATTTGTAACAGGTGGGCCAGATAGAATCTCAGCTAGATAGAGCCAGATCTGGATTGAATCTTAGCACCTTTGTGGAGGCAAGATGGAATTTATATACAGAAAGACAGTGGGAAAGATCTAGAGGTGGTCTAGGAGGAGGGGAGTCTGGGAGGAGGGTCTAAGGAGGATCTTGATGAGACTGGGGTAACTAGTGATGTAATCAAGGTTGGGAAACAACTGGAGGCAATTGGGAAGTATCTGACAATAGAGGGTTAGGGTAGGAAGTAATCAAAGAAGGGCCATGCTAGGTTAAGGATGATAGACTTGAGTAAGAAAGGCCAGATTATGTGGAAAGATTCCAGGGGAGTTCAAGGAGATTCCCAGAGTCTGAACCCCATCAGCACCAAGACAGAAGGCAGGATGAGAATGGAGATATTTTGCCTGGAATTCAGAATACATAAAGGCTAGTAACAGTCACTCAGAATTATAAGCTTGTCCTCTTTTGGCACACTGATGATAAGGGTCTCTAGGTCTTCACATAAAATTTTTGTTTGACTTCATCAGGGTTTGTCATGGTGAAAGCATAGGCACTGATGATGGTGGCATGCGCTTTTCCGCAAGTGGCAATCATGTTGTCATTAGCCTGTCATTCACTCCTTTTGGCAGGCATACCAGCTTGCTGATTAGATTAATTTTGATTGAAAAACCCATTCCAGCTTCATGGCACTCCCTTTCACTGCAACCTCTCCAGAAAAAGGTGTATCCATCTTCAACTTTAGTAAATTGGCCTTCATTTGCCAACTTTGTTTCACTCAGGCTATTTGGATATGATACCGGTTGAGTTCTCTTGCAAGAAAAGCAGTTCTTTCAGGTCTACTGGATTTGGTGTTGTCTATTAGTGTGTGCACATTCCATGTGCTGATAGTGAGTGGAATTACCTTTGCAGATGTTTTCGTACATTTTGTACTGTTTTTGTGTTTCATCCACATAGTGAAATTCCCTGCCTGCCATGTTAATCAGGCCAGTGTTGGGTAAGCAGACAACGTTTAGGGCTCCTTTTCTAGCCCCCTCCTTCACACCAGGAGGTGAGCAGTGCGATCCTTAAAAGACTGCTTAGACACCCAGGGAGTTGCCGAGTCCCCCTGCTGCTTCCAGTGAGAAACGACCCTATGGCCTGGGCCACCTGTGTGCTGGATTGTGACTACAGCTCCCAGTGTATCCGCACCTGCTGCTTCATCACTTGCCTGTTGCCACAGGACTTTGAGGCATAATAGTAAAATGGTATGAGTGATGCCTTTTGATTCATGCATAAATTAAATTTAAGTGGGCAGAGTTGCACAAAGTTATCAGCCTCACTCTCTCCTCCAGAACCATAATAGTCCAGTGGTAGGACAGAGTCAAAATGACTGGCAATGGCTCAGAATGCAGTGGATGACCTTGGTGTCTTTGGTGTATAACCAAGCTCTAAGTGCTCCACATCACCTGTTTCATCTGCCTTCATGGCCGTTGGAACAAATTGTTCAAGTTGAATGGGTACATCAGAGTCAAACTCTGAGGGGCCTTGAATGAGAGAGTCCAGGGATGATGACTTATTTGGTAGGCAATAGGGAGTCGTGAAAAGTTGCTGAGTAGAAGAATGACTCTAAATAAAAAGGAATGAGTGCTAGATTTGGGGTCAAGGGACTGAGCCCAAATTCTGATTCTGGTCCTACTTTGTGTGACCTTGATCAAGTCACTGCCTCTCCTTCAATATCAGTATCCCCATCTGTAAAATGAGGGGGGTTATTAGAGGAATTCCAAGATCCCTCTCAGCTCTAAATCTATGATCCTATGAGTTTTATATTTCTCTTGCTATAATTTTAAAAATAATAATAAATTCAGTTACTTCTTACAAATGTGACCTTTGATTTTCTTCCTGAGTCACTCTCAAAAGAAGAAAAAAGTGTTCCCCTTCTCTGTTTTCAAGAAATACAGAATGAAATGTGATGAAATAGAATCAGACATTTTGTAAGTAATTCATTTCTAAATCCATAGACACCTGAGTGTATTTGTCATTCAGGGCACAAGTGGCGTCAAGGCAACTGTCCTTAGTGGGATGACTCACTCCCATTCAATGGAAAGCAATAAAAGCTCATGTTAATAGCAGTGGAGAGAAAGAACAGCAAAGAAGAAGAGACTGGAGGAGATCTAGGCAGTCAACCAGTTAAACTCACAGGGCATAAAGTCAGTAGCACATCTAAGGGAAGAGCTGGATGGAAAGACACTAAATATCAGAACCAGGAGCTTATTAACCCACTGAAGAGTATTCTTTTAAAAAGTCTGTCTAGTGGATGAATTCATAGTCATTGGGGCATAGATTTAGAGTGTAAAGGGATCTTAGAATCATCTTTAGGCTCCTCATTTTACAGATAAGGAAACTGAGATCCTAAGAGTTTGAGAGACTTGTCCACAGTCACATTGATAGTAACTGACAGAGTCAGCATTCAAACCCAGAGCTGATGACAACTCCAGCTCCAAATCCAGCTCCAGATCTTTAGGGGTCATAGATTTATAGTTGGGAGGAATGGGATATTATCTAGACCAACCTCCTATTTAACAGATGAAGAAATAGAAGCCCAGAGAAATGAAGAGACTTCATTTCGCAAATAGCAAAGGTAGGGCCAAGACTCAAACTCAGGAACTCTGACTCTGCTTTCTATGGCTTTCCATAGCCATCTTTTAAAAATATTTTTATTAGCATATTCTTTCTTTCAGGATTGCATTGGAGGAAAATAAACCTATTACATCTCTATGACAACGTCTTCCAGAAGTATGAGTAGGGAAGGGAGGGGGGAATTAAATGATTTGAACGTTCAGCATGTCATTTTCTTATGGCCCCTTATTGACCACTTCATTTTAGTCTGGGTCACAGTGAGTGAATTTTTCACTCTTCCCTCTATAAAAGGCGGAGTGTAGCATGACTAGAAGGAGAAGTAAGCCAGAAAAAAAATCCCACCATAAGAAGCTTTTAAGGTAGCAGGGATGCTCATGACACAAAACCAGAAGAGAATGTCTTAGAAACATTTACAAGCAAAGCTACAAAGTAAAATGCAGTTTGGATACAACCAGAATAAGCAGAAATTTAAAGAGCTAAAAAAGAATTTTTAAACTAAATGAGAGCTACAGAAGAAAATTACAAAAAGAGAATAAATAGCTCAGAAAGAGGTACAAAATCTTACCCAAGAAAATAACTCCCTAAAAATTAGAATTAACCATGAGACACCAAAAATATTAAAAAGTCAGAAGACTGAAAAGATAGAAGAAAATGTGAGATATCTCAGAGCAAAAACAACTGACCTTGAAAATAGATCAAGGAGAGATAAGTTAAGAATCACTGGATGACCTGACAGTCATGATCTTTTTGATAAGGAACCTTAATATTATATTTCAAGAAATCATAAAAGAAAACTGCCCAGATCTCTTAGAACCAGAAGAGAAAATAGAAATTGAAAGAATCTACTTGTCACTCCCTGAAAGATACTTCAAAATGAAAATCAGGAATATCATAGCTGAAATTCAGAGCTTCCAGGGCAAAGAAAAATACAGAAGGCAAACAGAAAAAAATAATTCAAATAAGGAGGAGCCAGAGACAGGACACACAAGATACAGCAATCACCACTATCAAATGAGGGAAATAATACTTTCACTACTTCAGGCCTAGAACTGCTTTGTATAAAAATAATATTTAAATGACCCCCAAAATGCTCCTCTTTTTATATAGGCATTTGTTTTGGGATGAGGCTAGGTTCATGGTTGACAGAGAAGTTTCCATGCCTCCAGTGGACAGTTGCTATCCAAGAGAACAATTTTGAACCTGATAGTAACAGAGTTCATTAACTTCCACTGTGACTTGCCCAAGGTCACACAGTTAGTAAGTATCTGAGATAGAATTTGAATTTAGGTCTTCTTGATTCCAGGTCCAATACTTTATTCACTGAACCACCCAGCTGCCTATGATATCACCTCAGCAAGTGCTAAATGTTTATTGAATTGCATTGAATTACTTGATATACTTATTGGAAAGAGCACTGGCATTGCTATTAGAGAAACTCAGTTGGAATTCTGGCTTTGCCATTTACTCCCAGTGCCATTTTGAGCTCTGCTACTCCCTTCATCTGTCTGGCTCTCAATTTCTTCATCAACAAGATGAGGGCTATGGGAACATTCTAAGGACTCTTACTCCATTTTTAGTCTACACATTGCAAAAATAATATTGGCTTAGTACTGAAGTCCTTGGTTTAATCTGAATGAGAAATCTTTTCAGACTTTCATTAACTATCAATTCCTCCAAAATGTCCTGCACTAAAAATCTCATTTTGTGTCTCTCTTATTGAAGGGTTAGCTAGTTTCTAAAGGGAGATAGTCCTGTTCAGCCCACGAAGGACTCCGTGAACAGACTAAGAGAAAACTGAGGTGCCCAGATCAAATGACTAAACATCTGAGACAAAACTTGACCTCAGGTCTCCCTGATTCCAAGTCTATACTTGGATCCATGCCCACATCATGGGGCTATCCATGACCATTCATGGCCCTAGCTCCCTGTCTCTTACATTGGAGGATGTAATGTATGTGTGTGTGTGTGTGTGTTTACAAAAGAGTGCCATAGTAGAAGTAATCAGAAAACCTGTTTCAAATCCTGCCTTTATCATTACCTACTTGTAAGACCCTAAACAAGTCCCTTCACTCTTCTAGGCCTCAGTTTGCCCTTCTGTAAAATAGTCTGTTGGACTATCATCAAGCACTTGAAAGACATGTCATATGGAAGACTTTTTCTGTTCAGCCCCAGAAGGCAGGACCAAGAGTCACGGGATAAGTTGTAAAGAATCCAAACTACATGGGATGTCCGGTCAAATATCCTAACAATTAGAGTTGAAATGGGAGACCTCAAGAAGTGGTGGGTTCTTCTTCCCTAGAGGTCCTAAGAAGAGGCTGGACAACTTCCTGTCCAGAATGTCAGAGTTGAGATTGCCTTCTTATATGGGTTGGGATGGATAGATACTAAGGTTCCTTCTAACTGCCTCATTCTATGAAAGCTGATCTCAAAGATTCCTCCGTGCTCTAAATCTATGATCATGCTGATGATCTGTCTCACCATTGTGATGTAAGAACCAAGTAAGATAACATACCTAAGGTACTCTGTAGCCTCAAAGAACTACAGAGACATTGGGCTTCTAGGTCAACCAGTGGATGGAGTGCTGAATTTGGAATCAGAAAGACCTAGGTTTCAATCCAGTCTCAGACACTTACTAGTTTTCTGTGACCCTGGTCTTCCTCAGTTTACCCAACTGAAAATGGAGATAATAAAGCACCTACTTTACAAAGTTCTTATGAACCTCAAGTGAGATGTTGATTTCTAAAACTATTTGCAAGTTTTAAAATGCTATCTGAATAAATGATCAAAGGATATGAACAGGCAGTATTTGGATGAAGAAATTAAAGCTATCTATAGTCATATGAAAAATGCTCTAAGTTGCTGTTGATTAGAGAAATGCATATTAAAACAACTCTGAGGTACCACCTCACACCTATCAGATTGGCTAACGATAAACAGGAAAATGATAAATATTATAGAAAATGTGGGAAAATTGGAACACTAATGCATTGTTGGTGGAGTTGTGAACAGATCCAATCATTCTGGAGAGCAAATTGGAACTATACTCATAAAACTATGAATACTTTTTGATGCAGCAATACCACTACTAGGTCTGTATCCCAAAGAAATCATTAAAAAGGAAAAAGGACCCATATGTACAAAAATATTTATAGCACCTCTTTTTGAGTTGGCAAAGAATTGGAAATTGAGGGGATACCCAACAACTGGTGAATGGCTGAACAAGTTGTAGTATATGAATACAGTGGAATACTATTGTCCCATAAGAAATGGTAAGCAGGTGGACTTCAGAAAAATCTGGAAAGATTTGCATGAACTGATGACAAGTGAAGTGAGCAGAACCAGGAGAACACTGTACACAGTAACAGCAACAGCAACATTGTGACGACAGACTTTGCTACACCTATTATTAGATGTTATTACTATCATGGAAATTGTTACTATTATCTGTAAAATGGATATAATAATATTCAACCTACCTGCCTCACAGAGTTATTGTGAGAAAAAAACAACAACACTTTGTAAACCTTCAAAGAAGCAATGGATAAAGAAAGGGAGTCTCTCAGGGTAACCGGGTAGTACTATGGATCTCTAGAGCCCTGCTTTGGAGTCACAAAGACCCTAGACAAGTCACTTAATCTTCCTCAATCTCCATTTCCTCATATTAAAAATGGCAATAAGCATATCATCTACTCCCAGTGTTCTTATGAGGATCAGAAGAGGTAATAAAGGTAAAGGGCTTTGCAAATCTTAAAGTGACAAGTAAATGCTCGCTATCATCATCAAGTCATGAAGATCTGGGTTCAAATTCTGCCTCTCACACACATTGGCTGGGGGACTCTGAACAAGTTTTAACCTCTCAGGGCTCCCAAGCAACTCCCATAGATTTATGGCAGAAATAGGCATCAGTCTGCACTGGTAGAGTTGCCACACTGGAAATTCCATACACTGATGACATTATGGGAATTATTTTTTTTAAAAAGGAGAGAAAGGAAGGACAAAAAGAAAGAAAGGGAGGGAGGAAAGAAAGAAAGAAAAAGTACTATAAAAATTGAAGTTATTTCCATCTTGATTATTACCACTACAAATAAATCATTTACACATGATCTGTTATTTTCCATTCCATTCTTCTTCAGATGCCTCCCTATGATGAGGTAACCCTGGGTTACTGCAAACTATGACAACAGAGTCTAACCTCTCACAGGTCCTGCCAAACTGAGAAGAGACCTTGAGTGTGGGTCCAAGGAGTGATCTCACATTGTTGTCCAACTAGCTAAACTCAGAGAGAGGTTCAGTCCCTTAAAAGGGGGGGCCGCAGAGTTACAAATTTTTCATCCATGGAAATGTCATTATATCATAGATTTAGACCTAGGAAGTCACTTTAGACCTTAGAATTCACTGAGTTGAGGCAGCTAGGTGGTGCAGTAGATAGAGCACCAGCCCTACAGTCAGGAGGACCTGAGTTCAAATGTGACCTCAGACATTTACTAGCTTTGTGAACCTGGGCAAGTCACTTAACTTCGATTGCCTGGGGGGTGGGGTGTCGTCCAGAAAAGAAGTCACTGAGGTCAAAATGAATTGCTTTCAGAGAATATCTTCTGAGTCCCTGAGGGGTTGTACATGGCATTTAAGAACTACAAGAGTAAAGGTGGTTTGAACAGTACTATCCCCACACACTATCTATGTACATAAACAAATCCTACAGTCAATGTAACAGAGTATCCAAATCCACATAATGTTTACTTGCCTCATTTATTTCAACAGAAAAAATAAACTGAAAGTGGTCAGACTTTAAATACGTCAGATTGCACAACATGAGAATCACGAGTCAGAGGACAGAAAGTCCGTGAAAGTGAGAGAGCAGGAAAGAACAGAAATTGGCCACCCAGAAAACTTCTGAATGGAGAAAGTGTGCTGCACAAAGATCGGAGTCCATCAGTTGGGGAATGGCTAAATTAATTCTCAAAAGACTTAGGGAGGCTCACGGATGAGCAAAAGCTTAGGCTCTGGTTTGTTAGGTTGGATGCTTTGTTTTGGGTTGGGTTTTAGGTTTTTTGTTGTTGTTGTTGTTGTTGTTGTTTTGATAGGGATATCTTGAGATTACAAATGGAGAGAAAGGATGAACACCTAATTTAAAAGATCCTTGAATTAGAAGTGAGTTTCTGAAGAATTGATTCCCCCCCAAAAAAATTCACAGTTAAGTCAACATCTTCTGTAAAGGAAATAAATGACAGAAATCAGCAAAAATGAAATCAAAGAAGGTAACATTATTTATTCTACTCAGATTTGAACTTGATTTTAGTAGAGTTTTTAAAAGACATAAGGTATATTATCAACACATAAGAATCTGGAACATGTCCAGATAAAGCAGGCAGAACCATATATAATTTATATGTGCTTTGAATCCCCACTCCACCCCCCTCATATACACATACCCTATTACCACCACCAAATGTCATCAAATAAATCTGGACGGAGACAGCTGGCATTCATTTCTAAGCTGAGTTACAGTGATAAGACAGATTTATTCTTGGTTATTTGTAGAGATATCAAGCATCCCTTTGGGAAACCCAACACAAATGATGTTAACCTCCTTAAAGAAACTACTGTCACTGTATTGACAGTTAACTTGGAAGAAGAAAAAAAACAAAAGGAATAATCACTAGACAGAGAAAAAACTTTGCATCCCCTATTTTATGTTTTTTATTGCACTTAATAAGCATTTATTAAATGCCTACTATGTTTTGGTATTAAGTACGGTGCAGACATAGAAGTGCAGGCACTGTTGGTAAGCCGTGTAGATACAAAAAGAGACAAAAGACAGTCCCTGCCCACAAGGAGCTCACAATCTAAGGAGGGAGATGCCAGAGCATGCAAACAAGCTAAGTAAGAAATAGCTAGCAGAGGGGTTAAGAAAGGCCACCTGTAGAAGGTGTCATTTTTGTCCTTCGTTCTTGGGGATAACCATGACATCAGGAAGATGATGACATGACTTGAAAATGAATTGGATTTAAGTGAGGGAGGTAGCTGGGATCTGAAGGGAATCAGGAGGCAGAGATGAATAGTGGGAGCCTTCCAGGAATGGGGGACAGGGAATGAAAACACCTGGTGGTAGGAGATGGTGTGTCTTGTTTGAAGAATATCCAGGAGGCCATTTCACTGGCTCAAATGGACATGATGGAGAATAAGATGTAAGAAGACTGGAAAGAGGGGGAGGGGAGCTAGGTTTTGAAGGGCTTTGAACAGTAAACAGAGGAGTTCATGTTTGATGGTGGAGGTGATAAGGAGCCACTGGAGTTTACTGAGTTAGAAGGTGACATCCAATTGCCATTCTGAACACACAATACCCCACAGAGAGGGAGGAAGTGGTGCTAGAGCCAGGGAAGCTCAGGAGAGCCAATTGAGAAATTGTCAGTGTGACAGCAGAAGCAAAAGAACATTGTATATAGTAACAGCAATATTGTTTCAAGAATGACTGAGTAAATAAGTCATTTTGACTATTATAAATATCCAAATTAACTATAAGGGCATATGAAGAAAAATGCTATCTGAATCCAGAGAAAGAACTGATAAATAGAAGTATAGAGTAATTATATGTGTGCGTGTGCATGTATGCATATACCTATTTGTGTCTAATGGTATCCATCTCTACGGAGGGGGAAGGAAGAGAGGGAAGAAAAAAGGGAAAAACAGATTTGCAGTTTCATGTGCAGTCATCTTTTTATTATACTTTGCTACAGAAATGCCTGTTTTATTCCATAAATTAAAAATAAAATAAATAAATGTGAAAAAAGTCTCAGTGTAAGCATTTACCCCTTGTAAATAAGCAAATACTCCAAATCAGGACTTGATTTATTAAACTTAAGAAAGTGATAATGCCCACAAAACTTAAAAGTGTGGCACTGCATACATTTTTGTTCTGAAAGTGTAATTGTTAAGTATTTACCAACAGGCCCATGAGCATTTTCCATCTCTTCCATTACACTGTAAGTCCTTTGAGAACAGAGATTGTATTTACCTTTTTCATATTCACACACAGCTCAAGTCACATAGTAGGCACTTAATTAGCGTTAGTTAGCTGATGACTCAATGCTTTTGCACCATCTTCCATCCCTAGAATGTTCTCCCTCTACCCCCCCACCTCATGGAATCTCTGATATCCATCAGGAATCAACAAGTAACCCCTACAGGAGGCACTTTCTGGTCCACCCAGGGTACTACTGCCTTCCCATACAAAGTTACCTTTGTATATGTCTTATATGTACTTCTATAAGTGCATGTTGTCTCTCCCATTAGAAAGTAACAGTGTGGTTTCTCCCTCCTTACTATTTATTCTGCAAGTAATGAATGGTAAAGGGGGTAGAGAAGTTTAGAGAAACTTTGTACGAACAGATGCACAATGACGTGAGCAGAACAAGGAGAATGATTTATACAATAATAACATTGTAAAAGCAAACAACTTTCAGAGACTTAAGAACTCGACCCACCTCCTAATAGAGAGGTGATTAACTAAATAGGCAGCATTAGACACACATTTTTGTTTCACTTGACTTTGTACATTGGTTGCAAGGGTTTTGTGTTGTTTATTTCAGGTGGAAGAATGGGAGGGAAAGGAAGGGATGTTTTTTTTTAATTTTAAAACTACAACCTCCTCAAACTTTGTACACAGTAATAGCAACTATGTTGAATGATCAACTTTAAATAGACTTTGCCCTTCTCAGCAATTTAAGGATCTAAGACAACTTCAGAAGACTCTTGATGAAAATGCTATCCATATCCAGAAAAAGAACTGATGGAATCTGAATGCAGATCAAAGCATACTGTTTTCTCTTTTTGTTTTCTCGTGGGTTTTATTTTTTGCTTTTTTTCTGATTTTTCTTTCACAACATGATTAATGTAGAAATATGTTCAATAAAATTCTACATATATAGCAGATTGCTTGCCATCTTGGGAAGGGGTTGGGGAGTGAGGGAGAGAGGGAGAAAAAATTTAGAACTCAAAAAAAGGTGAATTTGAAAACTATCTTTACATATAATTGGAAAAAAATAAAATGCCATTAAGTGGAAAGAAAAAAAGAATATAATCTTCTCAAGGGCAGGAACTGTTTCCCTTTTATCTTTTCTTCCTTAGCATTTATCATGGAGCCTGAAACACAGTAAGCACTTAATAAATGCTTATCGATTGATTGAAACCCAGCTGAGAATAAGCAAAAACTAATTGTTAAAAATGAATGACTAGTAAAGTATAGGTTACAAATAATTAGCATGTAGCTATGGGTATTACAGTCACAAACTGAAATTGAATTAGTAAAACTTTCAGCTATTTTGCACTCTTCATCTGGAAAAGTCTTGCAGAATCAATACAGATTCTTGACCAAAGCTCCTTGCTCAGTTCCCAAAGGAAAATAGATGCTTCTGGCAGGTTATGCCAAGTATCCAGGAATAGACAACTCTCCTTCCATCTTTTCTGCATCACAATCAATTCCAGCCCACCATACATACTTCCCAGTCAATGCCTTCATACAAATCATTCTTGAATGTGTTGCCTACAGGGTGAACGAGGCAACATGATGACTATTGCTGGCAGAATAATAAAATTTTTCCCCCCTAAAAAGGCATTTCATATAGGTAGAACATACTGACAGCCTGTTAACAGCTTGACTTACTAAGATAATTTCTGTACTTTGCCAATTTTTAATAGTCATTTCAAGTGATAGGCCAACTCTACTATGTGCTTTGTGTGACCTTGGGTAAGCCTCAAGGATTCACTTTCCTCAGGTTGAAAAGAAAGAGGTTGAGTAAGATGATCCCTGAGATCCTTTCTAGCTCAAGATCTAGGATCCTATGATCCTGTTCATTAACTGGTAGAGTCAATGAGAGTGGGGAGATGCATTTATCAAACCAACCAAAATAATCTCAAAAATCTTAAGTGAGTCTGCAGCAGCTACCAAGCAACCCAGGTAATAAGTGGCAGGGCTAAGATTTGAACTCTGCATGCCAAGTCCAAATCCAGGGTACAATGATGCAAGAGATGATGCATAGTGGTGCATATTATAATGAGGTCCATTTCTTTCTTACTAGATTGGCCTTTAAAGAAAGCAGAAGATCTACTCTGTAATCTACATACCACATGACCATCAAAGAGAGAAACCTACCGTTTTGACTGAGTTACTAAGAGCTTCCCACTGGTGAAAAGGGATAGGAACCCTGCTTCTCCTCCAGTAGTCATAGCGATCCCGACTCTCTTCATTGGTCAGGATATCTTTGGCTTTCTGGAGCCTCTGGAAATTCTCCACTGGAGGAAAATAAGGCAAAGTAAAAAAAAATTTTCTTGAGAAGTTACTTGAAATCCCTGAAATGCATTTCTATGCTTGTGATCCAATGTATATAAAGAAAGAGCCTGCTCTCATGTAGACAGCCCACTAACCTCCTCATTTATGGGTAGGATCATATGATTCTCTGAATTCTCTTCTCTTCTAGGTAGGATTAAGGTCAGCTACCAAATGGGAATAATAGGAAGGGGAAGGGAAACAAGTATAAAGGAATCATGTAAAACTTCAATTCAATTCATCAGTGGCTTACTAAACACTAGACAAAAATCAAATCAGTACCTGCTTTCAAATAGCTCATATTCTAACAGAGAGATATAACAAATATAAAATAAACTGAGAAGGGAGGGTCAAGGGTTGAGGGGAAATGAGTCAGGAAAAGTTTTACAAAAGAAGTGAGAGCTTAGATGGTTCATAATAATGCACAAAGACAGGCAAGGGAAGGAACCAGAAGGAGAATTTATTAAGTGCCTACTTTGTGCGAGGCACCATGCTTGGAACTTTACAAATATTATCTCATTTGATCCTTATAGCATCTCTAAGAAACAGGTGCTACTATTATGCCTATTTTACAGTTAAGGAAGCTGAGGCCAACTGAGGCTAAGTTGACCAGGATCAAACAGCTAGTAAGTTGAGGCTGGCTTTGTATTCAGGTCTTCCTGATTCCTCTTGGCCATTAGACTGCCTAGGAACCGGCATGTCAAGTTTGAGCAATAATCAATCAATTAAGGAGCATGTATTAAATAGGTTACGAAGGGGCTAGACTCCCTATGACCAGGACTAGAACCAGTACATGTGCTTGGGGTCAGACTTAGGAACTCTTTGGAGAAGTAGGGGGAGTGCCTCTGCTGTATTATTTTGCATACATATTTGTGTCTCATCCCCTCCAACTGAAGTGGTAACTCCAAGAGAATATACACTTCTCTGCATCTTCTCTAAGTTGGTCTCTTCTCCAGGACACAGTAAAGTACTTTAGAGTATCAGTTCTTAACTTTGTTTGCATCTTGGACTCCTTTGGCAATGTGGTAAAGCCTGTGAACCCCTTCTCAGAATATTTGTTGCCTATATTTATAATTGAAGAAAATGCTAAATTTCAGTTATAGGTAAGTGAAAATAAAGCTTTATTTTTTTTCTCATTCCTGAAACAAATCGCCCAGGCCTCTGGGGGGGTGTCAATGGATCCCCAGTTTAAGAACTCCTGCTCTAGGGTCATACAGTGAGGATTTAATTAACATTTGTTGAGCTGGGCATGTGTTCACCAGTCTGATATTTCCCTCCTACCACAGGCACAAAGGTTATAGAGGCTTTCTAGTGCTATGGGTTATGAATTGTGAGATATGAGTCATCTTCACAGAGTGCAAGATGGAGACATTATCATTTGGGTTTTCCAGCAGGAGAGTTTGAGTCTCTGTTAATGCTAATCACCAAGCAACACTGATAAACAAAGATCAAAGAACAAATTATCTTTGCTGGAAAGCTATCTTCCCCTTTCTCTCTCTTCCTTCCCCTCCCTCCCCACCATAGAAGATAAAAGCCAATTTCATTTGATGCATGTCTTTCAATATATGAAGTAATTCTTATTCACATAAGATAATCACATAAGATAAACATTGTCATCTGTAGAAAATGGGTTTCTGTTAATCAATCATGTGGAAAAGTCTAAAAAGGGAGGATAAAACCAAAGACTGAAATTCAACCTCTGCTCTGCTGTAGGACTAGATGGGCTTCTTGGTGGGTTCTGCCTATTTCAATGTGCAAATCTCTGTCACTGCCTCATTTCTGCTGTGCTAAAAATCATTAAAAAGCTCTATTTCACTGATTAGTAAGGCAGGGCAATGTGGCTGTTGTAGTTGACTTAAGGGTTTGTGTTGTTTTTCTGGCAACTGAAGTTAATTGACTTGCCCAGGATCAGAACAATGTAATTAAAAAGATCATTAAAAGGAAATCCAAACCCAGGGATGCCACGATGTCAAGGAGGTCATTGATCAAAAAGAAAGTCCAAATATATACCAAAGTATTTATACCCTCATTTCTTTGTGATAGCAAAGAACTGAAAATCAAGTCAATGCCCACTAAGACAGAACAAATTGTGGTACATTAACGTAATATGACTGTGCTGTAAGAAACAGCAAATAAGATGACTGTCGAAGAGCAAATAAGAACTTACATGAATTGATTCAGAGTGAAGTAAGCTGAGCTAAGAAAACAAGAAACACAATGAATATACTGATGTAAATAGTGCACCACAAACAATGGACAATAAATGATGCAAAATTATAAAGAATAGGTTTGACCCCTAAGAAAAGATATAAGAAGACATCCCCAACTCACTCCTTTGCACAAGTGGGAGGTCTAAGGTCATGGCATATCACATGTATTTTCAGACTTCTTCAATATATTGATCAGTTTTGCTGATTTTTTTCTTTTTATTTTATTTAAATATAACATTTCTTATATGAGGTGACTCTCTGAGAGGTTGGAGGGGAAGAGATACCAGGACAAACTAAATCCAACGAGAAAAGGTAGCTGCTTCAGGGCTATATAAGGAAACAGGCAGAAAGCTTCATTACACCTAAAGGAATCTCATCCCCATAACAGGAGAAAAGAACTTGAAACAGATTTTGAATAACATCATCTGCCACATATACTTGAAATTGGAGCCCACGTTCCCCCAGTATCTGCATGTCCTCATGGGACAGAATGCCTCCAGTTCAAGGGGATGTTCTTGTGCCAACTATTTTATTGCACTGCCTTAATAAATGTCAGTTTCTCAAAGCTAATTAAGCCTGCCTGGCTAATTGATATCAACTGCTAATTAATGGGGAAGCACATCGTTAGGGGTTTATGAGCCACAGCATTAGAAAGATACCTCTAGTCCTTCAAGGTCCCCTAGAATCCTGAGTGGGGAAAAGCCATTAGCTTATGAGGATCTTTCCACCTGTCCTAGGGAGGTTTGGAAGAGTGAGCCTTGGCTGCACCAGGATAGTATTAGTAGCATTTTCTGTTTCATTGCAAATGAACATTTAAGGAGGCTTCCCCTCCTGGCACTCCCTACACCAATGAAATCACAGATCCAGGCAGTACAGAAACAGAGCCAAGTAAGGATCTGATAAAGTTAGGAAATAGAGGGTGAGTTAAAAAATGAAGAACTAAAAAAAATAGATATAATCCTGAAATTTACTCATCTGTGGACATGTCATATGATCCTGGTAGCATGTAAACTTCTCAAGAATAGGCCTTGTCTCACTTTTGTATTTGTGTCCTATATGCCTATCACAGTGCCAAGTACATAGTAGGCATTTAATAAACATGATTTATTAAAGATATCCCATCTCTCTTTTCTTCACCTGCAAAATAGGAGTCATTACAGTTATACCTTCTACTTCACAAGATTGTAGCGGAGAAAACATTTTGTTAACTTTAAACTGTCACAGAAATTTATGTGGGCTATTAATTTTGATATGTGAGCAAGTGATTTTGTTTTTTTTAAATTCACTTGTTTCTATATTGGCCTGTGACTAGTGTATATGAGGTGTGGAAAGGAATTCCACTGTTTCCCAAGCTAGTTATTTCAACAATAAACGTAGCAACAGGATCAAAATCAGCCCCAAATTCGAATTTCCTCATTGTAGGGCACAATCATTGTCAGATCTGAATGATAAATATTCACCACTGTTATGTTCAGGTTTCAGAGATACTAAAATACCCATCTGGGGTAAATGAACTGTCCTCAGTTTGTTTGTTTGTTTGTTTTTTGAGAGATGGGTGATGATGGACATAGAAATGATGCATTTGCTATCAGATTTGGCTTCTCTCGTTTGGATTTATTTCATTGTTTTTCATAGAATCACAAAATTTGAGCAATAGCTGGGATCTTAGCAGTCAAATCCATACTCTGAGAAAATCCTGGCTTTTCTTCTTACAAAAAAAAAAAATACAATGGGGGAAGGGAGTGAAGGATATATTCAGAAACGACTGATACAAAAATCAAATATGTGTATATATATATGTATATATATAAACATGTACACATATATACATACATTTATATACATACATATATACACACACAGGAAAGAAGGCTAGGTAACATAAAATATGTATCTGGAGGGAATTTTTAAAAATCATTTAAAACCATAATGCTTTTCTAACCTTAGAAAATCATGAAATCTCTTTAATTTGCAGAATTTAATATGTTTTCCAGTTTGGTTAAATTGGTATACAAGAAGGCCTGGAATATAAGAACATTCTGAAATACCAAACTAAGATACTAGAAGTAGTAGGATAAAAATTTTATTTCTACATAAAATTATAATATCTGCTTATAAAGATGTGTACTGAAAGTAAATGTATACTGATAGGCACAATTATAGCAAATTTAATCTTCAAAGATATTTGCATCAGATCATACAATTGATATGCCTGGTCTTTCTAGTGTTAAATAAAATGACTACTCCAGATGATGTAATGATAAAAGTACTGGATTTGGAGTCAGAGGACCTCTATTCAAATCTCACTTTTGTAATCCTATCTATGACTTTGGGAAAATTGCTTCTCCTCACTTAGAAAATGCAGGTCTTGGGTTGGAGGATCTCTGAGGTTCCTGTGAGGGCCAAAGTCACAACATTCTAGGGAGTCAGAGAGAGTTCTATGGTAATTTCTAAGGACAAAATCATTTGCACTGATGGACTGAGTTGCCTATTTAATTTAATACAAGAAAAGATATGAACATGGGTATCCTCTTTGAACAATATTTATTCAGTCTCAGTTGTTACTGAACAAAGAATATTGCATAAAGTCTGTCTCCATGGCAACCAGAAGTGACAAAGATCAAGCAAGAATCGGTGACATGCTCTGATGTTGTCCAGAACCACAGAGATGCTACCATAGGTCAAGCTTCATTGAAAAAAAAAGAACTGCTTTGTTTTGTTTTGAAAGTGCTTCTCAAATATTTATACTTGCTTTATGATTTCTGTTCAAGGACATTAACCTCACTGTTAGTTGCTCAACTCCTGTGTCAGAAAGTAAATAGACTACTTCCCAGTAGTATTTGACTCACGTTTTGCTGATAGAAATACCCAAATACCACAAAGTAAAAGAGCTTATGCCCATCCATCCCAACTATCTACTTCCCAACTTCCCTGCTATTGCTTCTTCTGGACCATCTGAGATCATACCCTGGGTAACAACATACTCAGGTTTGGAATTGCACATGTTGTCCTGACTGGTGAGTCAGTGAAAATACACATGGCCCACTATATCTTGCTGACCCTAGACTCCACATCAAACTTCATTCATATCATATCTGACCAGTCATCCCTCTGATGGCCTTGCCACCTACACTGCTGCATCACCATCACCACCACCCCTCCACTTCCCACTTCTTACTCTGTAATCAACAATCAAAACAATATTAACATTACTTTGGAAAAGAAAGTGTCCACTCAATTCTCTAGAAACATAGCACACCACAGTGGAAATACTCAATTGAAATAAAAAAGCAGAAAAAGTCACTATTGCAATGTAAGTAATTAAGCAAAACAGAAGAAATACAATGGAAAGAGAAATGATTTTTTTATGCATCATACCTTCAGCAATTTGAGGGCAGGTAAGTCTAATTAGAAGAGGAAGTAGAGAGAAATGGTTATTTTTGGAGTTTATGAAGTAAGTGGATATTGCTGAGTTCTACCAAGAGCTTTAAATTTTCAGGAATGTTTTATTGATGTATTTTGTTTTTAACATCAGTAATTTTTGGATCCTTCCCCTTATCTCTGTTTAACCTTATTTTGACAAAAAGTAAAAAAACCAGTTAACACAGTGACTTTTTCTGCTAGTTTTTCTTTTCAACTGAATATTTAAATCTATGGACTAGCCTTGATACTTCACTACCATTGGTAGTACCATTTCTCTGGACAAAAATGAACCATGATCCTGAGGAATGCTAATGACCACTAAAGATGCTATACACTCTCCAAATAACTTAGGACCTGTGACGTTATTTTCATCTATCAATCAATAAGCATTTATTAACAACCCATTGTGTGCCAGTGCCTAGCCGTATAACCCTGGGCAAATCACTTAACCTCTGTCTACCTCCATTTCCTCAACTGAAAACCGGGGATAACAACAGTACCTGCCTCCCAGGCAGGGTTGTTTAGCAGGAAAAATAAGATCCTCCTTATAAAGCACTTTGCACAGGGCCTGGCACAGAGCAGGAGCTTAATCAATATCTGTTTCCTTTCTCCCTTGCCAGTACAGTGACTGGATAAGAATTGAACCTGAGATTTCACTGGTATAGAAATACCAAAATGAATAAACACCTTCTACCAGGTCATGTCAACATATATTTATTAGGTGTTTACAATGTTCCAGCAGAAGGAAAAGAAAGGGAAGGGAGAAAAGAAGGGAAGGCAAGGGAAGGGAAGGGGGAAGGGAAGGGAAGAGAAGGGGGAAGGGAGGGGAAGGGAAGGGA
>CM053769.1:484082102-484097430 GCA_028658325.1 Potorous gilbertii
AGGGTTCAGAAGGGAAGGGATGGGAAGGGAAGGGAAGGGAAGGGAAGGGAGGGGAAGGGAAGGGAAGAGAAGGGGGAAGGGAAGGGAAGGGAAATGAAGGGAAGGGAAGGGGGAAGGGAGGGGAAGGGAAGAGAAGGGGGAAGGGAAGGGAAGGGAAGGGAAGGGAAGGGAAGGGAAGGGAAGAGAAAGGGGAAAGACCCAGCTGTCCAGTAATTGTAAGGGCTAAGCATAGCCCTGAAATTGAAATAAAAAAATGTACTTTCCTCTCTTCATTAGAGGGGTAGGAGACTATAGGTATAGAACACAGAATAAGACTCAGTTAATGTGTTATTTTTGTGAAATTGCTCTCTCTTTTTCTCTTTGTGAAAAATTCTTTGATACAAGGTATTACTCTCTTGGTAGGGGAAAGAGAAGGGATATATTTGAAAGTGAAGGCAGTGTACACATGGAAAATAGCAATATAAATTTTAAAACTAATTTTTATTAAAAGAAAAATAATTTACATTTTAATTTTTTTAATTAAAAAAACTACCTGCTTGAGGGTCTTCAGGATTTTTATCAGGATGACATTCAAGAGCTTTGATCTTAAATTCTGCCAGGATTTGGTCAACCTGAAAGAAAATTGATACTTCAATAAATAAATAAGGTTAGTGATAGATACAGCACTTAAATAGCAGCTTTTTCAGCTGTTCACTAAGGTAAGACATACTCTTGGGAGGTAAGATGTGGAAGGGAAAGATTGTTGTTCCTAGACCCAGGAAGGATCTGGAATCTCCATATGCTGCCTCAGAAGTCACTTAAGCTTTCTGCTCCTTACTTTTGTAATTCATAAAATGGTGAGCAGAATTGAAGGAACGTCTCCCAGAGGCCACAGAGTCCAATCCCTCCCTGAGCAAGAATTTCCTTATATGTTATGTTGTCATAACCTTCAATTTCCATAATCCTTCTGCCCCAGGACAGCCCTCCAAGTACTTGAAGTCAGTTACCATTCTTAAGTTTGCTTTTTCCCAAGCTCAGTATCTCCAGTTCTTCTGCCCCTCATGTGGCCTGAGCTCTGGACACTGGACACTGGACACTAAAAGACAGTGTCCAGACTTGAACTCTGCGGTAACTATGACAATATTGCCTGTAGTACCCACCGTGGAGAATTATTGTAATGATCACACAAGAACATGTATGTTAAGTGAAAATTATCATTTGTTCCCAGAAAGAACCTCCCTGAAGTGGACAAAGACCAGAAAACTAATTATTGCTATGTCACTATTCAAATAGCATTCCTTTGTATTAGTTTAGCTAAACGGTAAGATTACTTGGCGTTTATTTTTACGTATTCAAAATTAATTTGGATTTACTTCTCGTATTACCTGCACCCCACCTCCCTCCCAACCAGTAAAATATCAGCTTCTTGAAGTCAGGGACTTTTCTTTCAGTGGGAGGCTTATCCAGTCTTACACTGGCCATCATAGATTGTAGATGCAGAAGGAGACATGAATGCTTTCTGACTCAGTTGAAATAACAGAAACTTGTTTTGCTTGATTACAAATATCGGTTACAAGGGAAGAGCAGGCTTAGCAATGATGCAGAAAAAAATCTAGGGAAAAAGAAGACTGTCAACAAAACATTTTTTTGAAATACACAATGGAGAGGATAATGAAGTTCAATAGAGGAATCATACAGACAGGGCAAGGCTGACCCTACATTAAATTTAACATATATCTTTGAAAAACACAGCTGAAGGTAATTGAGTCATGATTTCATACACAACCCACTTTTTCTGATTTTCTTTAAATACAAAAAGTTCCAATTTGTTAAGGATTTTCTAATTGATGATTTTTTTAAAAATTAATAAAAATCAAATCAAATCCATGAAAGCCTTCCACCTCAACACAGACAGGTTCACAATCCAAGCAGAAAACAGAAGGAAGAAAGAAATAAAGACAAATCTGGGAGGATTGGTAGACAAAGGCACCTCTCTTAATGCTAACGAAAAAATTCTTAGATGAATTAGATAAGAAATACAATGTATCACTCAAAGTATCAGCAATAAGCCCATGGTTGATATTTTGACTTTTCTTAACTACCAGGGACTATTACACTTTGGGAGCCTAACACACTGCTTGTCCTCTAACAGGTGTTTAATAAATAAATGCTCAGTTGTTTGTAACACAGGGTTTGAGAGGCGGGGCTACATATAGTATAAAGGTCATGATTCACATTTAAGTAACCCTTCAAGGTTTGCAAAATGCTTTATAGACCTTATCTCTTTTGAACGTCACCACAAAACAAGCTTGGTGGTAGAAGTGATGGTGAACCCCATTTTACAGACATTTTACAGATTGTGGAGCCTAAGAAAGGTCATGGGGCTTTCTTGGAATGACATAGCAAGTCTCAAAAGTGGGGTCTGAACCTTAATTTTCTTGACTCCAAGTCCAAACCTCTATCCACTAGGCTTGTGCTGTCTAAATGAACTTGAACAAACATCTAGTCCTTGTTTTTTGGAATATTTTTAATGAAATGGTTTAACATTGTATATAAAGAGAATGGGTTATAGTTTGTTGATGGATTGAATTTTTTTTAACCTTTCTTTTTTTTTTTTTTTTGGAGGAGGGGAGGGAGAATGGACCCAGATCTATGATTTATTCAATGTAGGGAGTTCCAAGAAAGAAATTCCTACCTGTCTACCTGCTCTACAAATGATGATCTTAGAAAGTTATCTGGAGGCTTTGGGAGGTTAGGGGCCTTGTGGTATTTGTCAGAAGCAGAAGTTTAGGTCTTCCTAGTGTCCATCTTTACTCTTTCCCAATATTCTTCTCCTCAAAAGAAAATTATACTCACTGGTTGATTGCATTTTATGTTAAAGGTAGGAAGACTGGGACTGTTCAAGGGGGAAGAGGAGCATCATTCCCTAGTTGTCTTCCTTCTTTGTAAATTAAAAAGTTAATATGTCTTTAATAGTACAGATCAAAAGTTCAGAGCTGGAAATCACCTTAGGGTTCATATTATCCAATCCTTCCATTTTATAGATGAGGAAACTGAGGACCAGAGGTCATCTAGTCCCAACTCCATATTTTATAGATTAGCAAACTGTGGCCAGAGAGAGTGAGTCATATTGCCACAAAGTACTACAGCAGGGGAGTCAAACTTAGGTCCTTGGATGCCATTTCCAGCATTCCTTCTATCCATGAAAGTGAACTGCCTCCCTCCAGTTGTGGGCCAACCGAACCCTTACTAGGATTTTCACCAATGATTCATTTGGGAAATCATTCAATTTTACAAATTAAATTTCTGTTAAATAATTCAAAATCTTAACATAAAAAAAGAGAGGCAGCCAGGGACTGGTGGATGGTCAAGAAGACCTAGGTTCAAGTCCCAGCTCTGATACATATGGTACGATCCTAGGTAAGACATTTAAGCTTTTAGGGTTCCCAACCCCTCTAAGACTCTTAGTAACAGAGAATTTAGATTTGCTTTAGTAGAAGATGATTACTCAAAGGGAGTATACCAACAAAGGCACAGGTCCTGTCCTGCCCCACCCCAATATTTTTAAAATCAATCTTACATATATTATTTGATCCAATCAAAAAGTGTTTATCAAGCATTTACTATATGCCTGGCATCATACTAAATGCTTGGGATACAAACAGAAAAAAACAAACAAAAAAAAAAAGCAAAAAAATGTCCCTGCTCTCAAGTAGCTTATATTCTAATGGAAGAAACAACTCTCATTCAAATAACTATGTACATACAAGAAAGATATAGACAGTGTAAATGGAAGGTAAGTTCAGAAGGAACTAGAAACTGGGGAGGGGGAACCTAAAAACACTACCTCATTCATGATTTTAAAATATCTCAGATCTCTGCATCTGTAAGAACATATTTAAATGGAGCATAAAAATCAGAGTACTAGAAAAATATAGATTCTATATCTATTTCCTAATGTTAGCTATCTGTGGCTTATGTTTGTGTGTGTCTGTTGTTAGAAGACTTCTGAGGATATTCTCTTTGTAACCAGTTCTTTAATATATGTATATAACACATGTAAGCTTTTTGTTTTTAAGCTAATCTTTTGCTATAAAATTGTCTTCATTTCCAAAGCCCACTAATAGCAAAAACAAAAAAACAAAAAAAAAACCTTCAAAGGCACCTTAGTATAGGTGCACTTTAACGCATAGGTGTGTATGTGCTGATGTATGTGTGAATCTAGAAGCTCTTTTAATTAAACAGGGCATTTAAGCAAAGAAACCAAAGATTTTATGATTATAATGGACTTCCTTAGCAACTGCCTTCAGAATATTCAATTATGTAAATGTACTACAAAATCAAAAGCTCTGAACTTTGAATTGGGCTCTTAAAGGCTCTTTGGGATCTCAGGCTCTAAAGTGAGAAGGGATGTCAGGGATGAACTAGTCCCACCCACTTCAGCTCCCCGAGAAGGAAATTAACAATGTTAATTCTCATACCGTAGAGAGTTCGTCGCATCCCAGTAACTCATAGTAATCTTCAATATCCTCCATCCTACAGTTCAATATTGCATCCATTCCGCACTCTTGAGACTACAAACAAGAATCACACAGCCTGGGATATAGAGGAAGCTTTACTCCAATCTCTGTCCTGGTTCTAAGCAAAAAGCCACCAGTTTTAAGGTCCTCAGGAGTTAATGAGCACAGATGTCATAAGACTCTTGGCAGCTCTCCCTTTCATTGGCTGTTTGCATAAGAGAAGGAAATGGGTCCCTGATGGCTGCTCGGGATCTTTGGGATTTGTAGTTTTTGAGATTGAAGAATCTGTGTCATAGACCACTTTGGCAGTTCGGAGAAGCTTATAGATCCTGTATTTTTTTTAAATAATGTTTTTAAATGAATAAAACAAAACAAAGAGGCTTACAAAGGAAATTGATTAACTTGAAATATAGCTATCAAAATATTTTTTAAAGTTCATGGACCCCAAGTTAAGAACCCTGAATTTTAAAGGTGAATCAGACTTAGATCAACTAGTCCAGTCACCTCATGGGGGTTAAAGGAAGAGGGGGAAGGAAGTAAAATCCAAGGACAAAAAAATATTGAAGTGCCTCACCCAAAGTCACATATGTCGTAAGTGGTAGGGATACAGGGTTTGAACTTGGCTCCTGACGCTAAAGCCAACAACCTTTTCAATATGCCTGACTCTTTACAGCTTAGCTTTCTATTATCTTGTTTTGGATCCAGCCTGTGGTTTCATTAGTGTCAAGAACTTCTAATGAGATAATTCAGGTGTGCCAAGTGTGAGGTCACTCCAAACTCCAGGAACCCAATCACACCAGAAGTATCACTGGCTGAGTCTTAGAACCCTAAAAAAATCCTAAAATTCCCCACAACTTAAGCATGGGTTTTCCTCAAGGCTATATCACAGGACTCCTTCCCTTCTCCCCTTCCCACAGTTTTTACATTATACTCTATCCCTGGGTGATCTATTGAGCTCCCATGAGTTTCAGTATCATCTTTATTCACTATCCTAAAATCTGGTCCAGTTTCCTCAGATGGTGATGTCTGCTGGACATTTCTACCTTGATGCTCCATCTGCATCTAAAACTCAGCATATTCAAAAGAAAGCTCATCATCTGCCTGTCCTCCAAATTTACCTGTTTCTGTTAAGAATACCACCATCTCTCCAGTCAGATAGGTTCAAAATCTTGGTCATCCTTGACTCTTCTCTTAACTGTTAAGTTAGGTCAGTCTTACTGACTATGCTTGCAAAAAAAAATCTCTCCTACCTCCTCTCTACTGACAGTCAGTGAGTCATCACTCTAGTATAGGCCCTTATCAACTCTCCCATCTATAACTGAAATAGCCCAGTTAGTCTCCCTGTTTCTGCTCTTTCCCTTTCCAATCCATCATCTAATCCACAGCTGTCAAAATAAGCAAGCTTCCTAAAACACAGATCTGACCAGCTCACTCCACTCAAGCATTGACTCCCTATTGCCACTAAGATAAAATTCAAAGTCCTTAGTCTGGAATTCAGTGCCCACCACCATCTGACTATGGCTTTCTCTCATGCTATTCTCCTTCACTGGTTCAGTGTAACTACAATATTGAGTGTGTGAACTCTTCTCTGAACTCTGCACTTCATCCACCACATCTATGTATTTTCACAAACCATCCTCTTCTCCCTTCCTCCCTCTCCAATTCTCCAAATATGGCCCCTCTTTAACTTAACTTATCAGAATTCTGATCTTCCTTCAAGATTCAGCTGAGTAGACGCTTCCTCTGGGAAGCCTTCCCTAATTCCACTCCCTCCCCACTCCAGTTGTTAATATACTCTCCCCCCTGCAACTTATATATTGAGGTTTTTTTGCATGCTGCAGTTTAGGCATGTTTACAGATTGGTGGAGAGAATGACTACTTGAACTTGCAAGATCTCATGAGTGGTGGACTGGGTACTTGAGCTTTGGAGAAGAAAAACATTCTTCATTTTTTCAAGAGAGAGACATGCATGGGTTCAGATTCTCTTCAGAGAGAGACCCATGGAGAGAGAGAAAAGACTTTGAGAAGTGTCTCATAGAGAAGAGCTGGCATTTCAAGACGACCCTCAACCTGAATTGGTGGAGAGAATGTTAATGGCCTATATGATTGCGTGAGTAGAAGAGTTTTGAAGAGGAGAGACCTTCTTCTTTCTTGTTTCAAGAGAAGATATATGGAATTAGTAGACTTGTAAAGAAGCCAGCACTTTGTTATCTCTGATTTCTAGCCTGCCTACCTAGAAACTTTGAGGAACTTTCTTTTAAGTGAGATTGGGACATTTCTCTTGGACGAGCTGAGAAATCTTTCTCCCAGTGAGAGAGCTCATTCATTCTGTGTATAGTCTGGTGAAAGGTCAATAGGATTTATGTTAATGGAAGTTAAAGATCTTCCATGTCCATTAATAGGCCTCTGGTAGAGTCCATTAAGGGAAGCTTGATTAGGGAAGGTTTGTTTTATAGGAAGGTCCACACCTTTTATTAATTTCTAATGAGGCACTGGGGGTCATTCCTTCCAGCTCTGAAAAGCAAATATGTACTCTGAAGTGAGGTTTTGCTTTGGGGTTTACTCTTTGGAAGAAGATTCACGTGCCAGATGAGACTCTAGGTAGCCATTAAGAAAAGTTTCCCTGCTTTGAAAACCCAGATGTTGGTGCTTCTCTCTCTGGTAACTATTTATGTATGTAATGGTCAGACAGTTGAATCTGTCTGTTGATCTGTGATGTATGTACTGCTTATGGTCAGACAGAAGTCCTGTCAATTGGTCTTTATTTCTTTGTTTCTATTTTTTCTGTTGGTATTTGTGATTAAAGAAGATTGTTGGCCCCTCAAAAGTTGCTTTCCTTTTAGAAAAGCAGATCAAAGAACCTATGCCAGCAAGTCACCATGGATGTGTGTCAGGGTGCTTACTCTTACATCTGGTATGTTCTGTTCTATAAACTACTCAAACTATCTGCTTGGATAAATGGGTTTCCTCACTATTTACTATTTGTGATGGTATTTTGTGTAACTAGGATTTGATGTGAAGAGTCAAGTCTGTGAGTATAAGCAAAGAGTAGCCTTCCCTTTTTAAGAAATAGCGGCCAGGAAAGCAGCTTGAAACTAAAAGTTGTGCCCCTAGATAGCAATATTTGAGAGGGGGTGTTTAGGGAGGCAGCTGGGTGGTACAGTGGATAAAGGTCCAGACCTAGAATCAGGAAGATTCATCTTCGTGAATTCAGATGGCATCAGATGGTTACTATCTGTGTGACCCTAAGCAAGTCACTTAGTTTCCTCATCTGTAAAATGAACTGGAGAAGGAATAACAAGTCACTCCAAAATCTTGTCAAGAAAATCCCAAATGGGGTCATAAAGAGTCAGATAAGACTGAAAAACTGACTGAACAACAAAAACAACCAAAGGGGGCAGATCTAATTCTAGTCCAATACCCCTTCTCTGAGCAGTGAGCACGTGGATTTGGGGGCCCTTTTCCAGGCAGGAATCAAAATCTCCCTTGAAAAAAAAAAATACATGAGGTCCCAGAGATATCTATGCAAGCCCTCATTTAGACAACCCATGTGAACATAAACATTCTTACATGGGCAGTTCACACACTTTACAGTTGTACTTAATCTCTGTACATGTTATATACACTTATACCCTTTCAACACAAAGTATACTGCAAGCTTCTTGAGGCAGAATCTCATTCCTTTCTTTCTTTGCATTGCTATGTAGCATAGTGCCTTGCACACTAGAGGAGATTTAGAAATACTTATTGCACTATGTTGAGTTGGACTGCTGCTAATTCTGTCCTCTAGCACAGAGTAAAAGAAATCTTTGTCAAAAAAACCCTTCAAACAGTTAAAGAGAACTATTGAAATCCATCTAAGTCTACTTTTACCCAAGCTGAACATTTTAAATTGCTCGATGTGTGGCCATATCTTGAGTCTTCTACCACCTTTGGTCACCCTCCTCTAGATCTTCCCTAGCTTGTCAATGTGTTTCCTAAAATGTGGAGCTCAGAGCTGTACACAATGTTCTACATGTGCTCTGACCAGGGCAGAAGACAGTAAGACTGTAACCACCCTTTGGAAGCAAAGTTCAATAACCCTGCCTCAAGGATGATGGCATTTTGTTTAAACTATCATTTTTTGAAGGGTTGCCAATTGGCATTAATATTTCCAAAGAAAATAAGTCCTCATCAATTTTTGGTGACTTCAAAGAGAGAAGAAAATATTTACTCTCAAACAATTACAAAACCTTTTCAGTCCTCTGAATTAATATTAAATGTTACAGGAATTTAGTGATCACAGGATATAAACAAATATATGATTCTTAAAAGAATTACAAGCTATCAACAACCATTTGAAAGATTACACTACTTACTAATAAGAGAAATAAACAGGTTATAGCATATGGACATAATGAAATAGTACTTTGTTGTAAGAAGTGATGAATATGAAAAATAACAGGGAAATATAGGAAGACTTATATGAACGGATGCAAAATGAAATAAACTGAACTAGGAAAATATTGTATATGGGGTGTCCCAGAAGTCTTAGTGCAGCTTTAAGCTACTAATGCTTCTAGGATATAGTAGGAATTTAATATATACTTGATAATGGATTGCACAATGCATATGTCAGGCATGTGCACACACATGCACACACACATTATAATGGGACAGACAACACATATATAAAATTCACATAGCATAAACATAAGTTAATAAATATATATATATATATTAAGTGTAATATACAAAGTACAAAAATAGTTCAACACAAGGTAGTCTGGAAGGGAGAGCCCTAGCACTTAAAAGGATCAGGAATAACAACTCAGAGGAAGAAAGGTATTCTACAAGTTGAAGATAGGGAAGGAGGACATTACAGGCAGTGGGGACAGCCAATGCCAAAGCATGGAAATAGGACGTGGCATGTTGTGAGTGAAGAACACAGAAAAGTCTGCTTTGTATGGCCCACAGGGTGTGAGAGAAGTGATATCCAATAAGACTAGAAAGTTATATTGCACCCAGGTGGTGTAGGGCTTCAAAAACTTATCAGAAGAGGTTCTATTTTATCCTAGATGCAATAGGAAGTCGCTGGAGTTGATTGAGTAGAGGAGGCCCATGGTCAGATTTGGGCTTAAGGAAAGTTACTTTGGCAGAAGTGGATAGCATGGATTACAGTGGAGAGAGACTCGAGACAGGAAGATCAGTTTAGAGGTTGGTGCAAGCAGCTAGGGGAAAAGTGATGAGAATCTCAACGAGGTATATGCGAAGAAAGATAGAAAGAAATATCAGGAAGGGGGAAAGAGCAAGATTTAATAACTAATTGAATACATGGATTGAGGGAGAGAGAGTGAAAAATTAAAGATAATGCCAAGATTAAGAAACTGAGTCCTGATAGAATGGTGGTATCTTCGATAGAAATAGGGAAGTTTGGAAGAGGGAAAAGTCTGGAGGGAAAGATAAAGAGTGAGTTTAAGGTACCTCGAGGACATCCAGTCTGAAATATCTTATAGGCAATTGATGATCCATGACTGAAGTTCAGGGGAGAAGCTGAGGCAGGATATACAGATCTGAGAGTCATCCACATAGAGATCACAGTTAAACCCATGAGAATCAAAGAGGTTACTAGAGACTACAATTGCAAATGAAAGACAGGACCGCAAAATGAATACATTGTTACATAAAGTTTGGAAACTACTGTTGTTTAGTAGTTGTTGTAGTTGTTTAGTAACAAATGGATAAGAGTATCCCACTCTCAAAGAGCTTATACTCTATGAAAAGAATACAATATATATATATGTGGAATGGGCTGTAAAGAGAATGTCCCTAGCCTTTAGATTTCTCTCTTTCCATCTGCCCAGAAAGTTTGAACCCTCTGAACCTCTCCCATGAGGAGAAGCATGTAGTATATAGCATATAGCAGAAAAAGCATACATCCTTTCTAGGTGAATCTGAGCTGATATTTTGGACTACCTCTTCTGTTTTGTTTCTTTGCTGAGTACAAGTGACTAAGCAACAATCCTCAGAGGGTTATATCTGACCTTATAGACAACCTTGTAAACTCCAGAATTCCAGAGGTACTCAGGATGAGCCGATTAGAATCAGAAAGGCTATTTTGCAATAACGCCTTCCTTGGAAAAGATGATGGTGGATAGGAAAAGGAATCCCAGGCCTGGCCTGGCTCACCAGAAGACAAGGATCTGGAGGGAACTGCTTCCACAATGAAGAAAAAGACAAGGTGAAATGTAAAATTCCTATTCAATAATCCCAGAGACTGCTTCCTATTCTGATGTTGAAATCTCAATCTTCTGGTGGAATTCAACACAAGTTATATTGTTTCCACTGCCTGGGTTTTTGTTAGTGCATGCTTGTTAGTCTTACTTCATTTATATGGAGGAAATAATTAGCTGTCCTCAGTCTGATTTACACTGTACCCCAATGTACCTTTCTATTCTCTTTTTCTGAATACCCTTGACATGTGCAAACCTAAACTTTAGGTCATTTTTCCTCCCCCAGAACTCCAAGGTTGGGGAATAAAGAGACAGAAAAGAAAGTTCAAGGAAAAAGAGCCTAATTTCTCCCTTTGTAGGTCAAGTTTCCCCTAGTCCTGAACCCACATCCATGTTCAGAACTGACTGAGATCCTTTAATGAAAAGGTAGAGTTCAAGCAGCCTGGCTTCCCTGGGCTCACAGAGCAGCTATTATTGTTGCACATAGTAAGTCCTTTAGAAAGGTGCAAAATAAAGTTTTATGTGAGATCTGATGGAATTGTAGATTTAGATTTGAAAGGGACCTTAGAGGTCATGTTACATATAAGAGAACCTGAGGCCCACCAAGGTTAAGGGGGAGATTATTAGTAGCTGGAAGAGGTGGGGAATCAGAAAAGGTTTTGTGGGGCTGCTTAACTACCCTTTAAAGGCTGAATAGAAATTCAACATGCAAAAATGGAGGAAGACCTTCCTGGCATGAAGCATGGTTTATATAAAAGTAAAAGAGGGCAGGGTCAATCTTCAGACAATTTAAGTTAAGGTGTAGTAGAAACAGTGATGCTTACAATCTGTGTTACCTTAAGCAAGTCATTTCCCTTCTCTGGGTATCTTTTTTCTCATTTGTGGAAAAGGGGAATTGAAGTAGAAGTAAGATTGCATAGTTCTAATCATTTGTTTCCAACTGGGTCCCTTTCACCTTTCAATTGGTTGATTATAAGATTTAAATGCCATTTCTGATACTAGGGTAAGTCTTAGCATTCTTAGTTTTTGTTTCCTCACCCTGTACAATAATAATTCTTTCAGCAGATCAAGAAGTGAAAGAGATCTTAGATATCACCTAGTCCAATCTCTTCATTTCACAAAGGAAAACATTTTACAGGTCCAGGCAGAGGAAATAGCTTGCCTCTCATCCCAAGAGTAGTAAAGGAGAGAGCCTGGAATCAAATCCTGGCAAAATTCAGTTCTTTCTAATGCAGCACACTGCCCCTAAGAGTCCTAGAGAAATGGAAGGGATTTTAAAAGTTTCTGTGGAGGTCAAACATGCTCTAAGTGTTTTGGAGATATTTACTAATTGTTCTGGGAAGTGCTGGTGCACACAACTGCAAGGAAATACGCCAGGGGCCAAGAGTCCAGGCAGGAGCTGGACTTCAGCTCCCACAATGCAAGACAGGCAGGCATAGTGAGAAAGGGAAGATGGGAGTGGAAAAAACCTAAATCCTACCTTAGCAAAACCTACGCAATGAGCTTGTGTAGCATTTTGCGGGTGAATAAATTAAGGTCTGAAAATGCCAGTTTTTATGGATGATCAATCCTTCTTAGTGATTTCATGTACAATATCTTTTTGGAAATACCCCACGAACCCAAAGGAAATAGGAGGCTATCAGGAAACGTACACAAGTACAGAGGAGAAAGAGGCAGAAAACTACAAGACCCAGAATCCTCTCTGGCGGAACCTAAATAAATTATCTCTCAGTTCTCAGTCAATTAATAGTTTGGCTTGAGACCCCAGTGCTATCTGTTCACAAAATCACAGCACTTGGGCTGAAAAAAACCTTGATTTTATAAAGTCCAGCAAGGAGGAAATAGACTCGGAGTATTCAAATAGCTTGCCAAGGACACAGGATTTCAGCCTTAACTGCAGCTCCTGCCCTGCTATCTTTGAAGGGTACAACGCGCTTCGATGGCCCCACCCCCCTCTATTTCTCCTCATTCCATATTATCCCATTACTTTTTTCTTCCTTCCACTGCCCACCTTCAAATTTCCCACAGACACTTAGAGAAGGAGGAATAAAGGAAGGTGGGGAAAAGGAATAAGCATTTCTATAGCACCTACAACGTGCTGGGCACTGTGCTTATCAGTTTCCCCTGAGGCCCTTGGCTTCCCAGCTTAGGATTCCCAAACTCCTGATTTGGAGAACCAGTTTTAGGGTCTTAGACCTTGAACCGGATGAAACCACGGGAGGCCACTAGTCCAAACCATTGTTTTACAGAGAAGAAAATTTATGGTTAACGGCAGAGAGGAGATTTGAACCTGAACCATCTAACTCTAAATTCAATGCTCTTTCAGACCTGAGCTCCACACATACTATGACAATTACATTGTTCCATCATGTCCAACTCTTCATGACCTCATTTGGGATTTTCTTGGTTTGCCATTTCCTTCTCCAGCTCACTCGACAGATAAGGAAACTGAAGCAGAATTAAATGACTTGCCCAAGGTCATGATGCTAGTAAGTGTCTGAAGCCAGATTTGAACTCAGGAAGATTATCCTTCTTGACTCCAGACCTAGCACCACCTAGCTATCCTAAGACAATGGCAGGGGGGGGGGGGTCATAATTTTGACTCACCTTCACCCTCCTCTCCATAACCATACTTCAGTTTCTTCATCTGAAAAATGGGATTCCACCTGATCCTTTGCAGTTTTATGTACAGTGCAAAGAGCATGGGGCCAGAAAGAAGACTTGCTTTCTTGTCCTTGCTCTGCCAATGCATTGATCTTTGGTAAACTCCCCAATAGGGACTCTTTTCACTTTTGTATATGAATTCCCTGCAGTGCCTGGGGTTTCAGAGGTGCTTAATCACTGTTAATTGATTGTTTACTTTATGCCAGGCATTATGATATGTGCTGGAGATTCAGGACAAAAATCCAAGAGTCCCTCAGCCCCAAGAAAAATTCACAGAAAGCTTGAAAAATTGTGATTCTATTTTATAAATTCATGGTATTTTGAAATTGGGAGGGATCTCAGAGGCCATCTAATCCAACATTACTCAAAAGAAATCATCCCCATTGTGGGTGATCATTGGGTCTCTGCTTGAAGATCTCCCTTGAGGGGGAGTTCACAACTTCCTGGGACAGCCCATGCCACTTCTGACAAGCTCTAGCTTGGGAGAAGGTTTTTTTCTGGCATCAATCAATCAACAAGCATTAAGCATCTGTTATGTCTTAGGCACAGGATACACACCTGAGATTCAAAGACAAATGGAACAGAACCTACCCTCTGGGAGCTTATGTTTTGTCTCTGCAGACAACATACACATGCAAGTATATAAAAAATCAACACAATATAGTTTTTGGAGGCAGAGAACACCAAACCTAAATTATTTGTGAGTGAGTTAAAGTCAGGAAAGTCCAAGGTTCCAAATAAACTGTTTGACCCTGGGAAAAATTGTTTTTTACTTCTCAGAACCTCAGGCTCCTCATCTGTAAGATGGGGATAATAAATGAGGAAAATATTATATACATAAATACAAATATATATATATAAATAGTTGAATAAGTGAATTATTAAAAGAACATAGAAAAAGGGAGATAGCATGTTGGCTAAACTTGGAATCAGGAAGACCTAAATTCAAATCTTGCTTCTGACACTTACTAGTTGTATGACTAAATAAAACAGGGAGGTTTTTTCAATTAAAAATAGTTTGATTTTTTTTAAAAAATATGAGAATTTTAACACAAATTTTGTGTTAAAAATGAAAATGGAGAATTATCTCCAATTGAAAATGAAATAAAGGAAGATATCAGAAATTATTTTGTCTAGTTATGTTCGAGAAAAATTGGTAACTTAGATTAAATGAATCAATACTTCAAAAATATAAAACAGAGGAGAGCAGAGCCAAGATGGTGGAGTAGAAGGATTCACATATGCTAGCTCTGAACCCACAGCCCATAAAATACCTGTAAAAAGAACTCCCAACAAATTCTGGAGCAGCGGAAGCTGCCCAACAATGGGGTGGAGGAGATTTCTGTTCCAGAGAGCCTTGAAAAACTGACACCAAAGGTCCATCCTGCATCGGACCGAGACCAGAGCCCAGTCCTGCCTTGGCCACACAGCACCAAGAGGACCAGATCCAAGTAGGCTTCAGGGACAGACTGTTCAGCGGTCGTGTAGGTCCATCCACCCACAGACACCAAAGGTTAGTGAGAGAGCCTGTCTGGCTCAGCAAGAGGGGAGCGGGGTGTCCCCATAACTCAGGTCCCCTCACGAGGCAGCAGCAGAGGCAGCAGTGGACAGGGGCTCCCAAAGTAAGCAGGGGCTCAGATTCATTGTTGAAGGTCTCTGCATAAACCCTCTGAGGGAACTGTGCCCCATGAGGCAGCCCTGCCCCCACCTGAGCAGCTGAACTTCATCTCACACTGAATAGCAGCCCTGCCCCCGCTGAAAGCCCTTCGGCTGGGGAGTAGCACTTGAATCTCAGACCCCAAGCACTAGCTGGGTGGATCTGGAGGAAAGGCGAGGGTGGGGAGGAATCTCAGAAGTCAAGTAACTGACTGGGAAAATGTCCAGAAAAGGGGAAAAAAAATAAGACCACAGAAGGTTACTTTCTTGGTGAATAGATATTTCCTCCTTTCCTTT
>CM053769.1:484097930-484227428 GCA_028658325.1 Potorous gilbertii
CAAATGGGGAGAAAATTTGGAACTCAAAATTTTGTGAAAATGAATGTAAAAAGTTAAATAAATAAATTTATTTTAAAAAATATATAAAGCAGATTCAGAGCAAGACAAAAATCTATTTGTCATTTAAATAACACAGTATCAGAAAAAGAAATTGAACCCATGAATGATCTTCCAAAAGGAAAAAAAGACAAGATATATTTACAAGTGAATTCTATCAGACATACAATATTACATAAACTATTTACAAGAAATAAAGAGAGTCTTCCAAACTCTATGATACAAATATGTCTTGATACTTATAACAGGGAGAAACACAGCAGAGGGGAAAAATTATAGACCCATATCCCTAAAGAATATTTATGCAAAAATATTAAATAAAATGTTACCAAAGAAGTTAGAAGAAAATATTTAAAAGATTACATACCAAGTTGGATTTATACCAGATGACAGGGTTGGTTCAACATAAAAAACAATATAAATATAGTTCATATTGATAACAAAACAATCAAGGAGGAGAAAATGAGGCTGGTGACCTTGCACAGCTCTCCCTCACTCAAAACAAAATCAAGTGCAAGTTATGTCATCATTTCTCCGATGTCATGGTCTTCTTCGAAAACAAAGGATGAACGCAACAACAACAAAACAAAAACAAAACAATCAAGACATGATATATCCACAGATACTGACAAAGCTTCTACAAAAGTCACTACTTGTTTCTGTTTAAAATTCTAGAATATATAGGATTACATCAACTATTTCTTAACCTCTACAAGCCAGTATCTAAATCTTAATATCTAGTAAAACTTAATATCTAAAAGCAAGAGACAATATTGTATGTAATGAAAATAAAACCTCCAAATGGTGTGAGGAAACAAGCATACATAGCTTACTCTCCCTACCCTAGGTGACATAAAACCAAGAACAGCCAGTCAGCCAGTCAGCCCTCTTCTTGCTTCTGTCCTCATTGTGTTCATTCTCTCCAATGATGTCTTTTCTTTTCCTTAGCCTTATGTATGAATGTTGATTTCTCAGAAACCTTGGGAAAACTTGTATGAACTGATGCAGAATGGAGCACACAGAAATAGGAGAACAATATGTACAATAACAGCAACACTGTAAAAATAATGGCCAACCAAGATGCCAGAAGACCAGTGATAAAGAGGCTACCTACCTCTGAGCAGAGAGATGATAGACTCTGGGTTTAAACTGTGAATTTGGCGTGACCATCCCATGCATTTGTCTCTCTTAAATATACAGTAAAGGTTTATTTTTGTTTGTTTGTTTTATCAGTGGGCTGTAGAGAGAGTAAGGAAAAGGAAGGGGGGACCTAAGGGGTTGCCAAAAAGGTTTTTAAAAAGTCACTGAAGCATGCTTTTGAAATGAAAAAAAGAAACACCAAGAAACACGCAAAGCAGCTTTGAAAGTTACAAGTTAAGTATTATATGCTTAAATAAATTAAATGTAAATATTTTACCTTCTTCAAATTTAAAGGAAGCTGTGCTAAAAGGGATTCACAGTTTCATGTACAATCCTCCCTTTCATCCTATATATATGGAAGTATTCCTCTCAATTCATGCTTAAATTCAGAAGTTTTTTTTAAAAAGTGTAATAATTACACAGACTTTGGTTCAATAAAAGGAAAAAACTTCCTAAGAGTCCGTACTATCCAAAAGTGAAATAGGTAGAGTCCAAAAGTAGTAGATTCCTCTTCCATTACACTATAAGCTTCTTGAGAGCAAGGACTGGTTTTTGCCTTTCTTCATATCCTCAATGCATGCTTAGAATAGTGCCTGGCACACGTAGTGAGAACTTAATAAATGCTTGTTGAGTTGACTATGGGTCTTCAAGCAAAGGGTGGAAATCATCATGTGTTTTAGATACAGTAGAAAGGTCTCAATCAAATACTGATTGGACTAAGATGGCAGCCTTTAAAGTCCCTGCACACAGGGAGATTCTGGTCATCTGTGATTGCAGGCAGTTGGAACAAATGATCTCAGAGCTCCCTTCTAGTTCTAAATCTATGGCCCTATGATTGTGAGTAACAAAAACATCATGAAGTCTTCCTGACTCAAGACCCAGTGCTCTATCCATTCTGCCACCTTTAATAGGTATATGAAAGATGGAACAGCTATGTGCTTTAGTGGACAGCAGGCTGAGCCCGAAATCAGGAAGACTCACCTTGTGGAGGTCAACTCCAGCCTTACACACTTGCTAGTTGTGTGTCCCTGGGCAAGTCACTCAATCTTGTTTACCTCAGTTTCCTCATGTGGAAAATGAACTGGAGAAGGAAATGGTAAGCCCTTCAGTTTCTTTGCCAAGAAGACTTCAAATGGGGTCACCAGGAGTCCGATGCTGCTGAACAACAGGAAGAAGAAAAGTGCCCTTAGAGGGGAAGATTTTAAAGCTGTCAAATGAATATGAGCTGCTATTATAATTAGTGACTGTTATTTTCTCCTGCCCATTTCTAGGTTGTTTATAGCGGACTGCATTCAACACTATCTACATGTGCATTATTTTTCACTTTTAAAAAGGAAACAGAAAAGATCAAGACACCAAAGTCTACTCAGCAAGGCTCAGGCCATTTCAGGGATTTGAGTATAGTTTGCTAAGTATAGTTTGCTGAGTACAAACAGAATGCTGTTTTAAAATATTTTATTTCTAGAATGCAGAAAAGCTGTACCTCCTATGCCCCACTAGAGGGCCCACGTTCCAAACGTAACAGCCAGGAACCTGACTCCTGCTCATAGGCTCAGACCTGACTGCACCACACCACATAGATACAACCTGAGCATGTGCACAACTCATTCCTGACAACACATCCAACATACCAACAAGTAATCCTCCAGCCTCTGCTCCAGGACCCCCAACAAAGGGGTGTCTCCCCCGAAGCCCACTCTACATTGCTATAACTTTCCTCCCCTGGGGCTAAGTAGAAAGAGCATTTGATGAAGTTTATCATATCCCCAGGGCAGCTAGGTGGCACAACAGTTAGAGCACTGGGCCTGGGGTCAGGAAGACCTGAATTCAAATCCAGCCTCACTTTCTAGCGGTGTTATCCTAGGCAAGTCATTTCACCCTGTTTGCCTCAGTTTCTTCATCTGTCAAATGAATTGAAGAAAAATTGCAAACCACTCTAGTATTTTTGCTAAGAGAACCCCAAATAGGGTCCCAACCCGTAGAACAAGACAACAGTCATACTCCCACACCCCTTCTGGTACTCCCTGGGGAAGGGGTTTTGGATAAGGTGGAAGAAAACTTCTATTAGTAGTATTAGTAGTATTAAGTCCCTTCTACATCCCAATCTACAATACAAAATGCTTTACAAATATTATCTCTCTGATCTACGCAACAGTCCTAGGAGGTAGGTGCTATTCTGATACTCATTTTACAGTTGAGGAACTGAAGCAAACAGAGTTTGTTAAATGACTTGCCCAGGGTCACAATAAATATCTGAGGCTGGATTTGAATCCAGGTCTCCCACTCCAGACCCAGCACTCAATCCACTGCACCTCCTCTAATGAGTGCAGAGAAGAGTTGTGAGTGGGAGGGTGGGAGGGGAAGGTCAAAGGGAAGGGCATGCATTTCATTAGCTCACACTAGAAAGCTATTCCTAGGGATCCTTCTGCCTCTGAATTTGGAAACTTTTCTTTCCCTCGAAGCTTTTATTCTGCCAAGTTGTTTAAATTTTCCCAAGAAGCTGAGCCTGGCAAAGTGGCTGAGCCTAGGTGATCCTGTGAGGACTAAAGGGGCTTTCCCCATCCCACCCCAGCTGTTTATACTGAGACCAAAGGATCCAGTGCTCCTTTGACTCTGTGGGAGACCTGGGTTCTAGTCCTTTTCCTGATACCAACTCCAGGTCTCTGTTTTCCTCCTCTGTAAAAGGAAAGGAATGAGCAAAAGGATCTTTAATATTCCTTCCTCAGTGGCTGCCTATCACTGCCATGATCAAATACAAAATGCTCTTTGGCATTAGACCTTATTCCCAACTACACAGTCTCCAATCCAATGACACTGGCCTCTTGGATGTTCCTTGATCATAGCAGTCTATCTTCAGACTCCAGGAATTTTTCCTGGCTGTCCCCCACTTCTAGAATGTTCTCTCTCTTCCCTCTACAGACTTCTGGCTTCCTTTAAGTCCCAGCTCAATCACTGCTTTCTAGAGAAAGCCTTTCTGATCCCACTTTAAGACTACTGTGTCCCTCTATTACTTTCCCTCTATTATCTTCAATTAGATATCTTGCATATATCATCTCCCCATTAGACTGGGAGCGCCTTGAGGACAGGGACTGTTTATTGTCTTTCTTTGTATCCACAGTGCTTACTTAGCGCAGTGCTTGGCACACAGTAGGCACTTAAATAATTTTTCTTGTTCAGTCGATCACTTCCTCACCCCGTGGACTTACTTACCATGGGGTTTTCTTGGCAGACATTGGGGTGGTTTGCCATTTCGTTATCCAGCGGATCGAGTGGATCTTTTCGTCAGGCAGAAATTAAATGACTTACCCAGGGTCACACAGGTAGGAAAGTATCTGAGGCAGGATTTGAACTCAGCTCTTCCTGATTCCAGGCCCAGTGTTCTATCCACAGAGACACCAGGTGTTTCACTCAATATTTATTGGCTAAGAATCAATAAGTCTATAAAATGCAGGCTCCACTTGACTTGTACCCTAGAACAGCCTCAATTTCAGTAAGAGTTGAATGAACTTTACTCTGCAGCCTTGAGTGAGTTACAGCCCCTATTTAGGGTCTCCATTTTTTTCCTCTGTAAAAAAAAAAAAAGAAGTAACTGGATTCAATAATCTCTAAGATCCTGTCCAGTTCTGACTTGAACATTTGACACTTGCATAGGACGGGTGTGAGGGACATTGAGTTTAAGCTTATTTTGAGGTCCTATCACCAAAAAATGTCAACCCCAAACCTTGGCCATAAGGGCCACCACTCCATCCTTGACCACTAGTAATCAGTCTTCTTGGAAGCCTAGTATAATGAAATAATTGGTCTTGGTACCTAGCTAGTAAGAATTAGTTAAAACAGGAAGATACCAAAGAGTCTGTTTCCTTTTTTAGGGGTGAGGGTGTAAGTAACCTCTCCAGCAATAGTCTTGTGGAATCTCAGGAGCTCTACGTCCCTTGGGAATTTTCCGTGGTGCTTATACCAGGTTCAAAAATCCTTAATTATAGCTCTGAATATCAGGAGGTCAGATAGGTAAAAGCTCTATATAATTCAATTTAACTTCCAATCCATAGCATTTCAAGGTCCTAACAACAAAATCTCATCTTACCTTTCAAACTCTATCATCCCACCTACTCACTCTACCCATCAGCCAAACAGTTCTTCTAGCAGTTCCTTACACATGACTCTCTTGTCTCCCATCTCTGTGACTTTAAGGAGGATCCTGCATAGAATGTGAAAATTGGGAGAAACTTTAGAAGACAGAATGTCAGACCTAGAAGGAACTTTAGAATATAGCATGACAACAAGGAGAAACATTTTCCTGATACCTTTTTCTTGGCGTTCCTCTTTCCTGTCCACACCTTCTCAGGTTCCTTTGCTGGATTTTCATCCTTGCTCCTTCCTCTAATTGTAGATTCACCCCAAGGCTCTGTCATGGACCCCTCTTGGAGGTTTCCCTCTGTAGTGTTTTATTTGATGACCTCATCAGTTGGTTTCATCTCCATGAAGATGACTCCCATATGTACATATCCAGCACTAGCCTCTCTCCTGAGCTCCAGTCTTGCATCACTGGCTGTCTCTTGTACATTTCAACATGGATATCTCAGAGAGATCTCAAACTCAATATGTCCCTCCCCTCAACCTACTCTTCTACCAAGCTTTCACCATTCTTCTAGTCTCCCAAGCTTATAATTTCAATATTCTCCTTATTTTATGACTCTTCCTCACTCCATATACCCAATCACTGGGTCAAACCTGTTTCTACCTCCATATCTATCCATCCAATCCCTTCTCTTTATTTACACAGCTACCACTTTAGTTCAGACCCCCATCACCTCATGGCTGGACTGTTGCAAAAGCTTCTAATTGATCTTCGTGTCAAGTCTCTCTCCATTCTAATCCATTCTCCATAAAACTACCAATATGATTTTCTTTAACTCAGATCTAACCATGTCTCTCCCCTCCTTAATAAATTCCAGTTTATTACTCCAGTATTATTACTTAATAAACTCCAATGACTCCCTATTGCCTCTAAGATCATATATAAACTTTTTTTTTGGGGGGGTGCTATAAAGTTCTTCACATTCCCACTCCAGCTTTCCAGGCTCTTTTCCTATTATTCTCCTTCCTACACTCAATCTGGCCTTCTGCTCTTTGCCCATGGCACTCCAATTTCCATTTATGTACTTTTAGACAGGCCATCCCCATTCCTAGAATGCATCCCTCTTCACCTCCCTCCCTCAAGACACAGTTCAACCTCCAACTTCCCTATGAAGCTTTTCCTGCTCCCCTACCTGCTGTGCCATCCCTTCCTAACTACATCAGATTTATTTTTTCTGTGTATAGTTATATATTTACATGTTATCTCTGTGCTAACTCCTCGTATGCATACTAAATGCTTGTTAATTGGTTGTTGATTTGTTGGTGAAGGTGTCACCGTGTGAGGGTGCTGGAAGGTAGAGAGCATAAGGGAGAATGCCAAGTTTATTTTTTAAAATCATTTAGTATTTTATTTTTCCCCAGTTACATGCAAAAACAATCTTTAGCACTCATTTGTAAAATTTTGAGTTCTAAATTCTCTCTTTTCTTCCCTCCATACCTCCACTCATTAAGAAGGCAAGCAATTCAATATATAGATTATACATGTGTAGCCATGCAAAACATTTCCACAATAGTCATATTGTGAAATAATACAAAGACAATAAAAAACCCTCAAGGAAAATAAAGAAAGTTTAAAAACTGTGCTTCAACCTGTATTCAGACACCATCATTTCTTCCTCTGGGGATGGATAGCACTTTTTGTCATAAGGCCTTCAGAGCTGTCAGGGATTATTATATTGATCATCTTATAATATTGCTGTGACTTTGTACACTGTACATTTCACTTTGCATAAGCTCATGCAAATCTCTCCAGGTTTTTCCGAGAGCATCCTGTTCATCATTTCTCATAGCACAATAATATTCCATGACAATCACACAACTTGTTCAGCCATTCCCCAATTGACAGGCATCCCTTCAATTTCTAATTCTTTGCCACAGAAATAAACTGCTATAAATATTTTTGCACATATAGGTCCTTTCATTTTTGTTTGTTTGGTTTTTTTTTTTGTCTCTTTTGGGATATAGATCTAGTGGTATTGCTAGGTCAAAGGGTATGCATGGTTTTATAGCTCTTTGGGCATAGTTCCAAATTGCTCTATAGAATGGTTGAATTGGTTCACAATTCCTTCAACAGTACATTAATGCCCCATTTTCCCCACATCTCCTCCACCATTTTTCTTTTACCTTTACTATCCTATTAGCCAATCTAATAGCGATGAGGTAGTACATAAGAATTGTTTTAATTTGCATTTCTCCAATCAATAGTAAGAGCATTTTTTTCATAAGGCTATAGATAGCTCTGCTTCCTTCATCTGAAAACTGTTCATATATCTTGATCATTTATCAATTGGGGAATGGCTCTTACTTTTATAAATTTGACTCAGTTCTCTATATGTTTGAGAAATGATGCCTTTATTATAGAAGATTGTTTCAAAAAAATTTTTAGTTGCTAATTATATTTCTCTCCACCCTATTTCCCCTCCCTGTTTATTTTAATCTCTCTCTCCTTTCACCCTGTCCCTCCTCAACATGTTCTGCTTCTGACTATCCCTTTCCCTAATATGCCTTCTCTTCTATCACCCCTCCCTCTTCTCTAATTCCCTTCCCTTTCTATTTGCCTGCAGAGTAAGATAGATTTCTATACACAATTGAGTGTGTATGTTATTCCCTCTTTGAGTCAATTCTGATGAAAGTAAGTTTCACTCACTCCCCATCATCTCCCCTGCCTCTTCCCCTCCACGACAAAAGCTTTTTCTTGCCTCTTTAATGTGAGATAATTTATCCCACTTGGTCTTTCCTTTTCATTTTCTCCCAGTGCATTTCTCTCTAACTTCTTAATTTTACTTTTTTTAGTTATCATCCCTTCGTAATCAACTCACACCTGTGCCCTCTATCTGTACTCTTTTTAACTCCTCTAAGAATGAAAAAGTTCTTATGAGTTACAAGTATCATCTTCCCATTTAGGAACATAAACAGTTTAACCTTATTAAGTCCCTTATGATTTCTGTTTCCTGTTTACCTTTTTATGCCTTTCTTGAGCCTTGTATTTGGAAAACAAATTTTCTGTTCAGCTCTGGTCTTTTCATCAAAAATGCTTGAAAGTCCTCTATTTCATTGAATATCCATTTTTCCCTGAAGGATTGTACTTAGTTTTGCTAGGCAGGTGATTCTTGGTTAGAATCCTAGCTCCTTTGCCCTCCAAAATATCACATTTCAAGCACTCTGATCATTTAATGTAGAAACTGCTAAATCTTGTGTTATCCTGACTGTGGCTCCACAAAACTTGAATTATTTCTCTCTGGCTATTTGCAATATTTTCTCCTTTGACCTGGGAATTCTCTAATTTGGCTTTGATACTCCTGGGAGTTTTTGGATCTCTTTCAGGAGAATTAGTGGGTTCTTTCCATTTCTATTTTACCCTCTTGTTCCAGAATATCAGAGCAGTTTTCCTTGATAATTTCATGGGAGATAACGTCTAGGCTATTTTTTATCATAATTTTTGAGTAGTCCAATAATTTTACAATCATCTCTCCTGGATCTATTTTCCAGGTCAGTTATTCTTTCAATGAGATATTTCACATTGTCTTCTATTTTTTCATTCTTTTCGTTTTGCTTTATTGTTTCTTGATTTCTCATGAAGTCATTAGCTTCCATTTCTCAAATCTAATTTTTAAGGAATTATTTTCTTCAGTAAGCTTCTGGACCTCCTTTTCAATTTGGCCAATTCTAATTTTTAAGGAGTTTTTTTGGTCAGTGAATTTTTGTGCCTTTTTTCACATTTAGTCAATTTTGCTTTTTAAAGCATTCTTCTCATCGGCTTTTTGTACCACTTACCATTTGGCCTAGTCTGTTTTTTGAGGTGTTATTTTCTTCAGTTTTTTTCTTGTGTTTCCTTTTCCAAATTAACTCATTTTTCATGATTTCTTTTTTGCCTGACTCTCATTTCTCTTCCCAATTTCAACTCTACTTACTTAATTATTCAGATCCTTTTTCAGCTCTTCCATGGTCTGAGACCAATTTGTATTTTTCTTGGAGCTTTGATTTTGTCATCTTCTTCTGAGTGTGTGTTTTGATCTTCCTTGTCACCCTAATAACTTTCTATGGTCACAATTGCTTTCTGTTGCTTGCTCATATTCCAAGCAAATTACTTGACTTTCTGCTCTTTGTTAAAGTAGGGGTCTGCTTCCAAGGTGGAAGGTGCACTTTCCCAAGCTTTAGGAGTTTTGTGCAGCTATTTTCACAGATACTTCTAGGGTCCTATAGGTTTTCAGTTCTTCCAAAGTGGTATGATCTAAGAAGAGATTTACTACTCTCTTGGTCTGTGCTCTGTTCTGTGTGTGACCACAAGCACTCTTTTCTGCCCTGGAACCATAAGAAGGGTTGCCTTTGCACAAGCTCTGGTGTGTCAGTGATCCTTCTCACCCTGAGACTGCCACCTAGGATCCAGATCCACATATGGACAAAGCAATAGAGTCCTTTTCCCAGTGCCAGCAAAGAGAGTCCTGTAATCTCCTTCTGATTAGTTGTTCAATCCTTTTACTATCTGTGGGCTGAGAGCTCCAGAAGCAACTGCTGATGCTGCAACTGCCAAGTCAATCACTCCCAAGGCCTGCTCCATGTTTTCTGGGGTCCAGTCTGCTCTGCTGTGATCTAAGCTGGATTGTGCTCCCCTCTCACTCTGGTGCAATAGTCCTTTCCTGCTGCCCTTATAAGTTGTCTTGGACTAGAAAATTGTTTCACTCCATCTTTTTGTGGGTTCTGCTGTTCTAGAATTTGTTTAGTCATTATTTAAAGGTATTTTGAGGGTTCTGGGGAGGGTTCAGGTGACTCCCTGTCTTACCCCCACCATCTTCGTTCTGCTTCTATCAAACTCTTTTAACAAACAGAGAATGTCAAGTTTAAAAAGTGGTACCAGATATTGGGAGGCCATAACTACAGATCTGGTCTTACATGGACATAGAGCTCCATCTCATAGGCTCTGGTAGAATTCTCAGCTTTGGTATCTAGCTGTTTTCTCCTTGTGTAGTGTTTTGTTTTGTTTTTTAACAAGGCAAGTCTAAGGATGTGACTCAGGTATGCCCTAGTTATGACTCAATCAATAAGCTATAATGTCAATGGGAATGCTTGGTCCCTTCCATAAGATATATCTTCTAAGTCAACCTTCTTTTTAACTTGACTTGGGTCACACCCTCAGTACTGAATTATTTTTATGTAATGGGATAGGTAAGGCTATTTGGCATCATGAGTGCTTCACATATGCAACCTCCAAATAACAGAGGCTGGGGACCATGTTTTCAGATTGTCAAGAGATCCTCCCTTATCACTAGTAGTTAACAGTGACATAGGACAAGGGGCTCAAGACAATAACATCTAAGGTCCCCTTATCCCTTCAGGAAGTTCATAAGAACCTTGAGGAATGGTGATGCAGACAGCACCAGTTTTGATGAGTGAGGTCAGAGTTTTACGCCATGTAAAATTCCTAAAAACAATAACCTTTTCTACCTATGTGATACAGTATATTTGCCACATATACACAATAAATCCATCCTGTCTCTGTGGTATATCTTATATATGTCTCCTCCCCTCTTCTGATACTGCTACCCTGGTGCAGACCCTCATCACCTCTCTGAGACTCTTACAATGCCCTGGTAATTCTTCTCCATGTGTCAAGTCTCCTCCTTCTCCAGTCCATCCTCCACTCACCTATCAGAGTGATTCTCCTTAAGTGCAATTATAATACTGTCACACCACCCTGCACCCCAACCCCCATCCAATAGCTCCCTATTACCTCCAGGATCAAATAGAAAAAAAATCTTCTGTTTGACATTCAAAGCCCTTCACAACATGACTCCCTCTTCCTTTTCCAGTCTTCTTCACCTTACTCCTGGCTATACACTCAGCAATAAAGTAATACTGGATTACTGACTGTTCTTCATACAAGATACTCCATCTCCTGATTCTATATTTTTTCACTAGCTGTCCCCCCTGTCTGGGATGCTCTCCCTCCTTATGTCTGCTTTCTCTGGCTTCCTTCAAGTCTCACCTTCTGCAGGAAATCTTTCCCAGTTCCCCTTAATGGTGGTACCTTCCATATGAGATTAACTCCAAGTCACCCTGGATATGTACACAATTGCTTGTATATTGTCAACTCCATGATATTCCAAGTTTCTTGGGAGATGAGACTATTTCCACTTTGCTTTGTATCCTCAATTCTTAACACAGAGCCTGGCAGATAGTAAGTACTCAACATAGTAAGTACTTTGTTGTCTGGACTCAGCTTCAGAAACACTCACACACACATACACATGGAAATTAACCAGCACTGTAGGTAAACTACTCATAGTTTTCTGGGAAGATTTCAAAAAGGATGCACTCTCCAAATGGCAATGGATTATAGTCTTTTCAACTAAACAATGAATATTTATTTATTTGTAAGGTATGTATGGTAAGGAAAGACAAAAAAAAATTAAACCATCACTCCCCTTAGAGTATATTCTTTTATTTTAAAAAAAAGTTTTATGAATGTCTTTTGTCTATATATACCACAGTCAATATTTAAGTTTAGCACCAGGCATGGTGCCAAGCTCAATGGATACAAAAGAGGCAAAAGGTCCCTGCTTTCCAGGAACTCACAATTTACTATAAAATTTATTATATAATCATCTCAACAAGATTGAACTCCTCTTTGAAAAAGGAAAACCAATGAAAAACACCTAGTCTGATCCCCTCACTTTTCTGATGAGGAACTGTGTCCCAGAGGGCAATGTGACTTCCCCAAAGTTACATAAATAGGAAGCAGAGCTGGGATTCTAACCAAGGTTTTCTAACTCCAAATATAACATGAGTACTGGGCATGGAATCAGGAACATATAAATTCAAATCTGACCTCAGTGGCCATGGGAAAGTCATTGAACCTCTCTTTCCCTTAGTTTTCTTAACTGTAAAATGGGGATCATGATAGCTCCTACATCTCAGATTTGTTGTGGGGATCAAATAAAATAATATTTGTTAAAAGTGCTATTTAGCACACTGCCGGAAGCACAATTAATTGGGAGATGCTATTAATATATAAAATGTAAATATTATATTATGGACATAATATAATATGAATTCTATAATTACCATAAATTATATATTAGTTATATATAATTTTATATAAATATTAGTTATCAATATTATACAGTACATGTAAATATTACTATACTTATAAATATATAACACTACATAGAATCTATTACAGAGGTATTATATAAATGCTTACTTCCCCTCCCCCTTTCGACTGTCCCATGCTACCTCTTTGATTTCTCATTGTATATTTCATACGCAATAATATTTTATTACATTCATATATACAATTTTTTCCCAGTTATTCCCCAATTGATAGGCAGTCTTTAAGCTTCTAGTGTTTTCTTCTTTTCTGGTTTTTTGGGAAGTCTTTTATTTCTGCTAGGAAAAGTGCTATTCCAAATGGTTTTGTATCTATGGGGATCTTGTCTTCTCTCTTTCCCTGATCTCTTTGGGGTACAGATCTAGTAGCAGTAGAGCCAAGTCAAAGAGGATACATATTTTAATGACAAATTGCTTTCCAGAATGGCTAGATCAGTTTACAGTTCAATCAAAAGTGTATTAGTTCTGCAGGAGACTTTAGAAAGAAAGACAGGTAAAAAGAGGCTCTCTCTCTTGGTTTCAGCTAGAGTACTGACCACTGTCTATGCTCTGTGAGTGCGTAAAGCCAGTCCCAGGAAGCACACCTAAGTAGTGCTGCTGTGAATGATTTCAAGGATCTAATCGCATAGTATAATGAACTCTATTTATTCAGCAACGAACTAGGCTCTCATATTTGTTACAATTGCCTCTGAAGCAAGATCTGATTAAATCCAAGGGATTGATTTGTTGAAGCCTACATCCAGAATCAGCCTGTGATGGAGGGAGCTCCCCCATCTAAGCAGTCATTTAGAGGAAACTCTCCCTCCTGCTGAAAATGGGAACTACTTTATTTGAGCTTAACTTTTATCACCAATAAAAAGTTATTTTTGCTAACATGTCATCATTCTCATCCTGGTGTTTCCACAACTTGAACCTAGATGATCCATGAGAAACAGTCTCCCACTCATTTTTCATCCCCTTGTAATCTAACGTTTTGTCTTCCAAGCCTGCCTACCTACCTATTCAACAAAAACCAGTTTAAACAAGTAATCAATGATCTCTCCTTTTTCTTTTTAAATATATTATTGACATGTTTTTCACAGTGCTGCCCTTTCACACTGACTATTCTATTTTCCCTCAGCAATATAACTCTCCCTTTTATTTTTTCTTAATAGTATTTTATTTTTTCCCAATTACATGTAAAGATAATTTTCAATATTCATCTTTATAAGATTTTGAGCTCCAAATTTTTCTCCCCCTTTCACTTCCCTCCCCTCTCCCCAAAACAGTAAACAATCTGATATAGGTTATATGTGTACAATCATGTTAAACATATTTCCACATTAGTCATGTTGTGAAAGAAGACTAAACAAAACCATGAGAAAGAAAAAACAAAAAAAGGTGAAAATAATATGCTTTGATCTGCATTGAGACTCCATAGTTCTTTCTCTGGATGTGGGCAGCATTTTCCATCATGAGTCCCTTGGAATTGTCTTGGATCATTGCATTGCTGAAAAGAGCTAAATCAATCATAGTTGATCATTGTGCACTGTTGTTACTATGTACAATGTTCTCCTGGTTCCACTCACTTCACTCAGGATCAGTTCATGTAAGTCTTTCCAGGTTTTTCTGAAATCAATCTGCTCATCATTTCTTATAGTACAACAGTATTCCATTACATTCAGCCATTCCCCAACTGACATCCCTCAATTTCCAGTTCTTTGCCACTTCAAAAAGTTTCCATAAGTATGCTTGTATAGGTGGGTCCTTTTCCCTTTTTCATGATCTCTTTTAGGATACAGACCTAGAAGCAGTATTGCTGGATCAAAAGTTATGCATAGTTCCATAACCCTTTGGGCATGGTTCCAATTTGCTCTCCAGAATGGTTAGACTCATTTGCAACTTCACCAGCAATGCATTAGTGTTCCAACTTTCCCACATTTTCTCCAGCATTTATCATTTTCCTTTCCTGTCATATCAGCCAACCCAATAAGTATGAGATGGTACTTCAGAATTGTTTTAATTTGCACTTCTCTAATCAATAGTGATTTAGAGCATTTTTTCATATGACTATAGATAGCTTTAATTTCTTCATTTGAAAATTGCCTCTTCATATCCTTTGACCATTTATCAATTGGGGAATAACTTGTATTCTTATAAATTCGATTCCGTTCTCTATATATTTGAGAAATGGGGTCTTTATCAGAAATACTGACTGTAAAAAAAATGTTTTCTGGCTTTCTGTTGTCCTTCTAATCTTGGTTGCATTGGTTTCATTTGTGCAAAAACTTTTTAATTTAATGTAATAAAAATTATCCATTTTGCATTCATAATATTCTCTGCCTCCTGCTTTGTCACAAATTCTTTTCTTCTCCATAGATCTGACAGGTAAACTACTCCTTGCTCTCCTAATTCGTTTATGATATCACTCTTTCTGTTTAAATCATGTGCCCATTTCGACCTTATCTTTGTATAGGGTATGAGATATTGGTCTATACCTAGTTTCTACCGTACTGTTTTCCAGTTTTCCCAGCAGTTTTTGTCAAATAGTGAATTCTTATTTCAGAAGTCTTTGGGCTTATCAAACAGTAGATTACTATAGTCATTAACTACTGTGTCTTGTACACCTAATCTATTCCACTGATTCACCACTCTATTTCTTATCCAGTACCAAATAGTTTTGATGATTGCCACTTTATGATATAGTTTTAGATCTGGCACCACTAGGACACCTTCCTTTGCTTTTATTAAATTAATCTTTTTGATACTCTTGACCTTTTGTTCTTCCAGATGAATTTATTATTTTTCTAGCTCTATAAAATAATTTTTGATAGTTTGATTGGTATGGCACTGAATATATAAATTAATTTAGGTACAATTGTCATTTTTATTATGTTAACTCTGCTTACCCATCATGGGTTTGTCTTGACCGGTAGAATTCCAAATATTTTATATTGTCTACGGTTTTTTAAATGGAATTTCTCTTTCTATCTCTACCTGATGGGCTTTGTTGGTAATATATGGAAACGTTGATGATTTATATAAGTTTATTCTATATCCTACAACTTTGCTAAAGTTGTTAATTGTTTCAAGTAGGTTTTTTAGTTGATTTTCTAGGATTCTCTAAGTATACCATCACAACATCTCCAAAGAGGGATAGTTTTATTTCCTCATTGCCTATTCTAATCCCTTCAATTTCTTTTTCTTCTCTTATTTCTAAAGCTAACATTTCTAGTACAATATTGAGTAACTGGTGATAAGGGGCATCTTTGTTTGACCTCTGATCTTATTGGGAATGCTTCCAGTTTATCTCCATTGCATATAATTCTTGCTGATGATTTTAGATACTGCTTATTATTTTAAGGAAAACTTCATTCATTCCTATGCTCTCTAATGTTTTTAATAGGAATGGGTGCTGTATTTTGTCAAGGTTTTCTGCATCTACTGAGATAATCATATGATTTCGGTTAGTTTTGTTACTGATATGGTCAATTATGCTGATAGTTTTTGTAATATTGAAGCAGCCCTGCATTCCTGTTATAAATCTCATCTGATCATAGGGTATTGTCCTGGTAATAAATTGCTGTAATCTCTTTGCTAATATTTTACTTTAAAATTTTGCATCAATATTCAATAGGGAAATTGGTCTATAATTTTCTTTCTCTGTTTTGGCTTTTCCTGATTTAGGTATCAGCATCATATTTGTGTCAAAAAAGGAATTTGATATAACTCCTTCACCTATTTTTCCAAATAGTTTGCATAATACTGGAATTAAACGTTCTTTAAAGATTTGGTAGAATTCACTTGTAAAACCACCTGGCCCTGGAGAATTTTTCTTAGGGAGTTCATTGATAACTTGTACAATTTCTTTTTCTAAAATGGGATTATTTAAATATTTCATTTCCTCTTCTATTAATCTGGGCAATTTATATTTTTATAAATATTCCTGTATTTCACTTAGATTATAATCCTCTCTTTTAGCACAATTAAGGAAAACAAATCATTCCAGAGTCATTAGTCCCTACCTCTCTCCAGAAAGATATGCTTCTCCTCAATCTTGTGAAGTCATCTTTGCTCACTGAATGGTCAGGGTCCTAAAGTCTTTCAATGTTGTTTTTCATTCTATGTGTAGTTATTGGAGAAGCTGTTGTCCTAGTTCTGCTTATTTTTTTCCATATCAGTTTATCAAAGTCTTCCAAGATTTCTCTGAATTCTTCACATTTGTCATTTCTTATAATCTGACAGTATGCCTTTTCATCAGCATGCCAGTTTGGTTTCTTGTTGCTGCTGCTGTTCCATCATGACTAGCTCATCATGACCCCATTTGGGGTTTTCCAGGCAAAGATCCTGGAATGGTTTGCCATTTCCTTCTCCAGCTCATTTTCCAGATGAGGAAACTGAGGCAAACAGGGTTACATGATTACTTGGGTCATATTCTTAGTTTTTATCAACTCAAAGGGAATGTACACATTAGCAACTTTTAAAAAAATAATTCAAATTGTAAACTCCTAATTATTTTGTATCTGCTTATCTGTATACCTGTTGTGATCCCAGAATGTAAACTCCTTGAAGGCAAACTTTTTTCCTTTTCATACCCCTGAGCTTAACGAAGTGCCATGTACATAATTTGAATTGAATAAATGCTTATTGAATTAAGTCAAACTGAATTATTGAATTTAATCCTCCCAGAATCAGTCAGGGCTGCCCTTGTCTCAGCGATCAAGGCAGAGGATTTAGACAGCTAAATTGTATCCTTGGCTCATTAAGTAATCCTGTGCACCAGCAATATGGGTCAAATTAGACTTATAGAACAGAGGTTTAATTTATAATTATTTCTTAAATAAGAGGCAGCATTGCGTACTAGAATTACAGTGACCTGAATGTCAGGAGGCTTGGGTTCTAGCTTCACCTCCGGCTGAAATCTCTGGGTCTCAGGTTGCTCCTCCACGAAATGAGGTGGTTGGACTGATTACCAAGGAGACTTTCAGTTTTGAAGCTCAATGATTCTAAGGGTTACATAGATATTTATGCCTATATTATATATATTATATTTATACTTATAACGTACATATTATAGACATCTGAACACACTTAGGCAGGATATAATTATAATGGTCCCTAGCAAGGCCTGTTATCCACCATAAGAAAAGGTGAATGAACGAAAGTATTTATTACTCTGTGTTGAGTTTGGGGATAGATAGAAAGGCAAGACAGCTCTTGCCTAGAAGGAATTCATATTCTAAAGAGGAGAAATAACACAATGAGGAGATTTCAGCCGGCAAGCAGATGGGAAGGTCACCTGTTCCTTAGGGTGGAGCAGCAAAGCAGATGGTGATAAATTGTCTTTAATACCATTTCATCTGTTTCTGATGTCGAAGCATGACAGTGTCAAAGACTGTGAAGGAAGTTGTCAGGGGGCATCTGCACAAAGATTGAGCCTCTGGATGGTTTGAGGGAGCTGGACTAGAACTGAGAAAGTCTGTTCCCTAGACACACAGATTTGGGAGGGACCCCTGAAGCCATGCAGGACAATGTTTATGTGAGTGGAACCTAGAATGTAAGTGATCATCAAGCTTCCCAGTGATGGGGAGACCACTGGTTAATGACATTTATTGTCTATTTCCTCCTGATTGGATGTAAATGTAAGTTAAATAAAATCATTTCTAATGGTAAAGGAGATATTCTCAGGCAGGGCAAACTTTTGGCATTTCTAATAACACACCTCTACCCTTCTCTTTGCTCTCTCTTATCCTCCTAAATTAATTTAAGGCTCAGCTCATGCCTCCTGCCATATTCAACTTTCTCCGATCCCCAACCCCAACCCCTGCCCAGTTGCCAAGGCCGTCCCTCTCAGAAATTACTTTGTATATTTTTGTAACTATTGACAAAACCAAGACTGAAGTGAAGTACATGATTTTTTGTTTACAGATGACTGCACACTCAGTGCAGCTTCTGCAGCTGAGATATGACAAAGTACAGATTGATTCTCTTCCCCTTGTGCTCTTTTGCTCTAACGATTATCTCCAAGAAAACACAGGTTCTCCATCAACCAGCACCACACCATCCACGCGTGGAACCATCAGTTACAGTAAATGGAGAAGGTGGGAATGCTGTGGATAATTCACTTACCTTGACAGTCTACTTTCCAGGGATGTATACAGAGAAGATGAGGTTGACACACACTGCTAGAGCTGACTGTGTCTGGGAGGCTCTGAAGGAAAGTTATAGGAAAGAAGAGATATTAGACTGTCTACCAGACTGAAGGTCTACAGAGCTGTTGTGTTGACTCCATTGTTGTATGTCTCTAAAACCTGGATGGTCTAGCAGCAGCATGCCAGGAAACTGAATCAATTCCATTTGAATTGTCTTAGGAAGATCCTGAAACTCACCTGGAAAGATAAGGTACTGGACACTGGGGTCCTTTCCCAAGCTTATCTGCCAAGTATTGAAATGCTACTGAAGAGAATGCAATTCTGACTGAATGGCCGCATTGTTCAAATGCCAAACGTACATTTGCCTAAAAGATTGTTTTATGGAGAACTCATGCAAGGCAAGTGCTCACATGGTGGTCAGGAGAAGTGATACAAGGACACTTTCAAGGTCTCTCTGGCAAAGGACGGCCCAGAATGGCATACCTGCATCAAAGAGGGTGCTGTGCTCTATGAAGGAAAGAGAATTGCAGTAGCTGAAAAGAAAAGAAAAATGAGAAGTATGAGTTTAGATATATCTCTACTCCAAATGTTCATATGGACTCTTTGTGCCCAACCTATGGTAAAGCCTTCCTAGCTCATCCCAACAAAGTGATGATACTTTGATATTTTTGATTAAGAAGGTTGGTTGGTTGTTGTCCTTCGTTCTCAAAGAGGACCAAAATAACATCACTACGTTAGAGTAAAGTTATGGTGTGTCTGACTGTGCTGATGAGACAAATACAAGCTCAGAATGCTCTACTGCAGGTCAGTCACAAACAATTCATGTGAACATTTGGGGCATTATCCTAATTTGTGTATCCTGCATTTCCTTTGAGCTTCACTCACAGAGCACAGTACCTTCTCTGATGTGGGCACCCCATTCTAAGCAGTCCAATGCCAGTGTCTCCCATGTCACATAAAGGACAAGTGACCAATTAAGGCTTCCTCAATACCTATACCACTGGTATTCCTCAATACCAGGCTGCTCAGCTCCCTTTAACTCCATTGCCTAGTTGAGTAGTCTGCACATAGTACCCAATTAATGTCTGTTAAATTAAGATGAATTGAAAGAAAGTATAGGACTTTATGATAGAGAATGAGAAAAAGGAGAGGAAAGATTCAAAGATGATTCCAAAGTGCTGTGTTGGAGAAAATGGTAGGAGTACCAGACGAATAAAACTGGGAATGTTGGGAATGTGGCCACATTAGGAGGGACAACAATGACTCTATGGTTGGAGTTTGAAGGGACCTTGGAACCCATCTAGTCCAATCGATTCATTTTACAGGGGAAGAAACTGAGGCCCAAGAAGACAAAATGACTTACAAAGGGTCCCCCAATGGTACAGCAAAGTCTAAGAGTGAGTTTAAGGTGACAGCTGGAAGTGGAGGCCTAGTTTAAAGGTCCAGGTCCTTGGTCAGAGTTAGGAAGGTCTCTTTATGATCCATGAAAGTGGTGAAGGTGAGGTACCAAAGAATGTGATGAATAAAGGAGTGGGAGAAGGAAGGAAGTAGGTAAGAAAGGGAGAGAAAGAAAAAAGGCTTAGAAGAAAGTAGGTAAGAAAGGTCAAGAACCAAATCTTGGGAGATAGCTACAATTATGGGACAAAAACAAGGAAAAGAATTCTCAAGGAACTTGTCAGGCAGCAGGAAAAGAACGAGGAAAGAACATTTTGCTTTAATTTATCTCTAATCCTTTAACTTGTGAGAAAACAAAATACTATCCCTCCCATTTCTGGGAGTTAAATCTTGATTGGGCGGCTTGGTGGTGCAATAGAGAGAGTGCCAGACTGGTATTCTAGACTCTTGAATTCAAATATGGCCTCAGACACTTAACAAGCTGTATTACCCTAGGCAAGTCACTTAACCTCAGATTCCTTATCTGTAAAGTGGACATAAGAATATCTACCTCCACGGGCTATTGCGAGGATCAAATAACATGAAAATTGTAAAGCATTTAGCACAGCACCTGGTGTGTAATAAATGTGAGCTATTATTAGTCAGTCATATAATTCAACAACTTCATGTAAATAAGCTTTAATCCTGAGCAAGACCCATCTTTTTCCTTAGATTTCCTTAGAAACTCTGGATTTCTACTTAAACTGATTGAGAGTGAAGTGGCTATTGGCATGAGTTGGGAGATTGATTTGCCCAGGAACTACACCACTGTTTCTTGTTCTTACAAAAATCTCAGGATTAGAATTCAGGAAACCTCCTGTAAAATTGATGACTTTTTATTTACAATAACTGTAATTATTTTATTTTTACATAAATAAAATATTTATTTAAATATATACATATTATATGTATATGTTACTATTATTTTAAGATGCAAGGATCATAGATTTAGGGATAATAGAAAGGACCTTTGAGGTCATTTAATACAACTACCTCATTTTGCAGAGGAGGAAACTGAGGTCCAGAGAGCTAAGATTACCTGTCCCAGGTCACAAATGTAGTAAGTGCCAGAGGCAGGATTAAAACCTAGCTCTTCTGATCCCAAATCTGGCCACCTTTCCACTGCCCCATGCTATAACCCAATTCACCTTTCTGGGTCTCTGTTTCCTCCTCCATAAAATGAAGGGGTCCATCTAGATGAGGGGGCTCTGACCCTCTGTGTCACAGAGACAAGTTCATGGACCTCTTGAAATGGAACCATGACCTCCAGTTAAGACCCTAAAATCTTCCCCATTATTTAAATCCTCTGGTTTTTTGCAAATGTACTTTTTTTAAAGGAAATATGTTTAATCAGATATACAAAGAAACAAGGCAATCTAGGGTCACAACTGAATACAGTATTTATACCATATCATCCTTTTCCAAATTTCAAAACTCAAGATTTCATCCACCTTGGTTCTCTCCCCACTGCAGCAGAAAGCAATGATGAGATCCCAGGTTTAGAGCTGGAAGTGACCTCAGGACTCACGTACTCCAACCTCCTCATCTGACAGAGAGTGGGGAAAGTCAAATGATCTAATGGTCATGAAATCATTAAGGGACCAGGTCCTCTGCCTCCCAATCCAAGACTTTTCATTGTACCGTGCAATGTCTCTCTCAGCACACTGAAGGAGAAGGTAAATCATCTCCTGGTGGGCAGGCTCCTGGTGATACACGTTTAAGCTAGGCTATTCCTCAGTGGTACTTGAGGCATCTTGAGCTTGGCAGGACCTGTAGAATACCTCTATTTCCATAGCCCTCACCCTAGGCTAGGCACTCCATACCAGGTGCCTGGACCTGCTTCTTTCCAGCCTTTCAGCCTCTTCTGCTCCGTCCTTCACAGGACCACCACAAGTCTTTTGCCCAGGCTGATATATAGAGTCTCCTCCCTCCTCTGCCCAACAGTCACTGTTCTCTTATGCCCCAGCCTCCTTTCCAAATCACCCTGAACTCTCATTTCTCAATGCCTTGCCTCACCAAGTGGTTTCCTTTGGCAGGAATGTCGTCCTTTACCTGTTTAATTCTCGTGCACTCCGCAATGCCCAGCTCACTTAGCAATTCCTCCTGCAAGTCCTCCTCGACTGTCCCAACACAGTGCTCTGCTTGCACTTCTCTAACGCGTGTTAGGTGGTTTTTTGGGTCTCAATATTTGCCCTTCTTGGTCTTTGTATCGTGGCCTCCTCTTAGATTGCAGGGTCCCGGAAGGCTGGGGGGAGGTCTTTATCTTCAATTTTGCACGGTGCTTAGACTATCGGGCGTACCCCGGCTACAGGAGCCCAGAATTCCTCTTCCCCCAGGAGAAAGCGGGGAGCGGGGGTGGGGGCTGCAAACACGTCTCTGCCGCGGCAGCCCTGGTCGCTGCGCCTTGCGCAGCTCGGGCGCCCGCGGTCTTTGGGTCCCCCTGGGCTGGGTCCCTGCCTCATCGCCCGGCCCCGGGAGCAGAGCTCCTCCAGGACGGGGCAGTTCAGGGATGCCCGTCGCAGGAGCGCAGGAGGGGAGCACAAATGACTTTTTCTTTCTTTTTCCACTTAGAGTCGGACACGCTCCGAACAGGCTCCAGGGCACCTACTGTCCTCCTTCGGAGGAAATAAGACCAAACTTGCGCGCGGGCCGGAGATGGGAGAAGAGGGGGGGGAACCTGGGGAGGAGGAGCAGAGTGGGGCGGACGGCGCGAGCCAGGCACACGCCGGGCGGGCCCGGACCAGCGCGCGCGCGCCCGCGGGCCGGCCCGAAGCCGGAGCCCCGCCCCGCCCGCCCCTTCCCCCCCACCCGCGCGCCTTTGCGCCGGGCCACGTGACCCATTTTGTTGTGGTCCCGGCCCGCGTGGGTGTCACTGGTGGTCAGACCGAGGGGGGAGGGAGGGGCCGGGAGGGGCGGGGCGGGGCCGGGCGGCGCGGGTCACGTGACTGGGGTTTAAATCTCCCGCAGCCGGCGCGGCGGGGGCGCCAGAGCTGCTGCTGCGCGTCTGCCGAGCGGGTGGGCGGGGGCCGGCGGCGGAGCGCGGGCGGCGGAGGCGGCGCCGAGGCCAGGCCCAGGCCCAGGCCCAGGCGGGCAGGAGGCGGTTGAAGATGGCGGACGAGGCGGCGCTCGCCCTGGAGCCCGGCGCGGGCGGCGCAGGTCCCGCGGAGCCCGGCGGGGAGCCGCTCAGCAAGCGGCAGCGCAGGGACGGCCCGGGACCGGGCCCGGGGGCGGAGCGGGCCTGCGGGGCGGGGAGTCCAGCCCTGGAGGCGGCGGCCGCCCCCGGCGGGGACAATGGACCGGGCCCGCGGGGCCTGCGGGGCCTGCCCCGGGAGCCGCCGCCGCCGGACGACGACGACGACGACGACGAGGACGACGACGAGGAGGAGGAGGAAGAGGGGGACGAGGACGAGGCGGCGGCGGCGATTGGCTACCGAGGTGCGCAGGGTCCGGGCGGCCGCGACTGCGCACCGCCCCCCCGGGGCCGGCCGAGCGGGGAGGGCCGAGGAGGCGGGGGCCGGGCCGGAGCCGGGCCAGGCCGGGAGGCGGGAGGCCCCAAGGTCCGCCCCGGGTCCGTGACCCCGGCGTCGGGACTGACTGAGCTCCTCCCCCTCTCCCGCGCTCAGTGCGGCGAGGTCACTCCTGGTCCTCCCCCGCCGCGACCCCCTCCCTTCTCCTCCTCTGCGGGACCCCGCCGTGTTCGGGGTCCCTCCCACCTACCCCCTGTGCTAACCTCATCCTAGCTTTTCCGGGCCCCGGGCTGCTTGGCGGGGTGATGGCTCTGCCCGTTTGTTTCCAGTCCTGGCTTTTCAGGGGCTCAAGTTTTATTACATCATTTACTTTCTGGACTCTGCTTTCCACGAGCCAGGCATGTTCTGGAAGCAAGCGTGGCAAATTCTTTCTGTAAATGGAGGTAGACTTGTGGGCAAGGTAAATTGATGTCTCCAAGTTTGGAGGTGACCCGGGGCCCTCCCCGTTGGTGCCAGGAGGATCCTCAGCGCTTGCTGGTTGTGTCAAACTGAAAAGGCTTCGTTGTCCCATCGGACCTGCCTCGGTTGTTGGGAGAAGCCTCCCCCAAAAAGGGCTGCAGAGCCATGAACCCTACAAAGGGGGCGGAATCCGAAGAACGAGGGAGTACCCACACCAAGGAACAGATTTCTTGAAGTTTGAGAAATATGGGCAAAATAACTGAATGCCAACTTTAACTTAACCTGAAAAACTCCTTTTCCCTCTCCAATGTTACTCTTGTATAGCATCTTCAGCTCCTTACTAATTTTGTAAACCAAAAAACACTTTAAAAAATTTGAGTGAGCCTTATTGTTAGGTGTTCTTTTTGGGAGAGTAGAGGGAAAAGAAATAGTTTAGTTTGTGGAAGTCAATGCACACAACCTTTTACTTCTATTGACCTGAAGCTGTTGGCATCATTTAGCATCATGTTGTTGGCATCAAGTCATTTGATGCTGCTGTCTTTTGAACTTTTGAAGCTATGTGACCCTGGGCAAATTACTTAAACTGTTTGCCTCAGTTTCCTCAACTGTAAAATGGGAATAATAAATAAATAGCACCTACCTCCCAGGGTTATGTGGATCAAGTCAAATAATTGTAATAAAGTGCTTAGCACAGTGCTAGGTGCTTAGTAAATGCTATATAAATGTTAGCTATTATTATGAAGGGTTTCTAGTTATATATACATATTTGTACATATATACATATACATATGTACATATATATACAGTAAGACTTTATAGATGAAGGAAACAAGTATGTGAATTAACCGTTATTTAGTTTACATTTATTTGAAAGCCTCTACTTGTGGTCCAAAGAGCTCATGTTTGATAGGCAGTCCTGTTTTATAAATTATCAGTGTATTTTTTTCCTTTTTTGCACTATCTTAGATACTGTAGTTAGAGTGTTCATTTCTAGGAATCTGGAATCATTTCAATGAAAACATAATGATGCTGAATTACTTATCTAATTTAAAATGTAGTAAATAATTGGTCTGAAGTCCTTTCACTATGTTTCATTGCTGTGAGGAGATGACCCTGGGTGCACAGAAACCAGTGGAGGCCAAGCTTGGAGGATTTGTTTTTTGGTTTTTTTTTTTACAGGTGAGGCACTGAACACTCTTGCAGCTAAGAACCAATAAGGAGTTTCGTCCCCAGGTCATTAATGATTTCTAGCTACTAACTCAAGAAACTCAATTTGTTGGAGCTACAATCTGCCTTGGGAGAGAGAGTGAAAATATGTATGAGATTGCTGTTTTAGAAGTCGTTTATATTTACTTAGCTTCAAATTTTGCCCGCCTGTACCCATTAGAATGGAAGGGATTGAAGATAGGGACTGGTTTTTTGGTCTGCATGTTTCCACTCTCTATAACATGGCTTGCAAATACACATTTAATAAATAATTTGAAATATTAATTGAAGTGGGTAGATGAAGGGAATAAGCATTTATATAGTACCTATTGTATATCAAGCCCTTCTTACAGTTATCATTTGATCCTCACTATAACCCTAGGAGGTAGGTGCTATTATCCTCATTTTACAGATGAGAAAACTGAGGCAAACAGGTTAAGTGCCTTGTCCAGGGTCACACAGCTTGTAATTGTCTGAGACTGGATTTGAACTCTGGTCTTTCTGACTTGAGGCCCACCACTGTAATATACTCTTCCACTAGCTGCTTCCAGTAAAAAAAATTTTGAAGATAGTTATAATGAGTCCTTAATAAGATCACACTTCCTTTTTGGTCCTATGATTTCTGGTTGCAGCCAGTTCTTATTGAGGAAACTTCCTCTGCATATTGTTGGCTAACTTGTTCTTTTAGAGTTACCTTTGGCACTGAGAAGTGACCTACAGTCACAGAGCCAAATCTGTCAGACTGAACCCAAACCCAGGTCTTCTGGGCTTGGAGGCCATTTCTTTAGCCAGTATTCTATACCTTCCCTTTGGTCTGCCCCTTTTTAGAGATGTCAGCTGTTTCCATTTCTAAGGTATTTTATTTCTCTGTTTTGCAGAAAATCTCTTCAGTGATGAAATTCTTGCCAATGGCTTTCATTCCTGTGATAGTGACGAGGATGACCGTGCGTCTCATGCAAGCTCCAGTGACTGGACTCCCAGACCTCGAACAGGTAAAGATTTGGGGATGCTCTTGTTCACTTGATGGCCATTTTGAAAGTTTCCATTTGTTTCCATTGGAATGCTGCCCTGGCAGAGGCATGAAAGGTGTCTTCTGGTGGGACATTTTTTCCTTGTGTAAGCATGTATTTCCTGAGTCTCCTTTTTGGTTTGTTGTGAAGTCTTTTCAGTGATACCCCAAAGCTATGGCACTTCTCTGCCAGGGAGTAATATGAGGGTGTCTAGAACAATTTTGTGCAGATGTAAAAAATTGTTTTTGGCTCATAGCAGATACATGCTGGCATAGCTGCCTGAATGTGAGGCAGAGGTCTAGCCCCTTCTCCAACACCAACTATTAAGTTACCTTGAGCAAGTCACTTAATCTCCTGGAGCCTGTTGCTCCTAAATACAGGGAAAACACTGGACTGGGTTCTTGTCCTTCTTAATGGAAGAGGACCAAAATGACATCACTCTATGGGATCAAATTAAGCATGTCTGACTGGCTGATCAGATCAGTATGAGCTAAGACAGCCCATACCACAGATCGGACACAAATACTTTGTATGAATATTTGGAGTAGAGATGTCTCTCAATTTGTGCGTCTCACATTTCTTTTGAGCTATTGCAATTCTGCTTTGCTTGTGGAGCACTGTGCCTTCTTTGATGTAAGGATGCCCTGCTGGGCAGTCCTGTGCCAGTATCTCCCATGTTTCATAGTCATTTCCAAAATTCTTCAGAGAGACAACGTAGGTAGAGAGACCTTTGCGGTCCATTCTAGCTCTGACACTACAGAAGCATCCACTTCAGCTTCTTTGCCTTGGATTTCCACATTCCCAGTGAGTCCTTCTGGGTAGGACAGTAATGAATATCCACTTGACTGGGTTCTTCACTTTGTCCCTACATGAGGAAAGGGACAGAAGTGCCTCAGTTGGCAGGACTCAGTCCCCTCTGGGTACTTATCTCTAGTAGAGTCTTTAAACCTGATTATAGAACCTTAGTAACCCTAACTTGAGGACTTTCAAGTTGGGAACTGATGCCCTGATAGCACATTACTAACCCTTTGGGATCTTTGTCCCTTGAGTTTTTTCATCCTGGGATAAAAGAAGGCATTTGTCAGGACCACTACTGCCTTCTAAACCCTTTGTCATTTATGTGTCTCTTATGTCAGCCTTCCCAGCTGATGTTTCGTACTTGAAGGCTGTACATTTTTGTTTTGATGTTTAAATATGACTCACACTTCTAGATTTTAATATTTGTTACTAGAGAATTTTTTCCTAGGTACAGCTTTGCTTATAGACCACAGTGCTACACTCCATCTTTGATGCAGGCACGCCATGCTGGATGGTCCTGTGCCACTGTCTCCTGTGTCTCCCATGTATCTCTAGATTTTTTAATTCCTTAAATTCTCCATATTGTGATGTCAGTTTTTTAGGGACCTATTGAATTTCATTGAAGTCTTACACTTAATTCCATGCATTCCTGGCATATAGTAGGTAGTTAATAAATGCTTTTTGACTTGATTCACCTCATTACCTATTTGGGTGTAAATGCCTACAGCCTTAGTGAGCTGTCTGAGATTGACTCTCCAGCTCTTTTGAGTATCACACATGCAGAGCAAGTATGAAATTGTGATAGATTGTCCTGTAAAGAGTTCCTTCTGCAATAGTTCTCATAATTAATGTGATGAAGTAGGGCAGTTACAGGTAAAAATTGGAACTTTGACTTTTTGAAGATATATTGACCTTCTCTACCAAGACTTATATTGTTGAGAACAAGATTCAGTATGACTTTTACTGATGGAAAACTTTGTCTTGCTGACATTTTGATGAGCAATGAAAATTTTTTTTTAAGGTTCTTGATTTTTAAAATCTTAAATTTTTGCAATATTTTTCCCTGCGAAGAATTAAACATATAATATGTAGTAGTCTCTTAACACCGTAACATTTGAAGATACCTTAAAAATTGGAAGAGGTAATAGGAGAGGCAGTGTTAAAATTTTTTAAAGGTGCTGTTGGGAAGTGAGAAGTCATATAAGCAAATAGTAAGTTTTTAGTCTAAATTTGCAAATGCTAACTTAAAGACAGATTTGTGTGTGAGGCAACAGAAATAGGAAGACTCAGAGATTCAGTGTTCCCATCCCCTTTTCAGTCTGCACAGAGCTAAAGTAGGGAAGAACCTGGTGTTCCTGGGGCTTCTCTGGCTGCCAGGTGGAGTTCTGTAATGGATAGTGGTAGCCTAAGTTCACATTAGGAGATACATCTTCTGGTAGCTGGTCGTGGCTTATTTAATGACTGAAGCTCAGACTGTCAGATTTCAAGTGTGTGTGATGTCTTTTTGGGGTTTGGAGAATGTCTTAAGAATGAGTTGATTCTAACTAAAATTGCATTTTTTAACTAGAAAAAAAATTTCATTCAGAGTCGTAGAGGTCTTTAGAAGAGTGATTTGATTCAGTTTTCTTCTTCCCTTCCAATCATAGGTCCTTACACTTTTGTGCAGCAGCATCTCATGATCGGCACAGACCCTCGGACGATCCTCAAGGATCTATTGCCAGAAACAATCCCACCTCCTGAACTAGATGATATGACACTTTGGCAGATTGTTATAAACATTCTTTCAGAACCACCAAAAAGGAAAAAGAGAAAAGATATTAATACAATTGAGGATGCTGTGAAGTTATTGCAGGAGTGCAAAAAAATCATTGTTCTCACTGGAGCTGGGGTACGTATGGTTGTTGAAAAGGGGGTGTGCTTTTAATGAACATATTTCTCTTCCTCATACTTTTTCCTGGGGTTTGTTTTTTTTCATAATTCGTGTAATTTTTTGTTAACCCTGATATAGTAGTTAGTGTATATGATTAACTGCAGGCAGACTGAGCACGGCAGAGGATGTATACTCACCATCAAATTAAACGTTAAAAAGAAAATAAACCCTTTTCTGGCAACCTTCAGGGAAATTACTCCGTAAGACAAGAAGTAGCGAGTGGAATCAGGGCCTAGTCCTTAACCTGTACATCAATTACATACCATTGTTCCCCCAAAGGGAAAAAAGGATCAAATTGGGCCACTGGACATGGAGCTCTCTGTTCTCTAAGGATTGATGAATACAAATCCACAGCTTCTCTCCAACCACAGGCGAGAAAGAAGACATGATTGCTGATGGTTGGAATTATCTCCTAGCTGGGAGATACAGAGGCAGCTTCTTGTTCTTGACTCGTTTAAATACCAGAGGGTCTTTCTTTGGTCTTCCTGGGAGTAGTATCCAACGTGTGACAGGGAAAGTTCTAAAGCTGGTCAAGGCCTACTACCCACTCTGGGTGATTGACCTTCATCAATGATGTTATAGAAGGAATTCCAGAAATTGTTGTAAAGATTAAGAAGTCTTGCCCTTACAGAGTATTGAGAAATGGAAGAACTTAGCCTGATAAATATAATTGAAGTTGTGAGAATCTCAGTTGGGTCAAGTTTAGAGGTTTAGGTGTTTTCCTAAGCACAACATTTTTTAACGTGATCAGGAAACAAAAGCTGAATAAAGTGGGAGATTACTTTTGTCATCATCCTGAAGCCTAGCCAAATGCAGGACTGAAGAAAGGTGAATATTGTCCTAATGTTCAGAAAAACAAATCTAATTGAGTCAGACAAGTATAGACTAGTCAGTTTAGCTTTGAATCCTGGCAAGATTCTAGAACATCTATCATTAAAGAGATGGTTTGTGAATATATAGAAAAGGAAGCAGTGATGACAGCCTGCTTGGTTTCATCATGAACAGGTTGAGCCACATGGGCCTTCTTTTTGTTTTCTTTTTCTTTCTTGCTCTTCCATCAGGAGAACGTTGTCACTAGACTTTATGAGAGTACCAGACTGAGTTGCTCATGTTGTTGTGGACCAAATGGAGAGATTCCATTGTACAATTAGGTAGATTCAGATTGAGCTAAGTGGCAGAACCCCAAATAGTTACTAATGGTCTCTATGTCAGCTTGGAGTGAAATTTCTGGTAGAGAGAGTGCCTCAGGAGTCTTATACTTGGCAATCTGCTGCATAACATTTGGATCAACTTTTGTGACAGCCAGGTTTCTAAGTAATCTTGACAAGCTGGAACCTGGGGCAGGATCTTACATAAGTCCTAAAGGTTAGGTTCAAAAACTCAGCTGCAGATGTATGATGAGATCCCTGTTGGATGGAAGTTCATCTGAAAAAGTTGAGCTGGGGCTGTAGACTGATGAAGACCTGTGAATCCAGAGGGGCTTCATCCTACTGTGTGCTTGCCTTGGGGAAACCTTAGTTAGAGCGTTTCCCAAGAAGGACAGCCAAAATGGAAGTGTTCATTCTGAAAAGAAAAGGGCCAAGTGCTTATAGGACTGTCCTGGGGAAGGGGGCTTAGACCTGTTCCACCTGGTCCCAGAGGGCAGAACTGGGGCAAATGGTCAGGAAGTGAAGAGTAATTTGTCAAGCATTAGAGCCTCCCACATGTGACATGGGTTACCCTGGCAGGTATTGTTCTCTCTCTGGAGAACACTTGTCAGTGGGGATCCTCTTTCAGGCATCCAGAATTGGCCTAGTGGGTCCCAAGGCCTCTCAGCCCCAGGAATCCATGATCTTTGGAACAATGTATTTGTATTCTTTGTAAAAAAAAATGTTGCAGATTAACAGAAGCAAGAAACAAAATCAGGTTTGCCACTTTGCCTGGTGAAAGCATCCAGGATTGTGAGACTCCAAAGGAAAGTGATTTTACTGATTCGGGACTAGGTAGAATCCACTCTGGCAACAGATGTCCACTAAAGTAGCATCAGAAATACCCTATTACAAACAGTGTGGCAAACAGCCACATTTCCAAGGCCTTGTATATTCATTTCTAAACTTTTATTCTGAAATACAGATGTATATGTATTTCCAAAATAAAAGCTAAATAACTTGAACATTTGTGATGTTCTGTATAACCCAAGCAAATGATTTAATTCTTGGGAAGGAAGTCCAGATTTTGCTTTGGTAGAATTTCCCTTGTCTCCTTTAACAGATTATTGTAGGGCCAAGTTCCTTTCATTTTCTTGACCCCTGTTGAATGTGAATTACACATATATTGTGGTCAAAAGCTTTAAAATGACTTAATTTACCTGTCTTTAGCCACCTTCTTTATCTCTGCTGTAGGGTAGGAAAATAAACTGGCATGGCTTAAGCATCTTTGTTTTTTTTCCTTGAAATTAATGGTTAGCCCATAGTGCTATCTCCTTAAAGGAAAATCAAACTATGATGCCTTTCCTTTGCTTGTTTATCTCTACTTGTGTGGTAAGAACTAATTATAGAGCTAGAATATCTAATTATAGAAATTATACCATGCATGTTATGTTGCAGGTATCTGTTTCCTGTGGAATACCTGACTTCAGATCAAGAGATGGTATTTATGCACGCCTAGCAGTAGATTTCCCCGACCTCCCTGATCCTCAAGCAATGTTTGATATTGAATATTTCAGAAAGGATCCAAGACCATTTTTCAAGTTTGCAAAGGTATAGTCTTTTACAGCATTAAATCTTCTGCTAAAGTGGTTGCCATTTTATTGCTAAATTGGACTGTTTATTTTGCAGTAAACACTAATGTGGAGTAAGATAATTGAAATACAGTGCTCATTGAGGTGAGGTAAGGGAACCTAGGAGTGAATAACCTGAAGAAAATGCCACTTCAGGTGAAAAAGCATGCTTATTATCAGAAGGGGATTCGCCCATCTTTCTCCATCATGATTTTCTAGCTGCTTATTTTTAAGGTGATAGGCATGTAAACAAAGAGATAACATGAAGGAAAATACATTTTTTAAAACGTTATCACAGTTTCAAAAACAAGTTTTAATTAGGAATCCCTTTTAAAAAATTTTCCTTAACAATCTTGATTTGCTTCATGGCTCAGCCTGAAGATGAGTTTTAGTTTGGGAAGGTGTTTAAAACTTCAGTGTATTCAAGAAACCTAAAGTTCTATGTTAATTTTTTAAAAGTGTTAACTGTTATTGTTTTTACACTACCATCCTTCTACTGTATAATCAACACCCATTGAACTGTCCCCCTTGTAACAGAAAAACAGTTAAGTCAGTTAGCATAGCAGCATATATCTGACACAATGTGTAGTTTTGCCTACCTTTCTGTGTGTTTTGTGTTCTGGCCCTGAAGTCAACTATTAGAGTTACTCAGGGTCTTTTAGATTATCAGGCTTTTCATTTTCTTTGTATATACTATTGAAATCATGTATATTACTCTTTTTCCTGTTTCTCCTTTCTTTGCTTGGGTCAGTATATAATTTCCCAAGCTTCTTGGAATCCTTCTGCCACTTACAATGAAACAGTTTTCCATTGTGTTCATAAACCACAATTTTTTCAGCCATTGTACTATCAGTGGATGCTCAGTTTTTTCCCCGTATCAGAGAGAGATGTGGAGGGCTTGAGTGGAAAAAAAGTTTTGGAATAGATTCTGTAGGGAATGAGAGAGGGAACTGGTTAGGAAACAGTAAAGGTACTGCTCACTACAGTAAGGATCAGGGTGAAGTTAGAGGAAATGTAATTTTTTTTAAGGTTTATGTTCTTATTTTCAAGAAAGAATATGTAATTTTCAAGGAGAGATGATTTTTGAATGTATTAATGATGTTTTCTTTTCAGCATGAAGTGATGATCACTCCATAGCATTACCACTTCTTTGACTTTCTTGCCTCATCAGTCTCTTTAGGGGTGAGGGGCAGGGAATGGTTAAGGTAGCCCTCAGAATTAGGGGTGGATGTAGTCTGTGGCCCTAGAACAAATCAAGCTGATCTTCCAAAAATTTAGCTCTTCTGGACATTCACTGGGTCAGACCCAAAACTCTTGAGGAGAGTTTATAGCAAATTAATTTCTTGTTAACTAACTAGAAAGTAAAAATTAAAAGTAATGAATATTGAACTTTATTTACATTTTCTCTCAACATTTCTACAAACTGTCATTTTCTCCCTACATTTCTGTCAGATCTATAACTACAGAAATGTAACTGTACAAAATGGAATCATATGTGTACATAGTTTTGCCTGTTTTTAAGCTAATACTTCACATACATCTTTCGCATATGCATTGTTTCAAGTAGCTGTCTGGGTATACCATCAAGTTAGTATACTTGCTTAGCTATTCTCTTGTTCTCAGAGCGTTTCAGTAATTTCCAGATTTTTCTTTTTAATAAATAGTGTTGTTACAGGCATCTTTGTCTATATTATTTTTCCCTTAGGTTATTTCTGTGGGAATGATCAGGATCAAGGTTATGGAGAATTTGTGGTTCTTTTTGCGTATAACCAAACTATAGCATAGTTTTAAAAATAAATTAATGATGCATTTAGGTTGATTCTTTGCCAGATTGCACTTTAGTGAGGAAGCAGCTATGGTGATGGTGGTGATGAGGGTGCGTTTTTTACATGTGTGATCTTATTTGAGATAGGTGCTGTATATATTATTATCATTTTACAGGTAAGTAAACTGAGGCTAAGAGGGTAAATGATGTTCCTGTGGTTACACAACTAATTGTCAGAGATAGAATTTGAACTCAGGTCTTCTTTACCCCAAACTCAGCCTTTTATGTGTTTTGACTCACTGTTTCTCTTTAATTTGGTATAAATAATACCTTAGCAAAAATTTTCCATGAGTGTTGTTTAAAGGCATAAAGTAATTGGGGTTTTTCTTGTGCATCTGATATGAAACATTTAATTCAGTAGTATATTTACATGATGCAGATACACACTTTTGTTACTAATTCAAAGGAAAAAAAAGTAACATGAATTGCCAAAGATCAAAGCTCTAATTTACGTGCTAATATTAGCATCTAAAGCTAAGTATCTGAAATCCATTGCTGTCTTTTTATTTAGTAATAACTTGTAGGTACTTTCTTTTTAAAAAGCCTGCTACTCAAGTGTTGAAAAGTCTTTGGTATCTGAGAGCAGAAATAGACAAGGGTTCTCCTTTTTAACTTAACCCAGTCTTGACTTACATTGGCAAAAATGATCGAAAGTTAAAAAAAAATTATGATACATTAAATAACCATCAACAAAACAAACCTACAAAATAAAAGGTAAAATATTGCGTAAAACCCTCAGTACTGAACAGTATGGAAGCAAATGAATTAAGCACAAAATCCTTTTCTTCTATGTCCTAGGTTTGTTTCAAGTTTCACTCCCTTTAACTTTGTCTTCTCTCCTTTTTAACCAGATGATTTTCTGATAAAGACAGCTCTTTCAGAGGAAATAAAAAAAGATAAAACATGTTTGTTAAAGTTAAAAACAAAAGTGTATGCTCTATCTTATTTTGTGTTATGTGAGATTATATATGTCATGAAGAAGGGAAGAAATGAATACAAGTTTCTGTAGGGAGAGGAAAGGAATCCCCTCACAAAACTTTTACCTGCTTGATTGTACTTTAAAGTAGAAATTAACAGCATCAAGAGAAACTAACAAACACTTTCTAGTTCTTGGAGATAATCCTTAAGGTAAGTACTTAATCCCCCCTGATTAAGACAGAAGTAATTGGTCTCTTTAATTGTTGAACAGATAACATTTACTTTGGCAAAGCATTTCAAGGATTAATTCTTAACAGAGAATTTAACATCAGCATGTAAAAATTTTGGGGGGGTATATGAAGTAGGGTCATGTTTTTACTGTATTCATGAAGCTGTCTTACCAGGAAAATGATGAACAGAAATTGCCCAAAGGCCAGTAGTAACCTTGAGCAGAGAATGTCAGTAAACTGAAATTTTACCTTAGCCTAGTAAGTGAGGAAGGGAGGGAAAATTAATATATGTCAAGCTGTGAGAAGCTAAATATTGGCAAAATTTGAAAAATATCTCTTGCTTTGTTGGGAAGAGTAGATGACTGGTAGACTTCTTCACTATAGCCCTGGCACATCCAGGGACCAGCGGAATCCGTGAGGGTAATCTCCTATTCTTGCCATGCTGTGCCATGCCATGCTACGGCCAAATAATTGAAGAATAGATTTAGACCAAAGTGCCTTCTCAGTAACATACTATACATTACTTTGCCCTTCAACACAAAAGAAACTGTAGTTGAGTCTAATTTGAAAACCACATAGCCATGTTCTGTCATTGTTCTTTTGGACAATAAGCTCTCTGGGGAAATTTAGTTTTCTGATTACATTAGGAATGAAGAGTGTGAAAATCCACTTATGATGGTGGATGCCATGGATGTGCTTGGAGGCGAAGTTGGTGCTGCTGTTTGAGGATGTACATGAGTCCCATTGTTATTTGGATTTTGACCAGGCTTTGACATATGATACACTAGGTGGGATTCCTGAAAGCTCACCTCAATGCCACATGCCCTGATTTATGCCCAAGGGTTGTGGCCCCAGATCAATGGATAGATTATCCCTGCCTTTTCTCATGGAGCCAAGGAAGAAGTTACTGTGTCATCCTACAGCTGCTGGCTCAGAAAAAATTCTTAGTTCCTAGGTCCTGTACAAAACACCTTCCTTAAGCAGCTACTGCATGCTAACCTTGGATCCAAAACCAAAAAAGAAACAGTCTTTGAAGAAAATCAGTGACTTTCTGTAAGAACGGTATGACATGAGAGGGATGCAACTTGTGTACATAAATAAATACAAAATAACTGGAGGAAATAACACTGAAAAAAAAGGCATTTTGTGATGCCTTCAGTGAAGACGTGGAATCTGATGCCAGGCCTGTGGCAGGTCTTGTCTGAAGGCATAGGGATGAGGGATAGAATGCCAGTTCATGGAGTTGTCATATAGGCCTTTTTTGAATAGGGAGCAAGGCTCAGAGATTTGATCTTTGAAGTTTTGAAGACTCAGGTTCTAGTTCAGACTCTGAAGTATACCAACTTCACAGAAAACTGTAAGAAGGTACAAGGATAGCTGCTTTGCACGTGTGGAGGGAGTTTCTCCACCCATTGTAAAATCACAGATCCCAACTTCTCCCACAAAGTGGATTTTTGTGAAAAATCCTTGATTTCCAAATTACTATCAAAGTGTAAGTTATAGTTGATTGATTAGTGAACTAGCAATTCATTACTTTAAAACTATTTAAATGAAACCTAATGTTTTTGATCCTGAATGTTGTCCCTGAAAGGGAACACTAAGTTCAAACTGAATGACTCAGACTCTTTGGGCATCTTTTTCTCCAGCTCCAAACACTAGAATCTGAATGTGCCCTAAGTTGTTTTCATCTTCATTCCTAGAAATGTAACTTCCAAGATAAAAATGAAAATATATGTCGTCTTCTTTCATGAGGAATATTGCTTTATTACAACTTTATATCTAGACCACTGTGAAACCTGCAATATAGAGAGGTCAGAGGTAGTTAAACTTACAGCCTACATTGTTGTTGTTTAAATAAAAAAAACAGGGCAAAGAGGGGCTGGAGAAGTGAACTGGCTCCTAGGGTCCCTGCCTGAGGGGTTTGCTACACATTTCTTCTGCTTGATCTCTGACTTGCTCTATCTTTAGCCTCCCAGTCTTTTCTTCCCTTCTGCCTCTTATTTCCATGCTCATAATAATTTGGAAATGGCAGTTAGGGTTAGGGTTATCTGAAGGAGTCAAAGCAGGCAAGAAAATGTGAGTGGGCTAATAAGATCATCATCCCTGTGCAGGGAGGTGAAGCATGAGTCAAATGCTGGGAATGGATGAAATCAATCATCCCCATAGAGGGAAGGCCTTTTCTTTTGTTGTTGTTTTTTTAAATGTACAGTCTCCCCTCCACCCCCTTTATGATATAGGTGCTTTGATTTGTTTGGTTTTTGCTTGAGTAAAGTTTTGTTGTTTAGTACTTTTGTCTACCTCCTCCTCTGCAAACTGGCTGTTCTTTAGATAGCAAATGAATATCAATGAAATAAGCCCAATTTAAGACCAAAATTTTGGAATCAAGGAGAACTATGTTTTTATAAATACAGGTCAGATGAAGGACATTGGTATTTTTTAAGGTGGGGGAGATCTGAAAATGCTTTGTAGACAGATGGGAAATTGCTAAGGATGAGGAACAGATTGAAGGGGAATGTTAAAGAATGTTAAAGAAATTATAATTATAATTCCGAGACTGAGATCCTAACTAGTGATGAAGTGCACGGATTAGCTTTAGTGAAGCAGCTCGATGGGACAGTGGATTGTGTCGGGCCTAGAATCAGGAAGACTCGAGTTCAAATTTGGCCTCCAGACTTGATAGTTGTATGACCCCGGGCAGGCCATTTAACTCTGTTTCAGTTTTTCATCTGTAAAATGGGCATAGTAAAAGCACCTAGCTCTTGGGACTTTTGTGAAGATCAAATGAGAATTTTTGTAAAGAGCTTTTGCCTGGCATGTAGTAGGTGCTGTGTAAATGCTTCTTCTTCCTTTTCCTAGTGATGAGTATTAAGATAGTTATGTGACCATGTAGAATGAGAGTGGTTAGTAATGCTGAAAAACCAGGAATTGGGAAACATAGGGCACTCACTGAGTGGCCATGAAGTACAAGTTGAAGTCACTCATTATAGGCATGTAGAGCAGACCTGGAATTTGGGGTAAGAGGAAAAGAAAAGCTTTAAAATAGGGGGATTGAGAGAGGGCATTAATAAGAAGGGTTATCAGCAAAGGCCAAAAAGGTTTGCACCCACAAATTTGTAGTTGGTGAAAACCACTTTATTTTGTAATATGTTCTATTAATGTCCAGCAAGCCCTGGACCAAGACCATAGGAATCCAAGGTGGAAGGGAGCGGATGAAAATTTATACTTTGGGCATCATGGAAGCCTAGGGAAATGATGGATTATCTTTTCAGTGCTAGTAAACAGCTGAGTGACAGAATCCTGTTATTTCACAAATGGGAATAAGAGAATGAAAAAACATTTATTGCAGACCAGTACCATGGTAGATGTTGAGGGTACAAAGAGCAGCCCTTCTGTTAGAAGAAGACAACACATAAGGGACTGGTGGTCAGGGAGAGGGTGTGGGAAGTCATGAGAATGGTAGCATAAGTGAGTGACCTGCTATTTGTAGCAAAGGTAATGTTGGTGTTGTGACTAGGCTCCAAGGAAGGAGTGATTAGTGGGGAGAGGAGAACATAGTGCCCACCAGCATGGCAGGAAGATGACTGGAGTTACATGAGAGTGGATCTGAGTCAGCCTGGGTAAGGTTTAGATTTCACCAGGCGGGAGGGAGGAGAGTGTATCACCAAGGCAATATTCACACCACTGGTGGTGATTATGAATATGCCGGCATAATTCTCAATCGCAAAGTACAACAGACTTTCCATATAGAAGGCAGAAGAAAAACATTTATTTAGACACCAGAAAACAAAATCCATCATAGTGACCAAAACGTCAATACAGGTTATCACTACAGGGGGCATAGCTATTCCCAAGCCTCCCCACCCCATGCTGGGACCTTCCCACAAACCAGCACTCATGATCCTAAGCTGTGCCTGCCTGTCTGTGTCCTTTCCCAGCTCTGACTAAACTGACCAATTTCCTCCTAGATCAACTCCATCCGTTCAGCAAGCTCCTCCCACCACAGGTAACTTAGGCTTCCATGTGATTTAAGCAGGGCACGTGGACCTATTAATGAATGGGAAAGATTTTCCCATTTAAATTACCATTACAGGGAGACACCCTGGAAGAGTGGGGGCGAGTAAACCCAGCCTCATGGAGATGGAATGGGCAAATGAATGAAAAAGCTTTTAATAAGCACTCATTACATATATATTGCATTGCTCTAAGCTCTGGAGAGAACAAAAAGGCAAGATGATTCCTGCTGTCAGGGAGGTTTTATTTTAATGGAACACACAACAGGTACAAGTCAGATGGAAAGGTCCTGTGGTCTTTAAGGCAAAGAAGATGATAATATATCATCTTTAACGTCATTTCGTCATTGTGTCCGTTTCTGATGCTGAAACATTTGACAGTGCCAGGGATGGCATTTGATGGTGAGAACCTTCTTTTCCAGGTCTTCAGGAGCTATGGCAGCCAAGGAGGTAGGGCTGAAACAACCTGCAGAAACAGTTGCTAGACCACAGCTCCATGGACTTTGCTGTGAGAGTCTTAGTTAGAAGCAGGACCAGAGATACAGGGTGGGAGATGCTGGTACTAACTAGGCTCTAGAATTTACATGGCTGTCAGGGGCAGTTAGAAGAGATGGGTCAAGATAAATATGAATTTAAAGCTTAATGTGAATCAGTCATCTAGTGGAATGATAGGATGTTGAGCTCAGAGGATAGATTTGCAAAGTTTGGGATCTTTGAGGTTGTGGGGTGGTATATCAGAGCAGCAGGATTGGAGTCACGAAGAACTAAGTTCAAATCCCAGGCTTGCTACTTGGCATCTGTGTGATTTTGAGTAAATTGTCAATATCTCTAGGCTTTAGATTCCTTGTCTCTAAAATGAGGTTGAACTTGGTGGTCTCTGTGATCTCTTCCAGCTCTAAAGCCATGATCATCTGAGGGATAAGATGGCAAAGTCTGAGGTATCATGGCCATTGTGTAACTGAATTGGGAGAGAGCTGGAAGTTGAGAAGGTTGAAGAGTTATGTGGTCCGTCTGCTAGAGAGAGAGTGAAATTCCTGAGATTGCTGAGATGGAAGATGATGACTTGTGTACTGAAGGCCAGGAAAATAAGATTGATGATTTAGAAGCTGGTTGAATGACAGTGAGGTTGTCAGTAAGCAGTGCATATGCATGGACTTAAGAACTTAGTTGAGATGGGGAAGTAGAAGAAAAGTCTGGAATTGAAAGCAGGAGCCAGGAGGAAGATGCCTTCCATCCTGGGTCCTGTGAGGCACAGGCAATGAGAGGACTTGTCTCCATAGAAGAGAGATGGTTGTGGATATTCAGGCAAGAAATAGGCTTCTTTTGATGTGCCTGGCACATAGTAGGTGCTTACTGACTGACAATGCAAGGCTTCAAAGTAATGGGATTTGATCTGTAGCAGCTAAAGAAATAATTTAGTAATAAATCCCCTAAGGGCAACCAGGTGGTATAGCTAATAGAGTGCTGGTCCTAGAGTCAGGGAGGAGACCCATCTTCCTAAGTTCAAATCTGACCTCAGATACTTAACTGGCTGCGTGACCCTGAGCAAGTCATTTAACCTTGATTGCCTCGGTTTCCTCATCTATAAAATGAGCTGGAGAAGGAAATGACAAGCTACTCTAGTCTCTTTGCCAATAAAACCCCAGATGGAGTCATGAAGAGTCAGACAGGACTGAAAAAAATGCTTGAACTGAAAGTCACTTAAAGAAAAATTTAATGAGGAAAATTAACTTTGGCAGCCATGTTTTCTGAAAAGAGATCTGATTTTAAACTACTTGTCCTAAGTTGGGAGGAAACAAGGTGATATATTTCCCTTTGATCTCATTGCTAATTAGATGTAGTGGATAGAGGCAGGACAGGAGTCTAGAATATTCAGGCTGATGTCCATCCAGCCTGAGGCACATGTTGGTTGTGTGACCCTGGGCAAGTCCTTTAACCTCTAAAGACCTACAGGCAACTCTAAGACTAAGTTACTGATAAGTTGCCAGGCTGTGTTTATGGAAGGAGTTTGCACTGGAGCTGTCTGTACGGATGAAATTACAGATCCAGATCAAACAGTCATGCAAACCCTTTGCCAGAGGTGTATCTTAATTCCTTGTTTTTTGAAGAGAAACATTTGTTTGCTAATAAAAGATGCACCTTACAGCAGCCCAGCATTCGTAGAAGTTGGATACTCTGAGCATGTTCATGCCAGGGAAGGAAACTTCTGCTAAAGAAGTTAAACCTTAGTTTTAGACTTCTCACAGGCTACCTATTATTATAAAATGGCAAAGGAAAATCCATTTTTTAAATGTTTTTCTATCTTACTAGTGTCCTTTTCAGATAGTACAATGATACTTTACCCCTGTACCTTTGAAACCAGAAATTCTTGTTTTTATCTACTTGCTCCCTTTTTCCTAAGAAAAAGTAAGACTCAGGTGGTTAAAAGAATCTCAAATGGCATAAATTAGTTCTTATTTCAGGCTCCTAATCCCTGACCTGAAATTGTAAACACTTTTTCTGAGAATTTTGTGGACTTGGCCCCTAGAAGAAAATACCTTTTACTTCCTTTGTTTAATTTTTCAAAAACTAAAACAATAAATAAAAACAAATTTGAAAATTAAAAACAAATTTTCAGACGCTACATCTGGGAGAATTAATTACTCTGGTTGTTTTAGTAGATCAAGATTTCATCTGTTCAACTTAAGCATTTAACATCTGTCAGAACTAATTTTAAGGGTCTCTGATAAGATGAGTGGTCAAATAATATGAAGAAATAATCGTCAGATTAAGAATCACCAACTGCTTCCAAATCATTAATAATAAGGTTAATGTTTAACAGAATGGGCTGTAGACCAACCAGTTGATAGATAGCTGTGTAAGTGAGACTCTTGGAGCTGTGGAGTTGTCCATCCATTCTGGAAAATAGTTTGGAGTCTTTCTAAGAGAGTGACTAAAATACTTAACACCTTTTTGGCCTAGACAAGTCTCCTTCTAGTCATATACCCTGAGGATGCTAAAGAGCAAAAAAAATGCCCCCTTTCCACCAGAATAATATTATTAGCAAAGAACTGGAAACAAAGTTGATATTTATCAGTTGGGGAGTGGCTGAACAGATTGGCTCGTGGCTAATGCTCGGCTGGAAGAAACAGTGGCTGTGATGAGTCTCAAGAAGCAAGTTAACATGAACTGGTTGGAAATGAAGGAAGCACAGAGCCAAGAAAACAGTACAGGGGTATTCCAAAAGTCTAGTACAGATTTCAAAATAACAGTGTAAATGAAAGAACAGCCCCAAACAGTGGAAATTTAATGCTGTGAAATTATAATGACCAAGCTTGACTCCAGAGAAAAGATGGGAAGGTATCTCTCTCTCCCTTCTTTGACTAAGTGGGGGTTGGGAAGGGTCTGTGGGGATGGAACATTACAGATAACTTCAGACTTTCTGATACGTTGGTTAATTTTACTGAACTGTGAGTTTTTTTCTCTTATAAGAGTTATTTCTGGGAGGGAGAGGAGGAAAGTGATACTTTGGAAAGTGTAGGTGATAGAAAAACAAAAGATGACAATATAAGTTTATCTTTTAGAAAGTATAAACTAGATATTCTCTTACATTCTATAGGAAATTTATCCTGGGCAATTCCAGCCATCTCTCTGCCATAAATTTATAGCCTTGTCGGATAAGGAAGGAAAACTACTTCGAAACTACACTCAGAACATAGACACACTGGAACAAGTTGCGGGGATTCAGAGGATTATTCAGTGTCATGGTTAGTAAACTCTTTAGAATTGCTTTTGGGGAATGTTTTTCACTTGCAAGAAAAAAATTAGATTGTAAGACTACGTTATTGATAAAGCAACTGAGATGTGATGATTGGAGTAAGGTGGTAACAGCAAATCAATCAAGAAACAATTATTAAATTTCTCCGCTGTGCCAGGCACAGTAGAGACACATGGAATAATTGACTGAAGAACTGAAAGGAACATAACAAGGGCACCTGTGAGTAAGAACAGAAAGAGCATAGAGAGAACCACAAGAAATAGAGAGAAAGCAAGTCCAAAGGGAGAAGAGGAGAGAGGCCAGGGGTGGGGGGTGGTCATACAAAGGCACAGAGATAGGAGGTAGAGGAGTGACAGTGGGGCTGGAAGGGAAGGTGGGGCCCACACCAGGAAGGGCTTTGGAAGCTCATCAGAGGAGATTACATTTGATCCAAGCAGCAATAAGGAGCCACTGGAATTAATTAGGATAGTGACATGGTCAAGTCTCTCTCAAGAAAAATAACCTTGGGCCAAGCTGGCAGAGAGAAGGCAGGGACTCACCTGAGCTCTCCCCTAAACCTATTCAAATACCTTTAAATAATGCCCTAAACAAATCTGAGAGTGTCAGAACCCACAAAAGGACAGGGTGAAACAGTTTTTCAGTCCAAGACAACTTAAAATTTTGGCAGGAATGGTCTGTCACACCAGGGTGAGAATGTAGTGCAGGTAGCACCAACACAGACCAGGCCAGGAACAAACCTTGAGAATAAATGAATTAGCAGCTGCAGCAGTTACTTCTGGACCACTCAGCCCACAGCTTAGAAGGAGATTCCAGGGGTCTCTTTGCTGGCACTTTGGGGCAGGACTCTGTTGCTTTGTCCATACTAGGATCCAGGCTGTAGTTCCAGAGTGACAAGGGAGCACTTGCATACCAGAGCTTGTGGCCACAGGGGAGCAGGGGACCCTCTTCAAAGTTCCAGGGTAGAAAACAGTGCTTTTATTCACTCACAGATCAGATCACAGGCCAGGAGAATGGTAAACACACATCTTCTTAGATCATACCACCTTGAAAAAACTGAAAACGTAGAAGTATCTCTGAGAAGAGCTGCACAAAACCCCTGAAGTCTGGGAGAGTGCATCCTACACCTTGGAAACAGAGCAAAGAGTTAAAAGTCAAGAAATAGGCTGGGAAAATGGGCAAATAAGAGGAAAAATTCTGACCATAGAAAGTTACTCTGCTGACAACGAAGGTCAAAACACTCAGAAGATAGCAAAGTCAAAATTCTTACATCTTAAACCTCCAAGAAAAATTCAGGCCTTGAAAGAGTTCAAAATGTATTTTAAAAATTAAGTAAGAGAGATGCAGGGAAAATTGGGTAGAGAAATGAGAGGGATGCAAAAAAAAATCATGGAAAGAAGAGTCAGCAGCTTAGTAAAGGAGGCACCAAAAAAGCTGAAGAAAATAATACCTTAAAAAACAAAATAGGACAGATGGTAAAAGGCACAAAAATCCACTGAAGAAAAGTGCTTAAAAAGCAGAATCAGCCAAATGGAAAAATATATACAAAAATGCACTGAAGGAAAGAACTCATTAAAAAGTGACCAAATGGAAAAGGGAGGTGTACAAAATCTCAGTGAAGAAAATAATTCCTTAAAAATCAGAATTGAGCAAGTAGAAGCTAATGATTATATGAGACATTAAGAAACAATAAAACAAAACAAAAGTTATTTTTCCTGGAAAACAACTGACCTGGAAAACAGATCCAGGAGAGATTTTAAAATTATTGGGCTACTCAAAAGTCACAATAAAAAAAAAAGAGCCTCAACGTTATCTTTCAAGAAATTATCAAAGTAAACTGCCCGGATATTTTAGAATCGGAGGGTAAAATAGACATTGAGAGAATCACTGATCACCTCCTGAAAGAGATTACCAAAATGAAAACTCCCAGGAATATTATTACCAAATTTCAGAGTTCCCAGGTCAAGGAGAAAATATTACAAGTAGCCAGAAAGAAACAATTCAAGTTTCATGGAGCCAGAGTCAGGATGACTCAAGATTTAGCATTAAAAGATTTCTGCATTAAAAGACCAGGGGGCTTGGAATATGATATATCAGAAGGCAGGGGAGCTAGGATTCTACTCAAGAATCTCCTACCCAGCAAAACTAAGTATAATTCTTCAGGGGGAAAAAAATAGACATTCAGTGAAATAGAGAGCTTTCAAGCAGTCTTGATGAAAGGACTGGAGCTGAATAGAAAATTTGACTTCCAAATACAAGGCTTAAGAGAAGCATAAAAAGGTAAACAGGAAAGAGAAAAATCGTAAGGGACTTAATAAGGTTAAAGGGTTTACATTCCTAAGTGGGAAAATGATACTTGCAACTAATAAGAACTTTTTCATTCTTAGGGGAGTCAGAAGGAGTATATAGACAGAGGGCAGATGTGAGTTGAATATGATGGGATGGTATCTTTAAAAATAAAATTAAGGAATGAGAAAGAAGAATGCATTGGGAGAAAGTGAAAGGGAGAGGTAAAATGGGATAAATTATCTCACATAAAAGAGACAAGAAAGAGCTATTACATTGGAAGTGAAGATGGGGGAGGTGGTGGTGAAGTCCTGAACCTTACTTTCATTGGAATTGTCTCAGAGAGGGATACACACACGCACGCACGCACACACGCGTGTATAGAAATCTTTTACCCTACAGGAAAGTTGGAGGGAAAGGGGATGGGGGGAGGGGGAAGTGCAGGAGGGATGGTAGATTGGGGAGGCCACTGTCAGAAGTAAGAAGGGTAAAAAAGAGAGGGAAGAGAAGGAATAGGATGGAGGGAAATACAGGTAGGTAATCATAACTGAAAAACTTTTTGAAGCAAATTTCTCTGATAAAGGTCTTATCTCTCAACTGTATAGAGACGTGATTCAAATTTATAAAAATTAGAGCCTTTCTCCAATTGACAAATGATCAAAAAATGAAGTTTTCAGATGAGATAATCAAAGCTCTCTATAGTCATTTGTAAAAAATACTCTGAATTACTCTTGATTGGAGAAATGTAAATTAAAACAATACTGAAGTATTGCCTCATACCTATTAGATTGGCTAATAGGACAGAAAAGGAGAATGATAAATGTTGGAGGGGATGTGGGAAAATTGAGACACTAATGCATTTTGGTGGAGTTGTGAACTGATTCAGCCATCATATAGAGCAATTTGGAACTATGCTCAAATATTTATAGCAGCTCTTTTCTGGTGACAAAGAACTGGAAATCGAGGGGATGCCCATCAGTTGGGGAATGGCTGAACAAGTTGTGGTATATGAATGTAATGGAATACTATTGTGCTGTAAGAAATGATGAACAAAGGGGCGGAGCCAAGATGGCGGAGTAGAAAGACTCACATTTGCTAGCTCCGAACCCACAGCCCATGGATTTCCTCTAAAAAGAACTCCTGACAAATTCTGGAACAGTGGAAGCCGCGCAGAAACACAGTGAAGGAGATTTCCGTTGCAGAGAGCCCTGAAAATCCGACCCCAGGGGTCCATCGCGCCCCGGACTGGAGTGGAGCCCTCCCCTCCCCCTGCCCCGGCCCGCAGCACTGAGAGGAGCGAGCAGATCCAAGCAGGCTTCAGGGACCGGAATCTCCAGTGGCCTCGAAGGTCACTTCACCCACAGATGCACAGGTCAGTGAGAGAGACGGGCTGAGAGGGGAGCGGGGTGTCTCCGGGACTCGGACCCCCTCGGGAGGCAGCCGCGGCAGCAGAGGCAGAGGCAGCTCGGCCAGAGGCTCCCAGAGCAGGCAGGAGCTCGAACGCAGCTCCATTACAAAAGGTCTCTGCATAAACCCCGTGAGGGAACTGAGCCTGGGAGGCGGCCCTGCCCCCACCTGAGCAGCAGCAGATAAGCTCCCATTGAAGAGCAGTCAGGCCTGCCGCCAAGAAATGATGAACAAGAGGACTTCAGAGAGGCCTGGAAGGACCTATGTGAACTGATGCTGAGTGAAAAGAGCAGAACCAGGAGAACTTTGTACACAGCAGCAACCACAGTGTTTGAGGAATTTTTCTGGTAGGCTTAGCCCTTCACAGCATGCAAGGACCTAAAAAATTCCCAATGGACTCTTGAGGCAAACCTTTCCACATCCAGAGAAAAAACTATGGTATTGGATCACAGAATGAAGCAGACCATTTTTTCTTTTTGCTATGTTTTGTTTTGTTTTCATGGTTTCTTCCATTCATTTTAATTCTTTGATGCAACTTGACGAAGTTGAAAATGTATTTAATGAGAATGTATGTGTAGAACCTATATAAGATTGCACACTGTCTAGGGAACGGAGAGGGGAAGGTGGAGGGAGGGGGGAATATCTAAGATATATGGAATTGTAGAAAACTGAAAACAAATTAATTAAAAAGAAAGAATGAGCTACTATTAAGAGTGGAGGATCTGCGGCCTCAAGGCCACATATGGCTCCCTAGGTCCTCAAGTATGGCCCTTTGATTGAATCCAGATTTCACAGAACAAAATCCCCTTCCTAAAAAGGACCCCTTATAAGTTCATGACCCACAGTTTTAAAAAGCACTGAAAGAGTTGCGATCAAAAAGAGTTTAATAAACCTTGCCTAATTCTGCAGATCCTCTTGTACAAAGCTGGATATTGCTGAGCCCTGCATAAGTCTAGGCTCATGTGTACTGTTTTCTTATATTGAAAAAGGCTTTTTATGTTTTGGAGTCATTCTGTTTTAAGGTCCTTTCAGCTATTTTAGTTGTTATTTAACTATTCTGGAATAGCATGAGAGGGTTTGTGCTCTTACACATAGAAGGAAACTCAAGCATTCTTTTGGTTAACACATGTCTGGCTCTTTTCAGGTTCCTTTGCCACAGCTTCTTGCTTGATTTGTAAATACAAAGTGGATTCTGATGCAGTACGTGATGATATTTTTAATCAGGTAAAGCAACTTGTGGGCTGAAGGCTGATTTCTGTTTTCTGAATCTGGTAGATAGAACCCTGAGCATTAGTGTTAGGGCTTCTGAGTTAGCCTAGGTGACATGGACACCCATAGGGGACAACAGATCTCAAATGGAAGTTGGAGAGGTGTTCTATAGTGTGTTTCCTTTTTGAAGTAATAGAATTGGCTTTTCACTATTAACACCAAAAATTGAAGGAGAAAAAGAATATAAAGTAATATTTGTATTAACAACCTAAATGATGGTGTAGCAACAAAAGCTTTTTAAAGATTTTGAATGAAGGTAGGATACCCCAGGTAACATATTAGAAATGTCATCAATACATAATAACCAAACACCACTATGACATCACTATCCCATTACAGTATTACACATTATTTCCAAAAGAACTAACTGTTCTTTGTTCAGTCTGATTCATTGTTTTCATAGTATCAAGTAACAGCATACTTTAAATACCCATTGATACCAGGTTTGAGAAAAGTTTTGTGGCATCAATAACTGTCTATGATTTCAGAAAAATTTTTCTTTAGCTTAAAGTTGGAAATGTTAGGTTTCATTGACTTTGGGAATTGTGTGTGTTTTGTCCCATCTGGTCTACTTCTAGGTGGTTCCTCGATGTCCCAGATGCCCAGCTGATGAGCCACTTGCCATCATGAAGCCAGAGATTGTATTCTTTGGGGAAAACTTACCAGAGCAATTTCATAGAGCCATGAAATATGACAAAGATGAAGTTGACCTCCTCATTGTTATTGGGTCTTCTCTGAAAGTGAGACCAGTAGCGCTGATTCCGAGTAAGTTGAGGATGGCTTTCTGAGAGAATGTTAGGGTGTGCATGGGATAATACATATGAGAACTGGATTGATGTTATTAAATGATTGGTGTGGAATTTGATGTAAAGTGGCGCCTCCTGAATTCACAGCCAAGGAAATTAGTTCTTGCCAATAGCATTTGGATTCTGGTATAGCAGTTCCATGGCATGGTTCTTGAGGGAGTAATAGTAAATAGGTTTTCTTCTTTCTGCCCAGAGGGGATTAGGTTAGAATGTATTAAGATTTTTGTGGTTTTGTGACCCTTGTACTTGGAGGACTCAGGATAACTGAGTACAAATCCAGCCTCAGACACTTCTCTGTGACCCTAGGCAATCACTTTACTTCTGGCTTATTTTCATCATCTGTAAAATGGGGATAATAAAAGCATTTAATTCCCAGGATTACTGTGAGGATCAAATGAGATAATATTTGTAAAGTGCTTTTGCAAAAACTTTAAATTGATATATCAATGCTAGCCATCAGATGATTTTTTTTTTATGCTGAAAAAGACTTTGTATGTTTTGGTAATTATGTTTTAAGGATATTTCAGCTATTTTTGTTTTTTAACTATCCTAAAATAGCATGGGAAAATTTGTCTCATGTTTTGTCAAAATCTAAGGACGCTATCAATGTGCCATCAGTCATTTCCAAAGTGAGAGCCTGGTCTCAACACCTTCTCCTTTCCTACCCTCCCCTTTCCTCCCAACTGTTCCAATCAGTGGACCATATCCCACACTTCCTGTAATAGCCAATCATGGGGCTCTGCCTCAACACAATCACACCTGTTTTTAATTCCTGGCCCCCTCCCTGTCTTCTGCTTCCTTCTATTTTGCAAGTTCCTAATCTCCCTCAGGGCAGTTACACCCTTACCACTGCTGGAATTGTTGACCGCCCCCCTTCTCCCTGTCTCATCATCTTGTGGCTGCATCTGTCCTCCACCTCCCCTTTTTCTTTGGGTAGTACAGTTACACTGGATTATATGATGATGAATGATGATGCAACATGGTGGAGTATTATCTTACCTTTATCACAGATCTCATTATCCTTCTTTCCTTAAATTCCCTATTACTTTTAAGGGCCCAGTCATGATTCATAATCTTGTTATTCTCTTTAGCTCCTTTTTTTGCCTCTCCTACATATCCAGTTGTCCATATCATGTCTCTCAGATCTGTCTCCTTCAACACCTCTCTCTCACCTCAGCTTTGGCAGTAGCCTCTTACTCAGTCTCCTGTCCTCATATGTCTGCCTTCTCCAGGACTTTCTCCACATGGCTGCCAAAGCATTTTTCCAAAGGTGCAAGCCTATCCAGGTTGCTCTTTATTCACTAAACTCTAGTTATTTATTGACTCTGGGATCAGCTACTATTTCATATTGATCTTATCCTTTAAATATGTATTCTTATAAAAGTTTTATAATAAGCATAATTATTAATACAATACTGTATAACATAAAGAAGTACACATTGGGAGTATGTGCTTTAAACCCTCTTAACCGATAACTGCTTGATTTTTTAATGATCACTTATTTGATCAAAACAGTTTGAAGAACACTGCTTTGATCTTTCAGTCTATCAGAAAAAGCAAGGGTGTTAGTCTGGCAGGACCTCTTCTTGATGAAACCATTCTGGTTTTTTGTGATCATTTTCCTTTTCTAAATGTCTACTAACGAATATGTTCTAGAGTTTTGCCAGGAATCAAACTCACAAATGTGGAGTTTGTAGACTTCCTTTTTCGGGAATTCAAGACGGTATTTGCCCCTCGCATGTCTTATGGCACCTCTCCCATTCTTTGTGATCTTTTAGAGGTGACTGACTCACTCACATCTGCTGCTTCTTTCAGTTCCATGGGATACTGTTTGTCTGGGCCTGAAGACTTGAACTCAAGGGAAGCTGGTTGAAACTAAGAAAAGTAGCAAGATAATAAGAAAGTACCTACATTTTTTCTGTACTTTTTGGTCTGAACTTCACTTTTTGAAGGATGAAATAATCATAACTGTAAGCTTAGAATTTATTGATTGCTCTAATGTTGGTAGACAGAGCTCTCTTAGCAGATGTAGAAGTAATTGAAATTCCCTTATCACTGTGACTCCTGAATCACGTGCTCGATTTAGCTCTTTCCGTAACTCACTGATGTCTTCCTTTTTTCCAGGTAGCCCATACTAGAACTGAGACTGTAGGTTTGTTTTCTGCCTCCAGCAAGTTTTATCCATATTTTGCTCACTTGATTCCTGGATTTCTCCACCTTGGTGCATTCTCTTAGTCCATGTGCTGCTCCTCTAAACAAACCTCTATCTAACACCCTAACTCCCTTTCATCATTCTGTGCCTTCAGAATAATCGAAGGTTTTCAAGAACCAGAGATCAGTCATGGGTCTTGTCCCACAAAGTAGTATCTGAGAGCTCAAATTTACCTTTGTGAGAGGATCTGCTTCGATGGGATGTAGGCGATTCTTTTCTTGGATTTTTGTCTACTGTTAATTTGTTAGTGTTTCTATCATTTCTTCTTTTAGTTATTTTGTATATTGAAGCTCTACATCAGCATTACCCCTTCACCTTTCTCCCCAACCCCTTTTCCAACGGGTCATTCTTTCTGTCCATAGTCCTTTTGATTTGACTTTCAGGTCTGGAGGCCAATAGTGTTCACTAGCCCAGTGTAGATGTACTACATCTCTGAGCAGGAGAGCCCATTCCCCCACATAATTCGAGCTGTGGTCCAGAAATCTAGTTCTGGGTCTTATATATCATCCATCCTCTTAAACATGTGCTTCCTTTGGCTCTTCTGAAGCTCTTGCCTTCATTTGGCAGCAGTGATCTAAAACATTGCCTGGCCCTCCCACCTCCATCTTGATTTTCTTGCTCAGTATTTTCTTGGGTCCTTCTAATCACATCATTAGTGTACATGGAAATCGCCAGAACTGTGTGCTTCCCATCAAAGGTTGGTAAGTCTTTGGAAGTTTAAAAGAAATTTAATTTTCTCTTTATCACACTTTTTGATGTTACCCCCCCCTTCCCCCCAACCCTTTTAAAATATTAGTCACTTCTCAGTGACAGTCAACCTTCTTGTACCTAAGAAATATAATTAAACAACACAAATGGTCACATTGGATATGTCTAAAAATGTGAATTTGACACTGTACCTATAGCCCATCACCTCCATGCCTTAACTCTCTGGTTACTGGGTTATCGGAATTCTGAAGACTTTTGCTGCTGTCATCCTTTATATTTTTGTAGTCATTGCATAAATTATTCAAACTATTTTGCTCTATAGCAGCTTACCCAAATCTTAGTTTCTCAGATTTCTTCATATTCATTTCTTGCAGTACTATAATATTCCATTATATTCAACACCACAAATTGGTTAATTATTCCCTAGTCAATGGATCCACTTTCATCTCGGCAGGGTATCATCATATGTCCTGGATACACACCCTAGGTTCTAGGTGGACCTTTTTATCTCAGTTGTTAGTGAATCTGAGGTCAGATCCCTGCTCTGCCACTTCCTGTGTAACCATGGACAAGATGTGGTGATCATCCCCATTTATACAGTACTCCAAAGGTTTACAAAGTATCATTTTTTACTGGATTCTCATGAAATAAACACCTTACTTGTAATGTAACTCATAAATGTAAACTTATTGTTAAGTGATGAATGAAGGTTTTACTGTAGCTACTTTTTCAGATTTAAAAACTTAAGCTTGAGAACCCACAAAACTTGAACTTTACTTATTTCAGGGTTTGATAAATTCAAACTGATAGATATTGTTGTGGAAAATTTGGTAGGTCAGAACACCAGGTTTAAAATGACTACTTCTTACTCATTATAGAAAACGATATTGAACATGGGCAAACCTTATGTCAGTGATGGGGAAGGAAGCTTGTAGAAGTTCTGTCATCACTGTACTTTTTCTGTTGTGATCTAAATAGTTTATTTTATTTCACTATCATGAGAAGTTTGAAAAGTCTATGCCTTTAAATATAGTTGGTCCTAAAGGTAGGAATTATTGTGAAAGCACATATTACTAAAAGGGCTGTTTATTTGTAATACACTTTAGTTTATGTTTGGGATACAATGATAGGTTACAGGCATATATAAGCAATATACCCAAAATAATCTCTCTTTGAAAGGAAAAATATACACATGTTTATTTCATTTACATTACGAAAGTGATCATTTTAAACCATATTAAATTATTGAACTCTGTTGAAGGCATGGAAGGGATGCAGTGTTCATGGGTCAAATGACGGTTTATATTGATTAAGTCCAATTTTTAAAGAGTCTCTACTTTGTTCACTGCAAATGTTTTATTGCTCCAGCAGAATGAAAGCCCTTCGAGGCAGGAATGTTTTGATTTGTGTGAGCGCTGGGTCGTTCTTTGGTCCTCATAAGCTCAGTGTTTTGCTTATAAAAGGCGTTTAATGTTTGTTGAAGTGTTTTACATTCTTTCCCGTCCAATCAACATTTTATTGCTATTTCTCATCATTGTTTTCCATCCTTTTTTGTGATCATTTTCTTAAAAACACATTTGAGGCCATACAAGTTTTGGGGGGGAAAGTAGGGCCTATATTTTGGTTAATATGAGTCTTCCGTTATTTTTGTGCCTGTTACTTAAAGTGAAGTGTGTGCCTCTCCACGTTGTAAGGGTTTCTAGAAGGCTTCAAAGCTATCCACCAATTCTCAAATTAGTCAACACTAAGTTGAGTGTTTTCTCTTGTTGACCAGGTCCAGAAAGGAGTCCTTGTCACTTTAGATCTGCACAGTCTAGTTAGATAGGGGCTATGGGCTCTGGTTCTTTGTCTGGTTGCACAACTTGTTCATGACCCTTTGTTCTGTTGTTCCCAGGTTCCATACCCCATGAAGTGCCTCAGATCTTGATTAACAGGGAACCCCTGCCTCACCTGCACTTTGATGTTGAGCTTCTGGGGGACTGTGATGTCATCATTAATGAGCTCTGCCAGAGGCTGGGGGGTGAATACAGCCGGCTCTGCTCCAACCCAACAAAGCTTTCAGAGATTACAGAAAAGCCTCCACGAACCCAGAGAGAGTTTGGCGCTCATTGGGTGGAATTGCCCCCCACGCCTCTTAATATTTCTGAAGACTCTAGTTCCCCCGGCAGAACTTCCCTGCCAGACTCTTGGGCAACTGAGGGGAGACCCAGGGATTCCGAGGATGGGGCCACATCAAGGGGGGTCTGCAAGGCAGAGAAGCTGCTGCCAGAGGGGCGAGCATCTTCAGGACACCCTGCAAGTATTACAGAACAGCTGGAGGATCCTGGAGCCAACAGTGGGGAGAATAGAGAGAAAAATGAAAGAACTTCTGTTGTAGAAACACTGAGGAAATGCTGGCCCAATAGACTTGCGAAAGAGCAGATCAGTAAGCGACTTGATGGTAAGTAATTGGTGCTGATCAGCTTAGAAAACTCGGTCATATTCATGACCTGTGTAACATGGCATCTTGGCAGGTGAGTTACAAGAACTGTACTTGGTAGTTGGGTGGGAGTATTGGTAGAGGATGCAGTGAAACTACAGAAGCTACTGTAGGATGTGTTATAAGGAAAGCATCAGCCATGCACAAAGTAGAGGAGGAAGAAAAGATAACGACTCAGCCAGACTCACAAGTTTAAGGATAGAGCCAAGACACCCAGCAGCTCTAGCTCCTTATGGGGCCTCACCTCCCAGCACTTTGTAGGAAAGTGATCTCTTGCCAGGAATGGTAGCCTAGATCTGGTAGCCTGGATTATAAGGAATTCTCTCATTTTCATTCTTTGCCCACACCTGACACTCATTTCTCAGAAATACTCCGTAAATAAGCTTGACTTTGCTATGAAATTGACCCAGTGGAACAGGCAAGGAAAAAGTCTTTAAAATGCTGCTAATGAAGGTTTATCATCTTTAGACACAGCCAGCTTCCTATATCTGCAGAACTGCTTCAAGGGAGAATCAGCATTGACATGAATCCACTTTGGAACTGAATGCCACTCGGTGCCCTAACTGAATTTTGGGGAGAGTTTTTATAATTTCCACTTGGGGAAGGCCATTAATGGGTTATGATTACTCAGGGCTTGTGCCTTCGCCCGCCACTCATAATAGTATTTGAAAAGCAATTGCCTCCCTTTCATTTGTTTCTTTTCCTCTATATTGGAAAATCTTTTCCCTGGTCCCCAGAAGACTGCCCAGTGCCTACAAATGCTTTGGGAGGTAGACCAGATAACCACTCAGAGCCATTTATACAGCACTGATATAATCCCCTCCTGCTCCTAGTAAGCCTTATTTCTGTAGATTTCCGCGTAGGTTTGTGTTCCTGGTAGGTGTGAAGCTGTACCCACAAGAAAGAAATGAAGCACTTTGGGCAAAAGTGTTTTCCTTCCCTTTGGTCCCTGGGTACTTTGACTTGTCACCAGCTAAGCTGATTTACAGTTTGTTTTTTGACCGCAGAAGTACATAGTTAGTCTAAAGCAAAAAGGGGATGGGCTGCAAACTGCTCTGGAGGGCCCAGCTGGATGAAATTGTGGATTCTAGAAGTATTGCAGCAGTAATTACTTGGTCTCCTGGCTGAGGACTCTGCAGCATCCTGTGTGGCAGGAAACTCTGCTCAGGGGCCTCTCCACAGAACAGCTGTCCTGGGCAGGTGCCTGGAACCACTCCCTGCTTGGGATTTTCTCTGCTACTTCGATCCAGTCTCTTCTTCCCAGCCCCCATTTTGTTACCTTGCCAGCAGTGGTTTTTGGTGGGAGTAGGGGAGTAATGTTCCAACACTCTTTTATGATGTCATTTTCCCCGTACTGCAAAGCTTTGAGTCCTGCAAGGAAATAACCTACTTGGTTGAGGGCTTCCTCTGAAGCACAGGACTATACATATTCCTTTGGGTGCTTAAATATGCCCTTTCCATGTGATCTCAGTAGGGATGCAGGGAAGAGAATGGGGGATGTGAGAAAATTTCTACTCATTCCTCTCCCCATTATTGTTAAAGATAAAAACCCTTGGAAACTTGAAAAGATTTTTGTTTCCTTTAGGGACCAGAGGGAAGGGAAGCAGTTAAAACTACAAGGAATGAAGTGGAGTAGAAATGGAATTGGGCCTTCAGAACCAAAGCAGGTGCCCGGGGAATTTTCTTGGGGATTGGAGTGCAAGTGTTTTGAGATTCTAAGAGCAGGACAGTTTTGTTCCAGCCTCAGACCCAAGGTGTCCAGTGCTCCCCACCTCCCCTCCTTTCCACCTAGTACCCCCTAGTGCCCCCATCACTAGGATAGATCTCTAGGTACACCACTTTAAAAGATTACCTTTGAAATATTGGTATGCATAGCAGTTAGGGTCATATTGTTAGGTCTGTGCTATAAATTCAGGTACTTAACAGATTGAAGTCATTCATTCATTCACAGACTTGCCTGGGGCCCAGTATGTCTGACTTCTTTAATCCTTTGGGAAAAGGTTTTAAATATTGACTTGTTTTTAAGTTGAGGAGGACCTAATGAGATAGAGTGTGAGATATTTGTAAAGCATATAAATATTTATTTCCTTCCCCTTCCCCTGCTCCTTTACTTGTAACTTCCTATTTCAAATTTGTGAGAGAGACTGTTAGAACATTTTTCTGTGCAGTTGTCCATCCGTTCTGTCTCTTAAAATCCTTTTGGCTGTTTCTCAGACAAAACCACGTTTTAGTGGAATGGAAGTGACTCTCCCTAGGATTATTCATTAGTTAAGACAAACATTGCTGTTGGCCCCATTAGTGAAAACTCAGAAGATACAAGTCTCTACTTAGCATTGAACATGTTGGGTAAGTAAGCAAAGCCAAAGAGAGGATAGAGATGTTAACTACTTTTTTAAAAAAGAGGAATCATGAACCATCTTTCTAGAGAAAATCCTTTGTCTTTTAAAATGAGAGATCTGAAAAGAGGTCCCCCTGAAATTGAAGTAACATCCATATCTCTCTAGGCTGCCAGAAGAGGTGATTAGCTGTTTTTCCCTTACAATTTAGTTGTTATTTTATCATGGAATAAATTTGCATCTGCATAACCAGAAAAAATAGACATAAGAGCTTATTTTTGTGAGCAGGAAATAATATTGCTCTCCCTTTTGTCTCACAATCTGATTTTAAGGTAACCAGTACCTCTTTTTACCACCAAATCGTTATATTTTTCATGGCGCTGAGGTCTACTCAGACTCTGAAGATGATGTCCTGTCCTCCAGTTCTTGTGGCAGTAATAGTGACAGTGGAACCTGCCACAGTCCAAGCTTAGAAGAACCGATGGAGGACGAGAGTGAGATGGAAGAATTCTATAATGGCTTGGAGGAGGATGCTGAAGTCCCGGAGAGAGGTGGCCCTGGCTTTATGTGTGACCGAGATGAGCCGTGTGCAGTCAATGAAGCTGTATCTGTCAAGGACGAGGCAGCTGAAATTGACCAGTCGTCAAACAGATTATAATGTCATCTGCCTGGTTACAGGAACTTTTCCACCAGCATTAGGAACTTTGGCATGTCAGAATGAATGTTTACTTCTGAACTTAAGAGAGCAAGGAAAACTATAAGGGTGTGGTGTTTATAGACAGTTAAACGAGATTTTCATGTATAATTTTTACTTTTTCAGTAATTCTATAATTGTACACTCAACACTAACTTTTTTAAAAGAAAGGTAAGGTACTAAGTATCTTTAGTCAGCTATTAGTCACTATGTTCACTTTTTTCCAAGATTCATTTTGTGTGATAATGCATCTGTATGTATATATAGTTTTTTTGGTGGGGTGGGGAGGTACCTAGTGAATTTCAGCATTTTAAAGTTTTCCAAAAGCCATTGGATGTTAATATAAAGGGAACAGCTAATCTAGACCAAAGACTGGTATTTTTCACATGTATTTTTCTTTGTAACATTTTGAATGGTTGTTTCATACCTTCATGCTTCTGTTCTACTAAATTTTTTATTCAACAAAGTAGCCCCCCCCCCTTTAAAAACACTGGCATTTTCAAAGACTTTAGTGGCAGCTAACTTTAATTTTTTGTCTCAAAAACATATAATGTTTATAGATTGAAGTTGATGGGAAAGCACCAAAAGTCTTTGCTTTCATAAGACATGGGGCTGAAGAGATGATCAGGAAAACAAAGAAAGCTTTTCAAATTTCCTGTGGATGGGTTAGTATTGTTTGCATTGGCTCATAAAGCTAACATGGAAGAAAAAAACAACTTGGCTAAAAATGCTTTGGAAATGTTTCAGTATGAGGTGCCTAGCTGAATCCCCTTGGTTTAGAAGATACCTTACCATTATTGTGTAAATACCTATCACTGTGGTACAGCTTGCATTGGTCCTTTTCCATAAAAGTCCTTTTCCATTAAACTGCCAAGATGTGAATATGCAAAGCTTTTCTGAATCCATAATAATGGTACTTCTAACAGGGGAGAGTATTCTCTCTCATATATATATGTATATGTTTATATGCATATAATATATGTGTGTATATATATATATTTATATATATAAATGTATCACATATATAATAAATATATATATATATATATTTTTAGACTGCTGTTTTCCCTTCCCTAATGCCACAGGAAAGTGACAGGAAGCTGATTATAATTCCAAAGTAATGCAACATTCAGTATAGTCTGCCAGAAAGTATGCCTCTTGGAGGTCACGCACATCTCCAGTTTTGGAGAAATGCCGATTTCTAGTCTAGCATGACAGAATTTGCCATGATCCCTAACAGCATAGTCAATGAATGGAACTAGTTCCTAGAACATAGCTTTGTTTAAATGTCATGTAGCCTGCCTTAAAACTACATCTCAGTTCCTCAGCTAAAGATTTTCCAGCTTTCTGAAGTTCATATTTTATAAAATTGCACAATAAATAAAGCATTTATTTTCCAAACCACTTTTTCAACATGACTCCAAAACTACAGATTATTCATACTTTGCTTTAATATTTATTACAGTGTTTTATAGTAAGGGTTTTGAAATTGTAGCTGTTCTTTAAGCATAAGACACCAATTAGGACCATAACTCCCAGAGAAACTGAAATTTGTGTTTTAGGAATGGACGTTTGTTAATCTAAAAAGATGTTGGCATGTTGTCTTGAAGTCTAAATTCTAAAAGATCTCAAACCTCATTTGCATTTGGTTCCACTAAAGAATGCAGTGTGTTTAGTTTTCATTTGCATGATACAATGTGTTTGTGCTATAGATGATATTTTAAATGGAAAGATTTCTGTTTTAAATTATTTTTACAGTGAGGATTGTTTTCAGCTCTTTTTATATTGTATATATAGTGTCTTTTATGTAATCTACTGGCATATGTTTTGTAGACTGTTTAAAATGACTGGCTCCCTGCAACTTTTGAAATACAAAACCAGTGTTTTATACTTGTACACCCTGTTAAAGTCTATTAAAAATTGTCATTTGACTTTTTTCTTTCTGTTAAACACTTGCATTTTTCCAACTACACTAATTATTTTATGAAACTGAGGGGTTTTCCCACCTCTCCTTTTGAGTAAATAGGGTACTTTAAATAGCAGACACCTTGGTATTCCTAAATTGTTATAAGACATGGAACTTTTAATAGATGAAGAAACTTATGCCCCCAGATAGTAAGTGGATGTCTGATTTTGATGGAAGAGGCAGGACTAGAACCCAGGTGTCCTGAGATTCCCAACCCCAGGGCTGCCATGTGACTACTACTTGTGTATCTCTTTCTGTCCTAGAAGTGCCAGTTTCAGGGGATGTGTTAATGCTAATATTCCAATTTATTCTAGTGATACCTATAGCTTAACTATGCACAAAGCTGAATTTGACACACTAGGGAAAGGTGGTGACCAGGGCAGTGAAAGTGCCTGCAAGCAAGAGGGCTTACTGTTGCTGCCACTCAACCTAAGAAACAAATAGTACTACAGTGTGGAGTAAAATTTGAAGGTGTATGGGATAAGCCAATGATTTAGTGGTGAGGGTACTCCTGCCCCCTACCAATGCAGATCCCAGCTCCTTAAGGCTTGCCCTTTTTTCATACACCACTAAAGAATATGTCCATATTTTTTAGGTTCTCTCTACTAAAGGTTGCTATATAACTACTTCTTTTCCTGGTCATATATGTTTTTGTTGGATATGTTATAAAACTATTTTGTTCTTGGTAACAAACTCATTGCAACCTGCTCATGCCCATCATGCCTGCTTCTTCTCCCGGTTGTTTTAATTTTCATTCTTCTTAGTGTCTAGGATGGTATGATTGGAAAAATACTGTTACTGGAAGTACTACAGTTTTCCAAACTCAGTTCAGTTTGATCAGCACAGTAATTTATGTTTATTGTTAGGGATTGGACTGGTTCACCTTGGTACTATTTTATTAAAAGGATTTGATAAGGAACAGTTACAGTACTACAAGCTGTTGTAACTTAAACCTGAAAGAAATGTCAAATATACTTTCTGGATGTACGCTTTATGTTGAATTTATGCTGACTACATTTATACAAATCATATTCCTTAAAAGGTTGCCATTAGACAAATACAGTAATTTAATAAATAGGCATTTCTTTTAAAATATTTATCTTCTATTTTAGGTCTTTCTTACCCAGTAGCATGGGATACACAACGCACGCGCACGCATGCACACGCGCGCGCACACACACACACACACACACACACAATCCCAAGGCACAGTTAAGGGTTCCCTTTTTAAATTTTTTTAAAGTAGATGACTGAAAAGTGATCAATAAAGTGGAAACTATGCTAATCTGATATGCTCAAAAGAGACACCATTAAGGTGTTAAAAGCATTTATAGAGCAAGGAGTAGGTGGCAGAAATAGGGCTGGTTTAAGGCCCCACCCTGCTGCTGCCTCCGCACAAGTGGTTTTTTAGATTCAAACCTCAAGAGTCTTAGAAAGTCTTAGCCTAGACAGAGAGCCGGATGGATGACGGTGGAAACTGGGCAGTAGCCAACGTCTACCCCTTCCAGGCTCAGAACCTCCATCCAGAAGGAGAATAAACCCAAGGGTGCCATTTGAAGATCCTTTCCTACAGGTGGCTTCATTGGGATTCAGACTCCTAGGACAGTTGAGGGACACCAGGAGTTGCAATCACTGACACTTTAATAGTTTTCTTTGCTATTTATTATTTAGCAAATGCTTTCCAATAGAGCTCAGCCTGTCTATATTCTGAGCTGGACCCAGAATTGGAAGGGCTATGGGCAACTAGAGGACAGAAGGGCACTAAATGCCTAAGGAAAGAGAAGGAAGGGAAACATGAAGGTACTGAAGTTGGGAGGTGAAAGAGAAGGTATGGGGGAAAGTGTGGAAGGGTAGGGCCCAGGATGGTGCATCTGTGTAGACTGTCTGATGGTGGTATGGTCACTAATCCACCTAATTTTGGGTATGATCCCTGCAATTAAGGGATAAACTAATTGGGGAAACAAATGGGAGAAAATCTGGTGCTACACTCTGGTATTACCTGTATATATGCCATTTTGAGAGTCAGTGTTGGGTCAGGAGGTGGCAACTTCTCATTGGGCTTTTCTGAGGCAGTAAGTGTGCTTTTTAATTCGAGACTTGAAAATTGTCTTCCTTCTGTTCACTTAGTATGAAAAAAGTATTTAATTATGTCAAAGTGTTGGAAATAAAGTTATCTTATGTCTATATAGAGAAGTTGGTCATAAACTGGAAAAAAAAAGCCAGTGAACGTGGGTCTTTATATGTGCTAATAAGAGCAGGATGTTTTTCCTGTCTTTGGTGTAAATCTGTTGATAATAAACTACTGTTAAAAGTTTTTGAAACTGTACTTCTGATATTAAAATATTTTAACTTAATCTAAAGACTTTACTTTTGTCTTATGAATTCGATTAATTTAAGATTGTCTAAAAATAAACTACTATGGTTAGAGAGAAAAATTAAGTATTTCTTTACTGTCTCCCCAGCAGCTACATGAATTTGTACAACTCAGGTTCCCAATTGTGGCCAGATTTTACTGTGGCAAGACACTTCTCTTCCCTCCCAGCCCCCAATAAAAGACAATAGCTATCTGCCCTATCACATTCAGAAAGGTCTGGGGGTTTACATTCCATGGTACAGAGAGACTGTAAACTATTAGGGAAGCCAACTCACGGTAGTGTCTTCCAAATTATCACTTGGGGTCACTGAAGAAACCAGTATCGTTGGATGTCATGTCCTGGCTTCTCTCTACTGAAAATACTATTTCTATTTCAAAACTTTAAAAGTAACTTACTTTTTCAAAACATAATTTAAAAGTAACAGCACTATTCTGAAGCAGTAGAAAAGAAGAGAATTGGGTCAATCAAATAAAACTCAAACTCCAACAATAGTGCCTACTTGTATGTAATAACTTGCTGAAGGACTTGGTTGCCCAATACTTAGCTGCTTCTCCCCTCCTCTCCACCCCCGTTTTCTCCATTCTTCTAGGACCAAAGCCTCAGTATAGTGCTGCACTCATGTAAGACAGCTGACCAGTACTTATCTCATAGCAGTTACTAAGTGTTGACCAATCTACTACCACAAAATACTACTGTTTTACAGAATTCAATTCAACGTATGGTCTGTATACATTCACTGGGGATACAGATGAGGAGGAATAAAAAGGCTGTCTACCCTGAAGCGATTTGTAACCCTTTCAGCTGAAGATGGGGACGTATACAGAAATCTAATACAAAATGAGATGTGATAGGGGACAAAGGAGAGATATAGACAATGTGAGCAAAGAGAAGCTGAGGCTGATGGGGCAATGCCAGGGGGTGGGTCTGAAGAGTGAAGAAGGCCTGGGAGAAGAGAGCACTCTAGGAACTACATTAGCTCAAACTCAAGTCCAAGATGGAAACCATTCTCTTTCCTCTATCCTCTGCAAAACAAAAGCCAAACCAATCCTTCCCCTTCTCCTTTGAAAGGAAGCACCAGTACCTTTTTAGGCACTTAGGTTTACAACCAAGTTATCTGCCCACAATTAACTAAACATCTTAAATGCAATAACTAAACAGTATTTGTTCTACATTGTACCCTGGGCATCTCCAGTGGTTCCACTGCACCCAGATGGATCAGGAGGAGAAAGCGAAGCTGGTGACCTTGCACAGCCCTCCCTCACTCAAATCAAAGTCAACGGCAAGTCATGTCATCATCTGGATGTTATGGTCCTCTTCGAGAAGTAAGGACAAACACAACTTTTCCCTAACTCCACCAAATTCTTCACATCCTCAGACTAACAAGTCTTCTTATAGCACAGATGTGACCATTGTCTCTCTCTCTCCTCAAGAACCTTCGGTGACATCTTATTCCAGATGAGATAAAATACCTACTCCTCAGGTGGGCATTTAAATCCTTTCACAATCTAATTTTAGCCTAAATTTTCAAATTTATTTCACACTAATATGCTTCATGGGTTCCAAATTTCAGTCAAAATGGTTACCTGAATTTGGTACAATTTGATTCATTCACTTTAACTGTTGTTCCTGAGGCTTGTAATGCATCCCTCTCCTCACTGCTCACCATCAGAATCCTTAGCTTCCTTTAAGACTATGGGCAGCCTTTTCTGATCACTAGTAATTAGGCATCTTACCTGACCCAATGTGTCTTGTATTTATTTATCTAGGGTTTTGTGTGGTTGTTTCAGTTTTTGTTTTTTTCTTTTGCATCACCAGCACCTAGTCACAGTGACCTTGACATAACAGATGCTAAATTAATGGTGCCTGGAACATGGCAGGTATTTAATGAATGTTTGTTGTACTGAAATGTAGAAATGAGTATAGGTGATGATGGCCTCTGTGAATCCCCAGGTGGAAGCCTTGTTCAGTTTCATGCAGACAGAGTCCTAGCATTCTACTTGATAGAAACATTGTTGAAGATGACTAATGTGAAACAAGGTGTGATGGGGGCAGATTACGGTGGGCTTCAATGCTAAGATAAGTTTGTATTTTATTCTAAAGACAAAAGGGAGGCACTAAAGTTTGCTCAATGATATAGTATGACCTGTGACTAGGAAGATTATCTGGAAGCTATGTGAAAGGTGGACTAAAAAAAGAAAGAGCAGATGCAGGAAAGACACAATAAAGAGACTCCTGCAATCATCCAAGTGGATTCAAACTAGAGTGATAAGAATGTGAATGGATGAAAAAATAACGTTATCTGTTTAAAGGGGTATGGGTGCATGTACACACACACACACGGGCACATGTAGAGTAGGTACAGTGATGTGGGAGAGAGGGAAAGCAAAGATGATTCCAAGATGTTCACAGTAGGTGCCTGGGAAGATGGTAGTGCTGTCAACGGAAACGGAAAAAATGAGAAGAAAGAACAGGGATGATGATGATAAGAAACTCTGGTACAGCATACTCAAAGTATTAAAAATATTATGTCCTTAAAGTATCAGGGTAATGCTAAGGGAATAAAGAATTATTCCAAAAAGAGAGGAAGATGTTATTTATTTGAATGGTCCTATCCATACTCTGTAAACCAGCATCACAGAAGGAATATGTAAAAAACTTAAGAAAAGTTGGCATTTCAGGACGCTTCCTTATTTTCAAGGGGAATGAGTTTTTCTACGTTCTTTAGACTGGTGCACTGAAAACTTATCAAAGGCAAAAAGATGGATTCAGAGCTTCGGAATGCAACAGAGCACCAGCAGTGATACACTAGAAGAGATTTTCATTTTAAATTTGCCAAAATGTAAGTTTGAAAATATTAAAGTTCACACTCCTGAAAAAAAAGAGGAAAATACAAATTTTTAAGTCCTGCCCTAAAAACTTCTTAGAAATTGTTTTGAAGAGTATTGGATCTTACATGAGAACCACTGAAAGTTTAATTATAAAACCAATAAATCTTTATTCAAGTATTTTATTTAAAGAGTTTTCATTGCATTTTATAAATCTAAAAAATAAATATCTGCACCATAGGTGAAAGTCACAGGTATTGCATATCAACACACATTCCAGGACTTAAAAGACATGAGAAGAATAAAATCTAAAAGTATTTCAGTTACAATCAGCATCTGAAAACTGTGTTCTTCAATTTAAAAAAGCCTGAAAAAAATTGTTCTACATAAGCCAAAAGCACTGTGGAGAATGTGACTGAACTCGAACCTTCACCGTTATTCTTTCAGAGCAGTGAGATGGGGGTGCTAGGTCTCATAGTGCCACACATTCCTACTGCTGGCCACCATGGGAAAGCTCTCTTCCACCACTAAGTTAACCATGTTTCATAAGCACTCCCCATTTAGCACCATCACCACAGGACTCCAGAGGAAGGACCTAGAAGATATCTAGTAGAATCCAGATCGAGGCACATACCAAGATACTAGAAGACCAGCCTAGTATAAAACAAGCTCTAAATTTTTAGCCTTGTTATGTCTGCTACTTGAATTTCTAAGAGGCCAGAAAAAAAATTTAATGGTCACAATTTTTAACCCATAACAGTCATTCCAGTTCAATTACAACATAGAAACTGTACTGGTATCAGAAGGTAACTATTTTATTACAAAAACTTTAACATTATTTACAAAATGAAAAATAATCAAGTGACTATTGCAAACCAAAGTTAAAGGTTTTTCACCCAGTGATTGAAAAGAAATTAAGCAACCATTCCATGCACTCACACCGAGATCATTTCCGTAATATGCAGACCATTAAAATTCATGTTAGTGAAACTTGAATGTATTCACAATACTTGCATGTTTATTGGCAGATGACAAAAAAAGCATCCATGGTTCTGTACAATAAGTCTAGTATTAACATAGTTTGTTCATTTTCTTTTAGGACTTTTTGGCTTTCGTGAATATTTGTATGTCACAGAACATTTTGTAAATAAGCAATTAATTATATTATCACCTCGATCACCTTGTCCACTGAACTCACCACCACAAGAAAGACATAAAAATTAGTTTAATGCTATTGCATTAAACTAAATGGTTCTAATACCTCTAAAGCTATATTAAACTGAAGCCTTCATTGTGATCAATGGCCTGGATCAGTTTAGATCGGAGAGTTTCTTTCTCTGTGTATTTTGGAAGATCAAGAAGATTAAAACAGGTATGGGAAACTGGGAGGTAGGCCTCTCCACCTCCCGTTGACTGAATCACCAGTTTAAGACTCTTCATACCAAGAATAGGAATCCGATCACTACCTGTCAAAAATACTATCACAAGAAATTTTTTTAATGAAAACTTAAGACAAAAATCAGCGTTATAATAGTACTGTTCAACTACATTTAATCTTATTTATCTACTAAAACCACTCCAGTAAATGATTCTTGCAAATAGGTTGGCCTGATTTGTAATTTGTAAACTGGTTTATGCAAAGTGAAAGAAACATTTTTATCTACTTGCTGAAATTTTTTTTAAAATTACCTTTGGCTGAAGATATTGCTTACCAGTAAATATTTTTAAAACTGACCTACTAACCTTGAAACAGATCACTGAAATACATACATGATGAAGGATAGTTCACAAAAAACATGTTCTCATTACTTTTGTCCATAGCTTGTTTCTAAGAGTGGTATAATCTGACGACTTTATTCACTAAATTTGGTTTTCAAATGATTTTCTGCTATTTCTAAAATAATATCCTCTCAAAGGTCTGAGGAAGATTTTACACCATTAAGAATATTAATGCTGAAGACTATTTTAAAAGTGAAATTTCTACAATGTTTAGAGTAGTAGCTTATCAGAAGCAGCATATGGCCTCCCACAACGTCTTTGGAAAATGTCAATATTTTAACAGAAAAGTTGTTGTGGTTATTAGCTAATCCTCTTTGTAAGGAGAAGGTGTGATCTGTGCTTCACTGGTATAGGGCACTCCCAGATGAGAAAACTCTCTTTACCAATGCAGGGCAGTACCTTCTCTTCTACTTACAGTTTTGCAGAGTTACCTCAGCACTGAAGTTTACTGACAAGACAACATGGCTGAGACAGGACCTTAAGCCCACACCAGCTCTCTATTCACTTTGTCAGGCTGCCTCTTACGATCTTTCAAACAGAACCCTGTCTGAGAGCTGGAGGGACCCTAAAGATAATCCAGCCCAAGGCCCTCACTTCATACACAAAGAAAGTTAAGCCCCTGCTTAGCAACAGAGGTAGCCCTCGAGCACAGCTCCTTGGTGGCACTCCTTTTTCCACCATTATGTGCTGCCTCCATTATTAGCTCCAAGGCATGGAAGGGTAACGGTTAAAAATGGGTCAACTGGGTCTCTGCTGTAAGGAACAGTTTATCAGCTATGCTGCTGTCTCTCTCAATGGACTACATTGATGAAGACTGTGCCTTATCACCAGACTTCTAAATAAGATATTTTATTAAAACATTAAGAAGAAATGACCAATTTAATCTTCAAGACGACACTTGATTGGCCAAAATCTAGCCAAACATTAGATAACAAGAATATCAATTTCATAGTTTTCAAAAACATGACAGCCCTAAATTTAGGATATATGTGGGGTTAATGTTTGTTAAAGCAAACCATTTGAAGGCTCTCTTTAAAAAAATAAATCACAGAATTTTCCAAAGACTTAGCTATATATGAAAAGTATCAAAGCACCATCAACCCTAACCTTCCCCTCTGTGTCAGTTCAGGATTGTTTAAATGGCTCTCATTAGAACCTGCTATGGTTCTGCTTACAAAAAAAAATTTAATGTTCTGATGTAGAAGCAGGGATGGGTCCTGTTTAACTTGCTCAATTGTGATTACATAATAGTCACAGGAAATGCCCCAATCCCAATATAATGGTATTTTCTTTTTCTTCATTTTAATTCAATTGTATATTTCTCAAGGAATCAAAACAAAACAACCAGCTAATGGATGATTTTTAGAATTTTTATGTGAAACATTAAATATAAAAGCTGAAAGATGAAACTTTAAAATTATCCTAATTATCAATTATAAGACAGACTAGAATGTTCTAATCTTTTCTGTAACTCAAGCAGTTACTAAGAAACTAATAAAGACATAAAATATACTAATCATTGTAAAGTTGTTTAATCCCATAAGGCAGAGAGCAGATACTACAACTAAATTTAGTTCTCATCTAAAATAGAATTAAATGGAAATACTTACAGAGAAATTGCTTTTTCTTTTCCAAAGGCAATTCATGAAAAACTTCCCAGAAAATTTTTATTGTAGGATGGTCTGGCCAATATTCCCCTTTGTATTCTGTATTCTAGAAACAACAATAGAGTCAATCAAGCTTCTAATTACTAATAGGTAGATTTCCTTGGATGTGAAACATCAGCTCAATTAGAAAGTGAGGCTAAGGAGGTTGAGAAAAAGGACTTAGATCCTTGCATCCTTAACTGGGTCAGCTGCCTTCCCACTATTTCTTGCTATGGATCCCTAAGGAAAAAAGCAGTCCTAATACAGACAAGCCATCTTGCAAATTAGTGTTACAAGTCATGAGGAAGAGGAAGGAAAGATGAATTTTCAGAGAAAATTCACTAATACTGGGAAAAACAAAGTGCACATTCTATTAATGGTTGGTCAGTGATATTTTTATATGTGAAAAAAAATACCATGCCTTGAATTTTTATGTCTACATATCAAACTACAGTTAGCTTCATTGACAATTAACCATAATGCTCATATGTATTTATCCAAATGACAAAAGCATCCTGAAATCTAACTTCCCTTTCTCATTGTCTATTTAAGACATTAAAAATTAGTATCTTGCTTTGTTGGTAATTATAATCTTGACAGATACTCTGTTCTCCTAAAAATTCTCACCAATAACTTGTACCAAATAAAGGACAGAAAAGTTTAAATTTTGTTTTTCCTAAATTTTGGGTCTCCTCATTTGCTTAAATGGTTCTTAGTCAATAACTTTTATTTATTTAATAACTTTTTACAAGGTTTTGCATGAAAATTTTCTGTGTCCAAACATACCACCCAGTGAAAATGCGGAGAAAAAAGTGGGAAGAGACAGGGGAAAAAAAGTATTTTAAAAACAATTTTGTTAGTATACATTCAACACTCCAATACAAAAGGGTATTTTCTAATCTATAAACCATCATTACTGCAATGATGAACCCAGAGAGATAATTCAAAAAGCAGGCATAAAGGCGAGTCAGCCAGCTATTTCTAAGTGTGCCACTATTGTGGCTAAGATCATTTCCAAGTTACATTGTAATCATTCACTCGAACAAACTCAAAGATATTCTACTTTGTCATGACAATGCAATCATTTCTTAATATTGTCAAAGTCAGTTTACCTCTTATTATTCAGAATTTTATGCAAAAGCACTTGGGAGAAAACTTCAATAATACCAGACTGGTATAGATACAGTAGCAGTTAATGCCTTCAGAGAGGTTTGAGACTGTTTACAGAATTGACAAGTTTTCCTTTGCAATGGAAGGACTTACAAATAGACAAGTGACATGTAAAGAGAGATCTAAACATTTCAACTCTGCTCTGCATTTCAATTCAACTTCTGGCAAACTCTTTTCTAGAGCCATTAGCCAAACCAGAAATTAGTAGAAATTACCTAAGAGTAGCAAAATGTCCCAAAAGGAGAGGCAAAAGGGAAAAAAAGGACAAGCAAGGGATATAAATGTTCCATGACTGGAGAACCAGCCCCACAAGAGCTGAGAGGTGGATGTAACACAAAGCACTCCCCAAGCAATGTTCTCCCCTCTCTTCACTTCTCTATACTATGATCACAGGACTAAGGACTAGGAGGAAATGTCTGCCATCAGACAGTATAACCTTCTTATCTTCTAGATAAGGAAACCGAGGGTAAGAGTAGAGAAGGAATCTCTCCAAGGTCACATTGAGCTTGTTGCAGAGCTGGGATTCTCTTACCTAATTTACTAATTGTGCATTAATTAAGAGCGGCTAACTATAACACAAAGCCTGTAGACAGGTAGGTGGTGCCACTGTGCACAAAGCACTGGTCAGGAAAACTCAAATTCAAATCCAGCCTCAGGTACTTACTAGCTGTGTGATCCTGGGCAAGTCACCTCACTTCTGCCTCAGTTTCCTCATCTGTAAAATGGGGATAATAACAAGCACTGACCTCCCAGGACTGTTGTGAGAATCAAATGAGATAATGATTATACAATGCACAGTCCAGTCCCTGGCACGCAAGAGATGCTGTACCAATGGCTGATTCAATTCCCTCCTTCTTCATTTGTTCAGTGTTCTGGGCCAGGCACTCCTCAGCACATACAGTACTAGAGTCCATTTCTGAGCATAGGTACTACTGTTAACGGGGATGAGGAAAGACTTCTCACAGATGGCAGGCTTTGAACTGAGACCCAGAGAAGGCCAAGGATGCCAAGAGGCAGAGGTGAGAAGTGAGAGCATGCCAGGCACAGCCAGAAGACAGGTCTTGTGAGAGAAGAGCCAGGAGGCCAGCATCTAGCAATCACTGAATACACGAAAGTACAAAGAGTACGAAAAGAGGCCAGGTAAAAAGTTCCTATGTGAACTCTGAATACACCCGAAAGGTGAACAATCCTTTCGTTACCATAACTGCAGGAACTTATGCAGCTAATATTTTAAAGAGGAACCAGTGAAGATGTCGGAAACTCCCAGATATAAGAATATAAGACTTCTTTCTGCGATCATCATCCTTTCAGGAAACACTGTTAATTTAATGCTACTCTTGATGAACAGATATTTTTCATTGTTATTCTAAAGAGATCATTTCTGATATTCACATCATTGAATCTTCTGAGAAAGAAACAGATAACCACTCTTTCTGCTTTAAGATTGGTGGGGAAAAATGTAAATAAAACACTTCAATGACGCCAGAGTCTTTCATAAACTCTCTTAAGCTGAAGTGGACAGAAAATCCAGTCAGTCCTTCCCTGGGCTGCCACCTGGCCTATGTCCCAGATCACCCATTTTTTAATAAAAAGAATGCCAGCAAAATGAAATACAAAAACTTTAAACCTAATTAAAGTCACTGCTTTCAAACACACATTTCACAAATCATTCACTGTCAAACATAAACAAAAGTAGTGTTTTACTTTCAAATAATGAGATCGATTTGGGCAAATGTAAGCCAATGAACAACAGGAAAAATTTCTACCAAAACTCAATGTTAGCTTGAATGTAGGAGCTTACTTCTATGTTGGTCTTCAAAATTACCCATAACCATGGTTCTCCTTACCTTTTCAAGTTCTTTCCAATCATAGTTTGTGTTCCCAATCACCATTGCCTGTAGTTCATTAGGATGGAAGAGCTGAAGAACTTTCCCACCACATACTTTATGAAAGCCCTCATGAAAAGCATCAAATAAGGAAGCCACAGATTTATTGAATATGTAGTCCACATAAGCATCAACAAATTCCTGCCTAAAAATGGGAAGAAAAAATAAAGACATACACACCTAAATTTTTTAATTAAAAGCTGAATTCTCTTGCTGGGAAAGCATCATCTTTATATCATTATATTGTCACATCATGGCAAGTGATAACTCAATTTGTCTTTATGGATATGATGATGGACTTGTGGCCACTTTCCCCACAAAATGAGATACAGTGTAGAAGACTTCAAAAATGACTATCAATAGAGCCATCTATTACAGATAAAAATTGGGTGACCACCCAAAGTGAATCATAAATAAGCAAAAATACTTGAATTTGAGCATCTGGAAAACCACTAACTTTTGGTTCAGAAGATGCTTGTACAAGTGTAACTGAAACTGAAAGGAGTTGTTGGCTTCTGAATAACAAAGACTAACTCTACATTTGGGGAACCTCTCATCACTTAACAGTCTGAAGGCATTATAAGTGCTTGACCGTTACTGTGAATCACAAAATCCAAATGCTGTCAATCAGTTCACCAATAGCTACTATGTGCCAGGGAGTATGCTTAGCCCTTCCACAAGGTCTTATTAGAAGACTCACAATTTAAAATGGATTTCCCAAAGAATTAGGAAGAATAAAGGAAACTACTTCAGCAAGCTCCAGTTTTATTTTCCATATTCTAAATAGAAAAAAGGTAGGGAAATTGTGGCCCTAATAGTAATCCCATGTTAATAATAAAATATTTAGTCTGCATTTCCTTAGTAAAGTTGAGAAGATGGGAGTACAGATTGTTATCAAACCCAAAACGTGTTAACAAAAAAACCACTTACCGATTTCGTTTACTAACAGCGGTATCTGCCCCATGTGGAATCAGGTCTTTCACTTCAGTTGTACCAAAATTCTCAACAGTGATCTAGTCAATGAGATCAAGCAGATGATTATTACTGTGATTATACTTTAACTGTATTTTGGTTGTTCTTTTAAAGAAGCAAAGATACAACTGGTATGTGGGTAAGAATCTGTATCTTCTGCTTTTCATTCTAGAATTATTGCAAATAAATGGTACACCTGTGCTAGACACACTGTCTAGTGATACCATTGCCCCTAGGAAGTATTTCTGTTTCTGGTAATAGCCTTGCACATAACCAGAGTGAAAGGAACTTTCCATACCTATGTCTCATTACCTCTATGAGTTTACTGACTGCAAACATACCTTCAATATTTCTACCACCATTGTATGAGATTCCCCTTTTTGTCCTCCCTAAAAGCCCTTTCCCTCCCTCCCTCTCCTCTGTTTACTTAAAATTTCATCTATCCTGGAAATGTCCATTATCTCTCATCATCTCCAAGGGTCGACAGGGGAGTTTACTCAAGCAGGTACCCTATGTAGCTCTCCTCTAGTACTTACCATAACCTACCAATTATTCCAGAATTTTACAGCTGAAAGGACCTAATCCACCCCCTTGGCAGATCTACAGACTGAGGCCCAGAAAAGTTGTGCCTGACCAAAGTTACATGGTTAATCAAGTACCAAATCTGAAAAAAGGTCTTGTCTTTCAACTCTTTGTTTACTACTCCCACCACAACAATACACTTCCCTAAGGTTCATTCTTTTTTGTTTCTGAATTAGTCTGAATACTCCGGGAAGGCAGGGTTATGCCTCACACCTCTTTGGAACTCTAGGGCTGAATACATAGCAGTGAACAAAGGCTCGGCAGTTAATAAAGACTAAGAATCTAATTTTTACCAAGATATGAAATAAGGAAGAAAAAAACCTACATGTAAAGTGCCTCCCGACGTTCAAACAGAAGGCAAGAGAGCTACAGAGGCAACTTAACAAGTAGCAGGTTGTTCTATAACATCCTTCAAACTCACCGTAAAATTGAGACAAAATGTGTCCTCTACATCATCTTCTGGATAATCTAGTAACTGCTGCATGCTTCTGCAAAACAATATATAGGTTCCTTTAAGGTGAAAAAGGATAATTAAGTGTTCTGAACACTGTCTAGAGAGAGCAAATTTTTTTGCTAGTAACAATAGCTAACACAACTCTGCTAAAGACTTTTAAAATTATTACCTCATTTGAACCTCGTAACAACCCTGTTGTTTCATAGAAATAAAAATGTTTCATTTCATAGAAGAGGAAGCTGAGGCAGGCAAAAGTTAAGTGACTTGCTCAGCTTCACAGAGCTAGTTAAGTATTTACAGTTGCATTTGTCAGACACACAAAGCTTAACATTATCACACTGTGTCACTCAGATGCCTAATATTTCTTTTGGTAGCAATTCAGACTTTCATCAACTGTATGGTGAAATTCTGTGAAATATTTTTATTCCACTTTATTTCATGTCTCTCTCCATGTAAGGGAACATCAAAGACAAACTTGAGAAAATATTCTGGTTTTTTTCTCTTGGTTGGTGTTAAAGAAAAAAAATGAGGCTTTCCTTGCTTCCTGCGAATGAAAACATCAGTGTTTGTTCCATATTACATCTCTTCTATGCTCTGTGTAATTCCATTAGTAGTAAAAAGAAACTTCCAGTTGAGAATCCAACATATCAAAAATAAAATTAATGTAAGAATATTTAATTTTCTGTCCATATCATCAAAGAATTCGCAGAAAATGCTACTCTCATAAACGTGATTCTCTGTGGCCAACATTCAAAAGATCAGCAATGGTGCCCTGGAACAGACCTTTGACAGAAAGCACTAGTCAATCTCATTAGTCTTCACTCAAAGGAATGTCTTGTAGTCACCCTCTTAAAAGGGGCTTGTCCTTTCCATTTCATAAACTTTTACTATCCACTTAACAATAATAAAATAAATCTCTTCATTTTAGACAAATAAATGAAGTTTCCGACAGGAACATGTTTTTCTTCCCCCTTCCCCTCCACTCTCACTAAGTGTATCCCCACTGACCTCCCAACATCAGGCATTAGCTCCTTCAAATCATCCAGGGAAGCCTTCTTTTTCAGCAGCTTCTTGTACAAAGCCAAAGGAAAATGGAGGTCTACAATAGTAAAGTTATAAATTGCTAATCCACAGATAACTCCAATCAAGTGGAACAAATCACTGTCTTCAAAGGTCTATGAATTTCAAAGGGGAAAAAAAAATGAGTGATAACTTGAGGTCACAAAACTTAATTTAAAAATTCTTAGTACAGTAAATAAAAATGAATGTAATATTGCATCTTCAACACAAACAGGCAGTTGGGCTGGTTGGTGGGCTCATTGCAAACTGAAACTCTTACTAAAAAGATAAAAAGAGTCCTAAACCAGAGTAGGAGTAGCAAACAAAATTCCATTCTGTGTCCTGGCATTACAAAGAACTCTTAAAAGACATGAGTATCAAGATAAAGAACAGAAGCATATTGACTACTACTGACTTCTTCAAATTCCAAGTTCTATAAGCTGACTAAAGCATCGCACGGAAGTGGACTCTGATCTTGTGGCTTCTTTACTTAGGTAACAAAGAAATGGTGACAGTGGTCTTCTATGGAATGTAATACAATTAAAGTCTATGTTAGATTTCAATTGTGATAAAAGATCTCAGTGGAGAGTGGTCAGAAGCCACCTGCTGGTTAATCTCTCCCTGGTTTACCAGAAAAGCTTATGTGGGGTGAAGACAAAAATTTCTCTCAATCTAGCTGACTTACTAAATCTAAGTGTTTTTACACCAAAGATGTTGAATGGTCACTGTTAGAAATTTGGTCGTTGTTCTGACGAATTACTGTTTTCAGAGTAACTTGAAATTTAGGTAATTTCTTACCTTGTCAGAAAACCAAATGAGCCTAGAGTCTTCATAATACCTAAACATGCCATATTTCGGATCCAGCAATTCTCTCATGATAAGCAAGAAAAATTCTTTGCGTACACCTCCTGCATCAACAGCATCTTCTCCTACAAAAATAACCTACAAAGGGCACATTAGTTTAAAAACAAATAAACTGTATTTTGCATGTTAACAGCCTGAATAAAATATTAAGTGACAAATTTTTTAAAAAAAACAAAGAGTATCTTAGATAAATATGATCAGTTGGTTGCATGACAAACACACATGAAGGCCCAAAAGGACACAGGTCTCTGAATATGTTGCCATCAGAAAGAAAGAAAAATGTTAAATTACCTTAAGCGGCTTTTTGTAATCTATATTCTTTGTCTTCCTAAGGACTTCCATTGCATCACCTACGATATTTTCTCTACGGACTACAAGAATTAGACAAGGATTCACAGACTCAATCACAGGAAGAAAAAGAGAGGAAACATTCTGTCTGTGGGCCTGGTCGATAGCCATCTGTAAAACAAAAGTTTTAAACTTTAGTAGTGGTACTTCTTAGAGGCTACTGCTACAAGCTAGACAACATTCATCAGTCAGTCAGTTAATAGGCATTATGACAAGCACTAGGCTAAGCATCAGGGATACAAAAAGAGGCAAAAGATAGTCCCTACCCTCAAGGAACTCACACTGCAATACGGGAGACAACCAACAAATATGTACAAATAAGATCTATAGACAATAAATGGAAAATTAAAAGAGTGAAAGCCCTAGAATTAAGAGGGAATGGAACAAACAGCCTGAAGAAAAAAAATGGGATTTTAGTTGGGAACTAAAGGAAGCCAGGAAATGCAGAAAAGGACGTAGAACACTCCAGGCATGAGGGACTGCTACAGAAAATGCTTAGAGAAGCAGTGCGTTGCTTAAGAGACAGGATACCTGGATGTCACTGGACTGAAGAATACATGGAGAGGTAGAAGGTGAAAGACTGGAAAAGGAGGGGGGATAGGTTATTAAGGGCTTCAAAGGCCAAACAGAAGATTTTGTATTTGATGCTAAAGGTTATAGGGTGTCACTGAAGTTTACTGAGTAGGGAGATGACAGGGTTAGAAACGCACTTTAGGAAAATCACTTAGTTGAATGGAGAATGGATTTGAATAGAGAGAGACAAGGCAGACAGACCTATGGAGAAACTATTGCAATAGTCCAAGCAGGAGGTGATGAGGGCCTGCACCAGAGTGTGGTAATAATATGCCAGGAGAGAGGAGGGCATATTGGAGAAACGCTGCAAAGGTGAAATCACCTGGCAATAGATTGGATATGGAGGGATAACAGAGAGTGAGAAGCCCAGGATAGCTCTTAGGTTGTGAGCCTGGAGAAGTAGGATGGTGGTGCTCTCTACAGTAACAGGGAAGACAGGAGGAGGGGAGAGTTTTAGGAGGAAAGATAAGGAGTTCAATTTTTTTAAGTGACAACTAAGTATGAATGAATTTGACAACGAAAATCCCTTCTTTCTGTTATGAGATCCACAACTTCATAGTGATGTGATACCATCAACAATTTCTGAACTTTTAACAAAACTGATGAATCTGAGTACTATGATGGTGTCTTGAGATCTCTTGATAAGAGCAAGGAGCAGAGGCTAAGACTCTACAGACAATGAACTAACAACTTCTCATTTTTCTTTCTTGCCTACACTGTGTCTGTGATCTTACTTCCATTTATTTTGCTTCTCACTGTCCACAAAACTGTTTTTTCCTTTGTTGCTATTCCCAAAACATGAATTCTTTTTTAGAGCCCTGAAGCTAAAAGCTCACTGCTTCAGTCAAGACGCCTGAAAAACTAGTCTGCCTATAACTAAAACGGAAACCTACCAAAGCATTCATATATTCTGTTAACAGAATGAGATGTGAGTGCTCATCTCAGTAGGGAATTTCTTTAAATGATAGTGGATTTGGGGAACATAAAAACATATGAAAAAGGAATAGTTATCAAAGTTAAGGGGAGAGGCTTCAAAAAAAGTATTATGAAATAGGCCCCAATCCTTATCTTATATAGTCTTTTTGCCTAAGTTTTCTACCATAGAGGTTAAAGTCATAAAACTAAGTATTTCAAGAAAAAAGTAAAACTAGCAACCAGCAAATTCATTCAAAGGCTCAAAAACAAATAATTAAATTGTATACCTCTCTTCAAAGTAGAATGGATATAGGCTGGGTGTGTGTGCACATCCCAATACAGAGTGACAGAATGCTCAAGAGAAGTAAAAGACTCGAGTCTGGCCTACTTAGCTTTCACTTGAAAGAGAACTCAGACATCATCAGCAAGTCACAACAGTCCCTAAAGAATCCCTCTCTACCATTTCCATCCCATCTTGGCCTTCTCTAGGATGCCAGTAGTGCTCTTTCTAATCATACTTGTAGAGAAGAACGATGGCCTAGGGACAGCCAAGCTTCTGGCCTCAGGGAACTTCTCAGAAGGAGCCTCCCCACTTCTACAAAGAGACTGATTCAGATGCTTCTATGGCACCAACTCAAGGTTGGGAGCTCAAATTTGAGTCCAAGAGGTCAGGCTGGGCCTGGTCAGTCCAGTAATAGGCCACTTGAAATGCATACTCCTCTGAACTACAGCTCAAAATGCAAGGCAGGGGAGTGACTTCCTTGCATTTTATTACTCTTGCAAAGTTGATTTGGGGCCCTTTCAGAAGTTTCTACTGGGCACAAAAAAGGATGACACAGTACCCTTCAAGAGCAGCACACTGGCCAAAAGGCAAAAAATGACCTGAAATTCCCTGTGGTGACATCTGGAGAGAGGCAAACAACGCGTGTAAAGCAAAAGGTTTCACAAAGTTGAAAACGGTAAACAAATATCATTACTGCTGTTATTTGTCATAAGGCCCAAGTTTCCAGAAGCTGGGGTGTGAGTTTATGTTTTAACCAACCAAGCGCTCAAATATATCATGATTTCCTCTACATTACTGCTTAACTTCAAAAGCCAGCATAGAGAGAGGCCAACAAAGCAACATTCTTGACTTCAGCCTTTCTGTTATGGGAAATCAACAACCTCCAAGAGGTGTTCAATCTACCTAGGAAAGTTCTCTTTCCGGGGGACTTTGGCCTTACAAAGCCCAAACTTGCCACTGTCATTTCTACCTAATGCTCCTAGATATGCCCTCTGGGACCACCTGGAAGACAGTAACCATGTCTCCCTTAAGCCCTCTTGTATCCAGGTTCAAGAATCAGGGATTCCTTTAACTGCTTCTTAGATGACATGATTTCGAGGCCTTCTCTAATACATCAATGTCCTTGTTGAAAGGTGAAGTCTTGAATAGAACCTTAATCCTCCAGCAGATATCACCTCACTGTAGGAGAGCACAGCAGTGCCATCACAGCTCACATTCAAAGCAATACTCCTTGGAATATTGCTTAGAACCACATTAACTTTTCTCACTTTCCTATTTTACTTCTGACTTATTTTAAGCTTTCAGTACACCAAATATCCAGATTTTTCAGACCCCATATCTTGTATTTGTGAAGTTGATTTTTTAATCTCTTAAATTTCATCACCAATTTAGTCCAAACTACTAAATTACTGAATTTCCTTGGATATTAATTCTACCATCCAATATGTTAATCATCTCTCCAAGCTCTGCATCTTCTGCAAATCTGAAAAGACTTCACTGAATGCAGTCATAAATGAACAAGTTAAAATAGCACGAAGCTACGGAGAGGTTCTGAGGAATCCTACACTAGAGATGTAGCCTAAGATGACTATAATTCATTAATACTAACTCTTTGGTCAAGTTCTTCAACCAGTTCCAAATCTATTTCACAACTATTAGTGTTCAACTCTCAGATGACCAGTCTGTCCATAAAAACAACATAAGACACTTGGTCAAATGCTTTGTTCAATTAAGTTATAGCAACAGCATTCCCATAAACTTCCAGTTTCAGCAACCTTTTCTTGATAAGCCTACCGATCTTTGTAATCTATTTCCTTTTCTAAATGTAAACTAATTATACCTTTAATAACATTATATTTATATATAAACATAAATATTTACAAACATAAATATTTGCAAAGAATGAAAGTCAAGCTCACTGAATTAAAACCTATAAACCTTATTCTCTTCCCTCCTTGGAAAATCAGGAAAACTTGATTTATTTATTATGAATGTAATAATTAAACACAAACGTTCCCACATAAAGAGAACAAACAAGAGGGTTATATGAAACTGCAAGCTTATTACATAGTTTTTTGAAACTGTATTAAATTTAACAAGGTAGTAATAAATTTGCTCTATTTGTCCGTGGTCTTTTTTTTTTTTTGGCAAAGTAAATCCCTCTATATGTACAAGTGATCTCAGTCCAACCTATCTTCTCCAGCAGATTCCCTCATCCTTCACCCCTGTTCTCTCACTAATCTTTAATTTCTCCCCTTCTACTGGCTGTGTCTCAAATGCTTCCCCCATCCTCAAATAACTCTCACTTGATGCTATATAGCCTAATGGAACAGGCTTCCTTTCTGGTATCATTTCACTTTATCCAATGGCTTTGCCAAGGCTTTGCACAACACACAATCTAAGTAAGGTCTTTTGAGTGAATGAGAAGTATTTTTACACAGTTATTTATACAGGACTCACCTCATCAACACTTTACCACATTATAATCTCATCAGCAACAAGCAACAACTAATGAAGACAGCCCAAGATCCTGAAACCGAAAGCTTCAGGAATAGCAGCATTCCCCAAACCATCAGACCTACTTCTAGCACCCGCAGCCATGTTGAAGGGTGAAATTCCTTCCTCATCACAATCAACAAGGGCTTCCCAATTGCTACCAACAGGCAGAGAGACACAAGAGCCCGAGGAAGAGGAAACACCCCTCAAGCCCCCTGTCCTATTGTAGCAGAGGCCTCACAGTCATCATCTAGGTTAGGTGGCTCCTGTGAAGGAGGGGTCGGCTATCGACACCCACCACCAATCATGCAATCTCCTGTGGAGATGAAACCTGGCAATTGTTCCTGCAGGTGCTATAACCACATATTTTGAAGACCCCAAAAAAGAAAATTCTATTATGAAAAGTCTTTGGCAAATTCAAACAATGTCACACAAGAAGTGGTTAAGATTTTCTCAGAGGAAATGGAATTAAAGAAGAGACATTCCTATCTACTTTGCTGTTACTGCACCCTAATGATCATAGGACTTTTTCATCTGACTTACAGCTGAAACCTTCCCTATGAGTTGTCTCCCCCATTAAAATGTGAGCTGTTAAGAGCAGGGATTATCTAACTTTTCTATTTGAATCTCCAGAGTTTAGCACAGTGCTTTGCTCAATAAATGCATTCATTAATTCATTCATTCCAATCTTCCCCTTTGTATCTAACTTCCTTGAGAAAGGAAGCTACAATCAGCATCTCACTTCCTTTCCTCTCACTTTCTTGATCCTGGTTTCCAACGTCATCATTTAACTGAAGCTTTTCTCTCCAGTTACCAATGATCTCTTAACAGCCAAACCAAATGTCATTTTCTCAATCTTCATCCTTCTTGACCTCTTTGCAGCCTTCGACATTGTCAATAACCCTCTTCTCACCGAAAATCTCTTCTCTAGGATTTTGTGACACTGCTGTCTCCTGGTTCTCCTCCTACCAGCTTGATAGCTTCCTCTCAGTCTCTTCTGCTGGATCTCATCCAAGGTTGCACCCAATTAATATGGGCACACCTGAAACGTGTATCCTGGGAATCTCTTTTCTTCTCCCTCTATACTACTTCACTTCCCTCTGATTTTGATACTTATTTTTAAGCCAATGACTGACAGATCTATCTAATCACTCTCCTGACACCCAGTCTCCTATCTCCAACTGTTTACTAGACATCTGTATCAGAGACATCTTAATTTCAACTTCTTCAAAACTGAATTCATTGTCTTTGGCCCAAACCTTTCACCTTCCAAACTGTCTTATTCTCAAGGGCACCATCCCACTCAGCCCCCTAGGCTCATGACCCAGCCTCTGCACTTTCTCTCACCACTCCCCCATGTCTAAGTTGTTGCCATCTTCTCAACACTTCTCAAACTTGCCCCGCTCCCTCCTCTGACACAGCTACCAGTTGGTGCCTCTGGCTGTCTATCATAGTTGGCTGCCTGGTTTGCCTGCCACTCCTGTCCAACTTCAATGTCAAATTAATCTACTCAAAGCTCAGATGTGCACAGGTCCCAGTTGCTCCCCTTGCCCTCTCAATCAAAAGACTCCAGCGGCTCTCTACTGCACCCAGGACCAATAAGAACATCTTCTGACTGACTCTGAAGAACTTCACAATCAGGCCACTTTCTCCCTTTCTAGTCTTCTCAGACCATAAGCCCTCAGGTTCTCTAGGATGCTCTTCCTCTTCCAGCAACAGCAGCAGCAGCAGCCCCAAGCCTGGAACTCTCTCCCTTGGTACCTCGGAATTTTGGATTCCCCAGCTTCCTTCCAATTTCAGCTAAAACTCCACCTTCTATGAGAGCATTTCCCTGAAATAATGGCCAGCTCATCCTGTTTCTGCCTTGTCTGAGCATAAGTGTGTGTCCGTGGTCTCCTCATGAGATTGAGCTCCATGACAGCAGAGACTGTTTCTGTCTTTGTGTCCAAGTGCTTAGAACAGTGGCTGGCACATATAAATTATGGTGGTTAACCTAGAAGAAAACCTTGGCAATGTTCAGAGCACCTCAGCTGGAAAGGGTCTCAAAAACCCAATAATTCCATAAAACTAATGACAATCCTATTGTAAAGGATACATTATACCTACTAAATCACAGTCAAACTAAAGAGCAAAGAAATTTCCCATTCTGACTACTAACAAATTTTTAAAATATTCATTATTTTGAAATACAAAGGATAATGCATTAAATATACCCAAATAATCAGTGAGATATTTTACCTGCATCTGCAAGACTGCATCTGTTTGTAACAGTGTAGTTTTTGCCTGGGCATCAAATACAAATGGGTACGTACAAATTGTAACCGGAATTTCTGTTAACTAGAAGAAAAAAAATTAAATATTAGCCTATGACCTTGTGCTAAAGTATTTTGTATGGAAAATTTCGGGAAAATGACAGTTAAACAATGCCATAATAATTTATGTATTTTTTCATATTTTCAAAATTAGTTTATTTTACAAGTTCTGACCCATCCAAAAAGTGCTTTACTACTACCTCATATAGTAAGACATTGCTCATTTTTGAGTACTACAAAACACTTATGAGTTCATCAGTGTGGATTCACAGTAGTGAATCAGATTATAGCTCAGCAGGCTTTCACGTCTCAATGAGTAGCATGGCTGGGACCACTGCATCACCTGATGGACCTTTTCTCTGAATACCTTGTCTTCATCTAACTAATATATAAAATGAATCGTTTCTAATTCCAGGTTAGGACAACAGTACTGGGAAGGTACAAAATGCCAAATACAGGCAATAGTATCTTAAAAGATGACCAAAATTACAAGTTTAAATGTAAAGGAAGGCTAATCAAGGTAATTCAATTTGATAGGAATGCTTCTCTATAAAGATTAGAGATGTCCTCCCAGGTACTTCAGTAAGAGGATAAAAGGAATGCTTGATTTTAAATGAAGAAGGTTGCCCGCAAGATCTGGTCCCTTGTGGGAGGTCAAAAACTGGGAGAGAACCAACTCTTGTGAGAGGAGCTATTTCTTTAAGCTGGCATATAAAGCCAATCACCTAATAAGCACATTTTTCACTTTTTTCCTGTTCAGAGGACAAACCAGATTGCAGTAGAGAGGAATTAGGTTTGGACAGTAGGTTCAGAGAAGCATGCCTATGGTCTCCTTTAGTACACTGTCAATGGTTGCCTTATAGGAAAAACACATGGGAGTTACATGTATTCACTCATATCTTTCCTTCCCATTTGCCAAGAGAAAAGATTCCCTGATAAAAGATTTTCTCAAACAAAGAGAAAGCAAGAGCTGGGACACTGAGGGAATATTAATTATTCCTGTAAAAATACTTGGTAGGAGCAGACATACACTTTCGTACCCGGCTCCCAACTGTTCATGGACAACGTTCTTAAATACAAGCTTCCTAGAGAAGAGAGGAATTTCTTAGGCATTTATGATCCCAGAATTTAGGCTTCTAGAAGAGGAGGCAGACTTTTTGGAGGCTGCTTCATGAATAACCACAAGCTTGAGAATGTGAAGATCTGACATTACAGAGACAGAAGGTAAATTCTCAAGCACCTACCACTTAGAAAAAAAAAGAACATCAGGGAAGGACTAAAGTCACGGAGAGATGGTGCTTTGCTTCCTCCTGTTACCAAGAGTGATTCAGACAGTGCACAACGGCATTGCATGATGCTGCCTATCTAGTAATTCATCATGTATCTGCTTCACAGTCCAAACCATTTGGGCAATTATGAGCCTAGGGAAGGACTGTGTAGGACCCTGTGAAACAGCAAGGGAGTCACTAGAATGTTGGAGTATTGACATGCTGACAACTCCAAAGTCTGTTTCTTGCAAGCAGAGTTAATGTATTTTCTATACCTATTTATGGGTTCCCAAGAGTCCCCTGAGTTCCTATGAGTCCTTTGTGCCTTCCCCAATTTCTATGGGGGTAGGGGAAAAAAAGGCTACGCTATACCTAGCATGCATTTGTTATTTTGAGTGCTTACATTGCCACTACGACCTTCTTTCACCTACATTTAGAGAATTCCCATAATAAATGCTGAAGGGGAGGCAAAAACCCCAAAAAAACACAAAAAAGAAAATGATTCCATTGGATGAGGTTCTCCTGATCGCCCAAGTTTAGATCTGGGCTGTATAAGGCCAGAGTTGGGGGAGGAGTGTCCCCGGGTCATTGATTAAATATTTCACTAACTGAGTCACAGAAGAAAAAGCATCCCCCAAAACTAAAGATTTGAAAGATCATGTTCCACTACTCAATACTCACCATTAACTTTTGCTATTGCCAGCCACAGCACACAATATCCCTTACTACAAGTATTACTATCACTTAGGTAGGCTTAAACAATAATGTCTTGATACACTTGTGTCTAATGATTACAACAGCCATCAGTGGAATAAATAAGTCATTACGTAGAGGAGAAAAATGACTCAATATAAAAGCAATCAACTTATTTCACATTGTTAGATATTAGCCAGTTAACAGAGAATTCAGAGTGCCAAAAGATACTTCTACTACTAAGCATCCCCTGAACATTTTGATAAAGAAAATCTTGATGTGTTACTTCCTCCCAATTGTATGTATAACTCCTTCTGTCATAAACTATACAAATGGATAGCAAGTAAGGCTGTTTGTTTTTAAAATCTATTAAATTTAAGTGATAGAAAAAGAACACAACCAAAAAAACAAAAACAAAAACAAAACAAAACTTTCCTTTTTACTTAAGGTTATGTGCGTTAATGACATGGTTTGGGGCTATACAAATATTCATCCGAATTGCTAGAGCTTTTAAAAACAGTCATATTGATAAAGCAATAGATAAAAGCGACTGAGTCAACAACAATCATTTCCCTACATCTTTTTATTTATAGAATTTAAAGATCTAAGTAGTTTTTGGTGGTCTACTACATTTACACTTCTTACATTTTTACTTTTTTGGTATTGGGTACAGTATGGTATTATTTCAAATATTATAGTGAGAGTGATTTTTCTTTAACATGTGATATCAAATCTTTGTAGTTCTACATTTACCTGGTACTTTGAAGTTCATGAAACATTCGTCACATAACAAATGCTATTAAGATGCATAATGTAAAGATTATAACCATAATTTTGCATATATGTAAATTAAGGCAGAGAGAAGTTAAGTTATTTGCTCAGCATCACACAGCTAATAAGTGCTGGCACTAGGGTTTGAGTTCAGGTCTCCTGTTTCCAAAAACACTAATCTCCTGAAAACACATTTCAGATTTTATTATGAAATTAAGTAGAAAAACAAGAACTTATTTCTTAGTGGTCTTAGCTGCAACAAACCTAGAACAGAATACTTGTATGTTCACAAAGAAAGTTATTCTTAGCTAATTTTCCACAGAAAATGCTTAAGGCCTAGATGCAGTCATTAGAATATATTTATTTTCTTACATCATACATTTATGATATTTAAAATTATAAGAAATGAAAAGGGTAACCTCTAGATGTATTGTCACAAAATCAAAACAAGGATGATTTGTTTCATTTTGAAAGTAAGTTTATATTACCAAACTTACCTCAGTCAATCCATGGTTGATATCCTAAGACAGCAATGTAGAACGTAGCAACAATGGGGAAACAGCAGTGTTAGTGTCCAAATTTAACTATTTCTATTCAAAGTAGCAATTCAAAATCTTTTTTTTCTGCAGAAATTCATTCAACTGAACTGATAGGACAATCAAAAATGTATTTTTCTGGATTGTCCTTTCTACATGGTGCATATAGTGAACTTAAATTTTTTTTATTATATTCTTTTGCCTCAACTCCTTTATCACTATAAGATATGAAGATGATAAAAAGAATGAAGTTTGGTTTCTCTCCAGTGCATTCAACTACGGAGATGCCCTAGTTTATTCTTTACTATTATGTAACCCTTTGATCCAGCAATACCACTATTAGGTCTGCATTCAAAGGGGATTTTAAAAAGGGGTGAGGAGTGGAGAGAGAAGGGCCTATTTGTTAAAAAAAATGTTTACAGCAGCTCTTTTAGGGGTGGCAAAGAATTGGAAATTGAGGGAATGCCCATTAATTGAGGAATAGTTGAACAAGTTGTGGCATGTGACTGTGATGGAAAACTAATGTGCTATTAGAAATGAGTAGCAAATGCTTTCAGAAAAACCTGGGAAGACTTAAATGAACTGATGCAAAGAGAAGTGAGCAGAAACAGGAAGAAAAATGTATACAGAACAGCAATACTGTATGATGATCAACTGCGAATGACTTAACTATTCTCAGCAATACAATAATCCAAGACAATTCCAAAGGACTTGTGATGATGCTATCCGCCTCCAGAGAAAGAACCGATGGAGCTGAATGCAGATTGAAGTGTATTTTTAAAAATTTTCTTTATTTTTCTTGGGGTTTTTTGGGTAGAGTCTGTTTTCTTTTGCAATATGCCTAATATGGAAATATGTTTTGCATGACTGCACATAATCTACAGCATATAGCTTGTCTTTTCAAGTATGGGGAAGAGGTGAGAGGGAGGTGGGAAGGAAAGGTAAAATATAGAACTCAAATGCTACAATTTTTTTTTACATGTAACTGGGAAAAACTTCTTTTTAAAAGACAAAAAACAAACAAAAAAAACCTCAGGGACTGACCCAGTTCTCTAACTTGCCCCTAGGAGTATAAGCGGTTCTACTTCTGTCCTATACAAACTGAGAAAGGGAGAAAAGGAGCATTAGTTTAGAACCCCCAGGTCTAAAGGCATACTGCCATTACTGCCTAGGGTGTGGCACAGATAAAAAGTCTATTTCTCTGGGCGTGCTCACAAAACGTTACCTTTAAGGCACTTCTGAAATGATAAAAATAACAGCCACACACATATCTGTATATGTGTCCATCCATCATTTACCATCTATCTCTTTATCATCGAGCTCTCAATCTAAAAACTATGATCTATCACCCATCTACCTCTCACTATTATCTTTAATTACTACCTATCTCTTTATCTCCCTATCATCTAACATCTCTACCTCTCTAGCCATCCTCTCAACTCTCACCCACATTATCCACCATCTATTTCTTTTTTGACACTACCTATCTACTCTATACATAAATAGGACCTTAGAGTTTTTAAAGTACTTTCTTCAGTGATCTACTACAAGGCAGAGTGGACATAAATTCCCAAATGAAGACAAGGAAGTCTGAAGGAAGTTTAGTGACTTGTCTGTGGTCAAACACATTGTAATCAATCAACATTTATTAAGTGCTAAGCACCAGGAATACAAAAAGAGGCAAAAGACAGTCTCTGCTCTCAAGGAGCTTATGATCAAATAAATGATAAAATGGGGACCTGAACCCAGACCTTCTTCCTAGGTATGGCAATGGGCTCTGCTACACCAGGCAGCTTCCCAGGGTAAATTAAGTTTTAAAATTCCAAACTTTGACTAGAAACAAGACAACCAATTCTAAAATACCCTGATGGAGCTAGGAATGAGGGTTTTTGTCCTAGTTCACTAGAAGAGACATTTATATAGTGCTTTAAGGTTTTCAAAACACTTTATATATATTAATTCATGAGGCAAAGTCTAGGTTTTATCTCCCTTTTTCAGATGAGGAAAAACTAAGACTCAGAAGCGGAACAAGACTTATTATGATCACAGAGCTATGTGTTTTGAGGCAGGATATAAACCCAACTATGGAGCTACTTGCTCTGAACTCTATTTTTCTAGATCAAATTTTTACATAACTAGGACAATTATTCTTTAAAAATTACCTTTTCGTGGGTATTTTTTTAATTAGATGGTGCTTTTTCTGTCATAGGACACAGGTATTAATATGCACAGAAGGACTTGAAACCATATTTTGTGGTTTCTCTGTTTAAAATATAAATTTGAAGAGAAGAAAAGGTAGTAAAGTAAGTATACATTTATGGTCATGTTTCAAAAACACCCACTATGAAAAAAAGAAATAGAAAAGGGAAATGAAGGAGAGGAAGAGGTGAAAAAGGAGAACACACGAGATCCGATGCTTCCTATTTTGTAGCCACTTTTGTGACACTGCTTACCTTTACAATAGTAAATGTATTCTCAAGACAGTTCCAATACCAACTGAAGTCAATTAAAATTTAATAAAGACCTACTACAAAGTTAGATAATTGGAAACACAATTAAAAACCACCACCATCTCTTAAGGAACTTAAAATAGAAAAGCATACAAATCCAAAGGAACACAATATCACACCTGTATTTTCTATAAGACATCATCTTGGTTTTTTCTTATACAAATAAAATATTGCTTTATAAGTCACATGTAACTTCTATGCAATGTGTTTAAGATTTAAAAATAAGTGTTTGATGTTTGTCAAGAGATGGCTCCATACTGTTTTTCAAAAAAGATAGAAATGGAAAAAGCAATCATGGTATGAGTGAGCAGACGTACCATTCCATAGGCCTGCTGTTGGACCCAGTTGATGTAGTCATTCCGTATATCTATTAATTCTTGCACTTCATGAATATAAAACTTGTCATATTGTATAATCTGTCCTGTTCTCTCATTTACCTGTAGAAAAACAAGACTACTACTTACATATCACTGCATTGTATATATGTATGTATATTTTCAAATGACTTAATATAAAGAACATTTTTCAAAAACTGAGCAATCCTGAAAAATATAAATGCTCTGGAGCATTTTTTTTTTAACTAAATCAGTTTAATTCATTCAACAAAAGTTCACTGTAGGCCCACTATGTGCAAGGCACTGAATGAGAAACACAAGGAAATACAAAGATAAGACACAATCCCAATTCTGCAGGTTCAGACAAAAGACAGATACTTCAAAAGAGGGAACATTTGTACTAGAACGGAAAAAGAAACTGACCCAGTAGCCAAGAAGACATGAGTGCAAGTCCTGCCTGACACAGACTCAGCAAGTCATATAACCTTAGTTCTCAGACAACTCTAAAATAGCCAACATGCAGAGAAGGCGCCAACCTCCATCAGCAAGAGTTTTCTCATCTGGGAGCTACCTAGTCAAATGAAATCACAAGTCCAATTATTATTCCACATGTCATAAGAATGATACAAAATAAAGAAATAGAGATATATTTTCTTTCTAAGGTTGTTTAAGAAAGCTTCACAAATCTTGACCTTGAAGGATGGGAAGGATTGTAACAAGGAGACATTTTAGGCAGAAGTACTGCCACAGACAAAACGTGGCAGTAAGAAGGCAAGCACTGGGGTCAGGGTGGGGGGGTGGCAGTTTAGCTGGTAGTACACATATTTATCTTCTGAAACAGAATATAAAACTGGAAAAATAGGCTGGAAGCTAGTTGTAAGGAGCTTTGAACACTAGGTTTAAGTTTATGATTTTATTTAATAAACAATGGGAAGCCCCTAAAGGTTTATAAAGAAAGTAATGAAATGACTAAAGTATGGTAGTATACCATGATACCAGTAGTCTCAGAAAGATTGGAATAGGGAGAGAATGGAAGAAAATTCTGGAAGAGACTAGTCATAAAGGAGGAAGGTTCTGACTTGAGGTGGTCACAAACTAGAAACTAAGAAGAAAGGAATGAATGTCAGAGACATTACAAAGGAATAAATGATTAGTCAGTAATAAACTGGATTAAGGGACTGAAATCACCCCTAAATAACAAAGGTAATTAAGAGAAAGAGGGAAGTAAAAAGTAGGCGCTAGTTTTATGGAAGGTGGACCCAGAGAAGATAAACTAAAAGTCATGATTTATGATTTGTTGAGTTTCTGGTGTTTGTAGGACAGTCAAGTAGAACTGTTCATAAGAAAAGGCAATTGGAAAAAAGATACTGGAGCCTGGGAGATAGATGTTAGCACAGGAAGCTCTCTAAAGACTGATTTTCAAGAAAATATGAAAAAATCAATTAAGGTCTGAGTAGGTCTACTTTCCAATTTCTCCAAAACTCTGTGACATATATTTCAATCAAAGAAATGCTTATAATGTAACAGTTCACAATAAAAGTACAATTAGTACAGGTATAGCACAAGAACAAAAGAATTATATTAAATCTTATTAATCTCAACTGAAATCTTTAATTTATCATAATAACCCCCAGGACTACAAGGAAAAGCAGTTAAGACAATTTGAAAACCAGAAGAAAAATGATAGATTCGTATTGGGGAAGCTAAAGGAAAGAGTCAGGCAGAAGCCTCATAAGGAATCCAAAAAGCTATTTTTTGCAAATTTATTTTTTAAAAGGAGGATTTATGTGGCATTCTGAAAAAAAAAAACAATGAAGAGTGGATGGCTCACTCACATTGCCAGACACAAGTTTGACATCTAAAATGTTCAATTAAAATCAGGCTCTTCAGGAATGTAAGCTCCTATTTCAAGAATATCAAGAATTGTCACTAAGTAAAAACATCTGAGATTATGCTTTATTAATTTGATTTTTCTATTCCCTATAATAAGACAATTATACACCATTTTATATCATTAAAAAGACAATATGAAGCCTCATGATACAAAGAATATGGTAGTAATGACAACACCATATTCATATTGTGACTACTATGTGCCAGGCACTGGGCTGAATGCTTTAGTTATTATCTCATCTGATCTTCACAACAACCCCAGGAAGTAAAGATTATCCCCACTTTAAAGAGGAGGAAGCCAAGGCTGAGACAGGTGAGATGATTTGCCCAAGGATCGGAGGCTGGATTGGAATTCAAGTTTTCCTGCCTCAGGGTCAGCTAGGCTGTGGCGTCATCTAGCTGCAGAATGTGCTGCATTAATTCCCCAGTTTTCCTGAAGGCTCAATCTTTACCACTATCACCAACGCTGTGTGTCTCTCATTATGCTATTTGGAATATTAAGAAAGCTTTGGTCAACATATTTCCATATAGCACAAGATGGGGGAGAAGCATAGCTTCTTCCATTAAGGTGTTATAAATATTTTACAGCCAACCCTTGGAAGGGAGCGGAGATGGTGCACAGATGACACATTTTTTAAGTATTTTTCCATCACTTTAACCTACACAATCAACAAGACAACAAATCAAGCCCTGATTCACCATTCGCTGTTTTTCAATGCACAGACAGATGCTCACAAGGAAAACTTAAGAATCTGCTTTCTTCAAGCTGGATCCAGCTTTCCTAAGTACTACTGTGGACAAATTCTCCAGTTCTCAATCTCATTCTAAAGACAAATTGGAAAGCAGAATTGTTAGAGGAAATTTGTATCTAGTTCTCAATCATGGGAAAGAAAGAGGATTTACATATTCATGTTGATGGACGCATATATCTTTGGAGAAACAATGTCATGAATGTCTGAATTGTCAAATTGCCTCTAAGATAAACAAAAAAATTCCTCTTAATAGCTTTAAGGTCTCAAGCAACTAGGCCCCCGCCTATCTTCCCAGCCTCAATGGACATTACTACTGCAATACAGCCAAGCTGGCCTCTTCTACTGCTCGTTCCTGATGCTACATATCTCCCTGTTTCTGTGCCTTGGCATTAGTGCCCTACAAACACTCCTCTCCTGACCACCATCTCATGTAAGTCTTCTCCTTCCATTAAGATAAAGCCCAAGTTGCATTTTGCATGACTTCACATATATAATGGCTATCAAATTTCTTGGCTTCTCAATGCATGAGGGAGAGGTTAGAAGGAGAAAAGAACTTGGTACTGAAAATAAAAATAAAATATAATTTTTAAGAAAAAAGGTGAATCCCCTCTGCATGAGGCCTTTCCCCATTCCCCCAAACACTAGATTCTCTCCCTTTCAAACTACATTATATTTAAATATATTGTATATATCTGTATTTATTCACTTTATATTTATGCCATACCTATTTTGATGCATACTTGTCTCACCCAATAGAATGTAAGCTTTTTGTGAGTATAGATGATTTCTTTCTTTGTACCTGTGCCTCCAGCACTTGACACAGGGCCTTAATAAATATTTCTTGATTGATTGTTGCTAAAAAGCAATCTGAGTTTTTCCAAAGGCAGATCTCAAGTATTACTGACAATGGAGAGTAAAGGCCAGCTGAGAATGGTTGAATATTTATAAAACAAGAAGATTCTGGGTAGAAAAATAGTGAGAACTTTGTGACTGCTCTGAAGATTTCAGAAAGGTAAAGAACTAAAGTTATGGCCTTTTAAAGTTATAGCCAGATAGCCTATATCTTTGGGATGCCATTACTTAGAGCAGACAAATACAGTCTCTAAAAGAGTAAGAGTAGTTTGTTAGCTTCTCTTAACCACTATGAGCCCATGAGCTCACCAGCCCAATGAGTATAAGCTCCTATTTGGGAATTTCTTGCCATTTCCTTCTCCAGCTCATTTTATAGATAAGGAAACTTGGTTAAATGACATGCCTGGGGTCACACAGCAAGTAAGTGTCTGAGGTCAGATTCAAACTCGTAACAATGAATCTTCCTGAATCAAAGCCCAGTACTTCATCCACACACCACCTCCCTGCTCCCTCACCCTTTACAAAATTTTTAAAAATACTTGTTCTGGAGTGGCAACCCTGCCCCCACCTAAAGCTCCTGAGGGAACTGAGCAGCTGATCTGAATCTCAGCCCTGAGCATGGCCCTGGGATGAGCAGAAGCACTATGACCCTCCCTCTTCTTGACAAAGGATTCAGAAGTCAAGTAACTGGCTGGAAAAATGCCCCAAAAAGGGGGAAAAAAATACGACAATAGAAGGTTACTTTCTTGGTGAACAAGTTATTTCCTTCCATCCTTTTGGACGAGGAAGAACAAAGCATACTATCAGAGAAATGAAGGCTTCTGCATTTGGTACCTCCAAAATGAAAATACAATGGGCCCAGTCCATGGAAGAGCTTGAAAAGTGAGTTAACAGCTTGCTAAAGGAGAACCAAAAAAATGCTGAGGAAAATAACACCTTTAAAAATAGGCTAATTCAATTGGAAAAAGAGGTCCAAAAAGCCAATGAGGAGAAGACTTTAAAAAGCAGAATTAGCCAAATAGAAAAGGGGGTTCAAAAGCTCAATGAAGAAAATAATTCTTTAAAAAATGAGAGTAGAATTCAGGGAAGCTAATGACTATGATAAACCAAGAAGTTGCGAAACAAAACCAAACAAACGAAAAAACAGAAGATAATGTGAAATATCTCATGGGAAAAACAACCAAACTGGAAAACAGATCCAGGAGAGACAATTTAAAAATTATGGGACTAACTGAAAGCCATGACCAAAAAGGAGCCTAGACATTATCTTTTTTAAAATTATCACAGAAAAGTGCCCTGATATTCTAGAACCAGAGAGCAAAATAAATATTGAAAGAATCCATCAATTACCTCCTGGAGACCTGAAAAGAGTCAAGGAGAAAATATTGCAAGCAGTTAGAAAAAAACAATTTGAGTATAGTGGAAATACAATCACTATAACACAGAATCTGGCAGTTTCTACATTAAGGGATCAAAGGACTTGGAATAGAGTATTCCAGAAGTCAAAGGAACTAGGTCTAAAACCAAGAATCACCTACCCAGCAAAACTGAGTACAATACATCAGGGGAAAAAATGGTCATTCAACAATATAGAGAATTTTCAAGCATTCTTGATGAAAAGACCAGAACTGAAGAGAAAATTTGACTTTCAAACACAAGAATCAAGAGAAGCATGAAAAGGTAAACAAGAAAGAGAAATCATAAAGCACTTTCTAAAGCTGAACTGTTTACATTCCTACATGGAAAGATAATATGTGTAACTCTTGAGACTTTTCTCAGTATTTGGGTAGGTGGAGGGATTATACACACACACACACAGAGCACAGGTTGAGTTGAATCAGAAGGAATGATAGCTATAAAAATAAAATTAAGGGGTGATAGGAATATATTGGAAGGAGAAAGGGAAAAATGGAATGGGGCAAACAATCACTCATAAAAGAGATAAGAAAAGTCTTTTTCAATAGAGGAGAAAAAGGAAGGAGGTGAGAGGGGAAAAGTGAAGCTTACTCTTCACATATGGCTTAAGGAGGGAATAACATGCTCACTCAATTTGGTATGAAAATCTAGCTTATACCACAGAAAAGCAGGGGAGAAGGGGACAAGTGGGGTGAGTGGGGGATGATAGAAAGGAGGGCACACAGGAGAAGGGAGTAATTAGAAGTAAACACTTTGGGGAAGGGACAAGGTCAAATGAGAGAATAGAATAAATGGGGGACAGGGTAGGCTGGAGGGAAATATAGTTAGTCTTACACAACATGGCTATTATGGAAGTCTTATGTAAAACAACACATATATAGCCTGTATTGAATTGCTTGTCTTCTCAGTGGGGATGAGTGGGGAGAGAGGAAGGGAGAGAAGCTGGAATTCAAAGTATCAGAAACGAATGTTGGGAATTGTTATTGCATATAACTGGGAAATAAGAAATATAGGTAATGGGGTATAGAAATCTACCTTGCCCTTCAAGAAATGAGAGAAGATGAGGATAAGGGAAGGTTGGGGTATGATAGAAGGGGTACATTGAGGGAAGGGGTAATCAAAATGCAAGGTATTATGGGGTGGGGGGAAGGGAGAGATGGGGAGAAAAATTGGAACTCAAAATTTTGTGGAAATGAATGTCGAAATCTAAAAATAAATAAATAAAACTAAAAAAAAAGATCAACTATAAAAAAAAATACTTGTTCTGGTACTATTAGTGTTCAATTTTATATTTATGTGGTTTTACCCTTCATTCTTAACTTTCTCCCTCCCTCCTGCCCCCACATATACCTCTCCAAAAAACGATCTTAGTGTTTAGAATGTTCATTTGCAGTCCTTGGAGTGAAGCACAAGATTCATTTAGGACAGGTTCAAATGTTCAGAATTAGTAAACATTATCAGCAATTCCTCTTCTCGCTGGGTTGGCAATATCACAGGCTTCTAGTCAAGAACAGGCTAACCAAATACTCTTGTTCTATAGAGACCATCACATCTACCAGTTTTCTGTTATCTCCTCCCTCATCCTGTCTCAAATGATGACATGGCCTTACTCCTAACCAAGGTCAACCCCTCTCCTTGGTCAAGTGACCCTACTCCAATTCATGTCCTCTAACCGACTACTCCCATCATCACTCTTTCGTTTCTTTTCAATGTCTCCTTCCATACCAGCTCCTTCTACAATGCTGAAAAACACATCCCTGAAAAACCCTCATTTGACTCTTTCACCCCCACCATTGCCATCCTGTGTCTCTCTTGCCTTTTGTGGCAAAACACCTCCAAGAGAAGACCATCTGCAAAGTAAGACTTCCACCTTCTCTCCTCTCACCTTTTTTTTAACTGCTTACAATCTGGCTTTTGACCTTATGTTACCAACACCACACTCTCTCTTACTGCCAAATCCAATAACCTTTTCATAATCCTCCTCGACCTCTCTGCAGCCCTCAACACAGTTGTTCACTCTCTCCTCCCTGACACTCTCTTCTCTCTGGGTTTTCAGGACCTGCCTCTCTTTTGGTTCTCCTCCTGACCTCTCCTTCTCATTCTCCTCTCCTCTGCTGGGCCAGATCACACCTAAATGTAGGCATCCCACTGGGTGGTGTCCTGGCCTCTCTTCTCCCTTAATCCTGTTTTCACTTGATGATCTCATCAGCTCCATGGATTTAATTACCATCTCTTTGCTGATGATTCTCAATTCTACCTTTGTTGACCCAATCTCTCCGCTGACTTCCAATCACATTTCCAACTGCTTTTCAATCATCTCACACTGGATGTCCAATAAACATCTTAAACTCAACCCGTCCAAAACGGAACCTATTATTTTTTTCCCATATCTTCCTCCTCTCCAAAGTTCTCTATTACTCTAGAGGGTACCACTTTCCATCTAGACTCCCCCAGGTCTGCAGGCTAAGCACCTCACTTGTGCACGTCTTGAACATGCCTTCTTTTCCCCTCTGATAGTGCCACCACGTGAAGGCCTTCATCTCCTCATGCCTGGACTACTGTCACTGCCTCAGGTAGCTTCCCTGCCACAAGTGTCCTCCATTTGGTTGCCTAAGTGATTTTCGTAAAATGAAGGGCCTGACCGTGTTCCTTCCTGTCAAATAATTCCTTCACAACCTAATCCAGCCCCACTCCCTCTCTTAATACACTTCACACTCCCCCACATCAATCTGGCATCCTTGGTTGTTCCCCATCTCGCAGCTCCCGGAGTTTTCTCTGGTTATCTCTCATATCTGGAATATTCTCCCTCTTCCTCTCTGTCTCCTGGCTTTCGTTCCCAACCCCTCAATTCTAGTGCTTTCCCTCTAATAATTATTTCTTGTTTATTCTGTATAGGGTGTTTTGTATATATTGGTTTGCTTGTTGCCCCCCCATTAGATCATGGGCTCCTTAAGGGCAAGGACTATCTTTTGCCTCTTTTTGTATCCCAAGCACTTTTGCACAGTGTCTGGCACATAGTAGGCACTTAATAAATGCTTACTGACTGACTTACCTTCATTCCAGGGAGGTTAGGTCTAGAAGCTTCCAACTGAGATGGCTGAAAAAAGGTAACAAAAGCACTAGTCCAGGTGGACTTACCAATCACTTCAAGATTGGGAGACAAAGACTTTACCGTTACATCACATCCTATGAGGACTCTGAACAGTAACTATGGTGCCAGCTAGAGGCGGTCATTGAATTGATAAAACAGCAGACATGTCATTTCTTCATCTCTGCTTTGTGTTGCTAAACATGTGGAAGTCAGTGCAAAGTGCGAGCAAAGAGCCAGCAAACACCACTGTCAGTCAGAGATTCAAGACAAGGACTGAGGCCACAAGACCAGGTGAACCAGAAAAACAATAAAAATGCCTTGGAATACCCAAAGCAATGCAACACTTAAATATGACACTTAAAACTGAGGTAACAATTCTAAAGCAAGACAAAAATGTTTTCCTAATAAAATGGAAAAGGGACCCATGAGTTGCTCATCTGCTAACTGTTCTCCCCTATAATGGATGTATAGGCAGACAGAGGGTGACAGCTAAAAGCATTTCTTAAAGGGAACTAAGAGGAATCTTTAGTAGGCTTCTGACAGGAAGTTTTGGCTTCTATCTAAAACTAGAATAAAGTAGGTTAAGAATAGATAGTGACATATCTAACAAAGCCACACGGAAGGAAAAAGAAAATTAACATACCCTATGCAGTATTTCCAAAACCTTTAGAGCACTGTGGAGGAAGTTGTTGAAAACCCTTCTTTCAGAAGGGGGGATCCCGACCTTGTAGAGTTTCAAAAGATGAACCACGACTTCCTTGAACAACTCCACTATCTTGAGGAACAAGGGAGGTTCAAGTACAGACCACCAGTTTTCTGTGATTAAAGGATGAACATGTAAATTAAATGCTCACAAACTACCACTTCCAGTAAGTCTTTTCTATCCTAATATTTCAACAAATAGGGAAAAAAGAACAACAGCATCTTCCTGGACAGCTATTAGCACTGACTTGCATGTCTGGATTTCTTAGCGTAAAATCAAGTAAGATACAGAAATCAACAGAAGACATTTAAAAGGCTCAGTATTAACATCTGTTCACAACTGGTTTGAATATTCAAAAATCTAAGAAACAATTCAATTTAAATATTTAAGCTGCAAAAACTTTATTGCTGTTAAGTCATGGATTTTATTCAAAAATTATTTTCTGATCCTAATGTAACAGATTTGCAATACAAGCATATTTATGAAGCAATACAATCTTGGAAACTGAGTGAAAAAGTAAAACATCACAAAGCTGTGTGTCAGATCAAATATCTCTGATAATAGTTGCCTTTGGTTTTCCCCACCTCTGTACTAGGCAAGCTGTGTGTCACTTACTTCAAGTGTACTCAAGAACTGGTTCCTTCAGGAAAGGAGGAAAAAAATACCTGAATACCAGAGAGCAGTCCTCCTTCAGCTATCCTGACAGATAGCCTCTGTTTCTACTATAACTAAATTGACAATTTTCTAATATGTGACTCCCTATCTGGACTCATATTCCTCGTGGTGATCTGCCTTACCTGGAGATTTTGCTTCCACCACCTGACCCTTTCTTAATGTCCTGACCTGTGCACAGCCCAACCTTGTCAGTGCTGGGCTTGTAAGTTGCCAATAAGTTATACAAGCCAGTTACATAACTAGAAATGAGTACAGGAAGGCCTGTGATTAAGTCAAGGTAAAGAGAAGGTCTGCAACAAGAAAGCAAAAAATATTCAAAGAATACAAGGAACTAAAATAAAGATGATCCAACATTCCAGAAAATGATTCCAGAATCAGGAGTCAACAGGTGAGGGAAAAGGCCCAGAAGAAAATATGTCAGAATTCAAGAAGCACTTGATGTTCTACCCTAAGCAGGATACCTGGAGGTTTGCTGATGCAGGTAACTGAGAATTCTGGTTCAGGAAAAAAATGGGTTGTGATCAAACAGTCATTCATAAATATATGTCAAGCCCCTACTAAGTACAGCAGGCCATGATGACCCAAAGAAGAGTAGTACATGGTCCCTTCCCTCATGGAATGTATAGACTTATAGTAGAAATACAAATATACATAGAAATAACTATAAGGTATAATGTGAACAGGAATAAAAGTATGAACTGTGATGTTAGCCAAAAGTTGTTAGAGATTATTGAGGAAGCAGGAGAAACTGCTTCATGGAATGGACTGCATTTGAACTGGGCTTTGAAAAATGACAGAAGCTGAAGAGAAGAACTAGGAGAAATAAGAGTACATTTCAAACAGAAAAAATAATATAAGCAACAGAAAGAGGAGGGAAACCATAAGGAAGGTTGATAGCAAATGCAGGGCAATTTGGCTAGAAATGATGGTGTATGAAAAGGAAGAGTATAAGGAAGGGCAGGGCCTGAAAAGTCAGAACTAAGACGCTGAACTTAATTGGTTTTCTAAAGGGATGTTACAGTTAGTGCTTTAGTAAGACTAAAATGGCAGCAGTGGGCAGGTAAGAACAGGTCACCACCTACCTACTCAATAAACTCCTTTGGTTCCCTATCATCTCCCGGATCATATACAAAATGCTCTGTTTGTCATTCTTAGTCCTTCTTACCCCATTCTCCTCCTACTTTTCCAGACTTCTTACGTCTTATTCCAAAACACACAATCCTTGATTTTGACTCTGGTCTCCTGGCTGTTTAACAAAAAAGAGTTTTTTGGCTCAAGGCATACTCTATGTCTAGAACACTCTCCCACTTCACCTACTGATGTTCCTGGCTTCAAGTCCCAAATAAAATTCCTTCTTTTACTGAAAGTCTTCCCTAACCTCTCTTATTTCTAATGCCTTCTCCCTGTTAGTTAGTTCCTATTTATCCTGTAAATAGCTTTTTTGTAAATATTTGCTTGCTCAATGTCTCCCCAATGAGAAAGTGGGATCTTTGAACACAGGCACTATCTTTTGCCTCTTTTTTTATGTAACTCATGTACTCAGCACAGTGCCTGGCTTATAACATGTACTTAATAAATGCTTACTGACTGAATGAAAACCAGGAAACCAATTAAAAGGCTACTGCAAATGTCCAGATGAAGAATATTACTCTAATATATCAGCAATGTTTAAAAAAAGCTTTATTAGAGGTATTCTGAAACTGAGGGTACAATGCACTATTGTGTTCATCTAACATATTTAGGAAAAATAAGAAGGAAAACTACATGGGAATGACTGGAAATGGGAAGATGAAACAAGAGCACTATGTGATGTAAGGGTGAGTGAGGACAGGCAGGAAGGGATACACACCACCAGCTGTTCAGTATGTTCACAGAAAGCGTCACATCTTACCAAGTACTCTCACAGGTGCCTTTTCAAGATTCACTAGTGCAGTTCCAAAGGGAATGGTTATTGTTGTGAAATTATTGGAATCACTCATCAGTGGACATTCTGGTAAAATGAGATAAAACCTCAATGCTTCAACATCGGGTAAGGAACTAGTCAGTTTTGGAAGAATATTCTTTTCCAAACTAGCTGCCACCTGTATTTTAAATAAAAAATAAAACCTATTTAATTTACGTTGGACATTACTTACAAACAAACAAACTTCAATAAAGAAAATAGGAAACTGAAAGAAAAAAGTATAAGATAAAATCAGAAATTGAAAAACACCACAGTGTAGCCTAAAAATTAATGTCTAAGTCTTCCAAGAGAATTCACAAAGCTTAAGATATAATCTGTACATGGAACTCAGATTAAAACAGCTCTATCTGTGCCACTACTTGGCTGTCACAGCTTGTTCAGCATTTTTAACTATAGGTACCCCCTACAAAATGCAATATAAATATATAACCGAAAAACTGCAGTTGCTATAAAGCAAAATCTCTTCATTACTATGACTGGTATTTAAAACCATAATATACAAAAGTACATCATGGTTGAATGAATAGTAAACAGCATACAAAATGGAGAAAAATTATTTTCTAACTTCATAATCATCTTCTTCCCCCTCAGACTTGACGTTCCTCATTACCAATATACTATTACTAATTTTTTTTTTAAATGACTGCTTTCAAAAACATTTAAAACATCTTTAAAAAAAAGACCACAGAATAAGTCTTGCAGGACAAATGATGCAAAATAAAAAGACCCTTTAAGACAAACCTGCTGAGCTATCAGAGGATAGTCAGGTTGTATAAGTTTGTGAAAGAGAAGTCTAGCAGCATTCATATCAACCCCTGAGAACTTGGAGCCTGTTCTATAGTGATCATCATTGCTGAAAAAATTAAGATAAAAAGATTCTCAGTAGGTAATAATATGTAAGCTTTTTTATTCAATAATTAGTGACATTCAGACATAGTAAAAAATTGGCACTTACCTAATAGCTAAAAAACTGCCATTTAGACAAGCAGCCGAAGAAAAGGTTCCATCAATCTCACTGAGTAAAAATTTACAACACAGAAACTGACATGTTAATTTTTCATCTGTTTGTTCTTATCATTTACATGAATATTTAAACTCTCTTCACTATCACAGTGCTTTGAACTTGATGGCTGAATAGTGAATTTGTAAATGATGTTAATGAAGGTATTATTGTCAATTGATTCAGGAATATTTATTTAAATTCATGTTTCTCTAACTCATTTCCTTAAAACAAACAGCTTTTTTTTAGTGTTGTGACTAAAATATATGTAATAAAATAGTGGATTACAGTACTGAGTTTGGAATCAAGACTTCCTGGGTTCAAATTCTACTTCTGACATACCTGGTTTGTGACCCTGGGAGAGTAACATAATCTCCTTCTATAAATTCCTTATATATAAATGCCTTAACTACTGACTCAACTGGTTGTTGAAACAAACTAATACCACAGAACCTTTACTTTATCATAGAACATCCCTTTACAACATAAAATATGTATTTCTAGGATGTAATGAATCATTAAAAAATACTTTTTGACATTGCTTTATTTTTTTTTTAATTTTTCTAAATTTTTTAAAAAATACTTTTAGTTTGGGAAATGTAGGTTCCAAAACTGGTTTAATACACAAAATATAAAAATCATTAAATATGCCCTATTGTCAAAATGTGGGCAAGAAATGCCATTAAAATTTTTACATGTTCAATATAAATGTCTATAATAAGACCAGAAAGAATATATTTCATAATAAAAGTTGGTCAAATGAAAGGAGACAAATAAAGATAATTAAGATCTAGGTTGTAAGGCTGCATAGGATAGAGGGAGAGCCAAGTAGCATAATGGACATAGCTCCAGGCCTGGAGTAAGGAAGCCCTGAGTTCAAATCTAGCCTCAGACAGACACTTAGTAGATGTGTGATCCTGGGCAAGTCACTTATCCCTATTTGCTTCAGTTTCCTCACACATAAAATGAGCTAGAGAAGAAAATGGCAAACCACTCCACTATCTTTACAAAGAAAACCCTCCAAAAAAGGGGTCATAAAAAGTCAGACTTGACTAAAAATGACTGAACAACAACAGTAATATAGTGGGATGAGTGATAACTCTGAAAGAACACCTAGGTTCAAATTCTGACTGATACGGCTATCTCTGTGACCTTGGAAAAATCACTTCCTGGCTAGGTCTCAGTTTCCTCCTCCAGTCAGAGGTCCCCTTTAGCTTTAGCATAGTTCCTGGCACACAGTAAGCACTTAGTAAATCTTTTTCATTCATTTATTCGTCTATGGTGCTAAGTAACCTATAGCTATGGAGTTTTAAAAATTATAAATGGAAAATTCCAGGTAAAACTGATTCTACATTCCGCTTTTTTTTTTTGGCACATATGAGATGTATGTTTGATCACTGCTGATAACCTTTTTCCTTACTTGGCTATTTCCAATGGAACCCTTCCAGAGGAGTTGCTCAGCCATCTCTGAATGAGAGATTCATTTATAGTCCAGATCTGCTTTGAAGGGTCAGGACATCTAAAATCATCTGGTGGCCCAAGGTTCTAAATTGTGAAAGAAGCAAACAAATTTAAAGAAAAAGAAAGACTTTAGCTTAAAAAAGGAAAAAAAGAAAAAAGAAAAACAATAATGAATTGCAACTTTACTTGTTATCCTCCAATTTAGAACTGGCCATGTTTAGACAGAAGTGGGTCATTATTAAGGAGCCTGAAGTAAAAAATATCAAAAGGGCTCTAACATGCATATTTACATTGTAGATCACAAGGAAAGAAGTGGGAACCCACTTCTAGAGCTGAGCCAGAGGGGAGCATGGGACACCAGGGGAAAGAAAAAGAAGGAACAGGGCTGAACATGCAGAGCAGATCTAAGGGAAGACAGTCCTTCCTTAGAGGACTAACAGAAAGAGAGATTCAGGCCAAAGCTACCACTTAGACCTCTCTCCTTAAGAACCAAGGGAAATTAAGAAATAATGTGCTCTTTTTCTGGTTTTCCCTCCAAGTCCATATCCATTATCAGACACCATAGCATACTGAATTTCTTTACCCTAACGTAACCTGAATTTTTGTCACAACCATACAGAGGCCAGGTGTTAGACAGAGATAAACAAAAATTCAAATTAATGTAGAAGTCAAACCTCTGCCTAAATGTTAGAAATTTTCTTAACTGGGGGCTTTGAGATATTGTGATCATACTCTTAACATATATTTTCATATCAATTCCACAAAGCAGCACAGGAGGGGACCTCAATGTCTTTGCAAGCAATTACACTTCTCCAGGCTAAAAAAAAAAAATGAGCTAAGAATTCTAAAAAGATTATGGCTAATTAAATCTCCACAGAAAAAACGGATGGAAAAAAGAGAGGACTGTGACTGTCCAACTGGACAAAGCAATACCCACAACTATCAATTTGAAGGAACATACTCAATGATTTCTTACATTATGATAAATACCTTGGTTACATAAAGCATATCTCCAAAATCAGAATTCTCTGAAGCATTTTTAGTAAGTTATATGAGCTTGAAAACAGTTTATATAACTATATTTTTACCTGTGGACAAGAATAATGGGAAAAACTCTGGTCACCACCTGAAAAAATTCTTTTAACACAGAAGTATTCTTCACCAACTGTAAAAAGAGAAATATGTAAATTATTAAAAATGCAAGGCTTCTGGACTTCAGAGTATCTGGTTATGCTTCCTGATACTCTATGACTCTTCTAATATAATGCAGCCTTTTACACATAATCTTGGATCCATGACAAAAAGTAAAGTAGAGCCCAGATTTCTCAAGGGATCAGAATGACCAAATAAAGTACATTACAGGATTCAGTGCAGGAACATAATATTAATTAACAAGCTCCTGTAGAAAATGGTAAAGGAGCCTCATCCACCACCACTTTGCCAAGTGTGTGTCCTCAATTAAATTCAATTTCCCTTTACGTTCCGGTTTAAGATCGCATAGGCTCCATTATCAGAATGGAAGTTTCTCAAAGGCTGAAACACTGGCATAGTTGTTTCTATAGCCCTCTCAGGACTAAGCATTGTGCCTTATAAGACAGGAGGACCTCAAAAACTGTTGAAAGTATTGCAAACATTACATAAGTTCTTAAAAATTTAGGGCAGAAAAGGAATATAGTAAGCATACAAGAGGAATGAAGAAGGATGATGAATGAATGAGTATTTCACTCTGAAAAAATATTCACCTAAGGACAACTAATCAGAACCAGAGAAATATAACAAAATTAACAATGTTCATTTATTTGCTAATAACATTGTTTTTAGCGGATATTTTACACTTGAAATGAAACAGGATATAATTTTTTTTTAATTTGCAAGAGAAATAACATTCAAGTAATTTTTTTCTCCTTTACGATCCTTAAGGATGAACAGCCCTTCAGCCAAAGCAGAATAAGCTACAAATAAAATAGACTTATTAATCACGTATCAGGAACTGTGCTAACATAATACAAGTTTGAAGTTAAGAAAATCACATTTTTTTTCCCCAGGGCTGTAATTTCACTGGTTCAGAAAACTATTAGTGAGGAAATAGCCTCTCTAACAATTAAGACTAGGAACTGTTCTTCAACTTGTAGCCTGATAATGCTCCCTGGGGCACTACCAGGTTCATTAACTTGCCTGAGGACAGTCTACCTTACTCAGGGAGAGGCACACCACACTCCCTTTTAAAAGCATTGTTTCCTCAAAAGGCACATAAATATGCTGTGGCTGAAGAGGATTAGTGGAGAATTCAAGAGAAAGGGTCAGTGTGTCTAGCAGTCAGTCATCTGTTACCTTCTCTCTGAATTTGATCATTCCCCCAATTCCTTGTGGATTCTTTTCAAACTGGAGAAAGAGACTGGGAGGAACTAACTTTGTCTATCACTGGGTCCTGAGGCTTTACCCTAGTAATTGGTTTAGCCCTCTACAAAGATAATCTATGACATCATGAACGCAAATTTATAACCATTACATTTACAAATATATGGGAAATCACTGAATTTGATTTATAATCAACAAATTCAATTTGTATAACATTTTGTACCTTTCAGAATACTGGTACTTTAGTTAATTTATTTGATCTTTAACATCACTACAGTGAGCTAGATAAACAGTCTGGGTCCTTTTATTCCCACTTTGCAGATAGGAGAAAAGGGGTAAATGCAAAAGCAAGCACCCTGACACATCCAGGATAGCCTGCTATCACAGGTTTTTACATTTGCGGCAACTTTTGAGGTGTCAAACAATCACTTTAATCAAGCACATATGTATTATTCACTTAATTCACAGGAAATGTCAGCACCCTGAACTTCAGAGAAAATACAAAGAAATAACCAACAGAAAGGGCTTCCAGGTCACCTGACCATAAGCAACATCATCACAGACTGACAGACAGACCCAACTGTCTGACCGTACATACATAATTACAAGAGAGAGAAACACCAACATCTGGGTTTTCAAAGCAGACTTGACCACTATGTAGCTGTACTGTCTGTAGGTGCATGGGGTCATGGTCCTAGCTTGCTAGGGTTTTCTTTGGCTTTTTTTTTTTACTTTTTAATTTAAAAAAATTTTTTTTTAAATTTAATCATTTATTTGATCTCACTCCCACCTCCTCCTACTGCAGGGGGGAAAGCCCTTGTCACAATTCAGCCAAGTGGAACAAAATAAAAGACCCTGCATGGGCGCCACCCTACATGAACTCCACCCTACACTCATCCTACCTCCCCCTAATTATCAGGAGGAGCACAGCAGCCAAGCATTCCATGTGCACACTTGGTCACTAAAACAAGTCACATGAAGGTACAGATTTTTATAGTCTTACTGTCTACATCATTGTCCTCCAGGAAGCTTATCTTAGTACATGGTGTGATGCCTGCCGGACTACTTTAGCTTTCCTGGCTAATCCTTGCTTAATCCTTGCTTGTTTTGAAAATTTTCTCTTCTTGCAAAATTTGCTCTTTGCCACTATCTTCTTTGCGTTTGGCCTGTTCTTACTTTCTTGATAGTTCTGCTTCCTCTCTTGGCTTAGCACTTTCACCTGCCCATACACCTATAACATAGTTCTGCCTTGCTCATTAACTGATGTGTGTATCCATTCCCATCCTATGCAATGCACAACTGTCCTAGCTGTTAATTTCTTCAGTCTTGATGCTGGTGGGGTGGACATGACAATATTATCTAAGCATTCTAAGATAATGCTGCTTCCAGGGGACAAGGAACATTCATAAATGATCAGTCTTTGGAAAATCAACATGATTACTTATTAGAACCATGCTGTTTCAACTGAATTATGAAGAAATTACACCAAAGCCAGTTGTAAGGCTATTAACTTTTGTCTTCTTTCATGAAACTCATGATGAAATATCAAACATGTCATCAAAAGCTCAGAGGCAGGCTAATGCCATTAAAATAAATGTGCCCTATGCTCTTAAACATAATGGGGATAAATAATTTCCCAAAGTGATCCTTTCCTATCTGGTATTAAAAAACCAACATGTGGCTCCATCTTGACATTTGGTAAGAATAAAGTGTAAAAAAACATCACTCTTTGGTTTGTCAAAAGAATTAAATTTGCCTACACATGGAACGTTTGATGCTATTTATATTTTTTAAAAATGTTAATAGACAATTTCAAATGATACCCTTACAATATAAACATCACTATGGATGAAGGACATTGGTTAAGTCCATACATAAAGAAGCTTAAATCTTGCTTGCCTCAAAAAAGACACAGAATTTTTCTTCTCACTAAAGGTTACCAAGTTTCATCTAAGGGGCCCATAACAACACCTCTTCATATTTGGACTCAAGTGTCATAATTGAAAGAAAATCCCACACAAAGGGATTCAAAGACATGAAAAAGAGAATGAGAAAACAATTCTATAAATTCAATAAAAGAAAAAATACTTTAGTGTAGTATCTATTCTCAAATTATTCTCACCACTATTTGGTGGACTCTTCCCACTGTAAGGGAACCAATTTCCTTTCACCGTGAAAGGGCTTTTTCTGTTGCTTGTTGATCCGGTTCCAAGCTGCCCATTGCCACCAAGCCCGAAAGAATAAATTCTTCCTGATGAAGGAACAAAAGCAGAAGTGTGCTGCCTAGGGCAAAAAGATACAGAAAAAACACAGACTAAATATGTTACCCTCTAAATAATTGTCCTGAAGGATAAAATAGTTTAGGTTTGTTTTTTTTTTTTAAAAGAATTTTTACTAATTAAGCAACCAAAGAGAGGTAAGAAGAGTACTTTAAAAGGTATTTTTCAATGACTTAAATCGGGGCACATTTTCAGTTATAAAATTTATTGAAAAGTGTAAAGAATACAAGATCCCACAGTATGTAGGATGTAAATGTCTTAAAGGCAAAAGATCTTTTATTTTCATCTTTGTACCCTCAGCACCTACTACAACACCCTGAAATTAATCAACAAGCATTTATGAACTGCTTGCCGGTCAGTGTGTATGGGGGTGCTCAGGAGGTTTGAGGGCTTGCTAAGCCCTTTTCAGGGGGGTTCATCCATCTTTGGTGTCCACCTAATTCACCCAACTTCTCACCTGTGGCTCCAAAAAGCTACTGCTAGCAGTCATACCTGGTAAACTGTCTTTGGGCAGATGGGTTAAATCAGGTTGAGGATAACCAACAAGCCTCAAACCCTTAGGGGATGTCTACCCCAAGCTTGGGAAGACTTCTCCTGGTGGAATGGGTGAAATGAGAACAATTTGTTTCAATTGTCATGAAGGTGGCAGAAGTAGGTGCTGTGAAGTGTTTAGAGCTTAGTCAAACATCAAAGATGCCAAGATCATCCACTACCATCAAGAGCCAACGCCAGGCAACCTGATTTTTGTCCTGCCACTGGACTTTGATGACCCAGGAAGAGAGAGTGAGGCTGCTGACTTGGTACAACTCTGCATTCCTTAAATCCAATTCATTCACCAATCACATTATCAAACATGATTACACTGGTTCTCTCCAGGCACTGTGCTAAATGCTGAGGATACAAGACAAAAGCAAAATCATCCTTCTCCATGGGAAGTTTATACTCTGCTGCCCATTGCATACTAAATGGTTGTTGAACTGAAAAAGCATTAAACCTCGTAAAACAAAACAGTGTCAAAGATTCTTAATCAATGAAGTGTCTTTCATGTTTACATTATAACTGTACATAATTCCGTGACAGATACTCAACAATTTTCTTATCAATGTCAAGGAAAATATAAAAAAAGGATATATATATATGTATATATTTGCCAAAATGTTTGTCACTATCAAAGAAGATGTCCTGAAAAGAGTCCAAATTGAGAAGTACAATGGGCTGATTGCATCAAGCCCCAATATAATACAGGGCCCAAAATATTACAAAGACTAGCTTTATTTACACAAAAAAACCCCAAATGGATGACAAATGTCTCTTCTATGGCTTGAAGTTGGCCAACAATTTAAAAAATATTTATTAAGTGTTTACTTAGTACTAAGAACAAAAAAAGGCAAAAAACAATTGGGCCCCTCAAGAAGTTGAAATCTCTACAAAGATCTGAGATGAGCAATATAAATTGACAATGAGCTATGCCCATCACCAAGACAGTGGTTAAATTGAATCTGAGAAACTGTATAATCTCAAGCTGCTTCTTACAAAAAAAGCCATCTATTTAGCATCAAAATTCTTCCAGGGTCATTTGGACCACAAAATATCAACATCTCAGCACTCAACCAAGTGAGCGGCAAAGAGTAGGCTCTTAATAAATAAGAATCACAATCGAAAGTGCCGGAGACACCACAAGCAACAGGGACATATATAGGTTTGGCTACACAGGTGGCCACACTTCATCAGAGGTGTACCAAGGTGTATCCAAGCAAAACATCATATAAATAGATCTAGGAAATTGCTATCAGAGAGGGAAGTGGGCCAGCCATGCAGTATGACCACAAAATTAATTGGCTTGTCCAGGGTCACAAAGCTAGCAAGTGTCTTAGGGTAGATTTGAACTCAAGTCTCCCTGATTCCAGGCCTGGTGCTCCATCCACTGTGCCACCCAGCTGCCAGCAGCTAGGTGGTACAGTGGATAGAGCACCAGTGCAGGAGTCAGGAGGACCTGAGTTCAAATCTCATCTCAGACACTTGACACTCACTAGGCGTGTGACCTTGGGCAAGTCACTTAACCCCAACTGCCTCATCCAGGGTTATCGTCAGTCATCCTATGAATATCTGGTCACTGGATTCAGAAGGATCTGGAGAAGTGAGGCTGGTGACCTGCACACCCCTCCCTCACTCAAAACAAAGTCAAGTGCAAGTCATGTCATTTCTGTGATGCCACAGTCTTCTTCAGCAACAAAGGGTGAACACACACACGATGACCACAAAATTACAGATACAGAACCCAAATAAAGTATGGACACCGAGGCAAGGTTAGAAGACCTAAAGGATCTTCCTGTGTACTGGGTAGATACCCCCTTGGAAGATTTATAAAAAATAAACAAGAAATACATAGGATAAGAAGGTGTAGATGGGTTGCAAGAGGCTGAATGAGAGAGTCCTCATATTGGTGATACCATGGATACCTTTAAACAAGTGGTGTGGGGGAGAGGATGACCACTGTCTTGAGGCAGCTGGTAAGAAAAGCATCACGAGAGAAGGTAAAGGAATTTGCCTCAACAAGGTGAAAGAATAATTCTTCTTCTGAGACTGATAACGATAATCTTGATAAGTCAAAGACAAGAGCTTTAAAAAAACCTCTTCAGAGAGTCTCAGTCTTCTCAAAGAAGCAAGAGGTTATCAACTCCTTTAAGTGTTGCGGAGAGGGAGGGAACGACACCAAACATTTGTGAATTTGAAGAATAAAGCATATGGAACAGTGATAGTTAAATAAAAAACAAGGCAGAGAATTAAGACTGAGGAGAGTAGAAGGGCTAAACAGCCCTAAAGTAAAGGTGATTAATGTTCAATACTGCAACTTTCATCAGAGATGCTTAGCAACCTAGTAGAAGGAGGTGAGAAATCAAAATTATTATTCAAGGTTAAGGACACAACAGGAATGGTAAAAGTGTAGACAGTGGTGGAGAATCTAAAGGGACTTCATCTAGTCCAACCCAGACTCAAAAGAAATCCCTACACAGAACATCTCCAGCCTCTGCTCAAAGCCCAACAATGAGCAGGAACTCATTACTTCCTTATACAGCCCTTTCCACTTTTGGACACCTCTAATTGTTAGAAAAGTTTTCCTGATATTAAAACTAAATCTACCTATCTGTAACTTGTAACCATGGCTCCTGGTTCTTCCCTATGGGACCAACAGAATAAGCCTAATTCTCTTCCACACAATCATTAAAGTAGACCATGTAGTCAAAGCTGGGGATGGAGACAAGAGATGTCAGAATTCCAGAGAAGGACCAGGGGCATAAAAAAAGGTAAAGGGGGTAAATGTCACAATGAAGGCAAAATGACTTAACTAAGGAAGTGGAACAAGTGGAAGAATAGTAGGTTAGAGGCAGAGAAAGGCAGTTCAGTACCTCAGATATAATGCCCTCCCAAGAGGCCCAAGGTGTTGTCCCCACAGTACAAGGTTAACATGGGGTAGAGAAGGCTGTTAAAAGGAAATAGTTGAGAAATCATATAGTCCCAGTTTAGAAATATTTCAGACCTGAATATTAATGTCCCCAAGGAGAATAACCAGAGATGGTTTAGCCAGAAAGACTGACAGCCGGAAGCTAAAGTCACCTAAGAAACTGGAAGACCAATGTGGACATCAAAGGTAAGTACTTCCTGGCAAGGAAAGGGTAAAATAAACAATGCATGAAGTCTGAAGGAGGAAAGGTGATTAAGGCACAATCAATAAAACAATCACAAGTATTCATTAAATGGACAACACTATGTCAAATAATGTGCTACATGCTACAGATCCAAAGACAACAATCATTCTGACAGGCCAGAGAGGAGAAAAGGATCTGTGAATCCCCTACCCTTGACCCCTGGGAGGAATCGAAGATGAACAAGAAGTGTTCACCAGTGGAGTTGACTGAAAAGGGATGTGACAGCCTCAAGGGAAAGCCAGTCTTTCATTAACATAAGAAGAAAATGTTTAATCAGGCAATATATTTTAATTTTTAATATTTTTGTTGTTGTTTAGTAGTTTCAGTGGTGTATGACTCTTTGTGACACCATTTGACATTTTCTTGACAAAGATACTGCTGGGATTTACCATTTCCTTCTCCAGCTCATTTTCCAGATGAGAAAACAGAGGCAAATAGGGTGAAGTGGCTTGTCCAGGGTCACACAGCTAACAAGTAGGTGAGACCCAATTTGAACTTGAGTCTTCCTGACTCTAGAGTTGGCACTCTATCCACTGTGCCACCTAGTGTCTGAATTTTTAATATTACATAATACATATAAAACTGTTCTTTATCTTTGACTGGGACACAAAGATGATGGGGAAAAAGAGAAATAACACGTTGCAGGAATATAGATGACAAAATTCTGTTCTCCAATGTACTTTACCGTCCACAAGCAATCTGTGTGACAATGCTTCCCATAAGCTCAAAAACTTTTCTGGGGTTTATCTCATGACTGGTTGAGTTATGCCCCAACTGACCATAGCCTCCAGCTCCGAATGTAAAGACCCCTCCTTCCTGGAAAAAATACAAAGTACCCAATTTATTACACACGACCACACATCAAAAAAATGTTTCTTTACTGCATGTCTTCCCTACAAGATACTGTAATGTGAGGATAACAATTCTAAATATTTTATAATTTTAACTTACTTGCAGTCTTGAGATGAAGGCTAGTGGTACAATTAGAGTTACTGCTATATTATTAATCTATTCACACAATTACTATATTGCTCTGAAACAAATATTAGTCTTTGTCCCTACTAAAAAGATGAAAATCCCCAGTTTTCTCTTGGCATTTTCTTCTTTTGTAAATATTTTTCTTTCTTTTTTCTTAATTTATTTTAAACTTAAATACACATTAAGAAAAGAAAACAAATTTAAATAGAAAATAAGAAACCCATTTTCATGTGCATAGCAGAACATAAGAGAGGATTCAAATTACATAATAAATTTCCATTTCAAGAAAATCTATATAATAAATACTACACAATGTGTCTAAGCTTTGGCATTCTCTTCCATAACTATCATTATCGTTATTATCTTAGTAAATTCCAATTATACACCTGCAAGATTCCACTAAACCTAAAACCGATGAAGTTTTTATGTATTTTACAACATACTTATACCTAATAAAATTGGAAGCGTCACCAGGAGGCCTATGTATCAAACTATGCAAATACTGTTTTTACATTATTGAGAGATTACTTCAGAACTTTTTTATTATAAATTCTATCAGGAACAACAAGTTTTGTTCTCAATTTAAATGTAAGCAAAAGAAGTCATAATTTTCTTCTCATTCTACATTATTACAGATAATAACAAAAATTTTTAAATTCGAATTAAGTAATTCTGCTTTTTTGATTAGAACTCTCTCAACAAGAGTCTCAAATTGTTCAGGCTGCAAAAATGTGCCACCAGTTACCATTTCTACATGAATAACAATTTTTAAAATTCCTTTTTCTCCATTACATATAAATAGTAACTTGGGTAAATATGAATGACCTTACAAAATAAAGTTTAGTTAATAGTATAGTTAACCCTATTAACCTTCTTTTAACAAACAAAAAACCCTATAAAACACCTTGATTGTTCTAATGTTCTGCTAACTGCAATAACTAATGAAAATTTCTAAAATTTTTATTTGACTATATGATTTAATGATTGCAAAAAACCTACTGAGAATGACTGTTTAAAATCAAGCAAAAACTTGAGAAGTAAAATTTTGTAGACTAATAGCAGTTAACCTGTAAATTTGTACTTTATGCATTTTCGACATTAGTAGATGTCTAATGATTCAAGGATACTATTTATCATTAAAAAATTCTAAATATGAGGGAACATACAGTTTCAAACTCTAATGAGTACTTCATCTTTCCTAATGTCTATCCACCATGCAGAGCAGAAAAAAAACAAGACAAACACACTAATTTCAAATCTGGTCAATGCAAGACTTTGCCAGTCCTCTTAGACATAAACATTACTACAATAATGACCCTGAGAAGATTTGGGGGATCATATTGATTTCATCTTTTTGCTCAACTGCTGATCTCTCCATCAGACCAAGCAGTACTGACACTGAATTCGCACTCACCCCAAGACAGGGTGCTCCTTCCAGGTCAGGGTTGAAGCCACTGGCAAGATTGTGTGAGGAAAGCTCATATTGTAACTGCTTGCACAGTACTTGGCCTGTGGATAATAGAGGGCTTCAGTTTCCTCTACTACTTAGTATAAAATATTTATAAGCCAAATGGATGCTAAATTAAAACAATACACAGCCATACAGTATAATTTGGAATTAATCTACCCAGCATGGCAAGCCACAAAGCACTGGAAAGGACGCTTTAACACTGAAAGGTTTATGTCTCAGCAATACTTAACATAGAGCTGTAAAATTATCAACAGAAAGTATCACATTGTAATGTCATGCCATTGGTTTTTTTTTTCTTTTGACATAAAACACTGTCAACTGACAGAAAATGAAGACAACTTGGAGACAATGGGTGAAAATTAGCATTTACAACATTCCCTTTCATTACTGATATTTTACTAACAATAAACAACCGCTTCGCTCACATTTTCATACATAGGACACTAAAAAGTTTTCATCACATCCAAGAATTGTCCTGATTTTAAAACTACTACACAGAGTACAAAAACGAAGGCAAAAGCTTCATACCTTAGTAAGAGCTGCTGTATGATCTTCTCCACAACAAATGTAAACTATTTTCTGTGATCTTAATGACTTCAGCAAATTAGGAACAAATCTATCTGAAAATTTAAGCAAAAATGTTAACACTCTTAAGGCATTTAATTTTAAAATTATTTGTCACATATTTACTTTACTGAGGTTTAATTTGTTTTCCTTGAATATGTCTCTGATGGGAACATACAATGAATTAATAATAATAGCTAACATTTGTATAGCGCTCATTATGTACCAGGCACAGTGCTAAGTAAACACCTTATAATTACTCCATTTGATCTTCACAACAACACTAAGAGGTGGGGGCTATGATTATTCCCATTTTATAAATGGGGAAAATGAGGCAAACAAAGGCAAAGTAATTTGCCCAGGGTCACCCAGCTAGCAAGTCTGAGGCCCAATTTGAATTCAGGTCATCCCCCAGCTCCAGGTCTGGCACTCTACATACTGTGGTGCCCTCTTGAAGACAGCTGTCTTCATAATCCCAGGTCCTCATGCAGTACCTTGTACACTTATTAAATGTTTGCTGAAGTTATCAGTTGAATTTCCTAAGTCAAGCAGCAAATAAATAGGAAAACTAACTCACACTGAAAAGGCAAGACCCTGGGAGGATCAACTTAAATTAAGAACCAGTGATAAAATGAAACATTATGTTGTAGAGATAAACTTTTAAGTAACATGGAATGACAATGTGGAACTGGTATCTCTAGATTGTAACCCCCGTTGTCAAATATAAACTAGCCTCAAAGGTTAAAGCACACAATGTTAGAATCCTTTCAGAAGAATGTGAAAAGTGGTGTTGCATGGTGACAGACACCATGGAGTAAGAATCAGGTGATGTGGGTTCCGGGCCTCGCTCTGTTACAAACAGCTATTTGACCCTTTGCCAGATATTCGGAGTCTCAGGTAGGTCAGGGTTCAGTGAGAAGCTCATACCATGTAAGGAAAGGGATAGACCTAGAATTACACAGGAGTTTCAAAGTCCCAGGGAATGAAATTCCTGCTGTTAAAATAGGTTGGGACCTTCTTTGCAACGGCTTGATTGCCTGAGAGTGCTCTGAGATCTCGCATCACTGTTGGTCAGTGGCAGACCTTGAACGTTATTCTCCTGACTTCTAGGTCAGCTTTCTATCCACTGGTACCACTCTGTTCTTCAAACGTGCTCAAGCACTTTTTATTTCACATACCTAAAATTATTTATGATATATCAAGAGGAAGCATGGGATAAGAGATGGAGAGCCAAGCACAAAGTCGGCAAGTCCTGGCATCAATCACGGCACTTCTCAATGGCATCAAACTCAAAAAGATACAGAGGCCACTAAATTGTACCTAAGGGCCACATTATTGATTTAGTTTTCAAATGTAGTATTATCTATGTTCTTTTTTATTCTAATTTGTTAAACATTTCTTAATTACATTTTCATCTGGTTTGGGCCACACTTGGGAGTGTTGTGAGCTGCATGTTTGACACATTGGTCCAAAATAATTCTCTAAGACACTGAGTTGCAGAAAAGATGCTAACTTGCACTGGGAGATGGAGTTTCCTCACTTGGGAAATTCCACATGCTGATAGGACTAAATCTATCTCTAATAATCCCTATCCCTATCTCTTAACAATAAATTAAGTTCTCAATTCCTGACTTATCATTTTCAAAGGTGAAAAAAAATCTTAAAACTCAAGTAGAAAGGGTTTTATTGTGAAATGCTATATAAATGTAACAATAACTAACAATTATATCATGCTTTAGGATTTGCAAAGTACTTTTCAAATATTATCTCAATTGATCATCACAACAACCCTGGAAAGAAAATGCTATTATTATCCCAATTTTACAGATTGAGAAACTGAGGCGGAGGCTAAGTAATGTGGCCAGTGTCAGCTAGGAAATGTCAGCTAGGAAAAGTTTGAACTCAGGTCCTTCCTAACTCCAGGTCCAGCAATATGTAAACGGTGCCACCTCACCTCTATGCCTTAAAAAATGTAAACTATTCTGTAGGAGATGTTTTTTAACAAACTTCACTTTGCCAAGTAGGACCCCACAGACTGTACATCTGCATAATTATCTGCTTATCAACATCAACTGCTGCTGGAGATTATCAGTCCAACTGCCCCCCTCTCAAGTAACTCTCACATCTTAATACGCAACTTGCCTTTCAATAAGTTATGGCCTTTTGAAACTCTAAATGTATTGAACTTTAAAACATTCACTTTCATTGCCGAACCATTTAACACTTAGAACATCTGAGGCCCATTTCTGAGATCTACCTAAGTGGACTTTGGTCCCCTTAGAGACTCTCAGGGCTGAAAATGACTTGAGTCTGACCCCCTTCATTCTGTAAGTGAGAAAATGAAGACTGAGAGTAGCTATCATTTCCTTAACCTTCAAGGCCCTGAGAGGCAAAGATGAGACTAGAACTAGTCAGCTGCGTGACTGTTCTTTGCACTGTCATGTGATGACTTCTCGAAGGTGTGTGATCACCTAGGACAAGAATTATTAGGGGCAAGCCTCAGGCTGTCAGGGTACAGTAAAGGATCAACATAAAAAAATCAATACAGAAGTTTAGACTCTTTCACTGAGCAACTATTCTAGATAGATGGCAATGGGAACCTACCATTTTCATCATTAAGACCTAGCTGACCAAATTTGTTCCGTCCCCATCCAAAGATGGCTCCTGAAAGAGTGAGAACAAAACTGTGGGCTCCACCTGCGGCTACTTGACTGAACGGGATTCCAAGGAGAGACTTAAGCAGTTGCGGGGAACTCTGTCTTTTCAACTCAAAGCCTAAACCCAATTGACCATGCTTATTCTGTCCCCAGGAAAAAACTTCACTTCCTGCAAAAGAAAAAAAAATGTTGAATTCATATCACCTGTATCGATACATTTTATTTAAAAGTTTCTTCAATCAACAAATCATACAAGGACTTTCTTCTCATCTTTTATAAAGTATAAGCTCCCAGAGGGCAGGAAATCTTTCAATCTTTGTCTTCACAGCCAAGCGTCTGGCATATACTAAGGAAACGTCTGGGGAACTGAAACAAACTGTCAATATCCAAGAGAAGCTGCACTGATCATTACTCTATTTATTTTTCAGTCACACTTAAAATTCAAATGGGAATGTTCGACGCTGACGAGTTAAATGTTCTGTGTTGATGCATTCTTTTAAGTCTCGGTAGTGCAGTAACCGGGCAGAAACCGTCACAAAGCAAGGTAGGGATTATTTTATCTACCATCAACTGCTGGAAAATGACAAAAAGAAACACTCCTATTACAAAATTTTAGCCACTTTCTTGTGGATGATGGTGCTAGGAAGTGCCCTACCCAAATAAGTCAAAACGCTTCAGGAGGGATACAACCATAGCAAATCCTCTGACTGTACCGGCTACAAAATCCAGTCTACATAAGGACATGTCTAGACTGCTTATGAAAAACTTCTTTTAATACTCACAAAGCCAGGTTAGCGTGTGCTAATTCTGTATGCTGCTTATCTATACGTTAAAGCTGATCTAAGAGGACCTCTACTAGACAATACTTTGTTAGCCTTAAGTTTGTGCTGTTAAATATCCATCAAAGTAATAAAATTTCATTTCTTTTAAAGACAATAAAAAAGTCTTTAGTTTAGAGGTTTCACCAATTCAAGATCCCCTCCTCCTTCCTTTCACAAATACCTCTTTTAGGTGCAATCATACTACAAGTGGATACAAATCACAAATCATTTACTTTAGCTACAAGTGTAAAAAATGAATACCTTCATAATGTTAGCAAATACTATCAAGATGGCAAGCAAAGCATATCATGAAATAATGACAGAGGGACACTAAGGAGGCAGGGGATAAAGGGCTGTACCTGGAGTGAGAAAAATCTGAATTCAAATCTGACCTCAAATACTCACTAGCGGGGTGATCCTAGGCAAGTCATTTAACTTTTGTTTGCCTGCCCCTCACAAGACTGTTGTGAAGATGAAATGAGATAAATCTCTAAAGTGCTTAAGCACAGTGCCTAGAATATGGCAGCATCTATATAAATGTTTATTCTCTTCCCTTTCCCCAAAGCAAAATGGGATTACATGGATGAAATCGATTAATCTAAAGTTTTATCATCCCAAATAATATATTACATATGCTATCATGTTCTCTCTCTCTCCTCTCTCTGTCAGAAACACAAATAAGCAGCCTCAAGAAGCTTCTCACTCTCTTCCTTTCAGCCAGAAAAAAAGTCAAAAAGCAATACACTTTAGGCAAGCAAAAGTTCTAGAAGAAAATACCAAAGTCATAGGCTCACCCATCCTTAGAATAAGACTTTAAAAAAAGTTTGTGCTTTCTGTGAGTTTGAACTGATATAAAATTAGTTTTAATTTATTACCTATTTTGGTCAGAGTATTTCAATTTGGTTGTTGTTCTGTGAAAATGTTCCATTTTTTGCCCTCCATTTCTTCTCTTTCTCAAAACAGCATGTCCTAAGTGATAAGTCCAAAACTTATGTGGCAGGCCAGGGTTCACTACACCCAAAGGAAGTTGCCTGGTTTCAGTCACCTGACTCTGGGTTTGTTCTACAAAAAACAGTCTGAGATCTCAAGGTCATCAACTCAAAGCCTGCCAGGGTAGCAGAGTGAAAAGAGGTTAAGCTCCAACTCTGTCAGGAGTTGGCTATACTGGGATCCTAAATTTAAAGCAAAAAGGGAACTTTGAGATCCATTAGTCCAACCTGCTCACAGTTCAACCTGACCAGGCAACATGAAAGGCCCCTAAGTCGGGACACCAGCAGGTGACTCCAGGGCTCCTGCCTCCAAACCCAGCCCTCTTTCCATTAGGCTACATTGCTTCTTTCTAAACTTGTTAACACTGGGACAATAATCCTCACCTTATCTACCTCAACAGCAAACATTCAGGAGACTTTAAAATGTTATGGCAATGAGAATCAAAAATGATATGGCGGGTGCCCAAGCTCTAACCTGTACTAGATGATAAAAATAAATACACAGCAAGCTCTCCTCTCTCTCTTCACAGTCTAACTCTAAACCAACACTGAAAATGTAGGGCAGAGAACTAAGAAAACTCTTAACTAGCTCTACCTCCTCTTTTCCTAAATTTAAGTTTTCACGTGGAAAGTGGAACTATTTAAGAGACTGAAAATCTAAAAAAGTAAGTAGTAATTGAGAATTTCAATGATCCATTCTAGATTGGTAAAATTCCTTCAGGCAGAGATAGAAGAGTAAAATTTTTAGATAAGACAAACGAAATTTTTTAGAAAGAACCAACAGCTTTATAGACATCAAGTTAAGAAACTATAGTGAGTTTGGTTCTAAATAGGAAAAGCACTGGTATAGGAGACATAAGAATATATGAATCACTTTATATAGTAATTATAAGCAAGTGATCATGTCATTATCACATCATTTCCTGCGATAACATGATACATAAGTGCAGAATCAGCAAATGATGGCCCATGGACCACGTCCAGCCTGCCACCTCTTTCTGCACAGTCCAAGAGCTAAGCCCAGTTTTTACATTTTAAAAGTTGTATGGGAAGAGTCAATCCCATTCCATATCCTCTATAGCTGCTCTTACACCACATGGTAGAGGCATGTGATTACAAAAGAGAGCATAGGGGGTGCTTCTCATTCCATAAAATCTCATTTCAGATCAGCATTAACAGATGAACACTTGCAATCACATTTTGATGATATGGGACCTTAATTCCAAACTTCAATTAAGCAAAATGTTATCCCCCAAAAGAGAAATTTATTCTTCTCTTTAGTAGACTTGTACTACACACACAAAACAGAAATGTATTCAATTGTTGTCACCATTAAATTTTCAATTAAGTCAATAAAAATTTGTAGCAAGTTGTTTTCAGCCTTGTTACATAAATACCTACATGATATCCTTAATTTTGCCTCTTGGTTTACAAAGTCTAAAATATTTACTATCTGGACCTTTACATAAAAAGTTTGCTGACCCCTGTGATCACCCAATTTCATTATGATAAAAGTGTAGTATGAAGGGGAAAAAAATGAATGTAAAATACAGACGAGCCTAAAGTCTGATTAAAACACACTGTACCAGAAGTTCAGGAAAAATGAATCATCTTTTTGCTTATTTGGTGACTTTAAAGAAGGCACATATGTGAATGAGTACATAGGAAAACTTATATTAGCCTATCTATTTGAATGTCTCCATGAACATTGCTCACTCACTCTACTCCATAAGAAACACTGCAATGTCAAGAATGACAAATGCAGGAGAGATCACAAATATATTTAGTGTGCCAATGTCATCAAATAAGACTACCTTCAGTTAACATATTTATTTTCTATTTTCCAAATATCTCTATGTTGCCCTCAAAGACTGATATTTTAGTTTAACAGTGTTAATGATTTAATGGTGCCTTTAGGTGAAAGTGGGCTCAATCTACATCAATTTAACAGCAAAGGTGAAGTGACTGCTCAGAAGTTTCTCTGTGCTCATAATCAAAATGGTATAAAATCAACTGTTAGCTCAATTGGACAAAGCTATAGTATGTAGTCTGTTTATCAATGCCAAAAAAGACAATATTCTTCCTCTTGCTCTACATAGACAACAGGTGTGTGGCACCTGCCTTCCTGCTGAATAGAAGTGGCATAAAATTTTGTTACCTGGATAAGCATCATTTTTGGTGATGCATTCCTTGAAGAAACAATGGACTTATGCTGTTTTGGAACATCAAAGAAATAATCCACAGATTAAACAAATGGATTTTACACCAAAGTGTTCACCACTTTACTATATAGATATGAAACAGGGACCCTATGCTGTCTTTATACATGTAAGTTTGATGAATTTTATATATGGTTCCTTAACAGTTAACAGATTTATAATTGGCAAGATGAGTAATGTGACCAAAATGGCACATCAGTGATATAAAGTTCATTATGATATTGTACATCTCACTGGACTGATATTTCATGAAGGAAGGACATTAGAATCAATCCTGTCCCCAATCTTTCCAACTCAGTCAGGAAAAGCATGTCACTGGACATGTCATTAAATAATGCAAAAACTCCCTACAGGGGAACATAAGGTCACATAAACTATGCCCTCATTGATGGATATTTGTAGTAAAAATGAGGCCCTGATGGCACAGTATGCTCTGGCTTTTCCAAAAACATTGCCACAGAAAAAGCTAAGACTAGAACAAAAAGCAGGCAGGAAACTGAGGACAAAGTCCTGATGTGACACCTGTGGGAAGCACCTCAGCCCTAAGGTTGAATTTTTCTCACAACAAATAAGCTACCCATGAGATTTATCAATTGATGGTTTAGTACATTTACTCCCTACAACTATCAAGAATAACACTATTAAGAAAAACAAACAAAAAAAGATGCTTACCTTTTGAGAGTGCAAGGGAATGATAGTAACCACAAGCAATCTGTATTATCTGAATATCTGTCAAACTTTTAATATTTCTAGGAGGGGGAAGAAAGAGAGCTCAATCAAACACAGAAATATATAATCTGTTCAAATGGTATGGCATGGCATTTTCTCACACAATGATCAGAGCACAATTGCCAAAAATTAACAAAGTGATGAAAATATTAACTATTTTAGAAAAAGAGTTTAAAGCCAGTATCGAATTAAATAAAACATACTTATACCCATGCCCAAAGTACTCTCCAGTGTGCTCCCATAATTAATACATTATTTCATTATTGGTCCTAATCTTCTTTACAACTAAATTTGCACAGATTAGGATTCTGGAATACACTGGAAATCCCAGAACCTAATGCCTCATTTTCATTGATCTTATAGTTCCTTACCTATTTTAAACAGTTTTCTTTCCACTACATTTCTTAGTGTAGAAAAGTGATACTAATTCATAAAACAAAAAACAAAATCCCTCTTTGCTATCTTTTTGATTCTATCCACAAATCAAGCATACCAAATGATAAAACCTTTTTAAAACTTTCTGCAGAAAAAAATAACGTAATTGAACAGAACAGTCACACCTAAAGTTCTCTTACACAGTTCCCTTTCATATTCAACAGTGATCCTATCCTATTTTTCCTTTTCCTGAGTAGATTTTTAAGAAAAAAAATAATAAATATATAAGGATGTTTCTTATTTCCCTTTACCTGATACTGCCACCTGACCTGATTCTGCCAAATGAGAGTCCAGAGCAAGCTCTGACCCGATCAGTGCTCATGATTTTCACAATACAAGATCTTCAGCAACCAAATTTTGATTAGGAAAAAGGAAAGCTACTCTAATTATACATTTCTCTATCATAAATATTTATTTTTAATTTAGTGGCTTTATTTTGTAATTGCAAAATATGAGAGTAGCAGTACTACTGAGCTACCAGCAGCCCATAATTTTTACAACTTATAAATGGATCTCCTCATGGAAATTTTTCTTCCGAAATGTCATATCTTTGCAATAAACAAAATGGTAAAGGACGAGCAATAGGAACTAGGCTCATCATATAGATGAATGGCTGTTCAATCAAAAATGTCAAATGAAAGAGACCACTCATTGCCCCAAGCTCCTAAAAAAGTTGATTCTAGTTGTGGCAGAGACCTAGTGGAAATGTATTAACATTTTTACGTGGACTTACAACACCATTTACTTAAGCATGTTGCATACCAGGCTAAAGTAAATGAATTTGAGTGACTCAAGTGAACTGTTAATTTATAATACGAATGCCAGAAAACATTTCCACTGCCCCAATAAACTGGATCAGATTCAAAAAAATTCAAATACTTGTATTTGGAGGTTTTAGTAATAACCTTGTATTAAAAAAATTCAAAGAAACTCCTCAAGTTAGTCTGCAATAGCATCCAATGAACAATGACTCCACTTTCCAAAGTAAGCCTTACTAATTTTAAGATAATTTGAATGTTACTTTAGTCTCCTGTGCATTTGATACATAGTAACAGGTCAAAGTACTTTTCTAGGAACTGTTAAAATAAAGTTTATCTCCCTGGAATGCACTGTTGAGTCTTATATCTGGGTCTTAAAAAAACAATACAATTGTACTTTCTGTTATTTTTACCACAACAAAGAAAACTCAACAAGGTACAGTGGAAACATAAAATGATCTACCAACTACTGTTTTTGTGAACAGGAAAACTAAATTTTTGTGATGGTCCCATTTTTAATAAGTCAAATACTCTCAAGGAAAATAAGGATACATTTTAGTTGCTAATAGTTTTCTGTTAAAACTCTTAAGCTGCTTTTAACTGAATAACCAAAAAAAAAAAAACACACACACACAACCCTGTAAGGTAAATTACAATTTCCTACTAATCAACTGTGTGGGAGAAAGAGCTAAACTGGCTTCTCAAAATATTTAACTCCTTTGTGCTTTTTATTCAAGCAACTTACTCTTTCTTTTGTCAGCTGTGTACACAAGTGAAGTTACCTCTTAATTATACACTAAAAAATAAATCTTAAAAGGTTACTAGATCTCAAATTATATGACAGGACCTGTCATTTAAATATATTTTATTCATTTAAAACTTTTAAAATGTATATTTAGGAAGTTGTGAAAATGCTTCATTCCAAGAAATGAATTTCTTTTAGAAAATAACTTTAAAAATTCTTCAGATCAAACTTTTTAAAATCAAATTCAAAATAAAATATACTTGCACCTTAAGAAAATTTTACTAATTTTTATATCTTTCAATCTTTTTCAAACTATAAAATCCATCATTTACAATTTAAAATAGAAAGCATAAATTGTTATATCATGTATAGTAATGAGGAGAATGCTAAAGATTAAATAAAATTTCAACAATCAATCCAGAATTCACACTGATGATTTTGCCAGTAATTACTGACAAACTGTCTGAAATGCATGTATTTAGACATAATAAAAACCAAGCAATCCTTTGCCTGATGGTAGAAGCGTATAGCTTAAATCAACTTTAAAAAGAGGTTTTGTTTTACCAAACAGTTAACAGAAGCTATTTTCAAACTATGAAATAGTATTCATTTTTTTGTTTTTATAAGGAGAAATATTTTTCTTGACTTGAGTGTTAGTATTATTTCAAACATGAAAACTAGGCTGAAATTGTAAATAACTGCTTAAGATCAGGAAAACTGACAGTTGACAGGTACTTGGAGTACACTAACAATCCATACAAGCAGTTAAAAAGTCACTTCCATAATCCTCAGAAGTACCCTTTATCATCTAAGTCACCTTTTCATAAAGCTCTACATTAGCCACAAAACCAGAATTCCTGTGAAAGTTCTACTTCTTCCAATGTTTTTCTTAAAATGTTGGTGTGAAAATTCATATTTTAATCGACTTACTTGGAAATATTAAAGATAAGGACAAGATTAAACTAATATTTTTAAGAACACAAACCATCTGTGTCCCATCCAAATTCAGTGTTTCTTCAAAATTCCCAATTTCCACATATATCCTCAACTGAAATTAGAGAACACTTACTAGCAGAATGTCACAAATGGTCTCCCATTGATGTTTCACCTCCATATGGAAATATTTTCAATACTAAACGGTGCTTAACTAAGTCATTTATCAGACCTTCCAAAAGAAACCCTAATCTAGCAAAACCTATGTCATGCTGGACTCTTTCATTATATTCCTTAATCTAATGAAGACTCTAGATGCAGCCTGCTGTTACTTTCTTAGGCTGCCTTGAATGCAACAGTGCTCACCAGGAACCCCTTGCCTTTTTAAAGGCTTCTAAAAGCCTTAATTTTCACTCAAGGAAAGACTTAAAAATTCTACCTGTCCTTGCCTCCGCCATCCTTCATTTGTGTAGTAGAAGTAACAGTGAACTAAAGGTAACAAGATACAATTCTATCCCCAGCTTTGAAACTTTCTAAGCAAGGTGACTGGGGGCAACTTTTGTGCCATTCAGATTTGTCACTGTAAAATGGGGATATGGGGATAATGCCTCTTCTGTCTACTTTATGAGGCTACTCTTGGGATTAAATGAGTAAAATGAAAGCACTTTATAAAATGGAAATGAAATAACATAAGGTGATATTATTATTCCTGTAGTTTAGTTTAACATCAAATGGAAGCAGTAAGTGTGTATGAATTAATGTGAGCCACTGGTAGCTTACCAGTAATATAGTTTAAATTGTCTTTAGTGGATGTCTAAAATACTTTTTATGTTGCTTCAGTACTGTCAATTGACATTGCTAGGGTGAACTTTCATGAAAAATACCCAGCAAAAATCTTAATGAACTTAAGATGAATTTAAGTCAGGAAAAATGTCAAAACATCAAAATAAATCAAAGTTTATTAATAAGACTCATTAAAGACTAAAATGAAACACTAGTAATAACTTGGTGTCATGTATGCTTTGCAATTACAAATGAGAGAAGTTTAGAGGTGGAGATGTAAGATTTTTCCCCAAAAGTATATTGGATAAGAATATGAAAAAGAGGAAGAGATCCTAAGTGTACCACCCAATTTCATGCAATTTCATGTTCCCTTCTGTCTTGACTTTTTTCTTCCTTATGACTTTTCAACTCTTAATTCATCCAATTCATTGTAGAAATGAGAATCTGAAGGAAGAGGATTCTATTCAGCACCTAATTTAGAGCTATCATCCAGTCCAACTACCTCATTTTAAAGATAAGAAAACTGAGGCTGAGAGAGGTTCCATAGCTTGTCCTTGGTGAAACAGGCTGTGAGGGAGGAAACCAGGGGCTCTAGCACAGTAGTCGCTGTATTGTACCGCATTGCCTCTGTGATGAAACCCACAAGGGCTAAGGGTGCACTTACCCTTTCGTAGAGAGCCAGGCCACAGCTTAAGTGTGGGTTTGAATTTTGGCTCAGCTCACTAGCTCAATCCCTGGGTGACATTGGGCAAGGCACCTTATCTCTCTGGGGCTGTCGCCTCATCTGTAAAACACCAGCAGGGGGTAGGAGGAGAGGGAATGAGGGACACCTCACTTCCTTCCAGCTCTATGATCCTACAGACCCTATGACCCAAATTCCCCAAATAAAAAAAATTTAACAATAATGAAGAATAAGGAAAATACAGGCAAAGGTACAATCTACAAGAGGATCTGAAGGGTAAAGAAAAGGAGATGAAAAACAAGAGCCACTAAAAATGCTGCCACAAATTGCTTTGACTTGGAAAAGATTGATGTTAGGAGATCTAACATCAAAGTTTTTGCAGTCTTAAGAAGGGGAAAGGGGGCGGAGAGAAGGAGGAGGAGTGGAAAGATGCACATACTTTGGCTCTTCCCCCACAGCCCATAAAATACCTGTAAAAAAATGATCCTCAACAAGTTCTAGAGCAGCAGAAGCCATAGAACAACAGAGTGAAAGAGATTTCCAGCCAAAGGTAACCTGGAAGGCTGCCATGCAGGAGGAAAACGACCAGAACAGGCCTCCAGGACAGAATCCCCAGCAGGGAGGGTCTCAGATCCCTCAATTCACAAGTGCCAAAGAAAGCTTCAAAGGTCAGAGGGCTTTCCAAGATGGGCAAGAGGGGAGCAAGGTCCCCGCCCCCAGCACGAGCCCCAGGCAACAGCAACAGCAACAGCAGCAGCAGCAGGGCAGCAGCACTGCTTTGCAGTAACAGAGTCTGGCAGTGGCTTCCATTGGGGGAGCAGCTCAGCATAAAACCCCTGGGAAAATTGAGCCTCTGATCTGAATCTCAATCCTGAGCATGATTCTGGGGTGAGCAGAAGCACTAGGACCCTCCTCTTGACAAAGGGTTCAGAAGTCAAGTAACTGGCTGGGAAAATGCCCAAAAAAGGGGAAAAAAAAATAAGATCATAGAAGGCTACTTTCTTGGTAAACAGGTATTTCCTTCTACCCTTTCAGATGAGGAAGCATACTGTCAGAAGAAGTCAAGGCTTCTGCATCCAGTACCTCCAAAATGAATAAGCAATGGGCTCAGTTCTTGGAAGAGTCTGAAAAGCAAGTCAACAGCTTGCTAAAGGAGACCCAAAAAAATGCTGAATAAAACAGCTTTAAAAATAGGCTAACTCAATTGGAAAAAGAGGTCCAAAAAGCCAATGAGGAGAAGAAGGCTTTAAAAAGCAGAAACAGCCAAATGGAAAAGGAGGTTCAAAAGCTCACTGATGAAAATAGTTCTTTAAAAATGAGAGTGGAGCTGAGGGAAGCTAATGACTATATGATAAACCAAGAAATTACAAAACAAAACCAAAAGAATGAAAAAACAGAAGAGAATGTGAAATATCTTATTGGAAAAACAACTGACCTGGAAAATAGATCCAGGAGAGACAATTTAAAAATTATGGGACTACCTGAAAGCCATGATCAAAAAAAAGAGCCTAGACATAAAAAGTGGGCAGAAATGAGACAAAAGGCCCAAGTGAAAAATTTTTCAGGAAGAAATAAAGGAAGGAAAGGAGGGATTAGATGGGTGATAAGAGCACTGGACTTTGAGGTAGGAGACCTAGGTTCTAGGCTCAATGCTATCAATCTTCAGAACTAGATATTGCGTCTTTTTTACTCTTTAGATTTTAAAATCAAGGTATCTTCAGTAAGAATAGAGCACTAATTTAAGCAGAATTAAGCAGCCAGGTGGTTCAGTGGATAGAGTGCTGGGCCAGGAGTCAGGAAGGCCAGAGTTCAAAATCAGCATCAGACAATTACTTGCTGTATGAGCCTAAATAGGTTGACCTCTCTTAGCCTCAACTGCCCATCTACAAAATGTGTGTAACAGGAAAAGAGAAGGGAATAAGTACTTTTACAACATCTACTATATGCCAGGAACTACTCTAAGTGCTTTTTTACAAATATTTTCTCATTTATCATTACAACAATGCTATTATTAGCCTCATCTTATAGATGAGGAATCTGAGGCAGACAGAGGTTAAATGACTTGGCCAGAGTCATAAAGCTAGTAAGTGTCTAAGGCTGAATTTTAACTCAGATCCTCCTAACACTAGGCCCAGAGCTCCCTCCACTGTACCATCAGCTGCCTAATAATAGCACCTATCTTTTAGGGGTTGTTTTGAAGATAAAATGAGACAATATTTGTGAAATGCTTACAAAACTTTAAGATGCTACACAAATGTTAGCTATTATTATTTTTTCTATGAATTCTTTATATTACCTAATTTGTCAGTATCCAATTTAGCCTGAATTTCTTTGACTTGTTTTGAATGGAACTGAATGAAACACAATTTAACAGCTTCAATTTTCACAGCTCTAAAACAAAACTTTTCCAAATAACTACACTGTTAAAAAACATCAATAGAGCTCTGGGAATTATGTGTGTTAATGTTACTAGTGCTCCAGAAGAAATAGAAGGAAAATAAAGTCTTTGTTAATGTTCTACAGCTTTTGATTACCTAAGTTTGCTATGGATAGAAAGTACAGACCCCATGTATCTCATTATACTTTGCTAATTTGAACTGATGGAAAATGTCAAATTGGCGATAAAAATCATTAACTACATGACAATGTTAAACATTAAAAATTATTTAAACCTGTATTTCTACCTAAAAAAAATACCTCTGGACATATATAGAAACATAATGTAATTTTGAAGGGACAAGCTGATTCAGTCTAAATAACTTTAAAAAATACAAGATTTCACCTTGACATAAATTCATTAGGAAGTTACATGAAATAGCAGAAAGAGCTCTAATTCTGCAGACAAAAAACCTGAATACAAATCCTGCCTTACATCCAATTTGAGCAAGTCATTTAATCTCTCTCAACCAATTTCCTCATCAGTAATATCAGATGATTAGATTCCATGGTCTCTGAAATCCCTACCAACTCTAGATATCAAATCCTATGAGCTTTCATTTTCCTAATACAGTGAATAAATCTAAATTTAACCCTATTTTTTAATCATTGCAGTAGCAATCAATGAAGGGCATAGACAGGAAAAAGAATATTTCAAACTATTATTTGATTAAACCTAAAATTAGTTTAGTAATGCAATATATAGCCTATTTCTTTTGTTCCTGTAGCTTTTACTAGAATGAAAAGTAAAACCATTTTAAAAAGACTTTTTGTACCCTACTACCATCAAAAGGTAACTGCAAAAGTTTACAAATTTACATGGATTAATGGCTCTTACATAAAAATCATAGTTCTAAAATCTATGTAAAATTAAGCAGTAGAGAGGCATTCCTATAAGAGAGAATAAAGATTTTTTAGCAGATCTATTTTACAAACTTTGGTGAAATAACTTCTAAAATTAAGCATTCCTATTCCTTAAATTTTTAAAAATTTAATCCAAGATAAAGATCTATTCAGGGGGAGGGGCCAATAAAGTAAATTGACATGACATAAACTACTACTTATTATACATGAAGTAAGAGCTCATCAAGTGGCCTTATTCTAAATTCAAAAAGGGGAAAAATGTTTTTTAAGATAACTCACTTTTCTTTCTCAAAGCACAGGACACTGGCAGAATGCTTACTAAGATCTTGAAAATAAATGATCATTTCCAATTTTCTAATAACCATAAAAGTGGGGGAAAGCCCTCCTCATAGTCCCCTTTGTTACCTGGGCACTCTGATGTACTCTTCTGTCCCTGGCAGGCCCAATTGTCCATCGGTATCAAGTCCCCAAGCATACACCTGGCCCTTATCATTGAGTGCGAGTGTATGAGCTTCTCCACATGACACAGCTACAATATTTTGGGCATCCAAGGCAACAACCTGCTCTACAGAAACCAAGAAGGGGAGAAATTATGTTCTAGCTTTGTATTTTTGATAAAAAGAAGAAATAAAATAACTGATTGTATTCATTGTACAGAGAATTGTATAAGATCCATTGTTTTTAATATACCTTATAAGCAATTCCAATCATTTTGAAGATATAAAAACAAACCATAACATGTTTTTTCCTTCTTGCCTGTAACTTTATCTTTTTTTCACTAATGGTACAATACAGGCTAATATTTAGAAAACTAATTTACTTGGGTCCTATTTATATTTCTACCAAGACAACTCAATTATTATATTTCAATAACATTCTATCTTCATTAAAGCCATTAGTGCCTGTGGCAAAGAGCATATTTTAGTCTCCAAAAATGTTTAAATTTATTGTATAACAGAAATTTAGGGTCCGTCATGTCATAATAGTAACATCTGTAACAAGGGAGTAAGGTATTAAACTTAAAATTATTTTTCCACAACAGAAATACAAATAGGTCCCTAATTACTGAACTTGCTAGTTGTTTTCTTATTCTCAAAGGCGTTTAGGTACAGTGTGTGTGTGTGTGTGTGTGTGTGTGGTATGTGTGTGTGTATGTCTGTCTATCTGTCTCCAAGGAAAACTCTTCATCCTCCACCTGTTCAGGATACCATTTCACTTGGATATTGATAAACGTCTTCTAACTGTGGAGCAGAGATATCAACATACAAGTTCATCTGACACACTGGTGGCAAAAATAAGACTTTTCTCATAAGCTTCCCCTAAGCTTTACTATTTAAGCATCTGCAAATAAGCAGAGATTGCCACAGCTGCCAGTGACAAAGAAGATATTGGCTTCAGATAATGGACACACTTAACAAATAAACTCCAAACAGAGGAAAACTTAGGTAAAGTCAAACACTGTAATATACTGCAAACTTGTAATTCAAAACCAAAAGGATCTACATAATGCTTATATATCTGAGTTAACATACAAGACAAGCAAGACTACCTTAGCACAGTGCCTGGTACATAGTAGGAGCTTAATAACTGTTGACTGATGAATATAAAAGATCAAGAAGAAAACACATTACATTTTTCCTATTTTGTAATATTGCTGATAAATAGGAAATACACATCACCTAATTTGTTCTTTTTAAAAAACAGAAATTGGGGGCAGAGCCAAGATGGCAGAGTAGAAAGACTCACATTTGCTAGCTCCGAACCCACAGCCCATGGATTTCCTCTAAAAAGAACTCCTGACAAATTCTGGAACAGTGGAAGCCACGCAGAAACACAGTGAAGGAGATTTCCGTTGCAGAGAGCCCTGAAAAACCGAACCCAGGGGTCCATCGAGCCCCAGACGGGAGTGGAGCCCTCCCCTCCCCCTGCCCCGGCCGCACTGCACTGAGAGGAGCAAGCAGATCTCAGCAGGTTTCAGGGACCGTAATCTCCCGCGGCCGCGAAGGTCACTCCACCCATAGATGCACAGGTCAGTGAGAGAGATGGGCTGAGAGGGGAGTGGGGTATCTCCAGGACTCGGACCCCCTTGGGAGGCCAC